>OY728123.1:1309832705-1311082705 GCA_963277665.1 Viscum album
ATCTAAATCATTATCAATTTGTAAAATTTGACTACTTATTTTGTTACAATATAAAAACTATGAAATTTATATTTTGGCGTGGTAACTTATATTGTGTGTGAAATTGGTGGTATGACATTGATTGAATTATCAAGATAGGATTTATTTATTTTGAATTAAAGAGGTTACTTAGGCATAGTTTACCAGGATGGTAGTACCTTTATTAAATAATTTTCCATGGTAAAATAATGTAAGTTTGTTCAAAGTGGTTATTAAATGAATAAATAAAGAATTTAAGGATGATGAAACAAAGTGTGTATTCCACTTTAATATATATCAAGAAACCAAAAGATTATATTAAATTACCTATGTTTGTAGAAGGTATCTGTATCCATGACTTATCCTTTTCTCTTTAGATACAATTATGTGTTTCTATATATTTCTCTTAGTGAGTTTTAAACCCACCTATCAAGATTAAGTCCTAGATGGTTGTCATGACCCATCCCCGAGGGCCCGTTCTATGACTACCCCATGCCCACCTTTCATAGGCCAGGGGCTGGTGACTAGTACCAGAAAGTCATATCCCAAAATGGGAAGGCATTACCTTTAAACCTATACACACAGAGACATGAAATACTGCACAATGAAAAACACAAAGGAAAAAAGTACAACCACCAAAAATTACCACCACTGAGAGTAAAATATGTAATCTGAATGTAAAGGGGGAAAGAATATAATCCCATGAACAAAAAAAGTAAATAGTAAAATCTAACTCTTCCCTGAAGTATCTACCTTTAGGGTAGTGTAAGTAAATCCTAAATTCATAGAAGTCTGCCACATCCCCTCCTACTTCACTTAGCTCCACTAAGTCTTGGACTATCAAGGTTTTTTCATTTTGTCAGTCGTCTGCACAAGACACAACATGTGTTGGAAAAGCCCATGTAAGGGTGAGTATAACAACTCGGTAGGGAAACTGAGCCCCTAGAAGGACTCTTAGAAATCTACAAGGGAAAATACCACTAAATAAAATACCACCAAGCAGGATCTAAAATACATATCACAATGTTCAATATAGATCAAATGAGGTATAAATTAAGTAAAAAAGTTAATATGATTAGTATTAAAAAAAGATCATCTTATTTTGTTGATAGGATCTAATGTTGATCCACGAAGGGTTGCTCTACTATTGATCTATGAAGAGTTTCTCTAGGGCTGATCCATGATGAGTTACGCTACTGTCAATCCGCAATGGGTTTCTCTCATGTTGATCCACAGAGGCTCACTCTCATACTGATCAACAAAGGTTCTCTTCATTTTTGATCCATGAAGGTTCATTCTGTTGTGGATCCACAAAGGGTCTCTCTTCATTCTTCATGTCACAGCCAGCCACTAGATTCCTGCATGTTACACGCTTGATTCTAGTAGATATTATCCTCAATCAATTGGTCTAAACTCAAATTCTATAAAGTCCCAGATAGAGTAACACAAATGACTGTCTCGTCTTAAGGGTCCCAATGCAATAGACGGCGTGTCGAACGTACACCTAGTTTGTAAGAGATGGGAATTTTTGTAAAAAGTGCATGGTTTGATTTGATTCTGATCCAACTCATCCATACATCAATCTCTACTAAAACTCATTTAGAGTAACTCAAAAGGAATGCCCCATCTAAAGGGTCATCGTGCTATAGATGACACATCAATCAGATGCTAGATATGTTAGTTACAAGTGTTTCAGTGAAACGGGGGCTGGTTGGGTTCGGGCCCGGTCTGACCGGGGCCCGAACCGATTGGGTCCAGCCTAGAACACTGGGCTGTAGGTCTGTTTTGCGGTTGGATCATCCCTTTTGGTGGGATGGAGCCCACCCACAGCAACCTGTCCCCCTGAGTCGAGTCTGCTTCTCCAGCCCAGAAGGGGCTTAGCTACGTCTGGTTCGTCACCCGGTAGTGCTAGATGGCGATGCTGCCCCAAATAACCAGTCCATGTAGTGAACCAATTTGTTTAGTTGGACATGGCTCTACTACGTCTGTTGAGTCCCACTTCGTTTTCCAGTCCACCTACACACGGTCAATGGACCGCGTGCCACCAGCTCACCAAGGTGGCCTGGATGTGGTCCACCACCTCCACACAGAAATGATAAGTACCACACCTCCACGCCATCATGGATAGCTATTCGCGACCCTCTACCATAGAGGTGCACTGATAGGCATTCCACCTCCCTCCTCCCATAACCGTCACCGTGGGCCACCGCCTTTTGCCGGTGGTTTCTTATGCTGACCACCAGAGTTGTTGTGGTGCTTTGTTTCTTGAACCGTCAGCGCCCACATGCTCCATAGTGTGTCTCCATTACATCAAAGCCCTCAAAATCATATTTCTTCCAACATGATAATTTATCAATGAAAAATTCATAGAAAACATCCATGTTGGAGGGACCTGGGCCATGTTCGTGTCGGCCTACACCCTCCACGTTAGAGTTTAAACATTGGGGAAAACTGGTAATAACCACTTAGCATATTAAATCTCTATTTCCAATCCTACGTTATAACCCTCCTGCAAGAACGATCAGATCACAGATCAACCCATTTATGGGTTGGTCTATATTTTCCATTAACCTCAAGAATGAAGAACGAAACATCAATCACAAAGAAAACAGAAACCCCTAACTGGATTTTTATATCCACTACTGACAATAGATGAGATATGTGTCGTCATAGTTGATCCTTGAATTTTTTGTATTCATTTTCGTTCATCGGTCATCAAATCTGATCCATTCTCTAGGTCTGTCGTTTCCACATTTTTAATCTCTGACGTTATTCGATGGCATAGGTTTTCTTTGGAATTTAATTAGAAAAATTATAGGGTTGTTTGTCAACCCCAAATCCTTGATTAACTAATAAAAAATTCATTGAGCATTGTGGCATCGCCATGTTGTTATATTAATGAGTGTCATTAATGAATGTTGTGTCACCTCATCATTGTGCCAGAGCGTTGAAAAATCGTCACTCAACGGAAAGAAAAGAAAAAATCATAATAATATGTTTATTATTTTTCTTATTTATGTATGAAAAATTAACTTTTCGAGTCAACCCGCACCAGTTCATGTTAGGCCCCACCTAGGAGAATCTCGACGCTATGAGTGCTATAGTGCCCTTAGATTTCTGATCTGAGCACCAACTCAAAAGATAATAAAACCTGCTTGCATTTTCACTTAAGTGACCTCAAAATAAGTTCAAAATTACGTTTCTGTAACCCCGAGCCTTAGAATCACATGTCTTCTCAGTGCATGGTCTCAAAATGATTCTAACTGTGTTTATTGATCTAAGAGGTACACTACCTCTCCCACTCTCTGAAGAATCAAAAATGGATCGATAAACCTCAATGATAGCTTTACGCCTCACCCAAATCATTATATTCCTCATCAAGGGGAGACCCATAGGAATTCATAGACCCTTCCTATTACTCGAAATTCCTCCATCACTAATCTGCATAGAACTTCTTCAGGCTCTATGTAGTCTTCATCTGCTCCCGGATGACCTTCACCTTCTCTATGGTAGCTTGTACCATCTCTAGACCTACAAGTACAGACTCCCCTAGGTCTGTCTAGAAAAAAGGTGATTAGCATGGTCATATGTATACTTCCTCAAATTGATCTATAATAATGGTGAAGTGGTATCTTTTGTTTTAAACAAACTCCACCAATAGTTGGTGGTCCTCCCATCTTTGACCAAAATCTAGGACATAGGCATGAAGCATTCCCTCCAAGGTCGATATGGTCTGCTTCGTCAGACCATCGGTCTATGGGTGAAGGGTTGTACTCAAGTGTAGCTGAGTCCTAAATTATTTTTTCAATCCCATCCACAACTGGGATGTAAATCATATGTCATGATTTGAGATTATCATCGAAGGAACCCCGTGAAGTTTCATGATCTTCCGAATGTAGAGGCGTCCCAATCTCTCTACACAACCCTTCTCTAGAATAGAGAGGAATTGTGGCGACTTGGCGAGTCGATCAATAATCACTTATATGGTATCATATCCTATTGAATTATGTGGTAATCACATCATGATGTCCATCAATATCCCATCCAATTCCATTATTGTAACTCAAGGGGCTGGGTCAAACCTGCTGGTACCTGATGCTCATCCTTCACTTGCTGGAAAGTGAGGCACCAAGAAACAAACTATGTCACTAACTTCTTCACCCATGGACACTAGTACTGATGTCTGAGGTCCTGGTACATATTATTCAATGATGTATGTACCATCAAGGTGAATATATGGAACTCCCTCATCACCTCCTCTCACAACTACACTATTATAGCGGTGCACCCTCTAAAAAGGATGGCATGCTCCCCACCTTTAGAATATCAATCAGGTGTATGTCATGTGGATATCTGGGCATGTTTAGTCTTGAAGATGTTATCTTTGAGTTTCAAATCCCTGAATAATTGTAAGAATGGAGGAGAAACTAACATCAACTGACATACAATTTTCTCATATCTATACAGGAAGGATATCTAAATTGAGGCCAACTAATTTTAGGTCTCATTCAGTAACTGTGAACTTGATATCTGGAAAAGAGAATCCTCCCACCACGTTCCCCTTACCATAAGTACGGAATATCTTGAATTCATAGTCATGGAGGAACTCCATCCAGAGTCGTTATCTCAGGTTCAGATCCTTTTGTGGAAAGATATACCTGAGGCACTTGTGGTCTGAGTAGATGATGAACCACTCGCCCACAAGGTATTGTTTCCACATCCTCACTATAAATACCATTGATTCTAACTCCAGGTCATGAGTTTTATAGTTCTTGTAAAGTGGTATTAGCTGTCGTGAGCCATAGGAAGTCACTACATCACCCTGCATCTGGACACAACCAATTCCAATTCCTGATGCATCACAGTATACCACGTAGTCGATGACCTCCTCTAGAAACCTCAAGATAGGAGCACTAGTCAAGATCTTCCTCAACTGTTGGAATCTCTGTTGTCATTTCTTTGTCCACATGAAGAGTTTTACCTTCATTAAAGCTTTCATAGGTGCTACTATTATATAGAAGTCAGGTATGAATCTCCAATAGTAGCCAACAAACTCAAGGAAAATTCATACCTCTGTAACACTCTTGGGTGGATCCCAATAAATAATTTCCTCAATCTTCACTGGATCCACCACAACTATAGCCTCTGAGATGAAAGTCCCAAGAATGTACCTTTTGTATCTATAACTCACACTTCCAGAGAATTCTGTATAGCTAGTGCTCTCAGAGCATGTTTAGAACAATCCCTAAGTGCACAGCATGATCCTCCTACGACGCTGATTATACTAAGATATCATTAATGAAGACTACTAAAAACCAGTCCACGTAAGACTAGAAGATCCAGTTCATGAGTCCCATGAACACTAATGTGGCGTTTTTCACGCCGAATGACATCACTAAGTACTCGTAATGTCTTTATAGACATCTGAAGTCCATATTTGGGATGTTCTCATCTATTATGTGAATCTGGTGATAGCTTAATCTATGGTATATCTTTAAGAACCACTTTTTTCCCTTAAGATGATCAAATAGGTCATCTATACTTGGAAATGGATACTTGTTCTTTGAGGTCACCTAATTTAGGCATTGTAAGTCCACGCATAGCCTCAAGCTATTGTCTTCATTCCTGTCAATCAACAAGGTTTCCCATGGAGAAACACTGGGTCTTACGAACCCCTTCCACATCAAGTCATCTAACTTTACTCTCAACTCCCGAGTGTCTACGGGATCCATCCAATATGTAGTTGTAGATATCAGTGTCGTACATGGGTACATGTCAAGGAAGATGTCCACCTCTCTGTGAGGACGTAGTCCTAGGACATCTTCTGGAAGGTTGTCCACATACTCATCCACCAATGCAAGAAACTATGGACTTTCCTCATCCACTGTATCTAAGCGAATACTAGCCAACTAATGTGTGATTGAACACACCTTTCAAAGTGCTAGTCAATCTCACGATTTCTTGTTTTCTTTCTCACCTACAAAGTAAAACAGTTCTTCATATCTGCATGTACATCACATTGTACGTCTTAAACATTCAATGTGAGTGTGAACTCATAGTCGCCAGTCCATTCCCAGAATGACATCTTAGGGATTCAAATACACATAAGGAGGTACCGTAGAGTAATTTCACGCAGTGGGAACTAGTGTGTGACAACTGAATATCCTCTTGTGGGAGTCTCCAATCGTAAATATTGAGGTAACAGTTTAGTTAGAATCTTCGAGTACCGAACAAGATCCATGACAAGGAAGGAGTTATTGTCACCCGTGTCAATATGCACTATATCTAAAGTGGAGAAGACACATATCATACCTTGTATCATCTCATGAACATCTAGATAATAGGCCTCTATTGCCTGAAGTTGGGATTTTCCCCGTCCTCTTGCTCCTGGAGCCTGTGGTGGACCTCTGGGGGTGATGGTGGTAGTGACTCATACCTACATCCACCTCCTGTAACTTGTCCCACTCCCCTTCCACATCCACCACATGTCTAGCCACCTTTCTCCTACCTCTATCACTATCTCGATAGGCTCTCAACCATTTTCCGATCATTTGTGTGGGGAATCTAACAGTTGGGAGCTATTTTCCCCTATCCTCCATAAGAGTAAAAAACTCTAGCCCCTAGTTGAAATCCTCTATATTGAAAGCTTTGCACCTCTAACCTTGCATCCTGGGGTCATCCTTTTGAAGGTTTGGCCTATTTGGGCCTCTACATTGTCTTCCTACTGCCTACTGCAGATGACTCAGCCACCTGTCGTCTGGTGATGGCTCTCACCACTGGGGTCTTCTCAGCTAGGAATATTTCCACCAGTAGAGTGCACTCTAGCACTCCTTCATGCATCGAGATGATGAGAGAAATCATCGACTCCCTGATCTCCCACCAGAGTACCTTATCAAAGGTTTGGGCCCTGAAGAAAGGGTCTTGTACCATGTTAGTGAAGTAGTGGGAGAGGTTAGTAAACTTCATCAAGTACTAGGCCATAGTCAGCATGCCCTGATGTAGGTTTAGTGGCTCTTGAATATGCACTGAGCATAGTGTTTCTAGTATGAATTATTCCCTAAAGAGGCTTTGAAAGTCTAACTAGGCAGGGGTCACCTCCTTGTGTTTTTGAAGCGTCAAGATCCACCATCTCTCTTCTGTTCCCTAAAAAAATATAGCTACTAGGACTGCCATCTGGTCTGTAGGTATCTCTGCCAAGAAATAAATATGTGTAACTACCTCTAGCCAATCCTCAACTGCTTAAGGATTTGTCTTTCCACGAAACATCAGAGGCATGTGTCTCTTGAACTCATGCAGCTTTCTTAGTCAGTGTGCATTGTCTGTTGGTGGGGCTGATAGAAACCGATACTCTAAATGTGGTGTTGCTGCTATTACACCACCCAAAGGTATTATCACTATAAGTAGTCCTTGAAATGATTCCTCATCACTCGGTGGGCCATCATCATGATCCCTAATTGGAATTTGGGCACACTGTCTTCATGGAGGCATCATGTAGGAAAACATATGTTCCACGGTCAAAAATTTACACCCAGACCCTAATCAGGTAGTCTCCCGAAAGGTAAGGTTCACCTTGTTGACATGTGTCATATCATTTAATAATTTAACCCTTTTTTATCCTGGGGTGTTACATTCACCCCCCCTAGATCACAACATCCTCGTTGTGGACCCTACATATCAACCCAAGCAGTGCATCACAAAAAAGGTTGGGTTCCTCATTTGAAACCAAATGTAACAAATGGGTCCTGGTGATAGCACAGACAATCCGCTTTATTAAGGTCCTCAGTGGGCCATCATTGTGAACCCTCATTGGAATCATGGCTGGATGTCTTCATGGAGGCATACTATAGGAAACCTGATGCACCACAATCAATAAGTTACACCAAGACCCTGAATTTGGTTTTCTGACTTGGTACACGAAAATACTGGTTACATGTGTTTAATGTAACAGTTATTTCCTAGTCACAGAACAGACACCCCGCCTTCACAAGGCTGTCGGGTCTTGACCTGACAGATACCCCTAGTTGTCCCGCAGACATGTGGTCCTCACCCTAGGGCCCACCCCCATTCCAAAATGGGTCATCTAGCTAATGAAATCCTCCACAAGCCAACACATATTCTTTCTAGTGTGCTTTTTCATCACTCAAACACACCCTAAAAAAATCACCCCCACCCCTTTAGAGAACAACATCCTCATTATGGACCCTACATCTCAACCCAAGTAGTGCACCACACTTAAATTTGGGTTCCTCCTTCAATACCAAATGTAACAACAGGGTCCCAGTGATAGTACAGACACCCCCACTTTAATAGGGTCGTCAGGTCTTTGCCCTCCAGGTACCACCAATTTCCCCACAGACACGTGGTCCCCACCCTGGGGCCTAACCAAGTGCCTGAACGGTTAATCTGATTAATGATAGTCCTCACATGCCAACACATTTTCATTTCCAGTGTGCTTTCTGCTCACTCACACACACCTGGTAAACTTCCCAGAAGGTCACTCATCCTGATCACTACTCAAGACCAAGCACATTTAACTGTGGATTTCTAATCATGTAGGCTCCCAAAAAGGAAGGTGCGCATTTTTTACATGAGTCATATCATATAATAATTTAACCATTTATCATTATAGGGTGTTACAATGGTCACACACAATGTGTATCCACAAGTTCTAATTATTCATATGAACATGAAATTAGGATGAAAGGGGCCTCACATGCAGGGGCAGTGAACATCCGAGTGTGAATGATCACAAGAAAAATAATTCAATTATATTATTTGATATAATAATAATATTAATTGAATATATTTATCATGTTATTAATAAGTTATTTATGTATGGACATTAATAAGAGAAAATATAATTTTTTAAATGAACATTACACGTTCAAGGCCCATTGAGAAATTACAGGGGTAATAAGCTGAGTTAATGTTTTTTATTTTATCACATCACATTCTAAAGTGTTAAAAATTAGTGATAAAACATTAATGATTCTTGTGATTATTTTAATTAAGTCATAAGTGTGTAAAATAGTCTAAACATAATGTCATTACTTTCCAAAGATTAAATTGAAATTTTGGAAAGAATAACCTAAGTATATAATTGAATTTTGAACACCTAAATAGTTTACCACACAATTTTACAAAATTTATAGAGCTTTTATATAATCTTACCCACTCTATATTGAGTTAATGAGAGAGAAATGGAAGGAAGAATAAAAAATATATCGATTTCACTTAATCAGATCAAGTTTTTGTACATTATATGATCGAAAAAACATTATAAATCACTTTTATTTTCCATGATAGAACATTGTAATCAAGGAATTATAATCCATGATTTTTGGGGCACATTTGAATGATCTAAATGATAAATATATTTTCTACATCAAGATATGACATTCCAAAAATATGTGAATAATATTGGCATTGAAAAATGGACAACATACCATTTACAATTTCATTCAATTTTTGTTCTTCATTCTTAAATTAAATTTTATGTGGTCCATTAATGAATCTAGGTATAGGTATACTATATTTTCTATTTCAACATGAATTTGGAACTTGAAAGTTTAAAATACTGATTTTTACATTTCCAAAAATCCTCGAGTTCCTTTAAAAGGTATCAGAATGAATGTGTAATTATTTAAATAAAATTTTTGAATAAATTTTCTAGAATTAAAAAAGATGGTTTTGATATGGTCTCAATGAAACTTGCAGTGTATTGATTAGATTTTCAATAATCAAGTTATGATTGATTTTAGTCAAATGGTTTTGGATATCAATAAGTGTGTGTGTGTGTGTGTGTCTAATATATATACATAGTAATATAAGTGATTGTTACATACCATGTGTTATAATGAAAATAAATATATATAGGTACATATATATAAATTCAAAACACACACACACATATATATACATATGGAACATGCGGCTCTCAGACCATTGATGATGAATGTTGGATTCATGTGAAAGATTCATCAAAACACTACTTTAGTGGGGGCCATTTTTATTGTGGTGTATAAATGAAGTTTCACAAAACAAAATATTAATATACATACATATATATATATATATATATATATGTGAAAACGTGGGTGTATTATTTCACCTACATTCAATGATGATCCCTCATTTATTTTTGGGGTGGAAGGGTAAATAATACAAACTCTTATGTGGGATCCATAATTTTTTTGTTTTCTCTAAAAGTTGTGCCACATTTATCGGTTCCCTTTTGTTCCCATACACACCCACATGTGACCAGAACCAACCCTAGCACAAAGGCGGTTCAACCAAATAAAGATGGGCCAAGTCGATCCCAACACAATCCTACCTAACCCATCATACCTTCCCTAAGACCTGTTTAATTATCTATGGACCTGATAGGTGTCCAAACTGGCACAAAAAGATATTTAAAAAAAATAAAAATTAAATTAAATTTCTAGAATTTATTAAAATTATTTTAACTATTGTGGGATGGATCATTAATTAATTTAAATTATTTTAATGAAATTTTAAGGCATTAAAATTACCCTCGATTTGAATTTTAGAAATATTAATTTTCCTTAAGAAATTTAATTTCAGGTTTACTAATCATGAGATGAGATAAACTCATGAATGTTTGATAATTACTTATTTAATTTACTTATTTGAATTTATTTTAAATGTAATAATTTTTTTTGATGATTCATTCATCCTCTTTTGCACTTAAAATTTATAAGGGCCCACGTGTCCAAATTTGAGTAACAATAACTTAATTTCGCATCTTGAGTTCCCCTTGCCTACTTGTGAATTTACATTTTAAAGAATAGAGGTTTTCATTATGACATGATTTGATTCAAGATTCAACATTATACAAAACAACTAAAATGCATAGGAGTTATGGGTGATACAATTCAAGCCAGTTATCAACTCAAGGAATTCACCTAGGGCCTTGGTTAACCATTATTCACCCAATATGTTAACTAATAGTTAATGAGTCATGAAATTTCATTATTTTTTTTTTTATAATTTAAATGGTTTCTTATTTTTTGTTTTTTCTTTTATTAATCACATAATATAATTATAAGAGAGAATGTATATATAAAAATGAACTAAAGAATGATAAATATTTATTATTTAAATCATGATAAATGTAGAGTGTGATAATATAGAATAATCATTTTAAATATATATAGATTTCATGCTCTGAGATAATTTTAAATCGAGTAATGTTATTTAAATTCAAAATGACACCCATCACTTGAATTTTTTAAAACTTGTACATTTAAGGTCGGCATCAACCCTGTTTTAGGGTGCCTATTACTACTAGGGTGTTCTTATAAAGTGGTGGGGAGACTTAAATAATGTTTTTAGAAAATAACTGATAATATCTATATTGTTGAAACATTATAGGTAATGTTTTGAGTAAATTAATGTTATGTCTTTAAAGATATGATATTCTACTAAACAGGCCGAGGATCCATTGTTAAGACCCAGATTTTTTTACATGTAATTTTTTTAATTATATGGAATATTACAAGTCCGCAAAAATTTACAACGCATGACTATGAGGCCCGGTGTGCCCAGAATTAATTTTTGAATTTCATTTTAGGTACGTTCAGAAAACGTCTGAGCGGGTTTTTGTAACTTTTGAACCGGTGCTCGAAATTGAAATCTGAGGACACCGTTGAACTCGCAACACCATTATTCGCTTAATGAGACCTTCACCTCAACTGCAGTTGGTCGAGGGTGAAAGTTAGCTTTCATGTTTTCGTGGAAATAAAAAAATAAAATAAAGAAAAACTTTTATTTTATTTTTAAAACCACCCATTTGAATATGCAGTGGTTGGGACCACGCGAGCTTAACACCTCCCATTTTAAAATTAATGGTGGGGACTACCCGACCCTTGAACTCCTTCTTTAATGAGGGAGGTGACTCTTTTTTTTCTCTAAATTAATTATTCCAACTCTAGTTAAATTAATAAAACATAATTTAATAATTTGTATTTTCATTTTTTGTGGAATTGGGGAAGTGTTTTCAAAGGGTGCCTTGCGGAAAACTTTGGAGAAACACTTCCTCCAACAAAGAACAACCTCATCAATGAAGAACATACTTCGGAATCAAGAATGAGGATGACGAATAAGCCTGATTTCAGAAGCGTATTGCAGAAGAGAAAATCATTGGAACCCTCATCACCTTCACCAAATTTATCTCATGACACATCGAATGAGAAATTGAGGTAGGGATTTGTGTTTTTATACCCCTTACCCCGTTCTTGACATTCATCTTGATTTAAGAAAAATTAAGCCGCTTGCTACCGTTCTAACACGGAGGGTGCGGGTAAAACGAACACGGCCCGAACCCTCCACAAACTTTGTGGGATTTTGATAGTCTTGAACTGATTGTGACATCCCGAGGCGAGTGTGGGAGTCTATGGAATGATGAACGGGCCATCGGGGCATGCCAGGTGCCCTGAGGAATGTCGTTGGAAAGGATCAGGAGCAGCAGCTGGAACTCTGGACGGCCAGGACAACATCGGAGGTGTGACAGTGCTGCCAGAGAAGGGTGGTGGCCCATCATCCATGGTGGAGAAAGGGCAGTAGCGGGCCCACGACGGGCCGCACGAAGGGGGTGGGGCGCGCATCCGCCCTGCCAGGCATGCAGTAGCCGCAACACGAGGCCACAATGATGAAGGGAGGGCGGCCGGCTTACTGTCGGCCACCAGTGGTGGCGCGGGGCACGACCGCGCCATGGAAGAAGGATGGTCATTCGGCCTACTGTGGGCAGCGGGCCGCCCAGTTTGGGCCACCCATCACAGGCCTCCCATCGCGGGCTGCCCAGCGAGCCGCCCAACACGGGCCAGCCAGTGAGCCACCCAGCAAGCCACGCCGATGGTCCGGGCTGGACCCAGTGGGATGATTCAGACCTAGTTATATACCTGAGACGGGTCGGCCCAGGCCGGTTCGGGCTGGGTCGTGCTGGACTCGGACCAGTTTCGAACCCTTTCCACTATTTTGACGAAAACTTGAGCTATGAGCATCTGTTTGACAAACTGTCTACGTTTCAGAAAACCTTGGATCGAGACGTTCCTTTTTGTATACCCTACATGAGTTTTGGACAAATCTGGTGTATAGCCGGGTTGGATAGAACAATAATCCAATTGGGACCTTGGGACTAAAAAACGAATAACTTACAGACTGGGCATCATATTGATGCACCGTCTATTGTGTTGAGACCCCTATTATATGGCAGTCCATTGGGATACTTCTTCATGGGAATTTGTGGTAGTTAGAGTATTGACCTGTGGAATGAGGAGTGGACCCTCCCGGAATCAGGCGAACATAGTGCAGGAACCATGTAGCTGGTTGTAACATGAGAAAGGGATCCTATGTGGGTATGTGCTTTGGGATCCTACGTGGGTCTGTGTTCGAGAGTTCCACTTGGATCCACTCTATGAAATCCATGTGGGACAACTCTGGGATCCTACATGGGTCTGATATACTAGGATTCTATGTGGGTATAATGATTTAGGATCCTACGTGGGTCTGACTCTTGACAGAGTAATATGATTCATTAGTTACATCTAATCATCTTTGCAACTATTCCTATGTTATACCTGGTGTGAGTTGAGTCCTTACCTTCGTGGTGATACCTTTGTGGTATTCTTCTATGTGGTGTACCTTTGTGGTACATACCTTCATGCTGGTACCTTTTTGGTATTCTTTTGTGTGGAATTACCTTTGTGGTACTTACCATTATGGTGTTGCCTTAATGGTATTCTTTCCTTCGTGGGATAGCTGAGCTTTGGGCTAATGATTTGGGCCTTTTGTATCCTCATGAATGAGATGAATATACTTAATAACTTAGTTATATGTATGGGAATATACCTAAGTATGGTTGATTTTTGTTTCCTTGCTTTGTGTTTTATCCTTTGAGGATTTTGAGAGAACTTTGGGGGTCTTGGGGTCCCTACTGAGAATCGTTATACTCACCCCTGCATGGGTTATACCCTCACCTTGTTGTGTTTGGTGAAAACGATGGATAAAATTGATTGAGGAAAAGGGTACCGGAACAAGAGGTAGCTCAGAGGTGGAAATTAGATGTGGCGTACCATAGAGACAACTGTTCAGGAGTTGTACCTACCCTTTAGGTAGGATCCTAGGTGGATGTTCAGAGGAGTTGTTTCAGTTTACTTGTAATTTTTAGTTTTCTTGTACTTTCTAGTTGGTCTTGTATTCTGCCCACTTTTTTCTTATTGTACACACTATTTTTACTATAGAGTTTACATGTGTTAGTATATTTTCATGTGCTTGGTTGTTTGTGTTTACAAGTTATAATGGAAATGCCTTCCTGGTTTTAGAGAATATGCCTTTGAGTGCTAGTCGCCAGCCCCTGGCCGATGGAAGGCGGGCTTGGGATAGTCAGGGCACGAGCCCCGGGGGATGGGTCATGACAAATTGGTATCAGAGGATTCAGTTCTACTATAGAACATTGGACTCTGATATTTTTCACGACAATAGTGTTAAGTGTAGTGAGTCTGGTTATCAGTTTAGGGAATCCAGTGTTGGTGTGGCGACCAACGTATCCATACACCAGGACCCTGACTTCTGATTTCTGACTTGGTGCACAAAAACACTGATTGTGTGTGTGTTTCGAAAAGTTTTCTTTCTGATCTTTTTCAGTCAGCTCATCAGTTACAAATTATTTACTATGGCACACCTGTTTCGTTTTCAGGATTCCTCCACGCAGACAACCAGCTAGGGTTTCAGGTATAGTACACGATAATAGGCCACTGAGCAATGAGGCCTCCGTATAGGGCCCTCTTTCTGTAGAGGCACCAGCGGAGGCTCCATCGGTACCATTACCCGTTGGGCCACCGATGCCACTAGCCCCAACAGCAGAGAGTGTACGCCGCTTGAGCACGCTACATGAGTTCCAATGCCAGAGGCCACCCAGGTTCGGGGGTGAGATGGACCCACATGCGGCTGAGGATTTGTTGGAGGCTAGGGTGAGAGTCTTCCGACTAGTAGGCACACCAGCTGATCTCATTGTGGTCCTTTCCACCATTCTTCTATAGGCAGTAGCAGTTAGATAGTGGAGCATGATTCTCTAGTTTCATGATGAGGTGACACTTCTCTGGGAAGACTTTGAGAGCTTGTTTCAAGCAGAGTTTGTCCCAGCGACCCTTCGTGCGGGGCGCATACAAGAGATTCTACATCTGCAGTAGGGAAACATGAATGTGGATTAGTACTTAGTGAGGTTCACCGGCCTCTCATACTACTCCAATGATATGGTGTGGGACCCATTCTTCAGGTCCCAGACATTTGAGTAGGGACTTAGGCTTGAGATCAGGGCTTCGATTATTTCTCTCAGCATCCCAACTTAGGAGGGGGTGTTAGAGAGAGCCCTCTTAGTAAAGATTTTTCTTGATAAATAGTCACCAGTAGTGAGACCTACCACAGAGTTTCACGTTTTGAAGTCTTCTGCAACTAGTAGCAGACAAATGTCATAGAGGTCCAAGGGGACCAGACATAGAGGAGGAAGACCAAAGGATTCAGGGTCGCTTGTGCGGGGCACCGGAGACCGAGCCAGTAATGCAAGGAGCAGGCAGTGTTACGCATGCGGCGGGCAGGGTCACATGGCTCATGACTGCCCGACCCACCGTACAGATAAGTAGAAGATGGTCGATGGACCTCCCAGGTAAAGACAGACGCTCGACTGAGGAGGTCCGCAGGGAGCAGGCAGACGTGGAAGAAGATCTAGTCATGAAACTGACGGTGGGGGACAATTCGAGGTGTCACCACCACCACCACCATGTGTTCCACCCCGACAATAGGGAGCTGGTGGACTGGGCTGAGCTCAGCTCTAGGCAGCTGATTCCTAAAACCATGGCGCTCCTAAGATTGTATGAGGTACAATCTATGTCTACTCCACCTTAGCTGCAGTACTTATAGACACATGTGTCAGTCTTTTTTTATTTCGACTGCCCTCGTTCGGAGCTCGTAGATTCGGGTGGAGTCATTGGCTCGATAATTACTGCTAGAGACTCTTATGGGAGAGGATTCAATGATTACACGTTGTTGATAGTGGTGTGAGATTACTCTAGAAGGCGAGATCTTTGGCTGGGATCTCCTAGTAGCGGCGTCGAGACCTTACGACATCATCTTTAGTATGGACTGGTTATCTACAGTCCATGCTCATATTGACTGTATTAGGTGCAAAGTGTGGTGTGTCCACACAGATGGGACTAGGTTTTCCTTCACTGGCGAGAAGGGAGTCTTTGTAGTACAGTATGGACTTACCTGGAGGAGAGTGTAGCCGATCACTCATCAGTTGTCTAGCCTTACCCTTAGAGCGGTTGATGTGGAGAGTCTGAGCGATCTTGTAGGGGTGGACCAGTATGCAGATGTCTTCTTTGATGATGTTTCAGGTTTAACTCCATGCAGTTAGGTGGACTTTTACATTTACTTGTACCCTGGGATGACACCGATATCAACACCAGTATATTAGATGGCTCATACAGAGCTTCATGAGCTACGAGTGCAGCTGGAGGACTGACATGGGAAGGGGTTCATTCGGCCCAGTGTTTCTCCTTGGGTAGCCCCAATTTTTTTCACCATGAAGGCGAATGGGAGCTTGAGACATTGTTTTTACTATCAATTCCAAAACTATGTGACCGTGAAGAACAATTACCCACTCCCATAAATTGACGACCAATTTGATCAGCTGAAGGGAGCATGGTGGTTCTCAAAGATATACCTCAGATCAGGCTATCACCTACTCAGAGTATGAGATGAGGATGTGCAGAAGATGGATTTTAGATGTCAGTATGATCATTATGAGTTTTTGGTCATGTCTTTTGGTGTAAACAATGCTATAGCAGTGTTCATGGGACTCATGTACATCATCTTTCATCCATACCTTGATCGCTTTGTAGTAGTCTTCATCAACAATATTCTGATCTACTCAGCTACTGAGGAGAAGCATGCTTATCATTTGTAAGTAGCTCTGGACAGAATCTGAGAGCACCATCTTTATGGTAAGCTCTTGAAGTGCCAGCTCTAGATCTGAGAGGTTCGCTTTTTGGGGCATGTCATCTCGGAGGCTAGATTTTTGGTGGATCCAGGAAAGACTGATGCAATATTTTATTGGGAGCTACCCAAGAGTATGATTGAGGTACGGAGTTTCCTGGGTTTGGTTGGACACTACCAGAGATTTGTGCAATATTTATCTAGATTTGCAGGACCTTTATCAGCGTTGATGAAGAAGGGGGAACCATTTTTGTGGTCGGAGAGATGCCATTATAGTTTATAGGAGGTGAGTCAGAGGTTGAAAAGTACCTTCATCTTGAGGCTACCGGAGGAAGGCGTTGGGTACGTACTCTACTGCGATGCATCAGGGACAGTGCTTGGATGTTTCCTAATGTAGGAGCATGCAGTGATCGTGTATGGTTCTTGACAGTAGAAACAACATGAGAAGAATTATGCTTCCCATGACTTGGAGTTAGCAGCAGTGGTCTTCACATTGAAGATGTGGCGACACTAATTGATGGGTGAATGTTTTACTGTCTACACTGATCACAAGAGTCTCAGGTATGTCGTCTCTCATAAGTACCTGAACCTAAGAAAGGGGTGTTTTCTCGAGTTCCTCCAGTACGATGACTTTGAGATAGTCTATACTCCTGGGAAGGGGAATGTTGTAGCAAATGAACTCAAAAGGATATCTAGTATATAGCTACTAGGTGAAGAGACAGAGTAGCTAGCTGCTTTATGGATATCCTTTATGGAATGAGATGGAGCATCTTTTCTTCAATCTCTTACAGTCACTCCCCCACTTCATCAGTGAGTTAGGAAGATGCAGCATTGGGACACTGACTATGAGGCTCGACGTTCTCAGATATCCATAGGACAGGCACCTAATGGATTTTCTGAAGGCGGGGAGCATGTCATCCTCTTCAGAGGACGTACCATGGTACCAGTGTCACTTTGGGAGGAAGTGTTGAGGGAGTTCCACACATCCCATATAGCGGTACATCCAAGAGTTTCAAAGATGTACCAGGACCTCCGACGACAGCACTGGTGGCCGGGAATGAAGAAAGAAGTAGCAGAGTTTGTCTCTTGGTGCCTCACTTTTCAGTAAGTGAAGGCAGAGCATCAGGCACCAGCAGGCTTAGTTCAGCCTTTAGAGGTCCCACGGTGGAAGTGGGATGGTATATCCATGGACTTCGTGAAAATACTTCCACTTACATCCATGGGTCATGATTCTATCTGGGTGATCATCGACCGACTCACCAAGTCAGCCCACTTCCTACCGATAAGAGAGTAGGGTTCACTAGAGAGATTGAGACACCTCAATGTGCATACGATTGTCCAACTACATGGATTAACCTCAACGATTGTCTCTAATCATGATGCATGTTTCACTTCCCAGCTATGGAAGTTGTTGCAGAAGGCGTTCGGGACACAGCTTCATTTGAGAACCACCTTCCATCCTCAAACGGATGACCAGACTGAACGGTCCATTCAGACCCTCGAGGACATTTTTCATGGTTGCGTCTTCGACTTTGGTCACAGTTGGGAGGATCACTTTCCCTTGGTGGAGTTTTTATACAACAACATATATCACTCCACCATTAGGCTGGCACCTTTCGAGGCATTGTACGAACGACTCTGTAGATCGCCTCTGTGCTGGAATGACCCAGGGGAGTCAACACTCATGGGACCAGAGATGGTACGGACTACCATAGAAAAGGTGCATATCATCCAAGAGAGGATGAAGACTGTACAGAGTAGGAAGAAGTCTTATGCTGACATGAGATGGAGACCTCTAGAGTTCGAGGATGGTGACCATGTATTTCTACAGGTCTCACCCCAATGAGGTTTGCTGAGATTTGGCTAGGGTGGAAGGTTATCTCTGAGGTTCATCGGACCCTTTCATATCCTTAGCAGAGTTGTTGAGGTGGATTACCGGTTATCTCTTCCACCACAGTTGTACTGGGTTCACGACGTCTTCCAGATATCCCAGCTATATAGATACATGCATGACCCTTCACACATCATTCACTGGAGCGAGCTGGACATCAACGATTGGGCGAAGTTTATGTAGGTTCCTATGGAGATTGATGATCCATAGGAGAGATTCCTTCATGGGTGATCGATACCTTTGGATCATATACATTTGCAGCACAGGAACCTTCTAGAGAGCACATGGGAGCGGAAGTCTCAGATTCATGCTTAGTACCCCCACTTGTTTTCCTAGTTTTTGAGATATGGATTTTGAGGATGCAAAGCCCTGAGTTCTAGAGAATGTAAAGACCCATATTTTTTTCCATGTAATTGTTTTAATTATATGGAATATTTTGATTCCGTGAAAATTTACGGTGTGTGATTCCGAGTCCTGGTGTGCCCGAAATGAATTTCTAAACTTTTTTTAGGTACATTCAGAAAACGTATGAGCATGTTTTTGTAACTTTTGAACCGGTGCTCGGAATTGAAGTCTGAGGACACCGTTGAACTTGCATGACCATTATTCGCTTAGTGAGACCTTCACCACAACCGTAGTTGGTTGAAGTTGAATGTTAGCTTTCATGTTTTTCATGGAAAAAAATAAACAACAACTTTTATTTTATTTTTAAAACTTCCCATTTGAATGTGAAGTGGTGGGGACCACCCGAGATTAAAACCTCCCATTTTAAAAATTAATTATGGGGACCACTCGACCCATGAACTCCCTCTTTAATGAGGGAGGTGACTCTTGGTTTTCTATAAATTGATTTTTCCAACTCTAATTAAATTAATAAAACATAATTTAATTAGTTGGCTTTTCATTTTTGGTTTAATTGGGAAAGTGTTGGCAAAGGGAGTCTTGGGGAGAACATTGGAGAAACACTTCCTCCAATGAAGAAATCCATCTCCAATGAAGAACATACTTCAAAATCAAGAACGAGGATGACGCACGAGCCTGACATTAGAAGAGTGTTATGGAAGCAATAATCGTTGGCACCCTCATCCCCTTCACTAACATTATCTCGAGACACTTCTAATGAGAAATTGAGGTAGGGATTGTTATTTGTATACCCCTTACCCATTTCTTTACATTCATCTTGATTTAAGAACAATTATTCTGCTTGAAACTATTCTAACATGGAGGGTGCAGGAAAAACAAACACGGCCCGACCCCTCTGCAGCCTTTGTGGGATTTTGATGGTCTTGAATCAATGGCGAAATCCCGAGGAAAGTGCGGGATTATACAGAATGAAGAACGAGCCACCAGGATGTGCTCGGTGTCCCGAGAAATGTTGTCGGAAAGGCTCAAGAGTGGTGGCCGGCACTTCGGCCAGCCGCGACAATGGCAGCAGCGCGGCTGCACCCCCAGAGAGGTGTCACAGCCTATCGGTCGCAGTGGAGCAAGGGCGGTGTCCAACACACGACCATCCGCATGAAAATATTATATAGAATGAAAGGGTGAAAATAAATCTTACCTGAGACACATGGATGATTTATTTGATGTTTACATCAAAATGTTAAAATCATTATTCAATGATTTTTGAAACTATGTTAGGAAATGGATATTTACCCATATTATTTCATCACCAAGTAGTTTTTAAGAGAAATTAAAGTAAAATAATGAATGGTATTTTCCCATTCTTACATATTTAACATCTATTTAATCTATTTTATTTTATGACTTTAAAATAAATATTATATAGAAACCACTTTAATATCTTTTGGGAAATGTTCACTAAAAGGATAATAACTTAAAAAAATAAAAATCTATAGTTCATATAGTGGAAAAGAAGAAATAAAAAGAGAAACTTCCAGTGTAATGTTTACTGAAAAGGAAACTTATTAATTTTCTTCAAATAAAATAGAAATAAAATCTTTGAGGTGGTTATTATCTTCCTATATTGAAGGATAAACTCATGTAAGATAAATTCAAATGAATTTATGTAAAAGAAATATAAGGCCTCAAGTTCATGTCTATTCATCATTTAATGTAATATTTCTATTTTACTTGTTTTTTATTACATACTATATTTGGTTTACACATTTTATCCAAAAACAGTAATCATGTAAGTTCAAAAATATTACAATAATTAAGGTGAATTATATTAATAACTAAGAAAGGATTATTCCTATGTTATTAAGAAATAACATGAATTCCATTTTTCTAAATTGACTAATTAGAGTTAAAATATTATATAGTATCGTGTATTGTCCAAAAAATTATCTCATGTGTCCATTGGATGCCACCAAACATTATTTCATTTTGGAATGACTGTTGCTTGTGGTGTTAAATACTCAACTAATACTTCTGTAAATTTGAAATCATCATCAAGAACCCATGAATATTAAATATAAGACTAAAATACCCATTTTTGTAAAGTTAATTCTTTTTCTATTAAAAATGAAATTGAATTTCAATGATATACTAAGTATAGTATTTAAATTCTTTGGAACCTCAGGTATTATTTTCATACTTACATATCATGTTTTAGACTAAGTAACCTATAAAGGTAATTAAAAAATATTTTAGAGTTAGTTCAATATAATTATCTGAATTATTCTAATGAGAATATAGTGTAATATTATATATAAATCATACGATTCCTTTTATAATTTTATAGAATGTGAAGGTGAAGTAAAGAACATATATAGTTAAAATATATGAGTTTCTTTAGGCCCAAGAGATGAATAATATCTTAACTGATCATTCATAAATCATGAAAATATAGAGTGAAGTTATTTTCCCACTCATATTTTCTTATATACATTAGATCTGTGGTGTTATACAAAGGAGGATAAATAATGAATATTATAATCCCTATAAAATATTCCATTATTTTTTTGAGGTATTTATTTTTAAATAGTATCATTAAACCATAACCATATTATAACTATAATGAAAAATGGATATCATATGGGTTTTAATATATCGAAAATCCATTATGTCACATAACATGGGCTTATATGAATAGATTTTGTAAGGTTTATGTCAATAGACAAACATGTATCAAAGAAAAAGATAATGTGAATCTATTGTAATTATCCTAATGTTTATATTAGATATTACATAAATATATAATATATACAAGTAATGTTCAATGGATAGACTATATTTATATAAGAGGGTACACATAAATATTTGATACAATGAGAGTGATATTGGCTTGGTTAAATTTAGGGTTAGAGATGCACAAGTAGTTGGCATGGAAATAAGTTTTACAAGAGCTCATGGAAAGAAAATATTCTAGAGGCACATGTTGTGTAAGAAAGGTAAAACCAAAGTGAGATGTTTATATGATTAAAACGCTAACGTGATATATTAAAAAATAAGAGAAATGAATCTTTATGATACATGGAAGTAACAAATGGAAATAATTTATGTTTTATAAGTAAAATATGAATTAGAAAAATGGATTTAATGTAAAAAAACTAGATTAGTATTTTGGTAGGTTATCCAAATGATATAAATCCATTGATGGGTATTATTTAGAAACTATACATGGGTGGTACATGTGTGGTAGAAATAAGTATGGATAGGTTATATGAAATCATCATACTTATATCGAATAAAATTTTACATGTTATAAAAACTGTCAATGATCATGATATTGGGAATAGGATGTCAAGTCCACCTTAATTGAAGGAATCCTTCTTTAAGATGTCTATATGACATAAATAGAAAGGGTTGGTGACACTATATAATTAAAATAATTCATTAATGATATAAATGAACCATTTAGGGATTACTGTAAGCATTTTGGTCATATAATATTCATTTGGAATGATATTTTTCCTTGTATCTATAAGTTTTTAGTGGGGGGCCATAGTTTTCAAAGTAAAATATGATTATTACATATGGAAAATAGTTATCTGTATTACGATTCGTTAAGAATAGTTTGAAATAATCACTCAAAATATTGACTTAAAGTGCAAACCTTTGTTTTGGGGAACAAGTTTTGTTGAAGTGGATCTAAGGGTTTCTTAGAAAAAGTTAAAGTACATATATTAACAAGGTATTGAAAAAATAAGAGTTATAAGAATTTTAAAGATAATTTTTATAATGTCACGTGGAATAAATATCTCTGTGAAAATAAGTATAAGGTATAATAGTAGATTAATATTGTGATAAAATTTATATATAATTTAGTGAAAAATCAATATCATGTTCCATGATATGTACTAAATGTAATATTTCTAATAAATACAATATAGTAAAAAAATTAGGTAAATCCAAGATAAATACATAGAATATAGTCAGAGATATCTAATTGTACTTGAGAAAGTACAAGGGATACGCACATTGTACATGGAGAGGTAAGATCACTAGTCATGAAAAGAGACATAAAACTAGTATTAATATGGATCAAATTATCTTGTATCATAGTTTCACTAAGGAAATGATCAATATAAACTCATTGAATCCAACTGTTTTAATATCTAAAAATATAAAATATGTTGCAAGAATAGATACGGATAAAGAAACAATATAAAATATGAAATGATTTTTCAAGTTCTTGGTGTTCTACTATGTAAAGTATTATAATAATATAAATTTTTATGAGTTTATAATAAGTGAATATTGAATATTTCAATATTATGAAAGAGGGGAAAGGGATAAACATGGGGATATCATCTCCTGGGTGATATTATACTCAAATAGGTGAAGTTTTAGATCGATGAGTATCCATGTGCGAAGATATGGAAAACCCAATAACTAAATACATTACTAAAAAAAGGAATTAACTTATCATGTGAGAGTTAATAAGTATAGTTATCAAGTTGGCACAAGTACATGTGGGAGTGTTGTGAAATTTGGTTCTTAAGACCCAACTTGAAAAGTAATTTTCAATTACCATATCATGTATACCGAGAGTTATGAATGATGTTATATTAATATAATTGTTTTAATTCTTATGCATCCACTATTTACATGAATATTTCTTTATATTATTTATCGAATTCACAGATTATAGTGTTTCCCATCTATAATGTGAACCATAATAAATAATGAATGTAATATTAAACTTGTTTTCTAAGTTCTAGATACATCATATTGATATGAAACAAATTATGTATGGCTATTAAGTGATGGAATCTCATAAGAATTGTGACTTTTAATCATAATGTTTTCACTTAGTGACATTGAATAAAAGCGATCATAAGGACTGCCCCAATAATAGTAACATTATATGTTTTGGGTGTCATTGGATGTTTCTATATATAAGAATGTGTATAGGTCTCTATACTTGAGATCCTAATCAATTTTTACCATTTTATTATGTATTTTTATATAATGTGAAAACAAGGAAATTTATTTAAAGGAATGTTAGCTTACCTTGAGTGAAACCTTGGTGGTATGAAATTTATTGAATAATCAAGAAATGAATTGTCACTTCTAAAAGGAAGAGATATATAAGGAATAGTTGAGTATATGGTAATAACTTTATTAAATCTATATACATTGTAAAATAAGTTAATTTTATCCGAAATTTTCATTAAAATAATAAATAAATCACATAATTATGATTACTCAAATTTTGTATCCCACTTTCTAAGATATCATGATCCAAATAGATTATATCATAAAACCTTTTTTTGGAGGATGTAGTCACAAATATTAGTTATCCTTTTCTCCTCAGTGATCATACAACATTTCTAGATACCACTCATAGACTATGAGTTTGACCAATTAATATTGATATTAGGCCTTAGAGGATCACACCCCAATTGTATCCACAAGTTCCACCTATTCAGATAAATATATGTTTAGTTTGAACTGGGTCCCATGTCTAGGGGTAGATGAATGTCTGAGTGTGAATGATCATAAATGAGAAAATTAAATAATATTATTTTATATTAGATTAGTAACAATTGAAAATATTTCTCAAGGTATTCATATGTTATTTAAGTATAAAAGTAAATATTAGAAAATATTATTTTTTGAATAAACTTTATGCATTCAATGTCAAATATGAAATTATGGGGGAATGGGATAAGTTGATGATTCATATTTTATAACATAACAAAAAAAGGTGTTAAAATGAGTGATAAAACATCATATATTTTTATGACATGTTTAATTAGGTCATAGGTGTGAATAAGGGTATAAAATTAAGCTTATAACTTTATAGGGACCAAAGAATAATTTTGGAAAGCATAACCTAAGTATATAAACTTATTTTTGACTCATTAATAGTTTACTCCACCATTTTAATGAATTTAGTGATGAGTTTTCTCCTATACTATTCTCTCTCATATTCTAGTGTGAGAAACTAAAGGAATAATGAGGGCATATTGATCCCAATTCCTTGGATTGAGTTCTTGTTATTCACATAATTGAAAGGATTTCATAAATAGATTTACATTTCCATGCTATAACCCATTAATTATATAACAATTGTCTTATAACTATGGTGCATATGTGTACAATCATGATTATTACACTCTTGGAACATTCTATTTATGACACTGTGAAAATGGGTAGATCAAATTGGAATTTAAAAATGAAAAAGGTATCATTTATGGTTTTATTATATTCATGTACCTTATGCTAAAATTAAATTTCACATAATACGTGGGTGAATATATGAAAGGTATACAATTTTTAGTGTTTTACATGAATATAGACCATAAAATATTAAAATATTGATTTTCAATCTTCCTCAAACCTCAGGTTCCTTCACAAGTGGCACACATATTTGTGGTTTTTCAAAATGTGGTTGGTGGTCCCAGAATTATATCTCGGTTAAATGCATTATACCTCATTAGATAGAATGTAAGGGAATAGGGAGTGAACCCAATCCGGTATTTTTATATTAGGGGTAGGACCAAAATTATAAAACACTCAAATGTATTCTGTAAAGAATTATATCTCAAAAGATGATGTATCCCAGAGTAAGGAGTATACCCAATCCACTATGGGACTCTATAAATTATGTGATGACGGTCTGGGTATTTATTATTGACATAAGAAATAGTTTTTTATAATTTTTTTATTCATAATTTAAAGATTATGAAATATTCCTAAGTTATTTTTTAATATATCATGATTATTGAATCATGTTTCTAAACTCTTACAAATCATTTGTGATTTCATACCAAAATAATTCTTTAGTGAATCTTGCTTTAAGATGTTTATTTTATTGGGTGTGATTTTCTTATATTAAGTTCATGTTCCTTGATTATGATCTCATATCCAAATGTTGATATTATACTCATGATATTCAATTGATATCTCTTATGTTCACCCCGTACCGAGCATCTTAGTTCACCTCTTTTTTTGTTTCCATTCTATTGATAATGAAGAATAGTATGAAATAAGATATGTCTAAAATTATATCATGTTTGGTTAATTTTTTTGGGAAACATTGAAGAATTATTGTAAAATAAGAAGATTATGTACCAAATTTCTAAATTCACTAAACCTATATTTCTTGGGTGTGATTTATTTTCATATATAATGTATATCAATTTAATGTGATATAATAGTTATATATGTTAATGTTGGGTTTCTTTAGTTTCTATCAAAGTGTATTTTAGTTAATTTTGGGTATTATATTATGAATAATAAAAGGATATAACCTAAAAAAAGTATGATTAACCAAGAGTGATATAGAATAAACGTAAAATGTTTTAGGTAGAAATAAAGACATCTTATGATTGATTTTCCTTAGAACAAGATTACTTAATCCGTAAATTATTACTTCACACTAACCATTTTGGTTTTGGTCAACTACTAGAACTATGAGGAATATAGATACAATTTGTATGATGGAAAATGTAATGATTACCCAAATGAGAAACCAAATTATATTTGAGTTGTTTTCAAAATATAATGGTTAATATTGATTAGTATCACGAGTTATGATTAACAACCTATACCATATTAAAATAAATATATATATATATATATAATAAGATAAAAATTATGTTCCATGGATTTTCAGATCATAAATACCATGGGGAAAAAATATTTAACATCCTACATATCAAAAATGTTAGAGGGAGCACCCAGGAAAATATCTCAATGTCACTAAGTTATTTTTTATATATAGTGATGGAGGGTGATGAACAAAATCTATCAAGGAAAAATGATAATTTTGGCTAAAAATACATATGAAGATAAAGTTATTTCCAAGTTACCCCTAATAATTAAATGTTTTAAATGAGAGGAATTTGTAATTATGAAAAACAAATTAACTAACCCATTAGTTAATTAATACAAAAGACATTAGAAACGTATTTAGTGAAAGGAAAAGGGTAAGTCTTATGCAATCACAACTACTGAAGTTAGTAATAAAAATGAAGGGGAGAAAGGTATACTCATCATCCACTTAAGAACAACGAGTTTTCCATTTTATTCTAGTTTTACTCACTATTTTATATTTATAATGTTTAACATCATCACATCACAACCCCAATTATTAGATATTGAATTATTAGTGAAAAATACCGATAGAATGATAACTACATCCCAAGTATATATCTCGTTTTTAATAGAAGTTTGTGTGAATTTTTTACCTGTAAATATTGTTATTATCCATTTAGTCAAATTTTATGGAATTTTTAGTATATATTTGATCTCTCAACGTAGATACTATATTAATTGATTGGATGTGGAAATCATATTTCATTCCCCAAATAAACAAATGATCATCTAGTATTGAAAGTATGACTATGAACTCCCTATAGAAATTACTTACATTATATGGGTCTTAATTCCCAATCATGATGGATATATAGATCAAATTCATAATGGAAAATAAATTATTAAATATAAGCCTTTTTTAGGAATATATTGATGTTTTTATACAAGAGTTGGTTGGTCCTCGCTCAAATAGTGAAGTTGTGTTTTCAATAAAACTTATACATGGTGTTATACCTAAATCAAAGACTCATTATAGAATAGACTTGATTGATTTTTCATATTTGAAGAAGAAAATATAAGAGAACCTAGATAAGGGTTTTATGCACCCTAGTTCTTCACTATGAGGTGTTATAAAACTCTTTATTAAGAAGAAATATGTATTTGGTGCCATTTTTATTAATTATCATGAACACAAAAATCAAAATTAATAAATAATATCCTTTTCCTCATATTTTTGAATTATTTTATCAATTGTGAGGAGTTAAATACCTCTCAATGATATACCTTTGATTAAAATATCATCCATTAAGGGTGAAAATTGAGTATATAATGAAGTAAACATTTTACACAAGATATGGATAATATAAATTCATAGTGATTCCATTCAAAATTAAAAATTCCTTCATTGTATTCATGGATTGGAAAAATAGTGTCTTTGTAGATTACCTAAATCAATTTTTAGTAGTCTTTATAGATAATTTTATTATATATTCCTAGACAAAAATAATATCAATAATAACATTTTATAATTTCGTTTGAAACCTTGAGATAGGTGAATCTAAATAAAATATTTTGAATGTGTGAATTATAGATACATAAAGTATCATTCATAGATCATATAATCAAAATAAAGGGTATATAAATATATCCTTAAAAGATAAAGAATATTTAATTATATCTTGTAGAAAAAAATAATAGAGGTCCAATGATTTCATGGATTTGAAATATACTAATGATGATTTCTGAGAAATTTATCATGAGTATCAAATCTAATAACTATATTAACTTGAAAGTTATTTCGGTTACATTGGAAGGACGAATGACTAAAAGAATATGTAAGGGTTATATCTCCCAATATAGAGTAGTCGGTTCATGTTTGGAGTCAAGGAGAAACCAATCCTAGTGAGATACATAGGTGGATAGGTAGAAATCTACAACACGAACCATAAAAGTGTTCAAGGTGTTTCCCCTAGGACGATGATTAGTTTATCATATGATAGATAAAATATTCATTAGTAAAAGTTCATATTCCTACCAATTCATTACTTTATTTCTATCAAATTTCATGTATATTTCATTATGGATTTTTTAATCATGATCACTTGTGTTAATAAATTAACAAGCATGAAATATATATCCATAATGAACTAGATTATGTGTAAAAATATCTAAGACATGGTTAATCACATAAGTAAATCCTATTAAAATTAAAAATCATGTAACAAAGATAGTAATTATAAATATATTCATAAACATAAACTACCAAAATTATATATATTAATTTGGTATGTCCTTTCACTACTTAATATAAAATTGAACCATAATTCAAGATGTTTAACCAGCCAAATTTGGGGTGCTTTCAATTATCCTAGAATTATATCTTCTAGTTTTGGTTTGAATTAACTTAGTTCACATGAGAATTTTAATGTAAAATAAAAGTTTCTTAGAGGAAAATTTTGGGGAAATCCAATTTATGAATTTTTGGTTTAGGGATTCCACTTAATAGATCAAGGATATATGATTTAATGCAATTGAAATTTGGAATTCTTATAAAATAGTCTTAAAATTTCTTAACCAACCGAAGTCGGGGTGATGATTAGGGGAATCATGATCCTTAACATAAGAATGTATAATAAAAATTATATTCCATAGAAAATGGTGAGTGATATTTGGTTTTCATAAAATAGTGAGAGATTAATAAAAATACTATTTATTTATAAGTTTAAATTTTATCATATAAAGTACAAAAACTCTACTCGTCTTATTTGTAGAAAAATATTTAAACATGAACTCAAATATATCACTATGATCCATAATCTATAAGGATAACCTTCTCACCAGAACAAATTTCCAGGAGAAGAAAATGTGCTTATATGATATCTTTTTCCATGAAAAGAATTTTATATGTAGGAAGAACCTATTACCAAATCACATAGTAAAGAGGCCAGTGTGGAATAGTTGTCTCTCGATGAGAAATATAGGATTAATGATACAGATATTCATTATTTATACTATTATATATGACCAATGATCATCTAAAGCAGCACGAGGACATGGATTTTTATAGAATGATTTCTCACCATCAGGAACTCTATCAAGAGAAGGAAAAAAGAGATATGATATCTCCGATTATTCTTACACAACTAATATTAGTGAGTTGGCATGAGTTGGGCCTCATGTAGTCAATATTATTGGATACATTTAATGCTTAGATATCTTATGTATTAAATTAAAAAATTAGTTTCACATAGATATAAAAATTTCCTCACTTCCTAAGTCCTCCAGTTTTATTCTTAATTATAAAATGAGAAATAATGAGAAAAGTCTTTCAAAAATCCTTACTCTGATTTTCCTAGTGCACAAGGACATGGGGTCTGACAAACCTGCATCCCTTATGATTGATAAGAAAATTAATAACAATTTAAAGGTTATAAAAACTCATAAAAGCCTAAATATCTAGAGTACCATCCTTTCAATATGAGGAAGATCCAGTGGAAGGGCATTGAAAAGGAAGTAGGATATTTTTCATGTGGAAGTCAAGGCCACTAGTATAGAAACTACACCTAGAAGAAATGATAAGATAAATGTGAATTCATCACTGAGTTAAATATTTATATATCTTAACATAGGTGATTATATATTCCTTATGGTCCTCACATCTATATTAAAATGTTTGAACCAAGTATATTGAGAAATATTTCTAGAGGATAGGTGAATTTGTGAGCTGTTAATAGAGTAAAGTTGGATTCTCTAGCCATTGGAGACTACCATATTTAATTCCCAATATGAATGATATTGGTTTTTAAGTGTTTTTAATTATGTTCTGAAAGTTACCAATAACATAATTTCTATATCCTAACTATTTCAAATGGTTTTATTTCCAAATTTTCAAATTAAATTTGTTTCATTTATAAAGACAACATATGATATGGTATAGAACATTTAAATATTTTTTTACATATTAAATTATGAATTCCAAATAATATAAATTGATAATTAATCATGTTCATATGAATCATATGACACCCATATATGGAATAACCATCATGGTCATGTAAACGAGAAGAATTTAACAAATCTACATCAACATAGATATTTAGAATCTTTTGGGATAAAACTATATGATAGATTTCAAACTTGTTTACAATGAAAAATGATAAAACCACCATTTAAAGGACATTGTTAAAGGTCTGTGGTTCTTCTAATATTTGTACACACTAATTTGTGTATAACATTTCCCATAAAAGATAGAGATGGGTATTCGTACATCATAACTTTTACTAATGAAATTATGGACCATAAAATTCAAGACATGGTAATGTAGATAATTTGTCTTGCAGATTTTCCATCATCATTTTGGGGATATATATTACAAACTATGAGATACACATTTAACTGAGTACCAAATAAAGAAGAAAATAGAATTCACTTCAAGCTATAGAGTGGAATGAATGTTGTTTTTTCGTAAACATGTTTATGGGGTTTAAATTAATTTTTTAAGGAGTTATTAAGAAATAAAATAGAACCACAAGTAAAAAATTGTATATTTATTGGGTATCCTAAAGAAATAAATGGATACTACCTATAAAACTAATTAGATAAGAATGTAAATTTCACCAAATAAGTAATATTTTTTGAGAGGGAGAACATCCTCTAAAAGGATACTAGGAGAAGCACTGGATTTGATGAAATTAATTTTCAAGATATATAAGAGTTTTTATGGGAAGAGATTCCACATGTTTCCAAGAAAGAAGTAGTTCCTGGAACATAAGCACTGTGTAGGATCACTGGAGAGTCAAGAGAACCAGAGAGGTATAATTTTTTAGTCATTAAATATGGTAACTCATTATTCGTTGAAAATTATGAGACAATCTTCTATAAAGATGCAGTAGAGAGCTCATAAGTGGAAAGATGGAAAGAAGCCATAAATTATGAAATAGATTCCATGTATTAGAAGAAAGTTTGGGTTCCGGTACATCTACTAGTTGATGTAAGTCCAGTAGGGTGAAAACGGGTATTTAAGAGAAAAATATACAATGAAGGTAAGATAAAAACCTATAAAGGAAGACTAGTGGAAAAAGGGTTTGAACAGTGATAAGGAATTGACTATGATAGAAAATTTTCTCCAATTTCCATTTTTAAATCTATCAGAATTAGACTTAATATAAAAGATTATGATGACTATGATATTTGGATGATTGATGTAAAAACATATTTCCTTAATAGAAACCTTAATGAATATTTCTATATAAAACAACTATAAGGTTTTGTGCATCCAGGTGATGTCAAAAGTATTCTTAAATTACTAAGATCCATTTATGGATTGAATAATGAATCTAGGTAATGAAAAATTTGATTATATGAAGCTATAAAACATTTTTTTTCATTTAGAATTAATATGAACCATGTGTTTATAAGAGGTTTAGTTGGAATTTTATTTTTATCCTTTTAGTATATATTGATGACATATTACTTATTGGAAATGACATAGCATTATTATAGTCTATTAAGGACTGGTTAAACAATATTTTTACCATGAATTATTTAGCTGATGAAACCTATATTATAGGGATCAAGATCATTTGTGATAGATCCAAGAGGATTCATAGACTATGTCAAAGTAGATACATTGACTAGATACTAAAGATATTTAGTAGTGAACAATTCATGAAAGGATTAGTTTCAATATCACGTGGAATATATTTTCTAACAAAATGTTTCCTTGGAAAAAATAGTGCAAAGAGATAATTAGTAATATCCTATACACTTCGGTGATAGGATAAATCATGTATGTCATGTTATGTATGAGACTTGATGTTTTATATGCATTGATAATGGTTAGAAGATGTTATCATAATCAAGGAGACCTAAATTGGTCTAGTGTTAAGGGTGTCCTTAAGTATCTGAGAAAAATTAGGGTTATTTTTTTGGTGGATGGAGAAGATAAAGTGTTTTTAATCAGGGGTTATGTTGATTATAGTTTTCATAAATATAAAAATGATCTGAAGTCATAGTTAGGAAATGTTTTCTATCTCAATGGAGGATCTGTAAGCTAGAAGAGTTAAAAGAAGCCTTTTTTATGAAATTCTATAGTGGACTCTATGTATATTGTGGCTTCTAATACCAATAAATAAACTATTTGGGTATGAAACTTCTTTGAGGAGCTTGATTTGCTACTAATCAGTAAAACCCAATCACATAGTATTTTGACAATAATTCATAGGTGTCTATTGAAAAGGATCTATGGTACAACAATAAAATAAGTATATAATCCAAAAGAATCACCTTTTAAAGGATTTTTCTCATATTTTTGAAGTTTAAGTAAGTATATTTTCCATGGAATTACACTTTAATAAAGGCATATCTCAACATAAGAATGAGTACCATGTGAGATCCAATGGACTAATGGTTCTTAACAGTTGGATCTAGTGAAAGTGGGAGTCTATTAGAGGTTGTTCCCTATAACTAAGTTTTGTGTACTTTATGATAACATGTATTCATTTATTTTAATACTAATAAACTCTTTATCACATCATGATTGTTCTTCTATGTAATATAGAATATGATAAACTTCTAAGAGTATCTATTGCATTTAAAGGTTTTAGAAGTTTCGTGCTATGATGAGAACTTAGAATTGTCATGAAAATATTCTTAGATATATGTTCTATAACCATATGAAATCATTTTAGGGACAAAAATGTTATAGAATATCAAGGGTTGATACTCATTGGAATTTAAGGAACCTTCTCATGGTGTATTCCCTTGGTAATATCCAGTGTTGGATATTATGAGAGTGAGACCCACCATTAAAAAATCTACATTTATATGTGTCCTTGAATGTTCTTATCTATAGATTTTTTATTGATCCATGGAATTTAATATTATTATTAATTAGTAGTTTATTTTACTTACTTTTATGTATTTCTAAAAACCATGATGACATATGTTTTCAGTGAGGTATGATATGTTTGGTGTGTCACGAGTAATATTTTAGAAATAATAACGAATGAAATGATTTGTCCCTTATTTTCTTTAATAAAAGATGATATGTCAATCCATTTAATGGAAATGATATCCCTAAAATAAATCAATTAAAATGGTGTTATTTAGGAATTTTAGAATTTTAGATAGTCAAATAAAGAGATATTGATAACATTGGTTGATGGAACCATCATGAAACCTTCTTGAATAGAGATATTTTGATAAAGGGATTATATTAATATTAATAATCCATATGTGTTTTTATGAAATTAAAGCATTAAATGTTTTTTCTGTGGGTGACTTAGCATGTTACTGGATATCAACCTCAGAATTTGGGCTATTTCTCCTAATTCCATTGAGAAAGAGGCATCGAAATTCATGCACTACATGTATTGAGAACCTTAGTTAAATTATATTATTTATTATTCTTTGAAAAGTTGAATAAATATTATTCCCACAATTTTTATTAATTAATCATATTTTCTTTATCACATATATTATGCCACTATCTATTTGAAAGAATATTGTGTGAGAATAATATTTAATAAATTTTTATTTACTATTTAGTGAAGATAATATTTATTTATTTGTTGGTGAATAATGAATTGATGTTTATTTATTAAATAAATAGTCATTATCCAAGTTATGATAAAATTTTTAAAGGAATGGTGAACTGAGTTTGAAGGTCTGGTGAGAAATATTATATATTGAATATTATTTGAGTAAATAATATTTAAATTAATTCATGAGTTTAGAACTTGTCAACAAATAATAATAATATTATTATTATTCATATAGACATGGGGTTTTTTATAAATTATGAAAAATAATAAGGTCACAAAAACAATTATTATTATTTAATCCTAGTTATTTATAAAACCAATTATATTATTTCTCCATAAGAGACAATTCATTTTTCTTATGCACAACGAAATCCTTAGATAATCCTCTTGAAGCCCTAGAGAGATCCCTCTCCGAGAAAACTCTCAATAATAGAGAGTGATCCTCCTCCTCCACCACTCTCAATTATAAAGAGATTGAAGATAACTAGTCCTTGAAGTGATTCTCAGGGTGTTCAAAGTAAAATAACGCAAGCATTATAGTCTTTCATGCTAGCATCAAGAGATTCCTATAGTGACATTTCATGATTCATGGGGAACTTGTGGATCACCACTAGAGGAAATATATAATTTATTCATGTAAAAAAATGATGGAATGTTTAAATATTCTATCATATCCGTCAATGAACATATAATTAATCACAAGGTTATTCTAAATTACTTTAATTAATTACAAATAATATGTGATGATCCTACACTTTGGTTTTATATTTTTCTAGAATCTATATTATTTGATTCAATTTTTTTGATCATGTTGTTTATCATCATTTAAATCTATGATTAATCATCTATTTTGAGAAAAACTTGAGTTGGGAATACCTGATCTGGTGCTTCCACTATGCCAAGAACCTTCATCAACATCATTTAATAGTTTTTATGTATTATTATGTATATATTCTAATGAAACCATACACTTTATTTACTTGGATAGATTATAATCATATCTTATAAAAATTTTCATAAAACCCATTTATTTTCCATGGGTTAATTAATATATAATGGAATCATGAATCCTTTCATGTTTATATGGCACACATGTGTATGGTTTTTATTTGTCTGATGGATAGAACTAGAATTATATATCAGATTATTTAATTTGGTAAAAAATTATATATCATGAGATTATATATAAGAAACTAGGGAGTGTACATAATCCACTATGTTTTTGTAATGTATGGGCCATGAATTATATATCCCTCTTATAAATTAGGTAAAACCTTATATCTCATGAACTAACAAGTTGTTCACTTGGAAGAAAACTCAGTCCACTATTGGACTCTACCCACTATGTGATGATTCTATTTGTAGTGATCCTTGACATAACAAATTATTTTCTATGATTATTTTATGACACATTTATATGTTACATAATATTCTTCAGTTATGTTTTAATGGATCAAGATTATTGAATCATGCTTCCACACTCTTATGATTCAATACTTAAGTCATTCCAATATAATTATTTCGTGATTCAAATTTTAGCATCTATTATTTATTACTTATAATATTGTTATTCCATGTTCATGTACCTTGATTATATTCTTATAATCACATTTTTTTCTTATGATCACTTGTGATCTTCAATTTTATATCTTATGTTCACCCCTTACTGAGTGTTTGATCTCACCCCTTTCTTATTTTTCTATTTTCTAGGTTATAAATAAGAATATAATGTAAGATATATCTAAAATGATATAATTTTTAGAAACAATTGTGGGAAATGTTGAGAAATTATTATAAAATAATAATATCTTGTATGTAATCTAAAAATACACTAAACCTATTGGTTTTATACTATGATTTATTATGATATGTAATGAATATTAATGTAAAATGATATAATAGGTATGTATATTAAGGTAATTTAACATCATATATTTCGTGAACATGTGATTAAATTTATAATTGAGTCTTAAATTAGTTGATAATATCTCTCATGAGATGATTCAACCCCCCATACGATCCGTTTTTTCATATATCCTTGAAGCATTTCTAATTCATCCTAGTCAACACCTACCTTGGGAAAGTAGGGATATCGTAAAATGAAAGTGAAAATTCATGAAACAAAATAGTATCAATATTTTTTGTCTATAGTGTTCATATTTATTTTATATCTATATTTGATAAATTAATCTTTAAATTAGTATTTAGCATGTGTCAAAACGGTTATCATTTTCACCAATAATCATTAAATTGGTTGATGGAATAATATGGGGTCACAGTTCCCTATATACCCAAATGGAAGGATCGTCCCAACTAACCTAACTCTAATATACACAATTTCCATTCCCCCAAAGGGTATGGGTTGTTCACCATACTTTATTTATGGTTCATTTTATATATGTAGTTAATATAAAATAATGTTGATAGGTATGCACCATCTCAATATGGGGTGTGATTTATTTTGGTTAAAAATGTTAATCCTTAAAGTATATTAAGCATTTATTTCACCCTATTTAGTTATTCATATGTAATTTTTCAATTAGTTTTTTTACATGATTTTATATCAGGTGGTTAGGAGTTGGTGAGGACTGTCTACTGGGTATATTGTACTCACACCCTACACATCCCCCTTTCAAGACATGTGAAAACCAGTTTATGTGAAACCCAAGTAAAAGTAATTCAACAAAGTATATAATTTAGTTTCACATGGATTCAAGAGCATGGTGATTCCTTATTCACTTTTATTATGGCATACAGGATTAAATCTTAAGGTATTTCAGGGAGTTCATCATGGAATATTTCACTTGGGAAATCAAAATACTTGGTCATTGGGCCTTTTTTAGATTACGTATCACTTCCCTTTTTTTTCTTTTTTTTTCTCACTAATTTTGTTTTTATATGTTTTTTCAATTTTTTATAGTATACATTCATATGTATAATTTATTATAAATTTTTAATTTCTTTCTTTATCGATCATACTTTCACTTATGATCGGTTGTGTCTTAGAGTTCTTAAGACTATTTGGTAATGATTCTTTAATCATGGAACTCATCAAGATTATTCCATTATACCAAGGGGAAAATAATTTACCAGTAATATTAACCCCAAATAATAGCATTTACTCCATCCAATAGTGAGAAGGAGGTGTTTCTGAGGTGTTATGGTGAACTAGTCCAATAGTAATCAAGACACGGACATTACAAAATGGTATCAGAGTACATATAAAGGGTAATAAGGTGTGGTAATTTGGAGTATCTAGGAGATATGGCTTTTATTACTTGATATGTAACCCATAAATATACATATAAAACATAATTATATTGGAATATAGGGTTACTAGGGGAATTTCAAGATATTTTCTTTTTCTTTTGTTTATTCACAGATCTTGAGTGTCATGCATCATGATAGGCATCTATAGGCCGACACAGGTAGGATCAAATGACATATAATATACTTTTCTTTTTTCAAATTATTATTGGGAATTGTATTAACTAAAAAATTAAAAATAAATAAATAGTGTTTTCTAATATAAATATTTTAACAATTATGTTAATACGGGTTAACTATTTGTATCATTTACTATAAAATCGCTTTATTTTGCAAGTATTTTTTCCATTTATATTATATTTATAGTACATTTAATTTTATTTGAAGTTATAGTAAAATTATATAATATTATTTAAAAGAAGGCTTTGAAAGGGTTTTTAAAATTGGAAAGTATTTTAATGAATTAAAGGGATAGAAAGAGAGGGAAATATGGTTAAGTGTAATATTTGAAATGAAAATATTAAACTTGGGAGGGGTTGTACATATTTGGGAAAACCTATTATAATATAGTTCTCTAACATATTATAAATAATTACACCTCTATGAACAACTCATTCTATATATGAAGGGAAAAGAAAACATGTACCTTTCAAATGGTCTACACTTGAACCTCAGATTTCGGAAGGACTTGCACACTTGAATCAAATTATAGACCTTAGAGATCCATGATAGGATCCTATGAATTCTAATATAAAGATAGATTTGAAATTTCACTATAATCTTATTTTTAGGTTGATGTGCCTCTATATGAGGCTAAGTAATGGATCATCCTACTTTATCATATTGTTGAACTCATCAAGACTCCAGAGTGTCATCGAGATCATTTAGTTACCATTACACATGAAGGGGAATCCTATCGATAGTGGGATGTCATGATTGAAGATAATAGGGACCATGGATTAACCTATAAGAACTTACAAAAGAAGTTTTATAAAAAATTTATCTTGATATCCAACATTAGGTTAATGAAAAAGAGTTTATGAACCTCCAAAAAAGTTCAATGATAGTTATGTGTTATGTTAACAACTTTAGGTATTTACTTTTATTTTTTATATACATGGGTGGGGATGATGAATATAAATCAAGATAATTTTATATGGTCTTAAAAAGTCTATTATGAATATTGGTTATTATTTTCAACCTACCTACATTCTTAGTAGTCATCGAAATTTATTTTAGCTAAGACTAGATCCAAAGGTTAGTTGAAAAAAATGTATCACATATCTTGACCAAACTATAGATTATAGTTATTTCAGTGTTTTTAAATGATGATCGGAGGAGATGATAAGGGGTGGATCTTGTCGAGAGTGTTATGATAGTGGTGTACCATGGAATACATTTTAGGGAAGGCATTAAATGTAGTGTTACTATTGTGGGAACTTTAGCCACATCAAGGATGATTTCACCTCTAATGTGAAGTACTGGCACCTATTTTTTTATTATATTTGTCTCCTAAGGATTTATCAACACAGCTCATCCAAGAGTGTCATGTAGTGACTACAACTAACCTAGGAAAAATAAGCTCTACCAAAAAATCAACCTATTAGAGGTAGTTGGCCACCTTTTGGGAGGTTGGTTCATAGAGGATGATATAGTATATAGGTCTAAGTACTAGTAGTGTGATAATCAATGTTGGAGTTTATTCCTTAGTATTAGTACGAGGCAAAAGACAGAGTATGTGAAACAGACTAATCTACAATCATTGCTGGAGTAGGTTAATATACCATTAAATGTGTGATTTTTGTATCCTCTACATATTATGGATCTTTATTTCATACATTAGTGTCATACTCTTTTATAAATTCATTATTTGTATCTCTTAAGATAATTTTTTTTAGATTTAACCTTTTTTATGATCCTTGATACCCATATAAGGAATATAGTAGAGAACACTATGAAGTTTCCTTTGTGTGCCTTGGTCATTTCTTCTTATGTTAATTTTTGGGATCTTATGGTCTTAAATATGGAATCATTCGAAGTCATTTTTATAAATGGGCTAGCCAGATAAATTTCAAGATTTCATCAATTGTTATTCCAAAAGGTTATATTTCTCATTTCCAGCCAGAAAAATGTATACCCTCTATAGATAATAAGAGATTTATTCCATCCTAGAAGGTCCTAGTCAATTCTAGGTTTGGGTTATTATCAAAAAAATGGAAAGTATAGTTCCTAGAGTAGTAGAGCCTAAGGGATGTGTGGTTTTAACTTTAGTTATGGATATATCACTAGATTTTTTTCACTGATGACTTATCGATATTACCACCTAAGTGAGTGGTGGAATTGATTATTTATCTCTTAAATGTGTCTAATCTTATTTCCATTCCACAATATAAAATGTCTCTAATTGGATTGTGAGAGTTCAATATCTAGTTAGAGGATTTAGAGGTTAAGGGGTTCATTTGGTTGAGCACGCCTCTGTGGGTTGTATGAACCCTTTTCACTGGTAAATATAGTGGGTTCTTACAATTATGTGTCGAATACTAAAAATCAAATAAAGTTATTGGTAATATCTACCTCCATTTTTCATAGTTTATTATCCTTTTTATAAGTTAATGTAGAAAGATGGTTCTATAAAATTGACCATTGATTTGGATAACACCAGCTTTGAATTAGATATAATTAAATTCCAAATACTAATTTATGAAGATAATAATAACACATTCAGTTTTTTTTCATCCCTTTTGGGGAAACTAATGTTATTACTTTGTTTATGGTACTAATTAAAATCATATTTCACCCATTATTGGATTCATTTATTGTGGTATTTTTTGATGATATCCTAGTTCATTCCAAGACTATGGATGAAAAATTAATGATATCCTTGAATAATCATGGAGACCTTATGGGACAACCAATTACACGATAAGTTATTAAAATTATACTTTTAGATTTGGGTGGTTAATTTCATTAGACATTTCATTTCAAAAGTGTATATCTTAGTAGATCATGATGAGGTGTAATTAGTAATGTCATAGAAGGTTCCATATACTTTATTCTGGATTATATGTTTCCTCAATGTCTTGGGGTATTATCGAAGATTCATCTAAAACACATAATGAATGGATACTCCAATGAAAAAAACCTAACTAAAAAGGGATTTATGTTCATATAGTCTGACCATGGTAAGCAATATTCTTAGAACTAAAAAAGATGTTGACCTCAGTTCTATTTGTTATAATAATATAGCCATGTGATGGATTTGAGTTTCACTCTAATGCATCCTCATCGTTTATTAGTTTCTCTCTCATAAAAGATAATGAAGAAGTAACATGTGACTCTTGATATATTCATACTTATGAAATGAAAACCCTACCAATGAATTGGAGTTGAATGCAGTGATTAACACTTAAAATATTTGTGGTATTACTTATTTAATGATCAATTCAAGGTCTTCACTTTTCACAAAGGCATAAAATAAAACATCTATAAAGGTGATCTAAATCTAAGGTGGTGGTTTTGGGTGGTGTATCTACAATTATATGATTTGGATATAAAATATGAACTTGTTAAAAAAAATTGATTTTGATACCCTAAATAATAAAATTCCTCTTCAAAAGGTGGTAGAGATAAATGAATAGTGGTGATTAATGTCTCTTATGGGAAAAATAAACTTATATGTTCTCAAATATAATACTAGAGAATGATTACACCACATTGATATTTCACAATCAATCATAGAGCATTTCAAAGACTCCTGAATCATTGATTTTAATTTTTTCATTATTTAAGAAAGTCTTCTTAGAGGGGAGATCCTAGACTATTGGTTTTAGGAATCCTATTTTATCTTATGTATATATTAAAGAATCATCAGCCCTATTAACATGAAGGAGGAATTAATGAAAGATTATAATTCATCTCATTGGGTAGTTTATCATGGGACCATTATAATGTACCATGATGTTTTTATTTAGTTTTGGTGGAATGGGATAAAGAAAGATATTTCAGGATTCATGTCAAGATACCTTACATTCTAGAATGTAAAGGGAGACCATCATAATCCTATGAGTCATATTCAACCACTTCCACCACTATTATCAAAATGGGATGAGATCATAATAGATTTTATGATTGTTATCCCAATAACATCGAAGGGTTGGGATATAGTGTTGGTTATTGTTGATTTTTTGACTAGGATGACTCACTGATTTCCAATTAAAGAAGAACATTTCATAAAAAAATATTATAAATATATTCATAAGAGTGATTGTTAAAATTTATTTTGTGTCTTCTAGTTTTTCCACATAAAAGGATCCTAGGTTTATGTATCTATTCCATAAGAAAAGTTTATTATCGCCTTGCACCCACAAATTGATGGTCTATCTGAGTGGACTATTTGTATTATAGAGGATATAATCCAAGGATGTAGTCTTTATTTTGATAGTTCGTGGGGGGATCACATTTTCTTACTTGAATTTTCCAACAATAATATCTACTAATTTTTTCTTTAGTTAGAAATAATTATATCTCAATATGGGTGATCCTATCATTCTCCGTTGTACTGGATAGAGATGGATGGTTTTTTGATGATATGGTTTATAATTTTCTAAGTGATGACCAAAAAAGTTAATCTCATTTAGAAATGGCTCATAACGAACCAAATATAGAAACCAGATTGTATTAAATATAAAATAAGACCCCTATAATTCAAAGTGGTTTATCAAATTTCCCTTCAAGTTTTTTTGAGTTTGTGTCACTAACGTCATAGAAAGAAAGAAAACATAACCTAAATGAATGTTGAGCCATTAGTAATCATGAGTATAGTTTAGGAATATTCCTATAAAATTATATTACCACTAAAATACAACGCCATTGAAAAACACTTTCATGAATCTCAATTGAGAAAGTATATACCAGACTCCTCACACATGATCAGATATGATGACATTGAATTGGAATTTGATTCATCTGATGTAGAACATATTGTTTTTATAATGGATAAAAGTTATAAGATGTTATAAGGAAAGGTTATTCTTCTAGATTAAATAAAGTGGAAACATGGGTGTATTTGAGATTAAACCAAAGCATGGTAATACAAGATGAGGATATAATGGCTAGAATTGTCCCTTTAAGAAGATTTTCAAAGATTCTATGGGATGAGAAACCCGATAGTGGAGATATTTTAAAGACCCTAACATCTCAGGCTAGTTATTTATTTTTAAAATTAGTTTCTAAATCCATTTTTAATACATTTTGTGTTGATGTAGATTATATTGAAAATAGAAGAGTTTTTTGAAGTGGGGAAAGAAGTGGGGGAAGACCCCTTGGGTCTGGGAACCACTGAGTACTTGGCGGTCCCAGATATAATATTCAAAGGGAATTATGGGGATTAATGGTTCTATTTCAACCACTAAGTACCCAATATATCTAGAATGAGTAAATAGAACCTCCATGGGTAAAACCCCTTATACAAAGGTCATATTTAATCATTTTAGCCTTATGTTTTAATCATAATTAAAAGGGATATGGGAATTCCAGCCTCATTTACCCCATTTTTACCCCCCTTAAAGTTCCCACACTCCTTTAAATCTCTAAAAGGGGATCATTCTTCATTCTTGGTTTTAATGGATCTATTTTGTTGTAGAAGTTTATCCTTGGAAAGGTAAGGCCATAGATAAACTCTTTCTTACTTTTCCTTTATTTTATAAAATTAGGTTTAACCTATATTATAAAAAATATTGGGATTATTAGATAAATTTATATACTCATTTTTCATTTAAATTGGTTTTCATGGTAGGTTATCTTGGGAAATATAAAGCTATTACTTTGATTTCCTCACTTAATTTTTGTTTCCACAAGGTGTTTTTATGAATTATATACATTGAAAATAGCTATTTATTTGTTTAAATGTATATAAATGATGATATTAAGAGTCATGTTATAGATTAAGGAGTGATTATGGTTACTATAAATATGAGAACCACATTTGAGTTCATGAGGAATCATAAAAATGACATAAATGTATTATAATTTCAAGAGGCTTCATAAGTTTATTTTAGAAAATTATATGATTATAGGTCCAAATTTAGTATACCAAAGTAAAATTTTCTTTGGTTATTTTTGGAATTAATTATTGAAAAAGGATAATATTGAATGTATACTGGTATAATTATAGATGTTTGTTTTTTGTTTGGATGTTTCAGAAGTAATTTTTGGAAAAGGATAAGGTTTAAGGTCAAAATTTACCATTTAAAATGATAATTATTGTACAGAAAGAGTGTCTCGAAGTGAATTATAAGTTAAAAAGTTATTCTAGAACTGAAATATGATAAAGTAAAGAAGCTTCCTTAATATATAAAGGTCATATATTTGATATGTAAGGGTTTATATGGTGTTGATCATCTTGGGATAGAAAATGGTTAAGACCCATATATAAATTTCATTATGAAAATATATAATGATTTCTAAGATGATGCGCAAAGGTTTTCCAAAAAAAGAAATGGAAAAGTATATAATATATAAGGGTTACTTAGCCTATATATAAGATTCACCATGTGAGATCATGTAAGATATAATCAAGATTAAAAAGAACCAGGTATAAATAATGTTGTGGGGTTTGGATAAAGTGGGAATAAAAACACTATTCTTGAAGTGGCGTAAGATTAAATCACAACTGTGTCAAATTAACATTATAATGTATAATATTAATCTAAAATTCATAAAGTATTGGGTGATATTAAACTAAATTTCCATAAATTAATATATTAATGAATCATGTTTAAATAATTTGGATTAATGATATATAAATTAATATTTTATAAGATTTAATCACGTTATATTAACTCATAAATTTTCAAATCTATGTAAGAATGATTTGTAGATCCCATGATATTAAAACAAGAAAATTAATTCCATATTAACTTGAAAGATTATATTTCAATATATTATAGAAAGATATTTCAAAAGTCTTTTTTAATGAATATATTGAAAGAAATATTTCATTAATTATTCAAATTATTTTAGGTAGATATTAAAAGATAAGTTTGTGATAAGTAAGAAGAGAATAGAATAGATAATTTTAATGACAATTCAATGGAGATTATAGTATAGAATTAAAAGGTTATTTACCTAGATAATTAACTGATATTACTTATGAAAACTTTATATAGAAATATAAATGGTGATTTTTAGTAAAAATCATAGAGACATTAATAAGAGAAATATGGAAGGAAGATCACAGGATAATAAATTTTCTTACACCATTAATAAATATATCAGTAGTTAAATACAAATTTTGTTTAAACATGAAATAATAGATTCATCATAATATTTTATAAGGTTAAATAAGATTAAAATACACACCAATTATGTGGAAATATGTAATTTCCAGGGAGCATCAAGGAGGATTAAATTTATCCATATCCTTGGATCAAAGTAGAGATATTTTTAAACTGTTGTAAAAAATGTTAGTAGAAGTATTAGAAGTAGGATGAGAGAAATATTAAATATCTAAAAATAGAAATTGACTGAACATATTGTGATATAATGTTCAAAGAATAAGTGGTGAGGGTATTCATAGATAAAATGTAACTAATCATATCATATTTTTATGGAAAATGGTCAATTATTAAAAGAGTTAAAATTTTATATCTACTTATTGAAGATGGTGTGAAAAAAGCCAATTCATGTGTAGAATTATCTTTATCTCTGGGAAAAACTATTTTTGATGTGTTTTTTATGAAATATATAGAATAACCCCCCCCCCCCCCCCCAACACACACAAACACACAATTAATGAATTTTTCTCCTTGTGACTTGAATTATATGAAGATTAGTTAATTTGGAATTCAAAGAAGCATCAAATATTTAGTTATGATGGAAGAAGACTCATGTGGTGAACATGGAAAACCCTCATATCTATAAAATGACTATTTCATTCCTCAATGAAGTGCATATTAGATAATAATATCTATTTTCTATTGGATAAATAATTATTCCTTCCAAAACACTATAAGTGTAGATCAAATTAGTATAAAGGGATTATGATCTAAAAATATGCATCCACTAAAAGTGAGTATAGTGGATTCTAATACACAGTCACATTAATGTGTGTATATTCCATGGATAATCCCTTTGTGGTGAAACAACTAAAATCATTTTCCATAATTGTGATTTATTTTCTAAACTCACATATTATATTCAATAATATCATTGTCAAGAGAAATAAAGAGATTAAACATCTTTCATCTAATAAGGAAACAAAAACTATATGTCCTAGGGGACTAAAAGAAGAGGAAATTTTTTTAATTGAGTGAAAACCCTATTTCACCACCATGGTGAATTAAATTATATTATTCCCAATAAATCATTTTTAATACAAAAATGATCCAACATGCTGTTTAATATAAAAATATAACTTTGGTTTTGTTTTTCAAATTAAATCAATGATAATTATCGATTTTTTAGTAGTACTAAATTATATAGATGGAAAGAATGAATTTTTTTAGTTTTTGTATATTTTTTGTGAATATATTGTGTAATATTTCAGATGGTATGTTGATTTTAGAAATTAAAATAAAAAATAAAATATACAAAGACCCCAAATATATTGTATAAATGTTTAACCGGCAAGTTATTTCAGAAAGATTTTCATTGTGCTCTTTATTTTTATATTTTTACATGTTCATAAAATTTATATGGATAATTATTGTACAAAAATAAGGTTCTCATTTCTATTACTATAAATTATTTGAAATAAACAAATAATCATAAATCGGGGAACAAATTAAGAGAATATTTGATTATGGTAAAAGGATAAAAGAGGAAGAATATGAAGAATACTCCCAAGAAGAATGATTCTCCAATCACAGTGACCAGTTATGAATCTATTTATAAATTTGATTCTAACTCAGTTTTAGAATATATTTATCAATCTGAAAATTCATATTCCTCTATTATATTTTCAAGGGTTGGAATTAAGTATTCAGGGAAGATTTTGCTTTTGATAATAAAAGGATAAATAGATTTTATGTGGTATTGAATGGATACATCATGACAATGTGTGAAAAAATAAGGGTCCAAAGTTATTGACTTAAAAAACATTCGCATGATGTCTAAAAAACATATGTCCATGGATAAAGAGTTGAATGTAAGAATTATCCCTCCCAAAAGAAATGTTAAAGAGAGGGTAAAGTTTGGGAAGCAATATTTCTCAAGGTTGAAGGTGATTGTTGTAAAACTATAGGAGAAATATGAGAATATTAAGTATCATGATGAGAGGTGGGAAACCTCTAATGAAAAGAAGAATATCTCTCCCATTGCATCATCAATAATAGTACAAAGAAAAAAAAATAAATCTAGAATCCAGAAATAAACATAAAATTCATTCCAAATCATGAAGAAAATACTTTCAATGGAAAGTAGCTATAAAGTATTAATATTTTGGAATCATGGGGAACACCATGGGTTTCTGTTTAGAAGACCAAGGGCTCAAAAGTGGGAAAAATATAAAGTATAAATATATCAACTAATAAATGACTACACAATATATTAATTTAATAAGATATGTTTAATTTTTGTTAACCATAGTCATGTGGAAAGAAATTTTAGTAACAGTAGATCTAAAATAAATATAAAATATCATTCATAACTATGATAATTAGGAATATAATTTATATAAAAAAATAAATATGTTTTTGTAAAATATATATATTTATTTTGAGTCAAATAATAGATCTTATAAAAAGGTTCATCAAGCACCGGTATTGGATTACTCATAGTGTCACTCTTGTAAAAAATGAAACAAATAGAGAAAAATGAAGGAAGTTATCACATCTTTTAGAAAGAAGGATGTTCACAAAAAGAAAAACTCATAAAGGATGAAATTTTTTGATGTATAACTAATGTAAATTAAAAAGGATAAGTATAAATAATTATTTACAGGTTTCTCAAATAATAATAGAAGTAAATTAGTAATTATTTATATAATATCCATCATATATAAGAGAAATCATGAATAATGATGCAACAGTGGTGCTTCAAAGCAATAAAATTTCACATGTTTGATTAGTCTCACAATAGAGATGAATCACACGACCATGAATTTGATGGATCCCAAATAAAACAATTGGATTAACATTTGAACAAGTGGTTTTGTAATAATAACCACTCTAAAGTCTTAGAAAAAAATTTAAAATAAAGTGTTTCTTTATAAAGAACAACCACATTCATAATCATTATAATTTCTAAGAATTATCTATCCCCTCATATGTTTAAATGTTTTTAATTATTATTAGATGTGATGTAGATCTAAGGAGGAGATATCATCCATGGGTTATTATTGTGATGATAGGATATAAATGAAATAGGTTGGGTTAGATTTATAATAGTTATTAATTGTAATGAGGCCTCAATAAAAATATAAAATTGTATCAAAGATATATTCCAGTCAACAAGTAGTGTCAATAAATCACTTAATATTTCAAACAAGAATATTTCATTTCATATGGTGCTCAAGAAGTTAAAATGATGTGGTTCTATATATGGATTTAAAGTGGTGTCAAATCATTATCTAAAATATCTTGTGGTATTAAGAAAAATGTTTTTATAAACTAATTGTATATTTAAATTTATCAAGTGGTATTATACCAAAAAATTAAAGAGATGATAACACAATATAAGAATAAACACCAATCATGGAATTCATGTTTATGTCTTCATCTACTAATGATGTGTTATTAGAAACTTTTATTTCGTGCTACTTAAAGTTGTTTGGAAAAATCATAACCAGATATTATTTTCCTAAGACTGAAAATCACTTCAGTATTTGGGGTTAATAACTAAGGTAATTCATGTGTGGTTGGTTAGTTTTATTCAACATCTATTTAGTATTATATGATAAATAATAGGCCTTGAGAATAAATCAAGAATCATTGACATCAAATGGTATCACAAGTTTATCATTAATAAGAGGTATAAATTTATCCAACATGTGGTATGACTCATGAACTTTGTGATTCATTTATTATAAATTGATTTTTTTATATAAGTGTGTTTAAGGTCCTAGGGAGAACTGTCTAAAAAAACTAAAAACAAAAGTTTTATATCTCAATATTTTTATGAATGTAAGTATGTTCATTGACAACTTTAACGTTATTAACTTTGACTTTTATTTCCTATATCGATTACTAACACTACAAGCTTAGATTATTTGTTAATAAATCATTAGAAAGTGGTAAATTCACTTTTTTTCTTTTTAGAAAAATTTTGTTAGTGTGAGGAAATGGTTTTTAACATTAAATTTGAAAAATAATAATAGTTATCTTAAACAAGTAGAATCAATGATAAATTGAAAATTTTGAGTTCCATTAATGAAAAATTTATCAAGATTCAATTAGAAAGTGGTTGGGAGAGATTAATGTTTAATGGTGGTAAAAGGAGAAAAAAATCAAGAGATAGGGCTGATTTGGGAGTAATTTAAAATATAATAATGTTATGAAAGTAAAAATTAAAATGGTTGATAGAGCTAAATTTTTTTGATGAAAACTAATGGTATTAAATGAGTCATGAAATAATTACATGAAAAAGAGGGAGAATAGAATCTCTATGTCTATATTTTAAAAAGTCAGTAGATTATGAATTTTCTAATAGGAATTATATATAACATAATAAATAGAGAATATATTGTATGCATAAAGGTGGGGGAGACAAAACTAGTGATAATATACACCTACACAGTTTTATATGAATGAGGGAGAGAATAAAAAGAAAATTTGTTGGATTTGGTGTCCTAAGACCAACTGTTTGTACTATGATTACATGAATATTTAATTGATTTTTTTAATAAAACTATTTATTATATATTTTTTATTTTTCTTCATAAATCTAATGTAATAATTTCCTAGAGTATACGTCACAATGATAAGGTCATAAGAGTTCTCCACTATGATGAGAACCTGGACTTGATATGAAGATATTCTCAAATAATGTTCTTCAGTTGGATAACATGCTATGATGGGAAACATAATATATATACTATTAGTTGTGAGTGCTCGTAAGCAGATTAGGATTCATCTCATGAATTTCACACTTGTTATTCTCTAAGATGGGAGATTATGAGAACATACCCGCCAATGAGAATTATAAATTTTTTTGGTGTCGTTAGTTATTCATATCTACGAGAATGTGTGAAGGTCCTTAGACTTTAAAATTATTATTAATACATGTCACAACTCATGTACATAGATGTATTTTTTAAACCATGATGATAACATTTCATGGTAAATATGGATACATTGGGTGCATCATGAGTGACATGTCATTGATGAGAAATTCGAGGAAGGATTCATCCTTTCCATATTTATGGAAGATCATACCTTAGTCTTTTTTTTTGGAATAGAACCATCACATTAAATTTCATGGCCATTATGTAAGAACATGTTTATTTCAGATTATCAAAGAAATACATATAGATCAAATAGGTTGGTGACATGGATGTGAAACCTGCATGATGAGATATTGTGGTAAAGGGATTAGAATACATAGTGATTATTCGTATGTGGTTTTTAACATTGTGACATTAATTTCATTCTCTTGGGTTCCTTGACCCATTACTAGTCATTAATATTGGACTTTAGGAGAGCCCACCTAATTCGAATGAGAAATAATCCTAGAGGGTAATACACTATGTGTTTTGGTTGGTCTTGATTAAATTCTATTTTAGTTTCATTAATGGAATAAATATTATTCTCATGTTTTAGGAATAATTTTATTCAAGTTATATTGATCACGTAAATTAAATAAATATTTATATGTCATCTTTTGAATAAAATATTTATTTTATTTATTGAATATTTGAATAAAAATTTATTCTCTTGAATGTGAATAAAATACTTATTTGGTTATTCAATAAATTATAGAGGGGTTTGAATGGACCAAGTCCGAGCCTAGTGAAAAATATTAATTAACAAGATTGTTACATAATATTTGTTATTTAAAAAGTTGGTGTGTGCCATAAAATAATAATTATATTATTATTATTATTATATAGACACGGGATTTATTAAAGGTAATAAATGTTATTTAATGGCCTATATTCAATTAAATAATATTTTAACTTAAATCTCAAATCTATAAATATACAGTTATTTATATTGTGTAGAGTATCCAGAAAATGAGAATAGAGAATTTTTACACACAATGAATTCTTTCACAACCCCTCCTTCCCTCTCCCTCTCAATAATGGGAAGTCCAAGATAGGTTTCATCAAGACCTAAGAATGAGCGATCAATAATAAACAAAACAAGACATTCTTCTTGTTGTGATAGCACCTAGAGATTGATTAGTGTTTCTCGGGGATCATAGGAGCACGTTTGGATCAACATTAAAGGGATTCTATCCATGGATCCTCAAAGTGAAGTGAAGGTAATCTAAAAGGGACTTTTCGGAAAATCAATATTCACCAGCAAAGAAATTTCATAATCCCAGATATTTATTTCTTTACATATTAAATAAATTAATTATAAATTTGATATGGAAGATTCTCACTCTTGTATTTGAGAAATGGATATTAATAGTAATTTTAATATATCACCCACCACTCCATGCTTTCACTGCACTGATAACCATCAAGTGGTATCATAGTGGTCATGTTTAAATTTATAATTATTTATTTGATTATTGATATATGCACAATTGTGGTTAGATATTTATTTCATTTTATTCATTCTTTAATCCGGTTTGAATTAACTTGTTATCTATATATTAATCATGATCATTCAGTGCTTCAATTTATTAAAGGTTTAATAACAAATTAAGAATAAACAGATATGCCATCGGGAAGTTCCAAATAATTGGTAGGTAAAACTGCGTTACACAACGTGCAGCAGGAGCACACTCTGTATACACATGCACATTGTATCTAGGTACACTGAGCAATTAATTACACATGGTGCTTTTATTGTACACAACATGTGGACTGGTCCAACCTGGTAGACAAAAAGTGGATACAAGTTGTGTAACTAACATGTACATACCATGTAGTCCAGCTGATTCAACATGAAAAAGACCTAGGTGTGTGAATTTGATATATATCAACTGAGGTACATGGTGTATAGCTATATTTAAAGACAATGTAGTCTCCCACTAATGGGAAAAAATAAAATTATATTAAATTTGAAATGGAAGCATCAAAACCTTATTTCAATGACTGACACACCATTTATTTTTTGAATATTTAATAATGGTTTTAAATAATTTTAAATGGTCAATTAATTTATTGTAATTAACTTGTATTTATTGTTTCTTCCATTTATTTTCCACGAATTCCATTAATGATGGGTATATCAAAATAATATAGGATTATCATTAAGAAAAAAGGCAATTAATTAATTAATGAAAGTGTGTTTATATTAAATAATAAAATAATGAATAAATAAATAAATATTAGCTATTTAATTTTTCGTATTCATTGAATGTATGACCATTCATGATCTTGACCAAGACCTATATATGTGTTGGTTGTTTTAATTTAATTTATCGCATGAGTTCGAAATTGTTTAATATTAAATTAAATGATGGTCTGCGAGTCATCACTCCCTCTACTATTATGTAGTACCTATGTGTCCAAGTATATTTATGTAATCTCATTTAACCAATACATTGGTTTGCCTCACCGTGTGTGAGTAATAAATATTTGTAATTAATAGACCATCCTAAGGTGCATGGAGATAGTTCAAGAGGGAACCATAATGATTCAATCCCAAGTTATACGTAGGTGGATAGGTGGAATATTTTAACTCATGCCAAGACCAAAAATTGGATTTATTTCCCCTAGGTAAAATATTGATTTAATGTCTTCTCATTAAATCAACCTTTAGATAAATCTCACAAATGAGTCGTTTAATTTATTATTTATTTCTCTATATGAAATTATTTATTTTATGGATACAAGGCTATGATCATATAAATAAATGGATTAATATATAAAGATGAAAATTAAATATTTGAGTTATGTGTAAATGTTTTATTCAACAAGGTTAATTAATTAACATCCACTTAATATTAACAATATGTGTAAATAATAAAACAAGATAAAATTTATACAAAATAAATTAAAATCCATCAATTAAATATTAATCTAGACTAAGCCTTATATTACTTTATTGGGAATTAAACCATAGAACATGGTGTAGTACATGTCCAAAGTCTCGACACTTACTTTTATCAGGGAGTTATCATGAGAGTTTTGGGTTGACTTAACCAAACATTTATTGTGTTTAATGTCAAAATTCTGTTCAATATAGACTTGTATGAATGTTTTGGGGAAATCCAAGTTAGGATTTTAGGATAGTGGAATCCACTCAATAGATCAAGGAGCTGTAAGTATTCATCCGAAAATTCCTCCTACTTAATTAATTTATTATGGCTTTCATAGCCAATGTATGGATCATTAATAAAATTAATCAGGATCCTTTCCACAAAATTGTAAAGAAAAAATACATTCTTGAGTTCAATAGTGAGGGATATTGAGACTTGATAAAATATTAATAGATTTAATAAATAAATAAATAAATTTAATTTATCATATATCCTTTATTTTTTTAATCAAGAAAGGTAATAATATTCTATTATTTTTAATTGTCGAATAAAATGAAAATTTCATCATCCACACTATCCCTATGATCAATATTAGATAAAGATAACCTTCTAAATCGTAGCAAATTCCAGGAGTGGTTTATATGCCTTTTGGTTGTACTGCTCCGTGAATGGAAATTATACATGCTAGAATAATGAATTCTAGATTGGCCTGCTAAATTAGTGAGTGATAAAGAGGTCATTGTCTATAAAAAAATTGGAATGATGTGACTGATGTTCAATGTTGGATGATTTCATCAATGTCTAGTGAACTAATGAATTTTCATGAAAAAATAGATGCATATAGCATGCTTGAGAAATGTCATGGTTTTTACTATAAGATAACAAGAAAATAATGTTTTGATACTTCTAAGGTGATCTTTCAGAGAAATATTAGAGGGCGCCCCAAATGGGCCTCATATCGTCCAGAAAATTGGATACATTGAGAACTAAAATGTTCAATGTTTTAAAATATCTAAATAAATTAGCACCAACCTCATTCTGGCATCACTCCCTTAAAGATTATCCATATTTTTTGGGAATTTTAATATGAACAACATGGATACGTCTCTCTTAGATCTTATTACTATTTTGTTCCATGTAGATACAGATATATAGCGTAATACGCTTCGATCATTATGGTGAATAAAAGGAAAGGTAAAGTGAATATATTTAATCCCAATACTTATTCACACCCTAACAAGAAGAGGAATATCAAGGTGAAATCAAGATTATATAATGTTATCTTTTTCATATGGGGAATGAAGGGCCACTAGAAGAAAACCTGCACCCATCCAATGAAGCAAGGGGAAGCTTCATGTGCATTTTTTATCAAGTGAAATTTATCTATTTCTACAAATTGGGTATTGTATATTGCTTCCAATACTTACATATGTATTCAAATATAGAAACGAAGTATATTTAGAAAGATTAAAAGAGGATATGTTGATCTAAGAGCATCCAACAGAGCTCAACTTTTTGTTGTAACTATCAGGGAATACCACCGCACATTTCCATCTATAATGATCTTGGTTTTAAAGGGTTGTTATTATGTTCCTTCAGTTACCAAAAACATTCTTTCTGTATCTAGGATTGATACATATGGATTTGTTTTCAAATTTAGGAATAAACTTTTCTTCTTTTATAACGATATCATTTTTTGGTAAGGAAAATTTAAAAATTATCTTTATGTGTTGGATTACATGAACCAAATAATGTAAATTGATAATGAAGATACTTCACATGGGTCATACCACACCCAAATTTGGCATCACCAGCTAGGCCATGTAAATAAAAAATTCTTGACTAAATTACTTCAATATTAATATTTATATTCTTTTAAACTAAAACTACTTGGGTTATTCCACACATGTTTATAAGGAAAAATAATCAAAGCCTAGTGGTAAAGGTGAAAGGGTTGAAGAGCTTCTTGAATTAGTTCACACAGATGTGTGTGGACCATTTCCTATTGAAGCAAGGGGCAGGTACTCATACTTCCAAAACATTACTGATTATTTTTGTATATATGGATATTTCAACTTAATTAGGTATGATTTGGATTATTTTGAAAAATTAAAGTAATACAATAATGAATTATAGAATAATATTGGTAAGAATATTAAAGGGCTTTACTCAAATTGGGGTGGAGAATTTATTAATCAATACATAATTGATTATCTATGGTAGTTCAGGATTTTATCTCAACTCAATCCTCCTTATACGCATCAATAGAATAGTATAAGTGAAAGGATTAACCAAACCTTATTGTAAATTGTGAGATTAATGAAAATTCATGCAATTATTCCATTATCCTTTTAGGGATATGCATTACAAACAAAAGTATACATACCAAATTGAGTGCCAAATAAAACAAAAAATGGTATACCATGTTAATTATGGAATGGAAAGAAACTTGTATTGTTTTAGTTACATCTGTGGGGTTGTGAGGAATTTTATAGGGCCTCTTTAAGAAAAAAGCTTTCACCCCAAGGAACAAAGGGTATCTGTATTGAAAATTCCTTATAAAAAAATAGAAACGACCTATAAAATCGTTCAAAAAAATGATTTGGTTGACATATGTCCCACATTTCTTGAGTATGATCTTATCTATAAAATAGATAGTATGAGAAAGAAAGATTTATATAAATTATAGGCTCAAAATATACAAGAGTTATCACTAAAACAAATTCTACAATGCCCCATGGAAGAATAAATGTTTTTAGAGACACAATTACTACGTATGATTACTATATAGGTTAGAGAACTTGAATGATGTGGTTTTATAGTCACTAAAGATAGTGACTCATTATTAGTTGATAATAATTATCCTATAACCTTGAAGGAATAAATATGTGGAACAAATGTTTCTAATTGGAAAGAATCCATTAATTGTAAAATAGATTCCATGTACCAAAACTGAGTCTAGATTTTGGTAAACCCACCAGTAAATGTAAATAACATTTGTTGTAAATGGGTATTCAATATGAAACTAGAAATGAATAGACAATTCGGTACCTATAAGGCATGATTGGTTTCAAAAGGGTTTAAATATAATCAACACATTAGCTGTGATGAAAACTTCTCACTAGTTAAAATGATGATATCAATTAGAATTATACTTTCCATTTTATATTTCCATGATTATGATATTTTTAAAATAGATGTCAAGACATCCTTCCTTAATGAGAACAATCCAAAATATGTCTTTATGACATATCCCAAAGGTTTATGACTTAAAATGATTCTACAAGGTATGAAAGTTGTAAAGATCTATTTATATATTAAAGAAATAATCTAGGTCATGGAACATTTGTTTTGAAGAGGCCATAATGAAATTTTGTTTCATAAAGAAGGAATGTGGTTCATGTGTCAATTAACAGTTTAGTGAGGGTATAGTCATTTTTATAATAGTATTTTCTGATAACATATTAATCATTGGAAATGAAATACTATTCTTATAGTTTATTATGTCATGGTTCAAAAAAATATTCTCTATAAAGGACATGGGTTAGGAAACATATATTCTTGGGATAAAGATCCATCACGATACATATAAGATATTTCTCAACTTATATAAAAGTACATACATTGAAAAGATACTTAATATATTCACTATGGAACAATACAAAAGCTGATTGTTTCCAGTGTCGCATGGAATTCATCATTCTCGGAAAATTTGTGCTCAGACACATGAGGAAGGAAATAGAATGATAAAAAGTCCATATTCATCAATGGTTGGGTCAATCATGTATGATATAATATGTATTGGACTTTATGTATCGTACATATTATTTTTAGTGGGAAGATATCAAGATGATCTAGTTGACCACCATTGGATCGTAGTCAAGACTATCCTTAAGTATTTGAGACATACTAAAGATATGTTCCCAGTTTTTGGAGAAGATGAGGAACTAGTCATTAGATGGTATGAAGATGCAAGTTTCCCAACTTATGAAGATGACATCAAATCACAAATGGCATATATCTTTACTTTGAATGGAGGTGTTGTGAGTGTAAGATCTCAAAGAATTTTGTGGTTACAAATTCTATAGTAGAGTCTCAGTATACTATGGATTCTAAAGGCACTAAAAAATATTACAAATTCAAAACTTCATCCATGATCTTTATGTGGTTCCAAGCTGTAATGATACTATCACACATTATTGTGATAATACTACAGTGTTGGATCTTGAAAAATATCCAAGGTCACATTAATGGATGAAGCACATACATTTGAAGTACCATCTCTTGAGGGATTTTTCTCAAAGAGGTCCAGTTACAATGAGAAGTATTTCCATGTACGATAATGTCAAAGACCCCTTGACTAAATAATTTATTCAGCAGAAACATGACTATCATGTGAGTTCTATAAGACTAACGGTCATAGGTAGTTGCCTCTAGTCCAAGTGGGAGTTTTTGGAGTTGGTTTCCTAGGTCCAACTATTTGTACTCTGATTACATGAATATTATATGTATTGAATATTAATAAAACTAATTATTATATTTTGTTTTTTATTACACATAACACTAATGTAATAATGTCCTAGAGTATACATCACATTGATATGGTCATAATAGTATCCCACTATGATGAAAACCTTGATGTGCTATGATGACATTCTCAAATAGTGTTTTATGGTTGGATAAAATGATATGATGGGACACATAGTACATAGACTGTTAGGTGTGAGTACTCACAAACATATGGGGATTCTTATCATGAATGTTTCACTTGGTAATATTCAAGATGATACATTATAATAATAGACCCGCCAGTAGGAATTATGCATGTTTTTGTGTCATCGAATATTCCATTCTACAATCATGTGTGATGGTCCTTAGACTTTAATATTATTATTAATACATATTACAACTTGTATAGATAGATTTATTTCATAAATCATGATGATAATAATTCATGGAGAAGTTGTATTTGTTGGGTGTGTCATGAGTGACATGTCATTAATGAATACGTCAGGGAAGGGTTTGTCTCTTCCATTTGGAAGCTGATATCCTGACCCTTTGATTGGAATATAACCATCACATTAAATTCTATGTTCATGGTGCAAATATGTGTTTATTTTATATATTCAAATAAAGATATATTTACTATATAGGTTGGTGACATGGATGTGAAACCTACTTGATGAGATATCCTGATAAAGGGATTATATTACAAAGTGAGTGTTTGTATGTGGTTTTTGACATTGAGAAATTAAGTTCATTCTCTTGGGTTCCTTGACCCGTTTCTAGACTACAATCTTGGACTGTAGGCAAGCCAGCCTAATACCAATGAGAAATAATCCTAGATGGTTGCACAATAAGTGTTTCTATTTCCCTTGATTAAATTCTATTTGAGTTTAATTAATAGAATAAATATTATTCTCAAGATCGATGAATAATTTTAGTCAAGTTATATTGATTTTATAAATTAAATAAATATTAATTCTTCGGCTTGTGAATAAAATATTTATTTATTAATAAAATATTTATTGTATTATTCAATAAATGCTATAGTAGTTCAAGTGATTCAAGACTGTGTCTGATAACAATAATTAATTAACAAGATAGTTACATAATATTTGTTATTGCATAAGTTGGTTCAAGCCAATGAATAATAATTATACAATTACTATTACGCAGACATGAGATTTATTAAAGCTAATAAATTTTATTTAATGGCTGGTATGAAATAAAATAATATTTTATCTTAAATACAAACTCAATAAATTAGTGTTTATGTCTATTGTTTATAGTATCAAAAAATTGAGAAAAGAAAAATGTTTCATAGAATGAATTCTCTATCAAATCCTCTTTCTCTCTCCCTATCAAGAAAAATAAATGAAATTGATATTTCTTGAAGACCAAATAACATGAAATCAAGAAAGAACAGCACAATACATTCAACATGCCTCTCTATAACCCATAGATTTTATGGTGTTTCTCAGAGATCAAAGGATAATGTGTGGATCACCGCTAGAGGGATTCTATCCTTTGATCCTCACATTGCAACGGAGGTAATTTGAAAAGGTATTTTTAGATGATCAATGTTCACCAGTGAAGAAAGTTCTTAAGAGTAGGTATTTATTTTTTTAGATATTAAATAAATTAATTATAAATTTGACATGCAAGATCCTTGCTCTTGGTTTCGGGAAACAATTATTAGAGTACATTTTAATATATATCCCACCACTACATGCTTCTGTTGCACCCAGAACAATCAAAATTTGTATAAGAAAACCCTTTTACATTTTTTTAAAAAAGAATTAGTAAAAAATATACACTATAAATTAATATACTATTTTTAAGGATTTATATTAATAATATAGACTATGATTTATGGAATATTGTCAAAAAAATATAAAAGCGGTGAATGTTTTAACCATATGGTTGTAGGTTGTATTTGTTCACAATAGTCATTGAATATTTTGGAAAGTACATAAAGGATGATATTATGAGACATGTCATAGATGATGAATTGAAGATCTTTACCATACAAATGGGAATCTCATTTGGGTTGTTTAAAAATTATAAATATAACATACATGGATTGGATTTTTATGATTTTTTGAAAGTTAGTTTTAAAAATGGAGAAGGCTAAATTTCCAGAAGCAATATTCCATAAGTTAATTATTGCTTAGTTTTTTTGGAAGTTCATCTTGAAAAATGAAAAGTTATAATGTTTTAATAAAAATCCAGGAAGTTATTTGTTTTTTGGATGTTTCAAAATTTAGTATTGTAAATGTAGAAGTCTAAAGGTGTGAACGAAGAATTATAAAAGTCAATTTTTATGAGGAAGATGATCCTAAAGTAATGTGGATGTACATAAGTTAATCTGGTGTGGAAATATGAAAAATTAATAAAAATCCCTCTATATGAAAATTTCGTCTATTTAATACATAAGTGTCACTAAGGTGCTCATAATATAGATTCATAAAAAGGTAATCTAACATAAATAAAGTTCACCAAGGAAATTCATAAAGGTAACTAAGATGATATGGAAGGGTTGTTTAGATAGAGGAAAAACAAATTACATGATACATAATGGTTACTCATCACATACAAAATAATTTTCTAGTAGGGATATGTAATATAACACTACACTACATATGTGATGAATATGAATATTATTGCACGTCTTGGATTATATGGTAACGAACATGTGGTTCTTAAAGTGTTGTAAGAATAAATCATAGTCATGTAAGATTTAAAAAAATATTGTGTGAGATTAATCCCAAGAGAATACTTTTTTATGTGATATTAATTTAAATTTAAATACATTTGAATAAAAATGAATCATTATGGATGATATAGATAATAAATAAAAAATTCCCTTTCATATAAAATTAACTTGCATGTGTTCAACTTTAGAACTTTTAAAGTAGTGTAAAGTGATTTTCAGCTCGTGTGAGATTAAAACTAAAATATAATTTATCACATCATATAGATATTAAGTTTCATAATTATATATTGAATTAAAAGATAATTTATATTTTTTCACTATGAATATTTTAAATAAAAAATAGAATTAATTATTGATGTACTACAAGATGATTTTAATGAAGTATGTGAGAAATAAATGGGGAAATTGAATGGGTATTCTTTGGAGATTTAAAGGGATATTTGAGTAGAAATTTTCAGGGAGAAATAATTGTATATTATTTATATAATATTTGTATAGAAAGATAATTTAATATTTATGACTTAAATCATATAGACTTTAATTTAAGAAATATGGAAGGAGAATCAAATGGTAATAATGTTACTTGTATCATGAAGAAGATAAAAATATTTTATACAGATTTGGTTTGAACATAAAATGAGATATTTCAATTGATATTTTTAGATTTTGACTTTCACTAATCATGTGGACACTTGGAATGGTCTTGGATAATCAATGAGGATTAAATTGATCTATAACCTTAGTTATAAATAGAGATTATTTTCAAGGTTTATGATCTGGAAAGTGTATTAGAGAAATGTTGATTATTTAGTAATATAATCAGACTGAACATGTTATGATATCTGATTTAGGAAAAAATAAATTAGATCTATAGACATAGTTCCAATAATCATGCCTTTATTTTTAAGGTAGAAGGCTCAAAGATTATAACAGTTACATTCCTATACCTAGATATTGAAGAAAGAGTGAAATAAGATAATTTTAGTGTTGAATTATCTTCATATAATGGAATAAGTGTTTCCACTATGTTTCTATATGGAATATATTGACTTGACCATTATATTGAAGAGTTTATCTTACAAGGCCCTAGAGGATATGAAGAGAGGTTAACATAGACTTAACATAAGCATCAAATCTTGAGTTGCGATGCAATTTGACTCATATATTGAACATGGGAAGACCCTAACATCTATAAACTTATTATTACCTTCATTGAATTAGTGCATGGATTATAAGAATATGGAGTTTACCTTGAATTTACAATGATTCTTTCTATAACGTTATAGGGGTAGTGTGTCTTTTCATAGAGTTAAAGTGATTTAGAAACATTGATCCACTAAATGTGAGTATGATGTATTCTATCTCATCGAAATATCCATATGTTTGTACTCATTGGATTATCCTTTAATATTGAACCATGATAAATCATTGCATTTTCTTATGCCTTACATTATGAATTTATATTTTATATTCATTGTTATTTTCATCAAGATAAAGAGAGATATTGGTTGTGTTCCTACCAATTAGGGAACAATATTTATATGACATAGGGTACTAAAATAAGGAAAAATGGTTAATTAATGTACAAATTGATTCACCCTCCCCCTTAGAGGGCATATATTCATCTTTGTCTGAAAATTTCATATTCAGTGTTTGGAATGGTTTGATCCCTAATTATCTTTTGGTTCTAGGTTGATGTTAAGATTTAAGTGGTGGATTGTTTTATTCTATGGACCTTAAGGGATTTCTCTATAATTTAATTGGTTCTTTAACCATATCCTTATCTCATATAATTTATGATCTTTTCCTGAAATGGAATATGTACAAGTGATTTAAATTAAACTAATTGATTTCCCTTTAATAAATATTTCTAAAATTGTTTTTTGAGAAACCAAGAACATATTTGGTTTATTTGATATATTTATATATAGGAATTCCATGTATAATATATATTATCATATTCTATTATTGTTAAATAATTAAGCATGTATCTCAATTAATTTGGGTGAAATATTTATATACCAGGCATTATAAATTTATTGATTACTGCCCACATGCATAGGTTATATTATTTAAGTTCATTATACATGTTATTTTAGCAATATTTTATACGTATGTTGTGATTATTAATTTTATATTTTTTATTGATAAATGTTTCCTGAAAGGGGTATGTTAAGATTGTATTAATAAGGTTCCAAGTTAAAACAATTATTCTCTAACTGGTTAATGAAATTAGAAAGAATTATAGTGCCATGAATCTATTATACCACTTTCTCTAATATCAAAAATGGAGATTCATATTAGATATAATGAATCTATTATACACAATTCCATTTTCCCCAAATGGTAGAGTTAGTTTAGCCTGGCATGAATTATGAGTGATCTCAATCCTTGGGTTAAATCAAAAGTAGGTTCTATGGGTATAGACCCCCATAGTATTGGAAGATATTATTATCGTTATAAATCATAATCCTTAAAGTATATTAATCATGTTTTTACTATGTTTATTTATTCATTTAACTTTATTCTATTGTTCTATGAACATGAGTTTGTTATAAGTGGATAAGTGTGGTAAGTGACTAGCGACTTTGTATATTATACTAACACCCTATACAGGCCCCTATCGAGATACTTTAAGATCCAATTGTAACATGTGAAAAAAAGGTACTATCATGAACCATGAAAGTGGTCATAGGTTGTAGCCTTGGGTATTGTAAACATTAGAGATAGATCCATAAAACATTCCTAGGGGTGATTTTTATAGGCATGTCTTATAGTCATATCCCCAAGGCTTTCATAACTCTATTGATGGAAATGGTAACCACCCATGTCCATATCCCCGAGGCTATCACCATGGTCATGTCCCATGGATACAGGTCTTGACTCTATTTATATTGGTACCTACCCATAGTTTCAGAATGAGTTAAATCCATGGTCATCACCCATGTTTGTAGGGAATCACCCATGGCTATAGGTTATATAAAATTTGAAAAAAATCCCTTCATCGAGTTTTAAAACTGGATACACAATGTTAAAGTGTAATGCACTATACCACTCCACCATGTAAGCCTTTTACATATATAAATATATACAATAAAGATATATATATAAATATATTAAATATTAAATATATATTATTATAATTTTTATATTGATTATGATATTTATTTTGATTATTATTGGTCAATGTGGAAACATCCTATAGCCATAAGCTATATTTCCCATAGTCGTAGGTAGTCTAAATCCTTTGGAATAGTTTCCCATGGAAATAGGATCTACTCAACAACAGTATATACCAATGATCCACCTTTCCCATGTATTTATATTGTAAATATTCATTGGAATTCATGGCCATGTATATAAGGTCCATACGGAAATGGACTACTACCATTGGCATGGAAGCCTATGGCTACAAGTTAATAGGGAAATTTCATATTTCCATGATCCCCCATTCTCATGGTTGTTGGGTATTCATGAAAAAGTCATATATCTATGGGTATCGTTCTGATGACTATAGTGTACATATAACCATACGCACATAATCCCATGGTTATAGGGTCCAAGAAACAATGTCCTAGAGCCATGAGACATCATGTATATGGTTATAGAGAGAATATTTCCATGGGTAGCCATACTTGTGGATATATGTTCCATGAAACAACACTGTCTATCCACAAGTCCCATTGTTTGTGGTTGTAGGTTGTTTACCATACGATCTTACTTCTAAAGACCAAAATTCCCATGGTTATAGACCTTTCATGTGAGAATCCCACACTAGAAATTTTTCTCATGTCACCCTATGAAAATGGTTTGATCCAGCCCAAAATATAATGTAATTCCTTATAGTATATAAATCCATGTCCATTCATTTTTAGGGCTATAGGTGACCTATATCCATGAACATTTTTCAATCATGGTTATTTGGGACCTATGGCTACAAGAAATGATACTCAAGGTTGTGAGTTGTATTTATAATAGTGTGTGAATGACCCAAGTAACTGAATAGTGACAAAACATGGGAGTTAGCCAAACATAGATTCAAGATCATGAAAGATACCATTTTCATTTTTTTTATGGAATACAGAAAAAATATTAGGGGTTATCCCTAATGTTCATTATGTGATATTTCACATGGGAGATCCACATGTTGTGTCATTAGGCCTCATTTCGATTACCTATTACATAGAAATCATTTTTATTGGTTTTTCTAACCAATGAGGTGTTTGTATATTTTGGATTAATTTATAGTTATTCGTTATAAAAAATGTTATCATATAATTTACATTGTTTTCTTTGTCATATATTCTTATGATTTTTACTGGTTATATCTTGGAGATCTTAGGACCGTTTTACCATGTCACTTTAGGTATATAACCATCCAGATTATATCAATATAACAGGGTATAGGTGCATCTGAGGTTTTTTAGTTACCTGTACTGATACCATTCATGTAACAGGAGAATGGCCGTTATAGATAGTTTTCTACAAACCTAAATTTATATGTGAGAAATAAATAAGTATTCAATGCATCGTCATCTATGTTTCTCTAAAACGTTTGAGGGATAATGATGATAATGAATCTATTGGATCATTATCTACCTTAAACCTAGTTCAGTGGGTCAAATTAAGATCAAATACCGAATTTTATCATCCATTATCTCTAACCCAAATATATGTGTAAGAATAAGAATATATTCATGTGTATGTCATCAATAGTCACTAACCCAAAGCAGTGAGTGAAAAGAGAATAAATACTCAGATGTCTCGATTTAACTCTAAACCAATATGGTGAGTGAGTATAATTGTAATCCCTAGAGTTAATTATCACCATTATCATCCAACAACTACTGGAATACATCACACATTCAAAATTGGGTTAGTTGAAAAATAATTCACACTGCCCAACCAATTAGTATTCTATTAGTAACATGAAACATCACATTTAATAGACTAAAAATTTTCAATATCCATCTCTATGACTTCCAACATTCTTAATATATTTAAATACATGGATAATTAAGTGTCATTTTAGGGATCATTGATTTCCCAAAATAATTTTAGTGATAATATTAGTATTCACTTTTTATTGTCAAATCCATATCATCATAATTAGTCTAAGTAATCATCCTAATGTTATTATATTTTATCTAGATCACTATCTACTAAAATATATAACCTTGATTGATAAGGTTTAAGACACTATTTCTTATTTTATTATTAAGAATCATACGAAATATTCTAATTATTCATAACATTGTAAAATAAACATTATAATATAACTAGAATATTATATCAATATCAACATCAATATTCTTGACTTTATATTTCACTATATCATCCTCATCATCATCCTAATACATCTATTTCATTGATATGAAAACAATTCAGCATATGTTATCATGCTTAAATCCACATTTTATATTTCAGAAAATAAAAATTCTCATATTATCCATTTAATCTATATTTCATATCTCTTTAGTAGAATCACTATTATCTTTTCATTTTTTATCCTCTTTACGCATGTTTTTTTCAAACAAAAAATATAAAACAAATAGAATATATATAGATATATTATCCTCATTAAATTACCACTTTAATCTCATAATTAATTTTAAAATGTCCTCTTTAATAATATATATGAATTTAGTAATTAATTTTTGGGCTCCTATGGTGTTTCTTGTCATCATGGAAAACTAATTTCATACAATAAAAACTCACAATAAAAAACTTTATTAAATTTTATCAAGGATTTAATTATTCATAACATCTCTAAAAATACATCACAATATCATTACAATATTCTATAATTATTGAGGTAGATATTTTTCACTTTATGAAAAACATAATTAGGCATCGTCATTTTCATAATATATTTATATCATTGTAATAATTCTTAGTAGCTCATGTCAACACACTAAATCCACATCAAAATTCATGGAATTAAATTTTTTACATTTTTAATTATATAATTATATCATATCTCAAGAATATGATTTGTCATATTCTTTCCATAAATCATCCTCTTAATTTATATAAGTTTTAATATATGATATATATATATATATATATCATTAATTCATCTCAATTTGATTCTTGATTTATCCACGCAATTTAATTCACCAATAATTAATTAATAATTACTATCATTTAAGTAATTAGATCTTATAATCCTTAAATAATTTAAATCATCATATAAAACTCAGGGAATATAATAATAGTTCACAAAATTTTAAATAACTTATGAAAATAAAATATTCACTTTTAACATTATGATAAATTTAATTATAATTGTTTTTTAAATCCATCAATTAATAAATATATTATCACTAATTTCCATAATAATCATCATAAATAATTCAAATCATTCTCATGTATTATATGACATCATATAAAAAAAGTTCCAATATAATTATTTAATTATTACCTAAAATATAAATGGGAATAATCTGAAATAATTTAATGAATACGTTTATTATTTTCATTAATAATTATTCATAGTGTCCTAATTATACTGAATTATCACTATAAGAAGTTTATTTCAAACCCATAACTTTTTCTTGTCACCGAAGAAAATATTTAATCAAATTTTGGCATGAGGAAAAGTCAGCACAGACTCATGAGTTTTATTTAAATCAAATTCATCATTTTTGGAGTTTAATGGATCCATTAAAGGACATTATTTTTTTATACTCGAGAAAATTTATTAAAGGATACTCTATAAATTTTCACAAACCATGATACCATCAATTTCTAAATATAATTATATAAAAATTAAGACACATCATTTAAATGACCCCAAATAAATTTTTAAACCATATCATTATCATGGAAAAATGAGTAAAATGGACTATCATTTGCCCAAAAATCGTCATTGTATCAAAAACATGTATTTTTACTAGTAATATTAACATATAAAATAATTTATTTTTTGTTTTTATTATTATTACATATAATAATAATTGTTTTATCATTTTTGTTGTTATTATTATTATTTTTGTTATTATATATTTATATATTTATTATCATATATATATATATATATAAACCTGTGGCCCCGCACAGGTTGCCACCTATTAGAAACATGAGTATGTCTTGTACGAAGCATATTTTTTGTGCATGGAATATTATTATGTTAAAACTAATCAAAAATAAGTGGGGATACTCCAAATTTAATAGTAACTACAAAAGTGGTTTAATTTCATTTATTTAATGAACTAAAATTAAAAATAATGCAAAAACATTTAATAATTTAAGATTCAAATTGTCTTGGCCTCATTAAAAAATTTTTATCATACCATAATTATAAATCCTAAACAATTTTGAGATAAATGTGGTAAAAATAAATTTTTTTATAACATTAAGTATGCTTTTATAGAGTTTCATTGGGTTTATGGACACAAACACAACATCATTAGATTACTTTTTTATAACGATTTTAAAAATATAACTTTTATTAGTAACAAAATTGGTTTCTTGGAATGAAATGTTTGATATAATATTTAATTAATGTAAACTTGTGTATTTAATATCTTCTAATCCATATAGTGGATCATTTCATTCTTAGTATTAGAGGACTAATGTCATTATAATATGAGAAAAGATATATCATTTTTAATTTTATTCTTCAGGTTTTTAATTTAATCTAAAAATTATTTAAAATGATATTAAAAATTATATAACTCAATAATATTTTATGGTATTTATATTATTAAATAAATTAAATTTATTTGATAGTTTATGTTTCACAAATGAACCATGATATACTATTAAATATTAACATGACTGTTGGAATAATAATGTGACCATTAAAAATAGTAATGTATCCATTAGAATAATAACCTAACCTATAAATTTATACATAAAATTTAACTATCTCATAAATGAAAATAGGATATATTTATATCATAGAATAAGAAAATAAATGTTTTAAAAAAGATAAATTTTGTGTTTATATTTTTTGGAAAAGTAAAGGTTAATTTAAAATTTTCGAATTCACATAATGATTTAAAAGAAAATATATTTTCCGAAAATATATTAATTTATTAATATTTTTTTATTATAATTATAAGATAATTTTATGATACCATAATTAATTTTTTAGAGTGTTTAAAAATCGATTATAATATTAAAATCAATATTTTTTGAATAAATAGTGATTTTAATTAGAAAGTAAAATTTCTCATATTTAGAAAACTATTTTCATAAAATGGAGTACATTTTTTGAAATTGACATGTCCAAAAATGGTTAGGGAGAATTTTTTGGATTTTTCAAAACTAGTTGAATTTTTGTGAATAGTGAAATACTGTAATTTATGGTATTTGACATTATAAGTAAATAAATGAATTATTGAGTCATGAATGATGTATGGATGAAGTAACAATCCATTATTTCAAGCTATCATGCTCTATTTAATATACGTAGTGACAATAATCTACATTATTGATAGTCACAGGAAAAAATAATGAATTACTGAATAAAATAATCAACAAACACGCCTCTCATTCCCTATAAATACCACCCAATATACTCACACATTCTAAGCCTTGAATATTGTCTAAATTCAACCCAATTCCTTTCCCAAGAATATTCATTATGTCCAAGACCTTCTAGTCTTAGGAAAAGACCATATCGAATCGTGTTAGGGAGGTTCCCAATGAGAATATATACAAGAAGTTAAATCCTCATTCTTTATGTTTTATTTTCTTATATACTCTTATTCTCTCCTCACCTCCCATATCCAAAGTTGAATGATAAATCTAGTATCATATATATATATTATTATTTTATTTTATTTTAATAGAATATCCATCAATAAATATCTTCGGTCCTCCTTTTATTATAAAAATGAAAACACCATCCCTGATGTGTCGATTCACCGTATTCAAAGATGCAGAGTTTTCATTTTCCATTACCATCTTAAAGGCTGGTCATAAAACCATTATTATGTCCAAATAATATTATAATATAGATATTATAATTTATATCATATTATGTATCCAACATATAAACATAATAGTAAATAAAATGACATAATTTCATGATGGTCATAAAAACCACCAAAAAAAATTGAAAAAACATTAAACATTTTATCTTTTGAGTCATACTCATACTATATAACCAAATGATATATAAGACAATTTAATCTTTAGGAATTTTATTAATACCAATTAATTTCACTTCTAGATTTTTCATTCCACTTTACAAGAACTCTCATAATTTTACACAAGGGGACAGACCATAAAACCATGAAACAAAAGATCCTAAAACAATGAAATTACACATTACAACTCATCAGAATGGCCATAAATGAACATAATAAAATTATAATAAATAAAATTTATGTTTAATAGGTTCTTAGTTAATTAATTAATTAATTACTTTTATTAGTTATAATATTAAGTACAAGTGTGGGATGATGTTGTACATAATATAAGGGGTATCGTCTCAATTTCTATTTCATTGAGACTTACTTGGTATTATAAACCTAATATATTTTATGTGGTGTATCCACTACTCATTTGAGACCATTTTTCATTTGAAATTAAATTTTTCTTAAATATACATATTAATTTTATCGTGGATATGATTATTTTCTATGCCATATACCATTTTTAAATATGGGGTTCACTTTGAAAGTGACTCGACGCCCATCGTTCAAGAAATTTAGAATGGCATAACTCATCTAGAATAGTCGATTACTAACCGTTGGATGTAATTTAACTGTTCACTCGCCGATCTGAACTACATCATCACACATGTTTATCGGGAAGCCAACATGGTTGTAAATGGCTTTGAAAACATGGGAGTTAATCAAAACATAACCTTGTGTGAATACCTACCCGCTACTCTTATTACCTTTCACAGAAAATATTGTAATATGATCCTATACTTTAAACTTTTGTAAGATTTCTTTTAATAAATTTTTGGATTTTGTCATTTGGGTCAAGGCATGACCTTTAAAAATTAATATCTTCTACTCAATAGATATATTTTGATTAGGTATATTGTTTATGGATTAATCTATATGTTAATATTTATTTAGACTTACAGTGATGGGTGGGGCTCTGTATTATATAGGCCCTTGATGCATCGGTTAGTCTCATGAGACAAAATCAATAGCGACAAACCCTTCGCATTTGTTTCCTAGAAGAATCATACAAGTTTCTACACACAAACATAAACCATTCTGTGAAATGTATTAATGGTAGTGGTTCGTGTTCTAGTTTTATGGAATCCAAGAATTACGCATTTCCTTTATTCTATATTCATTTTTTACTATATATGATATTTCCACTATGAAAAAATCTATGGATTCATTTCCATTCTCAGTTTATCGATTAAATGGCATGTGTGTTTTAGAAATTAATATTTTAATATTTATTGTATCTTATTAATTATGAATAAATTATTATTTATTCATTTTTCTTCTATATGTAACTCTTACTAATAATGTTAGATCACCCTTTTATTTTTTTCCTTCCCTGGGCTGTGAAGATGAAATCTTTGAGTTGGTGTCAAGAAGGAAATTTATTTCTCTTTTGTTTTTTTTCAATGTTTAATTTTTAATGTAATAATGGAACAATGTACATTTTATGTTTTTCAATACTTCTAAACTGATCAATCCTTTGTGATGTTAACTCTTTTATATGTTCTATTTTAAAAAAATACCACAGACTCTTGGCTCTTGATATTGGGGTTGTTACAACTTTTCTCTATATTTAATCCCAAACTAAAATTTAGAAAATAATAAATCATATTTAAATAGTAATATAATAAAAATAAAAATCCAAAAATATAATATATTCCATGTAAATATAATTTTAAGGCCTTAAAATCTAATAAGTAAGTTTGGTATTATCAAACATCACTTCAAGAATAACCTCAAACCATAGCTAAAATTTATCGAAATATAATATCATCATATAAAAAATGTTTAATCGTTAATATGTTTAAAAATAACAAGATATATCAGGAATATTATATTCTAAAACATGTGGTGGATCATAATACAATGAGTAACACAAAAAAACAGTGTCATATCAAAGAATCATACTTTTTCATCATTGATTCCACATTCTAAGATGAATTCTCGTATCCTAATGGATGCCTCTATCTAGATAATTCTCTAAATACTAGATTCCATTTCAAACTCCCTAAATATTCTTTTACTTTGAATAATTACATTAAAATATCATTTTTAGTATATTATTATATTCATTTGAAAACTCAACTTCATAAAAAAAATTCAAAAATACTAAAAATTAAAAAACCTCTCCCAAAGGAAACACCCTTCCAAACTCAATGGTGAAGTCATTTTATTAATCTGACTCTCCTTTAAAGTTGAAATTATTATTTTTCATTTTTTAATTTAAACCATTATTTTTCAAAAAAAAAATCTACAATCCTCATTTAAATTATAAAAATACATAGTTCATTAAATGAGGATATAAATGAATGCAATTAAGTCAAAGCTATAGTCAGATTCTATGTACATGCTAACTCATTCTTATGTGAAACAAAAAATACTATATTGATTAAGGATTAAATATTAGATAAATATTTTAGATGTAATATAATATATGGTATAATAATATATCTTTAATATATTATAATAATTATATTTATTACCATTTAAATTCAGAGATTTCATAAGTAAATGTTGATGTTTTAGAATATTTTAAAAGAAAAAATTTATGATAATTACATAAGGATATTTTATAATGGTTTATATTTGTTTAAAATATGAATAATATATTTTTAGAATATCTATGAATGATATAGATACATTATCTTCTTAAGAATATAGTTCCAAAATATTTAAAATAATTCATATTGAAAACTATTATATATGTAATAGAAATTTATTCTTCAATTATGTATTTAATAAAGAGTAAATTCTCAAAATTTTATTTAAAACTTTAATTATATATTGGTTATATATTTACCATAAGTTTTCTCAAGACTTGAAAAACTTTCGATTTTAATGTAAATTTTATTTAATGATAATTGAATTTATGTTTTTTATAATTAATTTTTGTTGAATTTTGGATGTTTTGAGAAAATTAATGAAGGGAAGGGGGGAATATATGTGGACATTGTTGAAATAATTCATCAAAACCCATTGCGTAACTGATGAAAATTTGAGTGGTTCCTTGTAAAGGAGGAATAATAGAAGTAATTTTGGGACAAGCCATCGGGTACTTAGTGGCTTAATATAAAGAAGTCAGTAGCAACCAAGTGGTTGGTTACCTCGCATTGTGTACCTAGTGTTTTCATCGGTGTATTTTTTAATGAGGGGAATTTTTCTAAATTTATGGTTATTGAATTTGAGTTAAATCCCTTCTTCAATTATAGGGGTAATTTCAATAGGGAATTATCTCTATAATCTCTCTTTTTCACTCCTTAGATTCCTTGGATTATTTCGACATAAAAAATAAGTTGAATTATAATACATAAATCATGTTGGATTAAAAATGGTAATAATTTCAAATCCTTATAATTTTGATCCAAGGAATCGTGGTTTTTCTATTTATATAGTCTAATATTATTCCATTCTTATAATTTTGAAAAATTAAGGATTCCTAATGTTTTAAAATGTGATAAAGATTTAATATTTTTTTGGATTGTTTATGTAATAAGATTTATGTAACCTATCTCATTTATTATTATTTGAATTGATGTTAAAATATGAAATGTGTACTATTATAGTTATTTAATTTTGTGTGTGGGATTGATGTGACTGAGAATAAGTTTAATATACTAAAAATAAATTTAAAGAATTAATAGTTGTTTATTAAACATTTTATTTTTAATTAATGTAAATAAATATTAATAAATATTATATAAGTGTTTAATAGATGGGATAATAAAAGAATTTGATTATTAATTTGATTTTATCACTATTAATGAAATTGAAAATGAGTTTTTTGTGATAAAAATAAATGTTTTATAGTTGTGAGGTTATTTTAAAGTGTTATTTGGTGTGATATGATTTTAAAACATTTTGTGAATTTTAATGAATCATTTTTATTAATTTTTATGGATAATTAATGTTTTTGTTTGTAATTAAGTGTTTTAATTATTATTTTATATATGAATATATATGTAATTTAGTGTAAAATCCATTAAAATGAGTTATAATGATTAATGATGTGTTATAAATATTTTATGGTGAAGTTTATTTCTTTAGGATAATATATTATTTATATAAATTATGATTGGGTACTTATAAAGAGAAACTTTAGGGGGATAATTTTTTATACCTGATATAAAGGGGAAAATATAGATTTGTGGTTTTAAAGTGAGAAATTTTATAAAAAAAATTATTATAATATATTTTTTTAAAGTATAATAATTGTGAAAGGTAATTTCAAATTTTAATGATTATTATGAAAATAAATTAATTATGAGAGTGGAATAAGATTGGTAATGCATATATGGGTTTATTGAGCTGAATTTGAAACCTATATTTTTTAATGTGTAAAATAACACTTTTTGTTGGGTGAGTTTCATAATCGTGGATAAATTATTGGGAACCTTTGGTTTGGTTATGGCATGAGATGATGACATTTAGTCCATGGGTTTGGATAAGCCTTGTGTTAGTCCCAATATCATTCTATATTCCTTGGGTTTGACATAATTCTATATGATCCATGACCAATGTAGGTATGTGATCTTCCACAAGAATTATCCAATATAGGTATGTGAGCTTATTTTCTAGCACCTGATTATTTTAAATAAATGATGTAAATTATATGATTAAATTATGTAATAGATTTAATCCATTTATATATAAGTACATTATACTCCAAGGGTTATTTGTGGTTGCATTTGTTTTTTCTGATAATTATTTCTCAATCCCTATATGTACACACCATATGTTTGTGTCTAATGGTAAGTATTATGTTAATAGTGTTTATGGTAAAAGAAAATGGTCTCAATAATATGGAGAAGATTTTATATGACATCATGAACTTAATTTTTTTATGATTTTGGGATTCATGTGGAGGGGATTTCCATGTTTTAATTTTATATTTATTTTAGTTTTATTGTCTATTATATTTATATTTTCAATGTACTTTGCATATTTTTTGGACTTATTATTTCAATAGGTATTTACAGAATATTATTTTAGTTATTTTTTTGGGATTTTTCCCTTTTTTCCATTGATTATGTTTAAGGGTTTATTTACTTTAATGTTATATCATAATGAAATAAATAGGGTAAATAACAACCTAACTAATACTTATAAATACATGGAATTAGTCACTAATTTTAAGAATTACTGTGTGTATATAAGGTCATCTGATGCATCATATTGGTGAAATGGTAACTCTGGGTTGGGATGTTACGAAATGGTATCAATCTTCTTTACTTTTTGAGGGATTTATATTGGTTAAAATCTTAAAAAAGATATTTTAAGCTAGAAAATGGTATGAAATTTTTCTATGTGTTCCAAGAAAATATAACCATATTATAAGTATATGTTTCTTTGGAATTATGGTATTTAATTTGATGATTTATAAATGAGATAATTGTGTGGAGTCACTTTATAAATGACTTCATCCAAATATTGGATTTGAAGAATCATAGAATTATTTAATTATTCTTCTAATAACTAAATGAATTTTATATATTTCAAGAAGATTTTTTTATCTAGAAATCCTCTATCAAAATCATATACCCTTAAAATTATCTATATACCAGAAATAGAATGGTTAAAAACTAATCATGATATCTGTGATTATGTGTAATAGAATTTAATTTCATTTTTTGATCTTTTAGTTATTTTCCTCAAGGACTCAATAAGTTATATTTTTACTTATAAAGGAACTATGAATTTATGATTTAATTATTCTACTCTCTACTAATCCATGTTGATCAAAAAAATAATAGGGTAAGGATATAGTGATATTGATCAAGCATATTGAAGAATATATAAGGATAAGATCATGAAACATCATATCCTTAATCAAAGATGTTACCTCTTGTAACTTGTGTATCTAAATCAGGGTATTGATCGTTTTATCATTTTGGGTTAAATTTGAAGAAATATTTGGGATAGGAAGTTGGATAGTTAATAAACTTTAGGGGTATTATATATTGTTTATATAAAATCCCATTACATTTCTAAACATTCTATTTCATTAATATAATATTTCAATTTTAGTTCTATCTTATATTAAATTATTTCAAATAGATTACGCAACATGAATTGATGGTTACATTTCCAATGAATTACTTTAAATTTATATTGCTTTTTTTAAGATTAATTTATATAATCTAACCAAACTATAATTTTTAAATATGGAATTACTTAATAATATTTTTGAATCATCAATCCATCCCTCAAAAGATTTCTTATTTGAGAAAATATTTTGGATATTGAACTCAATGAAATTGATGGTCGATAGTGGGTTATATTACCTATTTTTGGAACATATGGATATATAACTTGTTTGTGAACTTGTGAATGTATTTTATTAGTGATTTCATTTTATTTAAATTCTTGAATTATTAATAAGATTATTATTTTTTCCTTAAATATGTTATTAATAATGACTCAAGTAGTTGAAAGCGGTAAAGTGAATTTGATGATACTACTTGATCAATTTGATTTCACTAATCTTATTATGGTCAAATGATAGAAATAATGTTTTATTTGTTTTGATGAAAAATTTTATGTTAATTACTAATTAGATTATTTAGTTTTTTATAATAATGGAATCAAATAATTTGAATGATAAGATTAATGGGAGGAAGGTAGAGTAGTATCAATCTAATGAAGGTTATATTGAGGGATAGGCTAGGAATTTTCTTCCAGTAGGGTAACCTGAAACTATGGTAGATGAGAGGAATACTGAGATTATACATAAAATGAATTAGAATATGGAAGGTAGGCTATATCAGGAGCTAAAAATGGTAACCAAAGCGGTTTGGGACTTATGAGAACAACATTATACCATCATTAGGATAACTTTTGTTCCATATAGAACATAATAATATATGGAAGGCATGGACTAGATAGTTTAGCGGACTGATACACCATAAGAGAATAAAATGAACCTTGTGGAATCTATGATTGAGGGACTATCACAACATAAGTAGGATATTTTGGTCTAGTTAAAGAGGTATAAGGTATTAGTCTATGAAACTTTTAATTCTATCATAATTCAATAGTTTTATACATAGATATTTAAGATAGATAGAGTTAACAATTTCATGGAGGTGAATTAGGGTAATATGTTTGTTCTCGTTTATGCCTCTAAATTTACATTTGTTCTTTATTTTTTCCAACATAGGTATTAACATCTCTCACTTGTGTATTTTTTTTAAATATTACAAACACCACTTCATTTTTTAATGATTTTATTGTGTTTTATTATAGGTTTAATAATTAGTAGTTATATTAAATTTTAATTGACCATTTTTCATTTTTAATGATCCTTTTGAAAGGAAAAAATAAGACCCCATGGTGGAACTATCCACTAGGTACTCATTCAAGTCACACTGGGTACTTGTTAGAAAAAACTAGATATGGCTGATTTTTTTTGGTTGCCAGGTACATAGTTTGGATTTATTGGGTACTCAATAGTCTCTAGGTGAATACCTACAACTGAGTGGCATCAAACCAACTACTCTATGAACACAAAATTCTTACTAACCATACAGGGGATCCCTTCCAAATACCTAGTGGATTTTTCTATAAAGTTAACCTCCTTTATTTATTCAGTTAAATGAATATAATTAATACTTATGAGATTTATTAAATCTACCATGACTCCAAAGCCACACATAAATATTGGGAGCCTATAAATACACCACTATAAAAGCATAAAAATTATTGATCCCTAATATTACACACATTTGAGTTTCTTTATTCTCTTTTTCATACATGTGAAATATTTCACCAATTATTTATCTTTTATCTTGTTATAATTTTCATTTTTAGGAGATATTAGTTAGTGTAAATAGTTGGGATTGTAAAAAATAATTCAACTCATCTTTTTTTTTGTTGGATGATCACTACTGTTAAGTGGTGGATTTTTATTTCTTTCTAAAAACAAAAAAAAAATTGTAATTATCATATTTTTAGGTTAAATAGATACCATTAAATGAAATTTAATAAATTAACTCTAAAGTGTTAATGAGAATAGATTTATGAACCTTTATATCAATCCTTTGTACGAGCTTCTTTAATATATTTCATTATCTCCTTAAATTCCATTACATAATCCTTTAATTTTTTTTTACTTTTAAATTCAATTTTTTAAATTTTGAAATAAAAAATGACACCTACTACCATTATCTCAGACAAAAATATTATTAGATCCATCCTCATTTTTTAAGATTTAATTATTTTCATGGAATAATCATAATGGATGGACACTACCACAAACACTCTATGTTCCCTGAAGTGATACACAATAGGTCATATCATATTCATTGATGAAATTTACTATAGAAATTAGAAAACCCACATGTAAATATTTATTATATGTATTGGATATACCATTTGAAAGGATTTAATTCATGGCTACACACCTACTAACGATACAAAGGATAAATGGATTATTGATGACATTTTTCCATTTAAGTTAATGGAATATATATGAATACCCTTTATTAAAGTTATATAAAAATGAGTTAAATCATTCTTCAAATTGTAAAACTACTCATAAAATTTAGATATTTTTACATGTACATGAAATATTTTGAAATTTTTATCATGCATACTAATGGAAAAATTACTAAAATGTTTAATCAATTTAATAATATTGTAAATGAAAGAAAACATATTAGTGGTGAAATATCTATCAAAACTCAGGTGAAGATCTAATTTTGAGTATTTTAAAATATTTTTCACCCAATTATATAGAAATTTAAGAAGTAAAGGTCATCAATAACATGCTTATGGATAAACTCATTGGGAATATCATTACATTTTAGATTATGATGAAATGATAAAGTAAAAATAAATTTAAATTTATTAAGAAAAATAAGACCATTTACATCAAGGATATTGGATAAATATCTTCTTATAGAAACACTATAATTTCACACCATGAATGGAAGAAGAAATTCATGATAATGAAAAAATCATTTCATCATGCCGAAATCTAGACTAACATGAAAAAGATAAAGTAACTTTTTAAAAATGAAAAAATAAGGTAAACATCAAACTATATTTATCCATTTTCGAGAATAATCTCCTCAAACAACCCACATCCAATTGAAATTTTTCCACCCTGACCGGAACGGTGGCGCCCTTGAAAAGAGACTGAACAATCTCCTCAAACAACCCACATCCAATTGCAATCTCTCTATGATTGGAGATACTCAAAGAGAGCTGGACACAACCATGCGTATCAAGGAAGGCTTATGATCTATACATGCACGAGACAACCATATTAAGGAAGGGGATGCTAACACTTGGTATTTTCACCAGAAAGAATCATCTAGGCGTTGAAAAAACTCTATTACCTGTATCTCACAGCCCGGTGGAAGCAATGTTTCTGACACCAATGGTATCCATGAGGCCTTAACATGATTTTTCCAGAACATCTTCACTACTGGAAACCCTTTCATTTCTGCTAAAGTTGAATGTTGCATCAGACCTATGATCACTGAAGAGATCAATAGGATTCTCACCAAAGATGTGACAGATGACGAGATACCCCTAGCATTGAATAATCTTCACCCCACTATGTCCACGGGACCGGATGGGTTCTATTCCCTTTTTTTAAGCAATACTGGCACATAATCGGTCCTAACATCTACACTCTGATTAAAAATATTCCGTCTAGTAATTCCAACATTTCAGTCATCAATGAAACTATCCTCTTCCTCATCCCCAAAATCAAGAAACCTATGGCGATCCCTGACATTCGACCTATCAGCCTCAGTAATGTATCTTACAAGATCTTCTCAAAGATCCTTGTCGATTGGATGTGACCTCGGCTACCTGGTATTATCTCTGAAAATCAGAGCGCCTTCATGGCCAAAATACTGATCACTAACAATGCGATTGTGGAACATGAAGTGTTCCATTCTATGAAATCATGCTCCACTGCGAAAAGAGGAACCATGGCCGGGAAAATGGATATGACCAAGGCTTACGATAGAGTTTAATGGAACTTCTTAAGATTCATTTTGCAGAAAATGGGTTTTTGTGCTAAATAGACAGATATGGTCATGAACTGTATCTCGACCATCTCATTCAAAATCAAGGTCAATGGGGAGCTCACCAGAGGATTTTCCCCGTCCCAAGGCCTTCGCCAGGGAGACCCCCTCTCCCCTTTTCTCTTCATACTAGTGGTTGGTGTTTTTTACAATCTTATTTCCAGGGTTGTATCATCTAAGTCAATTCATGGGGAAAACGTATACCAAGTTATCCCTCCAGTGTTGCATCTCTTCTTTGCTGACGACTGCCTCCTTTTTTCTAGAGCAACAATTAATGAATGTCGGGTGATCTGTCAAGCGATCCATCAGTATGAGAAGGTGTCCGGCAAAACAATTAATCATGGAAAATCTGAAATATCCTTCAGTGAAGGGGTGCATCTTTCTAAGAGGGATGAACTTTGCGCATCAGCTGGAATCCAGATGGTTGATAAACATCAGAAGTATCTCCGGCTTCCCACAAAGATTGGACGGTCCAAAAAATAAATCTTTTAATCTCTAGTGGACAGGATTGAGAAAAAAATTCAAGGTCGGATCCCAAAAATAATTTCTAAAGTTGGAAAAGAGACCCTCATCAAAGCTATCATCCAATCTATTCCCAGCTACTTTATATCCCTATTTAAGCTCCCGACGGCCATTGTTGACCAGATCCACACATGTACTGCCAATTTCTGGTGGGGGAAGAATGATGGAAGGAATCAACCCCACTGGATAGCCTCGGAGAAACTATGAAAACCCAAATCAGAGGGTTGGATGGGGTTCCGGAATCTTCTTCTCTTCAACGATGCAATTTTGTACAAGCAAGGATGGCTCCTTATTAACTATCCATCATCTCTATGTGCGTGAGTTCTCTAAGCTAAGTACTTTCCCCACACGAACTTTCAAGCTTCCTCTCTTGGTCCCCGTCCTAGCTTCCTCTGGAGAAGAATCTAGGGGATAAAAAGATCCTGGATAAAGGACTGGGCTGGCAGATTGGTACTGGAACATCTGTCAAAATTTGGACTAATCCCTGGCTTATTGATACGGAAGGTGTACGGGCTACGTCCCCCGCCCAACCACGTCTTGAAGACGCCACTGTCAGCTGCCTCCTTTCTGACCAGGGACATGGATGGTGTTTGGATCAGATCCTTGAATGGTTTAATGAAAGAGACCAAAGAATTATCCTTAGCTTTCCCTTGGTACTAGACGCTGGCCCTGACCATATCTTCTGAATCTATGACATCTCAGGTGACTTCACGGTGATATCCGGATACAGAATTGCTTTTGGAATCCACTCAGTCGGTCGGGATGAGGGACCTTGGAAATCGATTTGGACGCTCAACGTCCACCCCAAAAATTTGTCAATTTTGGTAGTAGTTTGGCACGGGCACTCTCCCAACAATGACCCTTCTCGTTTACTGACATATGGCCAGCACCGTTTTTTTCCCTTTCTACCCGAACATTCCAGAAACCCCCTTGAATGCTATCATTAACTACATGGGAGCTAAGGAAATTTGGAATAAATGGGGCCCGGCTTCAGTTGCTTCACTAGCATTGGCCTCTGACCTTCCCGATCTTCTGACGTGTTGGTGCTCCTCTCTCTCTTTGGAAGATGTAGGTTCACTTTGCACTTTGCCTTGCATTATTTGGGTCCGGCGTAATGATGTTGTTTTTCATCAAGCTCACAGACCCCCCAAATTCTGGATTGATCGGGTCATTTCATGGATTGAGGGTTGGAAAGGACACAATGGACATTCTTTTCCGGGTATTACCCCCTCCCATCCCGCTCATTGGAATCCCCCTACAGAATGGATTCTTAATATTAACATGAATGCATATCTTCCAAAGGATGGGTTTGTTTCCCTCGACCTCCTTGCCCGAAATCATCTGGGGCAGATCCTTACTACTAAATATGAACCACATCAGGCATTCTGGGAAGCGGCAGTTGCTAAATCCAAGGCCATCCTTTCTGGTATGATGCTCTCTATTGAACGTGGATGGGGCGATATCATCATTGAGTCTGACTGTCTCACCATAATCGATGATATTAATCACAACGATGGCGTACTCCAGTCATTTGGCACCATCATCAGGAGAATTATCTCACTTCTCCAGTGCTTCTCATTATGCACCTTCTCCTTCACCAAACGGGAAGTAAACAATGTGGCCCATTAGCTAGCGGCCTCAGGCCCATTTATTACAAACCAGTTCTGGGTGGATAATTTCCATTCATGGCTTCGCACATGTACTTATACTGATCTTCGTCATTAATGATATAATCTCTTGTTCAAAAAATAAAAATAAAAATAATAATAATAATAAAATTAATACATTATTCTATGTATCAACTTGTAGTTCACGAGATAAATCCCACTCTTGAACCAAATCAAGTAATCACAGCACGAAATGACACATGTCTAAAATTGTCATAAATTATTCCACTTACACTTATTCCCTATATTATTTAAATTATAAAGATCTTAAAGTTTTTAATGATCAAACTGAAGTTGGATTTTTTGAACTCATTGAAAAATCTAAATAACATAAAATTGATGTATGTTGAAGTTAGTAATGAAAATAATCAACTCTCCGGATAAAATGATAAATTGATCTTGAAATTAAAAGATCGGTCTAATGTGGATTAATTTCTTTCCACTATAAGAGATTATAGAGACTCTATCTCTGTCTCCATTACTTAAATTTTAATAATATTTAGATAAATTATATATTTTTAATTCTATTTAAATAAATTATTTTTGATTAGTTGAAAAAATCAATCTAGTTCCTTAAAAACAATAAAATTTAAAAACAGAATCTCTATATATAAATCTTGTAAATATTTTCCTTAAACTCGGTGCCTTATTTTTGAATTAAATATTAGAAAATATTATTATGATGGACCAAAGAGGATTAATTTATCCTCTAATGTTTATATAAAAATCCTTATAAAAAGAAAATATGGATTCTAAAATATCATTTGGTTAAAATTAGTTGACCATGATTCATGTAGGTACAAAAATATTTAGTATCTAGAATCTCTTATAGGAAAAACATACCAAGAGAAAATCCATGGGAGGTTCATGGTATATGGATTATTTGTGCTTGAGGAATATTCATGGTGACTAATCCATGTTTAACAACATAGAAAATCAAGATTTTTATTATGACAATTTTGGTGATTACTCAAGGAGAATGATCATCAATATTGGTGCCATTAGTTTTATTAATTTTTCTATTATTTAATATGTTTTACATGTTTATGAATTTAAATAAAATTATTAACATTATTTAATTATGTTATAGTTGTTATAAGGTTTAATTTTTTAATTATAGGTGATTTTATTATTCCAAAGGTAAACATTTTTTATCACATTTTCAAAATGATTATGTTGTTGATTTAATATTTATAACTATAAATCATTTTAAATTATATAATTTATAGGATAGTGAGTTTTGGGTATGGTATGGATACCTTTCTAATTGTATCAAACATAGACTTGTAAATCTCTACAAAACCCAAATAATATGTCACGAACCGTCCTCGGGGCTTGTGACGTGACAACCCCAAGCCCGCCTTCCATAGGCCAGTGGCTAGCGACTAGCACCAAAGGCATAAATCCAAATGAAAAGGTAATGAATTGCCTTTATAAAAGTAAACAAACACCATAGAGTAAAAGCGGAAGCAACACTAAGTACAAAAGAAAGTGCTGAAAAGTAAATGGGCCAGATTACAAACCCAACTGAAAAGTAAAGCTACAACTGAATGAAAGTACAACAGCTAGAAGGTGTCGAGCTGCACCTAGATCGTCATCCGGGTTCCTATCTGAAGGGTAGGTACAGATGCCCTCCTCAGCTCTCCACATCCATCAGTCACCTTCGGGTACTGTCTCTTTGTGAAGTCCACCTCCGGGTACTGACTCGTCGTGAGGTCCACCTCCAGGTACAGACTCGTCATGAGGTCCAACTCCAGGTACTGACTCATCGTGAGGTCTACCTCTGGGTACCGTCCAGTCCTTGAACTCTTGGTCTCTGACAGCTCTGTCCATCTTCAACATCCAACACAATGAGGTGCGGGTATAGCCCGTACGTGGTTGAGTATAACGATACTTAGTAGGGACCCCGAGACCCTCAAGGTCTCACTAAATCCAACAAGTATAACCACAAAGAAGGATCTCAACAGATAACCCTTACTTAGGTATAAGCCCATACTTATACCTAAGTTATCAAGTAACCCATCTCAATCATGAGGGAACACAAAGGTTATGAAATCAACGGATAACCACTACTTAGGTATATGCCCATACATATACCTAAGTTATCTTATAACCCATCTCAGTCATGAGGTAAACATAATGGTCGTTGAATTATCTCAAACCGGGATTTTCATTATCGAAACTGCAACTACTGAAGAGCTCCTCCTCTTTTGATTACACTGATCCTGTCACGACTCTGAGGTGCTTCCCACTAACCTCAGACTACTGAGGTACTCCTCCTGTCGATTACCGTGGTTCAGCCACCCAAACACAGTAGTGCACCCCCCCCCCTAATAGCCTGTAGAGGTACTCCTCCTGTCGAGTATTGCGGGTCTACCACCCAAACAGAGTAGTGCTCCCCGTCGTGGGTCTGCCACCCAAACACAGTAGTGCTCCCCACTGGGCTATACAAGTCACTCCGACTCGAATCAGACAAGCAGTCATTAGGTCTCATCCAGCTACACGGTCTATGTACTCCGTACGCTCGTCTCCGGGAGGGTCCGTTCCATGAGCTACTGGTTGATACTCCAAGTATCACAAAGTCTCACGAATAAGTATCTCAATGGACTACCTCGTCATAGGGGTCTCAACGCAACAGACGGCGCGTCAATCGGAAGCCCGGTCTGTGAGTTATTAGCCTTTTAGTCCCGGGGGCCCGGTTTGTTTCGTGTGCGAACCAACCTGAACATATATCAACTGTACCCCGAACTCAGATAGGGTATACTCAAAGTGACCGTTTTTCAACGTGATCACCAATGTTGCTGACGGTTCTTCAAATGGACGTCCGGTCTGAAAGTTATCGGCTTTTCTATTCCAGGGGCCCGATTGGATTTCGGGTTCAATCCAACCCGTCCATACTCCAACTACGTCCAAACATCAGGCGAAGTATTCCAAAATATCTGTCTCACCGAAAGGAATCCAACAAAGTCGACAGCACGTCAATCGGGCGTCCGGAGCTCAAGTTATAAGTGTTTCCGCTCCGAGGGCCCGGTTGGTTTCGGGTTCGAACAAACCCAGTTGTACCCATACTTCTCTGAAACATCGAGTTTAATATACCAAAACTACCGTCTCTATCCAGGGATCCCAATGCAACTGACGGTACGTCGATCGTAGTTCTGAAGCCCAAGATATGAGCATTTGAACAAAACTTCCCGAAAATAGGGGGTTTGGGCCCGGTCCGACCCGGCCCAATACCCCCTGGGTCAGCTCGAACCGGGTCGACCCGACCCGGGTCCAGGTCCGGCATAGTTGGGCGTGGCCCGGCCCGGCCTGCGCGGCCCAGCTCGGAGCCGGCCGCGGGGTGCGAAGGGGGGTGCCGCCCCTTTGGAACCGAATAGCGGACCCAGTGGGGTTCGCCCTGTTTGTTGGCTGGGGGTTTCAACCCCCAGTTTTCCTGGGTAACGGCCGGCCATTATGGTTGGCCAGTTGGGCCATGCGGGACCTGCGGGGGTCCCGCCTCCATAGTGTACCGGCAGACGGTCGAGCCCGACTCCCTCCTACTGAACCGCCGCGGCTTCCGTATGTCCAGCGCGGCACGATGGCGTCGCCCCCTCCACCACGGCACCTTGGTGATATGGCGCACCGCGACGGCGCGGTGCCCTTACGTCGCGGTCCGCTCCTGGCCGCGGCCTCCTTCGGTCTCCCCGGTGCGGCGCAACGGGGCCGCGCAACATCGTTGTGGCCCGCTCCGGCCGCGGTCCTCTTTGTTCCCGCGCGGTGCAACGACACCACGCCCCCTTCTCCACCATGATCAAAAAAGGTTAACAAGATAAGGGGAGGGGGATCGGCCATGTTTGGGCGGTCCGACCTCCTCCTATGGTGACGATAACAGGCGGCTAAATGAACGATAATTTTCAACAACAAACAAAGCACAAATTTAATTAATTAAATTTGAACTTAACCCCTACCTCGATAAATGATGATGTTTTCCGACGACGCAGAAGATGGCGGCGTGGGGTGAGGTTTCGAATACGGCATTGGCGTGTGTCAAAGGAGGGGACGACGTCTCACACTAGCTATGGAGAAGAAGGAAGGGCATGTCGTCTCTCATTGTGGTGACAACGTTCTTCATCGAAGGGTGTCGTTCTTCATGGAAGGACAAAGTTATTCCAAAGCTAGAGCTCTCTCCTCCATTTTCTCAACATAACCAAACTAACCCCAAATATAAAATAAGCTCTTATTATTTTATTATAACATTCCATGGGTTCAAATTACAAAATTCAAATACTTAATTCAATTAATTGAATAAGTGTTGGCATGATTTAATGAGGGGAAGTGGGGAGAGGATAAGTCATCCACTTAATTACAGGGGAGGTTTAATGGGGAGATTAAGGGGTTATAGGGAATGTGAAGGGGTGGGGCTCGTGTGGGCCCCACCTCACAAATATCCTAAAATGGGTAGTTAGGGTCTTGTGGGTCCCACCCCAACTACCCTATGTAGGATATAACCATCCTAAGGTAAGAATAAAATATCTACCACAAATTTTATTCACTTTTTATTTAATCCACTATTTTTAAACAACTTCTCCTAATAAAATTCACCTTCGGGAAAGATCATCTTAAGAAATTATCGGCGTTGTGGTTCCATTGGTGCCCTCAAATTTCAATTCTGAGTACCGGTTCAAAAGATAGAAAAACCCACGCGTTCGTTCACTGAACGTACCCGAGTTAAAATTCAGAAAATTATTATCAGTCACCCTCGACCCACGCCGGTCGAGGTTAGGATCCGCCTAAGTAAAACATGAACCAACGAACCCATCGATACTCTCGGATTTTCAATCCGAGTTACCGTTTAGATGTTATGAATTTTACAATAAAATAATTGTCACTTAATTATTTTATTTGCGACCAAAAACTAACTTTTTCTGGTGGTCCGTGTTGGAAAAAGGTAGTATCTGCTTAAATAAAACATTCCCTCATGAGTTCAGCGGTATTCTCGGATTTTTAATCTGGGCTACCATTTGTGAGTTATAACCATTTAAAAAATAAAATAATTTATTTTATTATTTTATTTACGGTTATGTCATTTTTGGAATTTCTCACAGAAAGCCCGCACTGACTAAACATAAGTCGCGCCTAGGGTAAACCCGCCATCTTGAGCGCAACGGTGTCCTCGGATTTCTAATCCAAATAACCGTTTAAGAGTTATTCCACTTTTTTAGTAAAACTACTTACGTGTTTTAATTTAAGCTTAACAAAATTTGGGAAAATTATTTAGGGCACACCGGGCCTCAGAATCAGGTGCCGTCAGAAACTGCGGTCTCATAAAATTCCAAAGAATTTAAGAAAAACAAATTCCTTGAAATTTACGGGTCTTTACATTACCCCCACCTCAGGGATTTATGTCTCCTTAAAGCTACAACATAAACAAGGGTAACAAATGAGGATACTAAGTACGCATCTGAGCCTTTCGCTCTCATGTGCTCTACTAAAGGTTCTTGTGCTACCAAAGAATGCGCACAAGAGGAATCGACCATCCACATAGGACCCGCTTCTGTCGATCCTCGATCTCCACCGGGACCTCCGAGAATGTCACCCTGTCATCGATGTCCAGCTCCTCGTGGTCTATGATATGCGTCGGGTCGTGCACGTATCTCCTCAACTATGATACGTGGAAGACGTAGTGCACCCAGTGCAATTGAGGTGGAAGGTCTAGGTGGTAAGCCACCTTGCCTACACCGCTGAGGACCAGGAAAGGTCCGATGAATCCCAGAGATAACATGCCACCCCAGCCAAATCTCCTTAGACCTCATCGAGGTGAGACCCGTAAGAATACATGGTCGCCATCCCCGAACTCAAGTGGTCTCCATCTCCTATCAACATAGGACTTCTGTCTTCTCTATGGAGTCTCAAATGCCGTGAACCAACTCTGTCTTAGCTCCAGAAAGCTCTGCTAGCATCTAACTGACCACACGAAGGGTTTCCCTTTCTTTTTCATTGCTTTAAGTGGTGCTGAAACTCTGGAGAATTATAGAACAAAGGTAAGTCTGGCCGACTCCTGAGTGATCGACTGCACCCTCTTATGTATGAGTCCATCTTGTGCTTCCTGGTATATCATTTTTGTCAACCAAAGAAAACCCTATCCCAACGTTGTAGATAAACCACAACCTTTTTGCCTAATACTGTCAATCTTTGTATGAACTGTGGATGCCCAGTCCATACCCAAACTAACGTCGTAAGGCCTCGACACTTCCACCAAGAGGTTCCTACCGAAACTCTCGCCTCAAGGGTCAGATCACACCATCAGCGTAAGCGTGATTATCGAGTCTCCTCCCAAAGGTATCTCCATACATGAGTATCAAGTCAACGGCTTAACCGGAAACTCTAGGTCTAGGACAAGATTTGTGGAGGAAATGAATGATTGGTATCTATGTCTATTGATAAGGAAGCTTATAGTAGACCCAGACTATACCTTGAATCATTCACAGAGCCCCTGGGTCACACTCCTTGACCGCATGCAGCTAATCTCCTCCCCTGCCCTCCTACTCCTTGAGCCTGGCGGGAACTGCAAAGGTGGTTGGTTGCAACATGTCAAAATGTTCGCCACCCCATGCTACTCTCCTAGATCTTCTTCCATGTCTTCTGCCCTGTAGATTCATCTGTCCTTTTCACTTCCTCTTCTTGAAAAATTTTACACGCCCAAGTCTCCGAGACTGGCGCCAGTTTCCTGCTTTCCCACTACTAACCTTAACTGGCTGCATCCACTCAGCTAAAGAATTATCAACCACAAAGGTTCTCTCTAGCACCATAGTATAAGTAGGGAATGTCTAGAGAAAGAAGTGTTGGCTCGGATGTCCTTTAGACACACCTCACTCAGAAGTCCGAGCCCTGAATAACTGATCGCATCGTATTCATCGAGTACCAGGAATGGTTTGGTACACCCCGATGAATTCTCAGCTACCGACATGTCGTTCTGCCATAGCTGTATAAGATCTAGAAAAACTCTCAACCACCTCCTCAAGTCAGTCCTCATTCGCCTGAGAGTCGGGCTCGCCTCAAAACCTAAGGGGTATCTATTGTTGAAATAGGTGTAAGGCAGTAAGCCAACATGTGTCCTCTACCGGTTCTGTTGGTAGTTTCTGCTGACCAAAAGGTAGTGATATAGCTGGCACACTACCCGAAGATACTATCACAAGCATCAGTCCACGTACTGAAGCCTCATCACTATACGGACTAACCTCATGGTCACTCACTGGAAAACACTAGTATACAAGTCCACCATCCACTCTACTGGTGTCTCAGCTAGGCGGAAAACTCTAGCAATCGCCTCCAGCTAGTCCTCTGCTGTCTGGGAATCTGCCTCACCTCATAACCTCGGAGTCCTTTACTAATGGAACTCATGAAACACGCTATGTCAGCAGGCACTATCTGTTAGTATGGCTAGTGGAATCCGCTTCCCAACAGGTGGTGGTGCTACTGGTACACCACCCGAGGGTGCCAATATAGTAAAAAGGGCCCTACACCGAAGCCTCGTCACTCGGTGGTCATCATCGTGTACCATCTCTAAACTCCAACTGACTATCTACGTGGAGACATCCGTATGAGATGCGACATGGTCAAACGATTTATACCTAGTGAGGTGACCTGGTTTGAGCTAACTTAAAAACTTTTGGAAACACACACGCAATCAGTGTTTTCATGCACTAAATCAGAAATCATTAGTCAGGGACCTGGTGTATGGAATCGTCAGTCGCCGCACCAACACTGGATTCCCTGAACTGAAGAGCACACCCGGTACCCTTAACACTATTGCTTCACAGAAAAGAATTATCAGAGTTCAGAGTTTTGCGGTAGAACCGACTCCTCTGATACCAATTTGTCACGACCCGTCCTCGGGGCCCGTGCCGTGACTACCCAAAGCCCGCCTTCCATAGGCCAGGGGCTGGCGACTAGCACCGAAGTCATAAATACTGATAAAAATGTAAGGAATTTCCTTTTTAAAAGTAAAAAAACAAAACATAGTATAAGCAGAAGCAACACTAAGTAAAAAAAGAAATATCTGAAAAGTAAATGGGCCAGAATACAAACCCAACTGAAAAGTAAAGCTACAACTGAATGAAAGTACAACAACTAGAAGGTGTCAAGCTGCTCCTAGATCGTCCTACAGGTTCCAACATGAAGGGTAGGTAAAGATGGCCTCCCCAACTCTCTACGTCCATCTGTCACCTCTGGGTACCATCTCGTCATGAAGTCCACCTCCGGGTACTGACTCATTGTGAGGTCTACCTCCAGGTACTAACTCGTCGTGAGGTCCACCTCCAGGTACTGACTCGTCATGAGGTCTACCTTCGGGTACCGTCCAGTCCTTATACTCTCGGTCTCTAACAGCGTTTTCCATCTTCTGCATCCAACACAATGAGGTGCGGGCATAGCCCATGCAGGGGTGAGTATAACGATACTCAGTAAAGACCCCGAGACCCTCAAGGTCTCACTAAATCCAAAAATTATAACAAAAAAGAAGGATCTCAACAGATAACCCTTACTTAGGTATAAGCCCATACTTATACCTAAGTTATCAAGTAACTCATCTCAATCATGAGGGAACACAAAGGTTATGAAATCAACGGATAACCACTACTTAGTTATATGCCCATACATATACCTAAGTTATCGAGTATCCCATATCAATAATGAGGTAAACACAAAGGTCGTTGACTCAGCTCAAACCAGGATTTTCATTATCGAAACCGCAACTTCTGAAGAGCTCCTCCTCTGTCGAGTACACTGATCCTGTCACGACTCTGAGGTGCTTCTCACTAACATTAGACTGCTGAGGTACTCCTCCTATCGAGTACCGCGGGTCAGCCACCCAAACACAGTAGTGTCTCCCACCGGGGTCTGCCACCCAAACACAGTAGTGCACCCCCCCTAATAGCCTGTAGAGGTACTCCTCCTATTGAGTATCGCGGGTCTGCCACTAAAACACAGTAGTACTCCCCGCCGTGGGTCTGCCACCCAAACACAATAGTTCTCCCCACTGGGCTATACAAGTCACTCCGACTCGAATCGGACAAGCAGTCATCAGGTCTTAGCCAGCTACACGGTCTCTGTACTCCGTACGCTCGTCTCTGGGAGGGTCCGCTCCACGAGCTACTGGTCAAAACTCCAAGTATCACAAAGTCTCACGAATAAGTATCTTAAAGTATCGCCTCGTCATAGGGGTATCAACGCAACAGATGGCGTGTCAATCGAACGCCCGGTCTGTGAGTTATTATCCTTTTAGTCCTAGGGTCCCGGTTGGTTTCATGTACGAACCAACCCGACCGTATCTCAACTGTACCCCGAACTCACATAGGGTATACTCAAAGGTACCTTTTTTCAACGTGATCACCAATGTTTCCGATGGTTCTTCAAACGGATGTCCGGTCTGAAATTTATCGGCTTTTCTGTACCAGGGGCCCGGTTGGATTTTGGGTTGAATCGAACCTATCCATACTACAAATGTGTCCAAACCTCAGGCGAAGTATTCCAAAATATCCATCTCACTGAAAGAAATCCAACAAAATTAACGGCACGTCTATCGGACGTCCGAAGCTCAAGTTATAAGCGTTTCCGCTCTGAGGGCCCGGTTGGTTTCAGGTTCGAACCAACCCGGCCATACCCATACTTCGCCAAAACATCAAATGAAATATAAAAAAATGACCATCTTGATCCAAGGATCCCAACGCAACTGACAGTGCGTCGATCGAAGGTATGAAGCCCAAGATATGGATGTTTGAACAAAACTGCCCTAAAATAGGGGGTTTTGGCCCGGTCCGACCCGGCGCCATACCCCCTGGGTCGGCCCGAAACGGGTCGACCCGACCCGGGTCCGGGTCCGGCCCAGTTGGGTGCAGGCCATCCCGGCATTCGCGGCCCGACCCGCGGTTGGGTGCGGCCCGGCTCGGAGCCGGTCGTGGGGTGTGAAGGGGGGCGTCGCCCCCTTGGAACCGAACGATGTGCCCAGTGGGGTCCACCCAGTTTGATGGTCGGGGGTTTCAACCCCCGGTTTTCCTAATTAACGGCCAGCAATTATGGTCGGCCGTTTGGGCCATGCGGGACCCACGGGGGTTCCACCCCTAGGGTATACCGGCGGCCGGCTGAGCCCAACCTCCTCCTACTGAACTGTTGTGGCCTTAGGCCGCTGTTTCTGTCCGTCCGGCGCGGCGCGACGGCGTCGCGGCCTTCCGCCACACCCTTCCGTCGCGGCCCACTCCTGGCCATGGCCTCCATCGGTCTCATAGGAGCGGCGCGATGGCGCCGCGCAACATCGTCGCGGCCCGCTCCGACCGCGGTCCTCTTTGTTCCCGCACGGTGCAACGACACCACACCGCCTTCGCCACCATAATCAACAAAGGTCGACAAGATAAGGAGAGGAGGATCTTCCATGTTTGTGCGGTCCGACCTCCTCCTGTTGTAACGATTATAGGCGGCCAAATGAACGAGAATTTTCAATGACAAACAAAGCGCAAATTTAATTAATTAAATTTGAACTTAACCCCTACCTCGATAAATGATGATGTTTGTCGGCGACGCGGAAAATGGCGTCGCAGGGTGAGGTTTTGAAGACAGCGTTGGCATGAATCCAAGGAGGGGACGGCGTCTCACACTAGCTGTGGAGAAGAAGGAAGGGCACATCGTCTCTTCTTGTGGTGACGGCGTTCTTCGTCGAAGGGTGTCGTTCTTCGCGGAAGGACGAAGTTCTTCCAAACCTAGATCTCTCTGCTCCCTTTTATCAACACAACCAAACTAACCCCAAAAATAAAATAAGCTCCTCTTATTTTATTATAACATTCCATGGGTTCAAATTAAAAAATTAAAATACTTAATTCAATTAATTGAATAAGTGTTGTCATGATTTAATGAGGGGAAGTGGGGAGAGGAGAAGTCATCCACTTAATTACAAGGGAGGTTTAATGGGGAGTTTAAGGGGTTATGGGGAATTTGAAGGGGTGGGGATTGTGAGGGCCCCACCTCACAAATATCCTAACATGGGTAGTTAGGGTCTAGTGGGTCCCACCACAACTACCCCATGTAGGATATAACCATCCTAAGTTAAGAATAGAATTTGTACCAAAAATTTTATTCACATTTTATTTAATCCCTTATTTTTATACAACTCCTCCCATGAAAACGCACCTTCGGGAAAGACTCTCTTAATCAATTACCGACGTTGTGGTTCCATCGGTGCCCTCGGATTTCAATTCCGAGTACCAGTTCAAAAGATATAAAAACCCGCTCGTTCATTCACTGAACGTACCCGAGCAAAACTTCGGATAATTATTATCAGTCACCCTCGACCCGTGTCGGTCGAGGTTAGGCTCTTCCTAAGTAAAAAATGCCCCAAAAACCCATCTAGACTCTCGGATTTTCAATCCGAGTTACCATTTAGAAGTTATTAATTTTACAATAAAATAATTGTCACTTAATTATTTTATTTGCGGCCAAAAACTAACTTTTTGTGGTGGTCTGTGCCGATAAAAGTTAGTATCCAATTAAATAAAGAATGCCCTCACGAGTTAAGCGGTACTGTCTGATTTTTAATCCGAGCTACCGTTTGTGAGTTATAACCATTTCAAAAATAAAATAATTTATTTAATTATTTTATTTACGGTTAAGTCATTTTTGGAATTTATCAAAGGAGGCCCGCGCTAACTAAAATTAAGTCGCCCCTAGGGTAAACCCGCCATCCTGAGCGCAACGGTGCCCTCGTATTTCTGATCCGAATAACCGTTTAAGAGTTATTCCACTTTTTCAGTAAAACTGCTTACGCTTGTTAATTTAAGCTTAACAAAAATTGGTAAAATTATTCCGGGCACACTGGGCCTCAGAATCAGGTGCCGTCAGAAACTGTGGTCTCGTAAAATTCCGAAGGATTTAAGAAAAAAATTTCCTTGAAATTTACCGGCCTTTACATAATATGATATTTTCTTCGGTTATGTTCCCAAAATGAAATTGTGTAGAAGACTTTCCAACTTTGTACGAAACAAAAATATTCATTAAAATATAAAAAGGAAATTTCCACTAAAAATTCACTTTAACTAGGACACATTGATTTATTTTTTCTAACATAAGTTTCTTGTATATGAGTTAAAACTTATACATTGGTAATTATTGATGATTATACAAGATTAACTTACGATTATTTTATAGATCATAAAACTATATATTATAAATATTTTATTAAATTTAACCAGAAAACTAAAATTGAAGATGTGTGTAATATTATATCTATTCATAAGGATCATGGGTAGTTTTAAAATAAATAATTTAATATATTTTGTAATTAAAATACTTATAATAATTCTTTTTCTTCTCTTAAACTCTTTAACAAAACGGGGTTGTTGAAAGATGGAATAGAAATAAGAAAGAGATTAAAAAAACTATATTTAATGAATTTAAACTACCTTAATATTTTTAGTCCAAAGAAGTAAAAACTGATTGGTATACTCTCAGTCATGTTCTAGTAAAAAACTCTCTTATAAAGACCCCTTATTAAATTTATAAATGTAATAAACAAAAGGATTTTTATTTTAAGGTGTTTGGATATAAATATTATATTATTAAAAACAATGATAACTTAGGAAAATGTAAACCTAAATTAAATTATAAATTATATTTATTGGGTACACCAACTCAAGTAAACCCTACTAAATCTTTAATAAGAGTACCAAGACCATAGAGGATTTAATTAACAACCATCTTGATGAAGATTTTCCTAAACCTCATGTACAAATTGATGATATTCAGGAAAAAAAGAAAATTATACCATTAATTTTCCACGTCCATCTAAAGAAATTAAAGTTGATGATGAATCTTCTTTAAGTAATTTTATATAGGTGTAGGTTAAATCTAAATACCTTCACTGTATAAATGTTATCAGTTATTTAGAAGTTGACACTCATACTGAAATGATAGTTTTAAATGTTGTTGAATATGGTGATTTTATGTCATACCTTGAACCCCAATATATTAGTGATTCTATTAATAATGAAAATCATGTACTTGTTATGTAAGAATTGTAAAACCAATTCATTGGAAAAAAATTGGTCTCAAAATACACAATGATCATCTCATTATTAGAACTAAATGGTTATTTTGGAATAATATTGGTGATCATGTTAATATAGTTTGAAATAGGATAGACTTGTATTATAATACTATAATCATGAAGGAGGTATTGATTATAGTGAAACCTTTTCGAGTGTTATATTATTTTAAACTATTATAATCTTTTTGGTATGCACCTCTCACTTATATTTAAAGCATTTTAAAATGAATGATAAGAGTAATTTCTTAAATACACTTACTTCCAAAAAGGTATATATTGAGTAGCATTCTATTTTTTAGTATTTAAAATTTCTAAATAATGTATTTAAATTAACCATGACTATTTATTGATTGAAATAAGACCCTTAATATTTTTGTGAGTGGTTAAATGAATATCTCATGGATAATAAATCCAAGTTGTGAGATAATGATTATACCTTTTTAAATTATTCTTCTAAATATTTACTAGTTTTCCAAATTTAATTAGTTGATTTTATATTTGGTTAAACTAAAGAATACTTTTGTAATTAGTTTTTAACTTAATGAGAAAATATTTTTAAATGATATTTATTGCTGAGTTTGAGTTTTTTATTCATTTTAAAATTAATAAAATTAAGGATGGTCATTTTCTAAGTCAATTAAAATGCACAAATGTAATTATAAATAATTTTGGAATAGATCTCATTATGTAAATTAGTACACCTATGTGTACTTAACACAACCTAACATTGTAAAAATTTGTTAAAATAGTAGGCAAAAAGATTTATCTATATATTTTAAGGATTCTTCTTTACCTTATAGATACCTAACTGAACATCAGGTTTAGTATTTTACATTTTAAATTTTTTCAAGCTAATCCTAAAGAATATTATTTAAAAGATATAACAAATTTAAATATCTTTAAGTATATAAAACCACATGATATTATATCCAAAAGATCCATCTATTAAACTAAAAAGTTTTTTTAATACTGACTTTGGAATATATAAATTAGATATAAAAATTATATGTTAGATTTATCACATACTTGGTAAATCCTTAGTATCTTTGTTCAATAATAATAAAATTTGTGTCGCTCTTTCTACCACCATAGTAGAATATACAGCTTCAGAAAGTTATTCCATCCAAATTATTTGGATGAAAACAGACTCTTTGACTATGGTCATACTTATGATAATGTTCCCATAAATTTTGACATTACTTGTGCAACACCATGATGTTTTAGAGTATATTTCTCTTTAAATAAATTTTAAGTGCTTGATAGCTTTACTTACAGGAAACATAGAGCTTAAAATGAACCAGATATATTGTTACATGGTTATTAAATTAACATGTATGAATAAGATTAAAAAAATTAAGAAATATATATATTGAAATTTTTTACTCAATCCAAATGTGTTGTTTAATTCCAAATATATAATTACACAATTTTTAGTAATGTAGTCTTATGTTTCAAAAAATTGGTTTCCTCAAAAATTATTTTCAATAAATTTCTTGTGTGAATGTTATGATTCACATCTTATAATAACATAAATTGAATTTTATAAAAAGGATATAATTTTTTAAATCGTATTATCAAAATTATCCTCAGGTAAAATTTTGGGATTTTTCTTAAAAGATTGTTTTTAATGAATGGTGGAAAATATTTATTTTTGTAAAAGTGTCATAAATTTTAATTTAAAGTTCCTATAATTATTTTAAATATATTTCAAATTAAAATATTTCTCCATTAATTTGATATAATCTAATTATTTTCATGAAAATCATAATTAAATGTAATTTGGGTATAATTTCATTTTTTACCTTAAAATACATTTTTTAAACTATATTTACATGCATAATGTGTTTTTATCTTAACTAATTAAATAAATAACTAATTTATTATTATGTTAATTTATTTTATAGATTATATATTCAATAAAATTCTTTTAAAATAATATTCTGATTTTTACTTGGCATAGAATAAGAATAAATCTAGTTTTGTGAATAAAAACACATTTTTCTTTAAAAAGATTCCATAATGTTTTCTTCATATATTTTTAAATGGAATTATACCACTTATAGAAATAGAGTTTTGAAAAATATATTTCATATTTTTAATTTTTAGAATCCAATTTGTTAAATATTTCCTTTTATGTTTCTTCATTATGAATATTAACCTTTGTAAAAAAATTCACCTCGTTAAGAGTAAAATGGCTAAAACAGGGTTAAAACATCGACATAGGGATTTCAAATTCCAATAACACTTTAATTTATCTAGTTGTATTGGTGAATTTAGACCAAACTCATCAAATTTTCTAAATTATGAAACTTTGTGTCATTTTTCTCCATTTATGAACTTATATATTATTTTATGAAAATGTTAGATATAAAATGTCACTCTCTTGACTTTAATATCTATAAACTTTAGCCATAAGAATAAAAGGAGGATAATTTAAGTTATAAATTTTTATATGAAATGGGAATTTTTTTATCAGGTTAATTTATTTTAAATTTTTAGTGATGGGTTAATTAACTTAAATGCTTATGAAACACTAATACAATATTTTTTCAAGTAATATAAAAATAAAATAAATGATTTTAAAAAATTTAAAAGTAATACAGTTTTGATGAATTATTATATAACATTAATTTTTAGGAAAAATATCAAATATTAAGTATATTTCTAACACTGAAATATTTTATTACATGCCACTTTTTAAATAAATTTAATTTCTTTTATAGCTTTCACTGTACGTAACACAAAGCTCAAACAAACCCCGATATACTATTAAATATTATTATTTTAACAGTAGTCGTTAAGTTGGAGGTTTTGAATAGGATTAAATAAATTATAAAAATATAGTCTACATATGTTTATAAAATGAATTAACTTATTACTGATTAATTGGAAATGAAAATAAAAACCAATTGAATATAAAGAATGTTTTTTATTAAAAAACTATTTTTATGCCCATAATACAATTTTAACATAATAAATTAAATAAATCAATATTAGTTAAAAATATTAATTAAATATATATTTTTTTTATTCAATTTTTTTAAAAAAATCATCTAATAATTTTGACAGGCTTAGGATAAGAATAATACCAATTTAATCATAAAATGTTATATTTTTCTAAAGGTGGTTTTATCACCTTTGATGGCTCACTTATTTTAAATATAATTTTTGAAAATTTTATAAATTCTATTTGAACAAAAATGTATTTTAAAGTATAATATTAAAATTTAATTTAGTTTAGTTTTTTGTATTTTTCTGATAGGTTTCTTGTTTTATTAATAGTGATAAAATATTTCATTTTAATTGAATATGTATTTTTTGTCTAAATAATTTATAGTATTAAATTATATTTTTAATTGGTTTTAAACTTTAACTGGATTAATGTTTTATCATTTAATCCAAAATATGTTATTTAAATCAATTTAACATATAATTTGGATATAAAAACATTCAAGTATTTTAAACATTTTCACTTTTGTAACTCATTTTCTCATTCCATCAATGTGCTTAATTTTAAATTAATTACTGAAACTTATGTATTTTGAATTTTAAAAAATGGATTCCTTATTTATAATTAGTGGGTTCAAATTATTTAAGAACATTTATTTTATTTTTATGCATTATTAATATTAACTTTAGTAGTTTTTTATTAAAACAGTTAATGGTAAATCGAGTATTTATTGTTAAAAACAATATTATAAATATTATAAAATTACCCTAAAATTTTTCCAAAGTTCATTATATGACTGGTTGTATTCCCACATCATCTTTGGGAAAAGATTATAACCATTTAAATCCACTTGTATGAGAGTATGGAATTTATTATATTTTAATGAAATGTCAAAGATACCATACTCATATTTTTAATATCATTACCATTTTTAATATAGGGTTATTAAAAAAGATAAATTTGATTATAAATATTAAATTTAAATATTAAATTTTCATATTAATCATTAATTTTTTTTATAAAAAATTGGGAAGAAATAATTATTTTAAAGGCTTTCACAATAATGATACAGTAATTGTATAGTTAATGGAAATATTAAATAAATTGTATTTAAAATATAAAAATAAATATAATTTTATATAATTAATGTCATACATTTTTTATAGATTAACTAGACAAATAAGGGATTTATTAATGGTTTTTCTTAATATATCATGTTTTTATGATATTTTAAATAAGTCAAGTAATGAATAGTATCAAAATTGACATTAATGATATTTCAAAATAAATAATGTTTTTTTAAATGAATTAAAATTCATAAAAATATAACATTTGGCCAGAGAATTAGGATAATATAAAATATGTCATCAATGATCTATTTATCAATTATTTTTCATTTTAGAGTAACTATATTTACCCTTAAGGAATAAAAACACATGTTTTCAGATTAAGAGTTAAAGGGATTAAATAAGGGTTAAATCTAAATGATAAAGATAATAATATAACCTAAACTTGTCTAAAAATATTGGATGGTATTACTTCAACCCATATTCATATTACCTTATAAATTAATCAATTTTTATTTATTTTGAATATATAATTAATTTATATTAATTTAATATTTTGATGGTTTCTAAAAGTGCCCATCACCTCAATTATATAACAAAACCTCCTCCCTCACTCCATCACACCACTTTAAGAATTACAGCTCAACTAAACCCTAAATATTTCTCCTTCAAAAATCCTTAAAAAAGTTCTATATATCCTATACTCCCAAAATATCATCCCTAGATCCCTTAATAAGAGATATAAATGAATTCCGCCAAAGAAGAAGGTAATCTTTTTTACCAACTCATTTAAGTCCATTACTTCTTCTACTTACTCTTCATGTGTTGTTTCCATTATAAATTAATAAATACATTATAATATATATTATTATAGGTTATTATGATTATGGGACAACCTTATACCACCTCTTATCCATTATATTTAAAATGGTAGCACCGCACATGCATACGTATGGCATACCATCTCTACACCGCGGTGTAATTTTTTCCATCATGACATTACATGGATAGATTTAATGATGGAAATAATTGATATATATAGTAATTATGAAATGATATTACTTATTTATAATTAATATAACATTCATTTTCTTACCCAGTCACTATTATGGGAATGATATTGGTGCACGTGCATACGTTCGACCAACCATCTTCATGACACGATGTGGTTCATTTTACATATTAACCATTAAAAATGATTATAAAAATTTATATAATGGATAAAATGATATATATATATATATATAATTAATATAATTATGTATATGAAATAAATATATCCTATTCATAAGAAACATGACTTAAATGACAAAACATGCGTAGTAAAATGAAGCAGTTAACACCCAAAACATGGGTAACAACAAATTGTTACTAAAAATGATATAAGAGAATCATATATGATATCATAAATAAGGATATATTTATATTAAAAATTAATAACATTATTTAAACCATTATACAGGGGGTTAAATCACGTTCAACTAAAGGAAAGTGCATGGTAGTAGTTAATCTCACAGTCTCATTATTATTCAAGATTGTTTATACATAAGTGTTGACCTCACCTGTTTTGATAATCTCAATCATGTATTCATATGTGTTGAAAATCCCAATCATGTTTTCATTCTCTATGATATTGTTAAGTATCATTGATCTATACTTTAATTCTTTCAAATATGTGATCAAACCAATAATAATTTTTAAAATAGTCTTTGAAATATGTTAATCATCATTTATCCTCGTTCATACAAGTTATAAATTGATTCTAACACAATCGGATGTGTTCTGCATAAAACATAAGTAATCTGCCTATAGCTACTGATAAAGAGCTACCGGTAACCAGTCTACCGATAGACTTAGTCTACCGACAGACAGCTACCGATAGACTTAACACAGAGCTACCGATGTACTTATAAATATAAGCTACTGACTTACAGACAGCTACCGATACAAACATAGAGCTACCGGTGTAAGTATAAATAGCTACCGATGGAATAAGAGTCACCAATGGACGAAGCTACCGATACAGACTCACAGCTACCGACGCATGAAGCTACCAACGCATGGAGCTACCGATGCATAGGAGCTACCGATGCATGTACCTACCAACGCATGGAGCTACCGATGCATAGGAGCTACCGATGCATGTATCTACCGATGCATGGAGCTACCGATAAACAAAGTCACCGATACAAGCATGTACCAACCGACGCATAGAGCCACCGATAGAGTCCAAGCAACTAATGACATTGAGCTACCGATGTTCAAGCTACCGATGCGGATTACCTACTGATCACTCGACTCACTGTTTGAATTTCTTTATTTCCTATATTTAATCTATCTAACGGTCATATCATGTACATCTTAATGATTTGTCAAATATCTGATAAAGGTTGTCGGATGTCAGGAACCCGTACCTCGTACCTGCTGAAAAGAAATCTTTTCTGTCCCCTGATGGGAGATAAATACGAGAAGACTACATACCAGAAATACACGAACGTGTGAAGGAAAAACAAACAAGAAGAAGAAGCGAACCAGAAAAGTGCGGTGCATCCAATATACCAAAAACGACACAAGCACGAGAAGAACATAGAGAAGCTCATAGACAATCAAACATACTCGAGAAGTGTTCTGTGCATACAAGAAGAACTTCATCGACTACCTTCTCACTACCTGTGAACCTGGAGCATACGACACTCTGTTTCTCAAACAGAAACGAGAAGAGGACTCAAACTCACTTCTGACCGAATCTAAAGAAGTCCATAGGTACACTGAAATCCCCAGAACCACTTCTAAACTCTACAACTCTTGTTCTGTGATTTATTATTACTACTCTTTCGAGCAGTGTGTGTTATCTGTTGTATCTAACACATACACTGTCTCCAATACTCAAACTGAAGGATTTGTAAATCCTTACCAAACTCTTTCATTCTTTCTTTCCCACGAATAACAGTGGTAGAGGTCGTGTGTGACCTGGACAGCTGGTTGTTGTTGTACTGTTTCCCACGAAGAACAGTGGTAGAGGTCTTGGACCTGGACAGTTGTAAACTGTTGAACCCCAATCCAGGGTGTGGATCATTTTTATATAAACTTTTGAGAGGACTAAGTCTCAGCTCGAGACTGAACCTCTTGGTTACATTTGTTGTGCCACCTCTTTCAAAGTTTTATTCCGCTGCTAATCACTTTAAAACTAATACTGTTTTTAAAGTTACTTTGATAATTAAATTAGAAAGTGTTTATGTTAAGTGTATATTAGTAAGTTAGTTTCAAAAGATAATCACACACTCTTGTGTTGATTAACTGGGAATTAATCAATCCCTTGAGAATCTGACAGAACCTCTGCTTTAATATAAATTCACTACAGTTTAATTTATTATTTTATCTGGGGGTCTTTTAAGACACTGTTTTTTAAATACAGAAATTTTAATTGGTACTCAATTCACCCCCCTCTTGAGTAAACCACTCCGACCAACACTTGGTATCAGAGGTTGAAAATACTCTCTACAAAAGACTCTGCTTTTGAACTGTGATTTTAGTTGTATTTAAAAGTTCTTAAAATTTCTGTTATATCTAAATTTTTATCTCTTTAAAATTTTCTCATCATGGACAATAGACTTGATGGTGCTACTACTAACCGGCCACCTTTCTTCAATGAAACTAATTATGCTCAGTGGAAACTGAAAATGAAAATTCATCTAGAAAGCATAGGTTTTGATATTTGGACTGCTATTGAATCAGAATACAAAATTCCTACTACTGCTAGATCTACTTGGGATGAACCTATAAACACTGCTTACAATAACAACTGTAAAGCCATGAATGCCTTGTACTGTGCTCTAGGAGATGAAGAGTTTAATAGAATTTCTGCATGTAAAACTGCATATGAAATTTGGGATACCTTAGCTATTTCTCATGAAGGAACAACAAATGTTAAAGAAATGAGATTGAACACCTATACTATCAAGTATGATAATTTTAAGATGAAGCCTGACGAACCCATTTCTGACATGTATCTCAGGTTCAATGAAATTGTCAATACAATGATCTCGCTGGGAAAGGATGTCTCATCGAAGGAACAAATTATGAGAATTTGGAGATGTCTACCTGATAGATTGAGAGGCACATCTGTCTCAATCAGAGAATCATGTGACATAGCTGCTCTACCTGTCAAGGAACTAATTGGCAAGCTGATGATGTATGAAGAAGAGCTTAAAGTAAACAAAGAGGAAGAAAATGAACCTCCAAGAAAGTCTGTCTCTTTAAAATCCTCAACTTCAAAGAATAAGGACAAAGAAAAGCTTCAAGCTATAGTTGAAAGTTCAAGCTGTGAAGACAGTGAAAGTGATTCTGACAGTGATGTTGAGATGGCTCACATTGCTAGAAGATTTAAGAAATTTTATAGGAAAAAGAAGTTCTTCAGAAAAACAAACTATAAGGGTACGTATGATCACCAAGGTAAATGGAAAAAGGACTGGAAGAAGAATGAAAAGTCAGATGATGTTGTCTGCTATGAGTGCAAGAGAAAAGGACACATCAAAGCCGACTGTCCAAAGCTGAAATATAAAAAGAAATATGATTATAAGGACAATAAGTTTAAGAAATCCATGAAGGCTACTTGGAGTGCTTCAGAAGACAGCACAAGTGGAGCTGAATCTTCAGACTCTGAAAGGAATCGAGCCAACATGTGTTTTATGACAAACACTTCTGAGGTAACTGCTGAAACTCCTGCTTCAAATTCATATTATTCTGGAGATGATTCTGAAGGTGATAACATGTCTAAATCTGAACTGTTTGAATACTGTGATATGCTGGAAGAGACATGTAATGAACTTAAGGATAAATACAAGTCATTAAAGAAACAGCATGCTCTCACCACTACAGTTAAAACCGAACTCACTATTGAAAAAGAGAAAACTGCTCAACTATTAAAAGAGAATACTGAACTGAAACTATCTAATGAGCAACTCAAGAAAGACTTAGAGAAGTTCACCAATGGCAAAAATACACTAACACAGATGCTAGGAAAGCAAATAGCACCTAAATATACTACTGGTATAGGATACCAACCTGGACAAAGGAAAATTGCCAAAACAAGATTTATTTCTAAATCTGGACAGAATGAAGGTAATTCTGGAACTTCATATGCTTCAACCAGTTATATACATAGCTATGGATCTAATAAAGTTTATCTTTCAAAGCATGTCAATTCTACAAACTATATGAGACCCATTAGACAAATATGGGTACCTAAAGTGTTATTGGCTAACCTGTCTGGACCCAAGAAAATCTGGGTACCAAAATCATCTCCCATCTAAATCTGTTTTGTAGGGAACTTGCTTGAAGAGCTCCTGTAAAGAGACCTGGTATTTGGACAGTGGATGTTCAAGACATATGTCAGGAGACTTCTCCTGTTTCAAGAGTTTAATAAAAGTTGATGGAGGCTTTGTCACCTTTGGTGATAATTCAAAAGGGAAAATCATCGGCCTAGGCCAGATTGGTAACACTGATTCAATTTTGATTTCTAAAGTTTTATTTGTTGGTGGCCTTAAATACAATCTATTAAGTATTTCTCAGTTATGTGATGATGGTTTTCATGTTAAATTTGAAAATGATTCTTGCAAAGTTTTTGATTCTAAGAATGTTTTGGTATTTTCTGCCTTAAGAAATGAAAATGTTTATGCTGTTAATCTGAATTCTTTTGCGAAACAGAATATTACTTATTTGAATGCTTTTCATAAAGAATCTTGGCTATGGCACAGAAGATTAGGACATTGCAACATTCACTCTCTTAGAAAACTTTCTAGGAAAAACCTAGTTAGAGACCTACCTAAATTAGAATTCCCAAATGATAGAGTGTGTAACCCCTGTCAAAAGGGAAAACAACACAAAGTTTCTTTTAAATCAAAGAAAGAAGTTTCGACTTCTCAACCACTTGAATTGGTTCACATGGACTTGTTTGGACCATCAAGAGTTTCTAGTTTAAATGGGAAGCACTATGTTTATGTTCTTGTAGATGATTTTTCTAGATATACTTGGGTATATTTTCTAGCTCACAAAAGTGAAGCTTGTTCTTACTTTGTCAAATACTCCAAGTCTGTAGAGAACCTTAGTGGACTTAAGATTAAAACCCTGAGAAGTGATCATGGTCGTGAGTTTGAAAATCAAGATTTTGAATCTTATTGCTCACACAATGGCTATACTCATAACTTCTCTGCCCCTAGAACACCCCAACAGAATGGTGTAGTAGAAAGAAGAAACCGAACCCTTCAAGAAATTGCTAGAACCATGCTCAATGAATATGATCTGCCTATTTATTTTTGGGCTGAAGCTATAAATACAGCTTGTTATGTTATTAATAGAGTCTTAATTAGACCTGTTCTTAAGAAAACCCCTTATGAATTGTGGAACAATAGAAAGCCTAAGATTAATTACTTTAAAGTTTTTGGTTGCAAAGTATTTATTCTGAATACTAAAGATAATCTGGATAAGTTTGCTTCCAAAAGCGATGAAGGAATTTTCCTGGGTTACTCTATTTCAAGTAAAGCCTATAGAGTATTCAATAAGAAAACCAAATGTGTGGAGGAATCTATTCACATAAAGTTTGATGAAACTGATCCACATGAGCCTAAAACCTCTCTTGAGAATCTTGAAGAAGATTTGTCTATTCTAGACCTTAATGATAAATCTAAAGAACCTGTTATAAAAGCATCCAGTTCTGGACTTTTTCCAGAATCTGCTTCTGTTGAACTCGAACCTATAGATGAACCTGAAATTTCTAGTCCAACCTTTACCAGATCAACGAGGATTCTAAAGAATCATCCTTTAGAAGCTGTTGTTGGTAATCTTGATAGAGGAACACAAACTAGAGCTTCTCTAAGAAACCAGGTTGAACATCAAGCTTTTCTTTCACAGCTAGAACCCAAAAATATCAATGATGCTATCAATGATGAATTCTGGGTAATAGCTATGCAGGAAGAATTAAATCAGTTTGAAAGAAACAAAGTCTGGGAATTAGTTGACAGACCTAAGGACACGTTGACAATAGGCACAAAATGGGTTTTTAGAAATAAAGTAGATGAATCTGGAAATATAGTTAGAAACAAAGCTAGACTAGTTGCACAAGGATATAGTCAAGAAGAAGGCATAGACTATGAGGAAACCTTTGCACCTGTAGCTAGACTAGAAGCCATTAGAATCTTACTTGCATATGCTGCACATCTGGATTTCAAGTTATATCAAATGGATGTCAAAAGTGTTTTTCTAAATGGTTTTATAATTGAAGATGTTTTTGTAGAACAACCACCTGGATTTACTAACCCCCATTTTCCAAATCAAGTTTTTAAACTTTCTAAAGCTTTGTATGGTTTGAAACAGGCTCCAAGAGCTTGGTATGATAGACTTAGCAATTTCCTTATTTCAAAAGGTTTTACTAAAGGTATTGCTGATCCAACTCTTTTCATTAAAATAATTTCTAAAGATTTTTTAGTTGTACAAATATATGTTGATGAAATTATTTTTGGATCTTCTAAACACTCTTTATGTACTGATTTTTCAAAAAGTATGCAAAATGAATTTGAAATGAGCTTAATGGGAGAGCTTAAGTACTTTCTTGGATTTCAAGTATTTCAAAATGAAAATGGTATTGTTTTGAATCAAGGTAAGTATACAAAGGATCTTTTAAAACATTTTGGTCTGGATAGTATCAAATAAAGTGAAACTCCTATGAGTACTACCTGTAAATTGGATGCAGATGAAACTGGGAAACCAGCTGATCAAACAAATTACAGAGGTATGATTGGTAGTTTACTTTATCTTACTGCTAGTCGACCTGATATTATGTTTAGTGTGTGTATGTGTGCTAGATTTCAAGCTAATCCAAAAGAATCTCATTTTCTTGCTGTTAAAAGAATTTTTAAATATCTCAAACACACGGTTAACTTAGGTTTGTTTTACCCAAAAGGACAATCCTTTGAGTTAATGAGTTATTCAGATGCTGACTTTGCTGGTTGTAAGTTAGATAGAAAAAGCACATTAGGAACATGTCATTTGCTTGGAAAATCCTTAGTTTCTTGGTGTAGTAAGAAACAGAACTCAGTTGCATTATCTACTGCCGAAGAAGAATATATAGCTGCTGGTAGTTGCTGTGCACAAATTCTGTGGATGAAACACACTCTTTTGGACTATGGATATGTTTTTAAACATGTTTCAATCAACTTTGATAACACCAGTTCAATAAACATCTCTAAGAATCCTGTATCTCACTCTAGAACCAAACACATAGATGTAAGACACCATTTCCTAAGAGATCACTATCAAAAAGGTGATATTTCTCTTGAATTTATTGGCATTGAACATCAATTGGCTGATATTTTCACTAAACCTTTAAGTTTGGATAGGCTAAGTTACATAAGACACGAACTGGGAATGTTTAATCACAACCGGTGTGAAAATCCTCACTGATGTGAAATTCTCACCGACGTGAAAATTCTCACCGATGTAAGTTTCTCACCGACGTAGAAATTCTCACCGATTTGTTTTTCTCACCGATGATTAACTCACACTGATGCAAGGTTTTAAAAACATCTGTCTGCCGCCAAGAATATGAATCATTTTATTTTATTTTATTACTCTATTTTAGTCGTTTATTTGGAATTCCTAAATGATAAAACTCAGTCTAAGCCACTTCTTACCTCACCGAGCTCAAAACCTCTCACCTTCGAACCTTACCTCCCAAATCGGCCAAGAACCCTAAACCCGCGATGGAAAAAACCAAGCTTCCTATTGTCAGAGATGAAAGTGCTGAACCAAATGCTAAGAAGCAGAAGACACAGCATAAAGCCAGTGTTAGTGAAGTCAGAACTAGATCGGGAAGGCGACCAGGGAATCCTCACTTGCAGAATAGAGACATAGTAATCGAGAAGGAACTGTGCGTGGAATGGCTACTGCCTAGCAAATCCTTAGTACTCGAGATTCTGGAAGACCAGAAATGGGTGGATTGTTTCTCGAATAACAATGGCCCATACTACCCAAAGTTGGTAAAGCAGTTCTATGAGTTTGTAACCTTTGAGAAGTCTGAGAATGAGAATCGGGTTAGATCTTTTGTAAATGGAAAAGAGATGTCTTTTTCTTCAATAGAGTGGGCTGAGAGTTTGAAAGTACCACATGAAGGTGTCTCTGGGAATGTATCAAGAGCAATGCCACCTAGCAGTGACATTTTTTATTATGAAACTGCCTTAAAAGAACTGACTGGAAATGGAAATCAAAGGCAAGTGGTTGCTGCTGAAATGGATGGAGAGAATCGACTGCTTTTCAAGTTTGTTCAGCATGTGTTGATACCGAGGAGAGGAGATTTTGCAAATCTGAGATATCAAGATATCTATCTTCTTCATTTGCTAAGACATGGTGTAAAAATCAATCTGTGCAGATTGTTGATGCTTCAAATGGAAGACATGATTAGACCAAAGTCAAAGACTAATGCTTTGTTCTTTGCCAAGCTGATTTCAGTGATGATAAAAGTGAAAGAAATAGCTGAGTCTCAGGATGAGACAATTGTAGTCAAGAACAATTTCTGTATCACCTCGACTGTTTGTAAGTATATGAAAATTAACTGGAACCCATGGAAGGGAGAATGGGCCAGTGATGATCAGAAGATATATGATAGGTTTAACCCTGTGGATCATCCCTCAAGACCAAAGGATATGAGAGATCCGAGTCTGAGACCTGATGAAGAGGAACCTGTTTATAGTAGTGAAACAGAAGAAGAAACAGAAGAAGAAGAAGAAGAAGAAACTCCTATGGATGTTGGAGGAGATCCAGACTTGCCCCCAAGTCCTGTTGCAGAATTGGTTTATTCTAGGAAAGGGAAAGTAGAGGAAATTGTGTCTACTCATGAGGAAAACCAGTCTGTACCTCACCAAGAAGAAGAGGAAAAGGAGAATGTATCTGAATCGCCTGCTTCTGGTAGTTTAAGTATGAGTCCCTTGATTGGAAGCTCATCTATGCCTGCTGCTGAAGTAGAAAAAGATAGAGAAGAAGTTGTACCTGTTTCAGAAAACCTCCTCACTGCTGCTGAGATGGAAGTTGTTGTGGAAGATTCTGATGAAGAAAGGCCAGTAGAAAAGGCTGTTGTGATACATGAAAATGCACCCATTGAGGGGGAGCATCAGTCTGTTCTTGGAAATGTTACAGTAGCTGTTGAGCTTGGAGACTGGGTAGAAGACCCAGGGTTTATAGTCTGTGGATTGGATTATCCGGATTCTGACAATGAGGTGTCTGTGGATAGACCGAAGATCAATTATGATCTTGCTGCTGAGTTGTTGCCAGATGATGTGGTCAGATTTCATGATCTGAATAAGCTGAAAGAGGACCTCAAATCCAGTTTTGTTGAAGAAGTGAAGTCAATGGAAACCTCTCTTGCTTCCTCAATTAATTCAATAATGACTACTTCTGTAGTTAATTTGGCCTCAGCAAGGGGATCTGCTGCAGTTATCCCAAGTGATTTTGTCTCCAAATCCGATCTTGAATCCATGAAGAATGAGCTGAAAGAATCTTTCAGTGCATCAGTTGTTGAGATGAAGCAAAGCTTTTATGAATAAATGAAAATGCTAGAGAGATCCTTCGAGCTTTCTCTGGCTTGTAATTTATCTTCCTTTGTGTCTGAGCTTATGGAAGAAGTGAAAGAGTGCCAGACTCAGTCTTCTAGAATCGAAGAAGACCTTGAAGCTCTCAAGACATCAGTTGTTACTTTGGATTCCTATATGAGCTCTAAGTCTCAAGCTAACAAGGACTTAGCTTATGTGAAAAGTGTAGTAAGCCAGTTTGTCTCAGTGTTTGAAAGTTTCAAAACCTCAGTGAAGGATCATGTTCAATTGCAAGACTCTCAAGTTCAAAGTCTAATCAGTGGTTTATCTAAGAGTTTTAAAGAAACTGTTTCCTTCTCTCTTGGCCCTCTCACATCCAAACTATCAGTTGACCTGAATCATGTTCGAGCAATGTTGAAGGAGGAGATTGGCTCTATTTCTACCAGTGGCTCTATGGACTCATCAGAGTTGAGCCGAGTGGTGCTTTCTACAAGAGATTCTGCCAGATAAATAATGAAGATTGTTCAAGATTTTATGAGAGAAGCCTCTTCCTCTCAGGAAGCCATAAAGAACAAAGTGGACCACTACTTCACCAAAATTTTCACCAAGCATCAACTCGAACACCACTTCAAGCTAATGTTGGAACACATGAAGCTCCCTCCAGTCACTCAAGCTTTCAGAGAACAAGTGAGCAAGCTAAGAGACTTCACTCCTACCTTAGAGAAATTTATGGATAACAAAGATGATTTCATCTCTGCTATGGAAAGAGGAGGAGGAATTATTATGGACTTTAGAAATCTGCTGCTACCCTTCTTGCATGTTGATGCCAGACCAGTCATCATCCCTCCTGCTTTGCCTGCTTCTGCCTCAGCTGCTTCTACAGTCCAGCTGACTCCTACTCAAGCTATTCGTAGCCTCACACCGATGATCACCCAAAGATCTTCAACCTACAGGCCTGACTCTGTGTCAGTGGCCCAGCCTCCTTTGATCTTTTCTGGGATTCCAAAACCTTCACCTACATCCTCACCACCCGAACCTTCTCCTGATCCCAAAGGAAAATCTCACGTGGAAGAGGTGGAATGATCTAGTGGCTAGGATGTTTGATAGGAATTCATTTGTAACCATTTTTTTTGTTTTACTTTTTGACTACTCTAATACAGAAGAACTCCTTTTACTTGTCATGTTTTATTTGTCTCCTATATATATGCTTTCCCACTTTTTGATTATCACAAAGGGGGAGAATAATAAGGAGAATAAGGGGGAGAACAAAATGCGAGAATAAGGGGGAGACCAAGGAGAATGAAAAATATTTTCAATGGAGAAAAATAAGGAATAAGGGGAGACACATTACCCTTCTCTTCATTTTTCCCTCTGATACTTTATGTCTATTTAGTACCTTATGATTGTTACCTCTGATAACTTATGTCTATATCATACTATTTTTATTATCTCTGATGCTATTTTCAATAAGAAAATTGAATTCAATATTATACTCTTTACGATTATATTTTCACTATGTTAAATGCCCATATCATAAATTGTGATTATCAGAAAGGGGGAGATTGTTTACCTCACCTATTTTGATAATCTCAATCATGTATTCATATGTGTTGAAAATCCCAATCATGTTTTCATTCTCTATGATATTGTTAAGTATCATTGATCTATACTTTAATTCTTTCAAATATGTGATCAAACCAATAATAATTTTTAAAATAGTCTTTGAAATATGTTAATCATCATTTATCCTCGTTCATACAAGTTATAAATTGATTCTAACACAATCGGATGTGTTCTGCATAAAACATAAGTAATCTGCCTATAGCTACTGATAAAGAGCTACTGGTAACCAGTCTACCGATAGACTTAGTCTACCGACAGACAGCTACCGATAGACTTAACACAGAGCTACCGATGTACTTATAAATATAAGCTACTGACTTACAGACAGCTACCGATACAAACGTAGAGCTACCGGTGTAAGTATAAATAGCTACCGATGGAATAAGAGTCACCAATGGACGAAGATACCGATACAGACTCACAGCTACCGACGCATGAAGCTACCAACGCATGGAGCTACCGATGCATAGGAGCTACCGATGCATGTACCTACCAACGCATGGAGCTACCGATGCATAGGAGCTACCGATGCATGTATCTACCGATGCATGGAGCTACCGATAAACAAATTCACCGATACAAGCATGTACCAACCGACGCATAGAGCCACCGATAGAGTCCAAGCAACTAATGACATTGAGCTACCGATGTTCAAGCTACCGATGCTGATTACCTACCGATCACTCGACTCACTGTTTGAATTTCTTTATTTCCTATATTTAATCTATCTAACGGTCATATCATGTACATCTTAATGATTTGTCAAATATCTGATAAAGGTTGTCGGATGTCAGGAACCCGTACCTCGTACATGCTAAAAAGAAATCTTTTCTGTCCCCTGATGGGAGATAAATACGAGAAGACTACATACCAGAAATACACGAACGTGTGAAGGAAAAACAAACAAGAAGAAGAAGCGAACCAGAAAAGTGCGGTGCATCCAATATACCAAAAACGACACAAGCACGAGAAGAACATAGAGAAGCTCATAGACAATCAAACATACTCGAGAAGTGTTCTGTGCATACAAGAAGAACTTCATCGACTACATTCTCACTACCTGTGAACCTAGAGCATACGACACTCTGTTTCTCAAAGAGAAACAAGAAGAGGACTCAAACTCACTTCTGACCAAATCTAAAGAAGTCCAGAGCTACACTGAAATCACCAGAACCACTTCTAAACTCTACAACTCTTGTTCTGTGATTTATTATTACTACTCTTTCGAGCAGTGTGTGTTATCTGCTGTATCTAACACATACACTGTCTCCAATACTCAAACTGAAGGATTTGTAAATCCTTACCAAACTCTTTCATTCTGTCTTTCCCACGAATAACAGTGGTAGAGGTCGTGTGTGACCTGGACAGCTGGTTGCTGTTGTACTGTTTCCCACGAAGAACAGTGGTAGAGGTCTTGGACCTGGACAGTTGTAAACTGTTGAACCCCGATCCAGGGTGTGGATCATTTTTATATAAACTTTTGAGAGGACTAAGTCTCGGCTCGAGACTGAACCTCTTGGTTACATTTGTTGTGCCACCTCTTTCAAAGTTTTATTCCGCTGCTAATCACTTTAAAACTAATACTATTTTTAAAGTTACTTTGATAATTAAATTAGCAAGTGTTTATGTTAAGTGTAGATTAGTAAGTTAGTTTCAAAAGATAATCAAACACTCTTGTGTTGATTAACTGGGAATTAATCAATCCCTTGAGAATCTGACAGAACCTCTGCTTTAATATAAATTCACTACAGTTTAATTTATTATTTTATCTGGGGGTCTTTTAAGACACTGTTTTTTAAATACAGAAATTTTAATTGGTACTCAATTCACCCCCCTCTTGAGTAAACCACTCCGACCAACAATAAGTATCTACTAAGGAATATTTAACATCCAAATCCATGTTTCTTAAAAAATGTTTTCAAAAACTTTTTTACTATTATCCTATAAATTTTAAAAGTATTTTTACCCATGTTGATATTTTTATAAAACCATTTGAAATGAATCTTTTTTTAATTTTCAAATTAGGTACTTTATGACTTTTGTGACAAAATACAGAAGGAATGTTTTTATTTAACATATATTTCATGAGAGGATTTTTATTCCATCATAACACCTTAATGTATCAAATATTCCTTTACAATTTTATAATATTATTTTCAGTGAAAATTTTTCAATTGAAAATTATGTAGTCTTTTAAATAAATGATTTCAATGTAAAATGGGTTATTTCACTCAAGAAATTTTTAATGGTTTTATTAGATTATTTTCATCTATGTCAACATCATTCATTGGATCTTTTGGTTGATTGAGTATAATCTATTATGATATCATTTACCATATTTTATTGAATGATTTATGATTCATTTTGACAATGTATTATCTATTTTGATTCCATCATAGTTTATCATTAATGTATTCACATTTCATATTCCATTTTTAATACGAATGTTTATGTTGATTATGTTTCTAACATTTCATAAGAGGAATGCATTGGAATTAGTCAGTTTTGTGTGGGTCCCACTATATCCCCTTGATGCATCGACAGTTCCCATGAGACAAACTTGTTTGGGTTTTGGCTAATTTCTTACCCGATTATGTATAGTGTCCCGGCAGAATACTTGATGGTATGCTTATGATGTCCCACATTATGCATTACCTCTTTATGAAAATTGTTATTAATATCCCATGTTATTATTCAACTAGTGGAATATCGATGGTTAAGTTTCATTATCATGTGATTATTTATATGGAATTATTTTTTTCATCTTTCTTTACTTACATGTTTTACTTGGGTTATTGATTAAATGGAATGTGTTTCAGTTAATCACATTGTCACAATAATTTAGGCTTGTTTATGATAACTTCCCCTGTATGTATACATTGACTCAGCATCTGATATCACCCCTTTAATATGTTTCAATTTTCCCCAAGATTCCACGTGGTAAATTATGACACATATAAATTGAAATGAAAATGGAGAATAATGGCATACTCAATTAAATTATTTGGGTATTTTCTTAAAAAAATTAATATGAATTTCATGTATGTATCTAGTTTACCAAGACTACTAAACCATTTGGCCCTTTGTAATGTGATCACTTGTATCTTATGTCAATGTAATAAAGTAAGGAACTGACTCCAGAATATTAGGTTTTAGGTCATTAAAATATTTTAAATTTTTATATTATATTTCCATAAATATCCTGATGACTTCAATGTCAATGTAGATGAATAGTTCCAAAAATACCATTAATGGTATTTAATATTCAATAATATTTTTTAAAAAATATTTAAAATTCAAAAAAAAACTATATTTTGAAAAGTTAATGTTACATGGTTAAAAATATCAACCATGGTCCATTTATGGGTCACTTTTAATTTTATTGTAATAATCATTACCCTTAAAGAGTAAAACAAACTTTGATATTATGGTAATTTTAAAAAGGGTTAACGGGTAGTTAAGACGAAGATATTATGGTCAAAAAATCACCTAAACTTGTCCAAATTTTATTTTATTAGATTTTATAGACTCATACTCATATTATCATATAAATATTAAAATTATTTCCACTTTTCATTAAAAATTAATTCATATTAATTTAATACTTTATGTAATTCCAAGAGTACCTCTCCCCTCAATTATAAAAGGGAACTTATTCCCTTATCTTCCTCAAAATTTTCGAGCCTTATATCTCAACCAAGACCTAAAATAATACCTTAATATCTTCCTTACAAAATTTCTAGATCTTCTATTTTTTTCAAAAATAACATCCTTTCAAAGCTTAAGGTGTAATCTGAAAGAGGTTTCTCAATGAAGAAGTAAAACTCTTAACCAAGTACTTTTAATTTTTTTATTCTTTTACCACATATAAATATATATTATTCATAATAATATGAGAAATTAAGTATCTTAAATATAATTAATTTTTTTTAAGATGATGTTATAACCATTATCCACCTCATTTCCATCACATGGGAAATGAAAGCATTACACATACATACATGTGGACTACCACCTCTACAAAGTAATGCATTTCGTTTTTCATCGCCACTTCACATTGATATTTATAATAATGTAATTACTGAATTATATTATATATATTATATTATTATTGACCTATAAAGGTGGATTATTATTTACCTTTATTTTGTTTCATCCTTCAAAAAATGGAAACATCGCCCTTGAATATGTACAGGCTACCATCTCTATGATGTGATGTAATTCATTTTTCATCACCTGTTTATATGAATGTTTAAAAGAGATTATATAATTATTATATATGATAATAATTACATGATTAAAATCCTCTATATGATGTAACCATGATCAAAATATAATGACCATGTCTACCAAACTAAAACATTCTTTAGAAATAAAGTAGTTTTCACCTGGAACAACGATTTTAATAAAAAATTATTATTAAACGGGTGATAATATGTTATTAGTAAATAATATATGGTATGATATATATGATAAAGGTTATATAATACATTTATAAGAAAATTATATTCTTTATACTATATGTTTTAATGTTTATGAAGAAATATGAGACTTTTGGTAAGGGATTTATGTTTCAATACCATTTTAATCGGGATGATTTATGCTTGATTTTCCATTGAGAAAATTTTATCATTCTTATAGAATAAATCCATTTAATTTTATTCTAATTTTGTTATTCATGTAATTTTAAAGTAATATTTCAAATTTTTTATATGTGTTACTTATATTTATCAGGAAATTTTGTAGAGAAAAAATAAATTTTATTTTATCATTGGTCTTGAATCTTTTTCATTCGTTTCCATGTTTTCTTTAAAGTATTTTAAAAAATATTTTTATTATTCTCTAATGAATAATAAAATTAATTATTTCTCATTGTTTTCTTTTTTAAAATTTTTAAAAGAATATTCATATCATTTTACAAATGAGGTTCTTTTGTCATTTTACCAAAAATGTGAAAGGAATATTTCCTTTAACGTACATGGCATGAATGAAATTTTATACCACCATGACTACTCAAAACATTGAATATTTTATTATCATTTACCATGTTTCATTTCAGAGAAATTATTTTCTATAATATTTTATACATTTTTATATTTTAAATAATTAATTTCAAAATAAAAAAGGGTATATTACTAAAGAAATATTCAAGTGGTATTTTAAATAAATTTTCATCTATATTTACATCCCTTGATGTTAATTATGATTTAATTAGGATATAATCCTATGGTACCATACATATTATTTCTCAGGGTGTTTTATGATTATGTTTGTGAGATTTTTATGAAACCCGTTTATTTTTCATGGGTTATGGTATGATGAAATGTTTATGAAACCCACTTGCTTTACAAGGGTTATGTTATGATGATATGATGAATGATTTATGATCTTTTATAATGTATGTATATATATATATATTTTTTCATTATCTGATGGGTTCGACCAGATTTATATATCTCTCTAATTTAGTAGGTAAATCCTTATATCTAATTATATAATTATTGTAAATGGTTTGATATGATCTAACAACTATGGTAAATGAGTAGGGATACCTGATTCACTATGGAAAATAAGTGGTTATTCCTAATTTATTTTAATATGGTAAATAGGTTTTGAAGCTTAATCCACTATGATTTTATGGTCTCATTAGTAAACCTTTAAATATGAAATGGTTTCTATGCATACGATGGTGCCACACTCTTTTGAAATTTTTTATTCTTATTATTTAAACTCATGAATCATTATTGATTTATGTTGATTAATTACTCTTATGATTCATGTATTTTGAAATTGTAAAGTCTTATTCCATCACTGAAGATTATGATCCATGAGAGATTGGGTATAAACTTGGTAAGATATGATCTTTAAATCATACCCTCATGATTAGTTTATGATTTCATATGATCATTGATTGATATATCCTAGGATTAACTATAATGAGGATTTGAGCCCACCCTTTATTATATTTATTTTCCCTAAATTATGAATATGGGTTTAAGTAGGGTGTGTTACATAAGGGTTTAATAAGATATGAACATTATGGGAGATGATGTAAATATTTTATATACCAATTTTTTATGTATCATAATTTCCAAAGATGTTAAACAGTTATGGTTATAGAAAAAATTATAATGTTATGTTTGGTAAATTCATCTAATAAGATGTAATATTTCTGTATGAAAATTTTGGGTCACTATAATTGGTATCATAGTTGGTTTTAGTTAATCATTAGAGATTAAGAATATATAACTTTATTGAAAAACCATGGTATAATTCTATGTATCAAATAATATCCTAAAAGTGTAAAGTAGAGGTTTTTTATTTTCCAAAAAAAATCTTCCCTTTATAGGTACTGAAAATTGGATGAGTCTGCAGCATAGATTCTCCTAGGGGTAACAACTATAAAAGGTGAAGATTAGGTATTAACACCATCATCACAAGTGCACGATGATTGTTCCAAACACCACACACCTAGCTAGAAACTCACATGAAATATTCTTAGGTGAATTCATATTTTCTTTATGATACATTATGAAGGATTTGAATAGATTATAACCATGGATGACCTAGGTTAAACCTAAGGTGCCATAGAGTGAAAAAATTGTTCCATGATTTAGTCCTCTTATGAATGATTTTTCATGATTCATCAATATTATTATTGTTTCCCATACTATGTTTCAATGTTTTAGTCAATTATTGGAACTAGGATGAATCATATTAACACTAAATGTTATGGGTAAGGGAATGATTTTAATAATGATAAACCAAGTTAAATAGAAGTATAAAATCACAAGAATCTATGGATGGGTATATCTTCTCTCAAATCTACCATCTCTAGTCCTTGGTTAATTTTGGGGGACTTTAATGCAATTTTGAATCCAGATGAAAAAATGGGAGTGGAAAACAACTCAATCTCTTCCAGGGAATTCAGATCATGTATTGATCAGAATGATTTTATTGAGATTAATCTGGTAGGTTCCAAATATACCCGGTATAGGAGACACCTTTAAAGATTTTTGGCTAGTAAGATTGATAGGGCCTTTGTTAATGGGGCCTCTTTGGACACATGGGGTACCATATCATGCACAACACTAGCCAGACTCAATTATAATCATCATCTCATCTTGTTGGATCTTAGTGAGAAGGAATCCAAACCTCTTTTTCCTTTCAGGTTCTACAAAGCTTGGGTCGCTCATCCAGAATGAAATGCCATTGTTCATAGCACATAGTAGTCTATGAATTGTAGGGATGATGCCTTTTCCTATATCACTAAATTCAAAATCCTAAAGAAAAATTTAATAAGGTGGAGCAAATATCGCTTTAACACACTTGAATCTGATATCTCTGCTCTTGAATATTCTCTTCAAAAGGTTCAAAAACTTTACACCAATAGTGATTTCACTGATGGAATTACAATATAATCCAAGTAGTCTCTTAAAATGAGAAATCTTCTTGATATTAAAGATGCACTGCAAACGAATCCTTTAGAGCCAAGTGGTTAATGTATGGTGACAGAAACACAAAATTCTTTAACTCTCTTCAAAAAATCAAAAAAGTCTCCAAGACTCTTTCGTTGATTAAATATGGGGATAGACTCATTGATAATAGAGTGGATCTAGTAGAGCATGCCACATCCTATTAAAAGGATCTATTCAATGGCCCCCGATCCACAATTTATTCTATGGATGGGTTGATTTTGAGAATTGTGAATCAAGAGGAAAAGTCCACTCCCACTGCTGTTCCTCTTGACCATGAGATTAAGGAGGTTGTCTTTAGCCTCAAACCTGATAGCTCACCTGGCCCAGATGGTTTTGATAACTTCTTCTTTCAAACCATTTGGGATCTCATTAGTGTGGACATTTGTAGGTTAGTTATTCACTTTTTCAGAGGTGGATCTCTTCCTATAGGTTTCAATTCTCAATTTCTTTCTCTCATTCCAAAAGAGGATAATGATATTGAAATTCATATCTTCCGGATATTTGCTCTGGTTAACACAGTTTATAAAATCATTTGTAAAATCCTAACTAATAGGATTTACATCATTTCCTACAAAATTGTTTCTGCAAATTAGTTTGGCTTCATCAAAGGAAGATCAATCCAAGATTGTCTTATCACTCCCTTGGAGTGTGTTAATATTCTTAAAAAACCCATCAGAGGTAGAAATATTGCTCTAAAATTGGATGTTAAGAAAGCTTTTGATACAATGGATTGGGGGTTTCATCGGCAGGATCATTTTCATGTATGGGTTTGATGATGTTTTTGTTACTTGTGTGAAAACCATATTAAGTTCTACTTATATTTTAGTTATTATAAATGGATCTCCAGAAGTATATTTTGATTGTTTGAGGGGTGTTAGGTAGGGTGATCTATTATTATCCATCCTTTTTTCTATTGTCGAGGATGATCTCAGCGGGATTCTTTCTATCATGTATAGAAATGTTAAACTGACATATATTCATACTGGAAGGGGGGTTGTTGCTCCCTCTCATCTTTTATATGCTGATGATATCATTCTATTCACACAAGGGGGATAAGGGAAATATCTAGAATATAAAGCGAGCCCTTTTGCACTATAAATTGGTTTCTGGACAAGTGGTTAGCTTGAGAAAGTCCTTTGTTTACTTTGGAAGTGGCTTCTCATCGATCAGGAAAAATTATACCATTATAGAATTGGGCATTCGTGAGGGACATCTCCCCTTCACCTATTTGGGAGTGCCCATGTTCTGTGGGGGACCAAAGGTTTGTCATTTCCCTAGCATTATTAGCATGATTAAAAGACAACATTCCACATGGAAGGGAAAATCATTATCCATGGATGTTAGGGTTTTCCTGGTAAAATCAACCATAATATCCAAATTTTTGTACTCTATTTTGGTGTATAAATGGTTTATTGATTTAATCAAGAGCATCAATATTTTTATTAAGAATTTTGTTTGGAGTGGAAGTATTTTTGAAAGAAGGTTCGAAAAGGTTCCTTGGAATGATGTTTGCATGTCACGTGATGAGGGTGGTTTGGGAATCAAGAATATATTGGGTTTCAATGACTCTTTTCAGGCACGGTTTATAAATAAGCTTATGAAAATGCAATCTAAGGCTACTGGTTTTCTTCAGAAAAGGTTTATTCACAGGCTTAAGCTAGGAAATTTTAATTATGTCAACTCTTCGGTGTGTCCTGCCTTCAAGAATATTTTTTCAAAAATTGATATTGACTCTTGGTGGCTCGTTTCCAAGGATTCGTCTCTTAATTTTTTGGAAATCCAATTAGATTGGGAAACATCTGATTAAATTGGTCCCAGAGGGGGATTCAAACCTGGATTTTGATTTTTCTATCAAGGATTATCTTGGTAACATGGATAATATTCCAAATTATATCCCTTCGATTGTGGATTATTATTTTTGGTCCCCTAGGGTTGATTTTTGGGCTTGGGATCCTACCGTCAATGGAATTATCACCTCCGAAGGATTTTATAATCACCTTATTGGTAGTTCAATTGACTTTAAATGGATTGGTAACCTGCAGTGAAAGTTTTTAAGGTCGTCCTGGTCTATTCCTTCATGGAGGATGGCTCACAAAAAAAAATCCAACTTATGAATTTCTACAAGTGTGTGGTATTTCTCTTTGCTCCATTTGTGCTTTGTGCTTTCAACATAGGTAGGATTTGTACCACCTTTTCCTCAATTGTGATGTGGCTTCGGCAATGTGGAAGGCAATTTATGATATATTTGAAGTTCCTATGCCTTTTTCAATTCAATTGGTGATCTCATGAAAAGCTGGAGCTCTTTTCAATATCACCATAGCTCCGGAATCTTTTTCAGGATATTGTAGGGGAGGTTATTCATCAGTTATGGACAACAAAAAATAAGTTCATACATGAATTCCAGTGTTTTAGATTCAGTGCTTCACTTGTAGGGATTCTAGAAGCTATCCGAGAGGTTGAAACATTTAATGGTGTGTTTTTTCAAACTCAATTCATTATTTTTCTGTGCCTAATCGGGTTTGGGTGAAAGGAAACTTTATTCCTCCACTTGGAACAATGGAATTCATTTGGAGCGCTACTTTTCATGGGTGGATTAAATTCAATTCTGATGGGGATTCAAGGGGAAATCTAGGTCCCTCTAGCTTTGGTGTTGTCTATAGGGACTATCAAGGAAATTTTCTTTGGTTTATCTATTGATCATGTGGTATTGGTTCTACTCTAGAAGAAGAAATGATTGGTGTTAAAATTGCGGTTGAGGACAGTAGAAGGCATGGTTGGAACAAACTTTGGATTGAATGTGGATATGTTATCGTAGTCTCTACTATTCAAACTGGGGTATTACATATTTCTTGGAAGCTTACTAATCGCTTGACTAGTTGTCTAGAATCTCTCTACTCAATATACCAATTTGCGACTCATGCTTATAGAGAGGAAAATGCATTGGAGGATGGGCTTTCAAAAAAAGGAGGTGATGGTAATGATTTTCATTGGGTTGATCATGTGCTACATGAGCTCCATCCTTTTTTCAAGATGGATTTTTGAAAATCTTCTTGTTTTAGACTTGTGTAAGTTTTTTTCTGCTAATGAAGGGATATTTCTTTTCTAGGAAAGGTCTCAGTCTGACATAAAAAAAGAAGTATAAATGTAAAACCATATGATTATACTTAATCTTATATCTCGTTATATGACTAATAATATCAACGTGGGTGAGTTTCCTAACACATATAATAAGATAAAAATGGATTTTCATGAAGACCATGGACAAAATAAGATTAATCTTCATACATGTCAAAAATATGGGAAGAATCACTCAAAGAAATGTCTATAAAGAATATGAATATGTTTTGGGTGTGGGAAATAAGAATGTAGAGAAATTAAATACTAAAGAAAATTTAAATGTTTAGTTAACATAATGGATCGAAATAATGGTTTCCATAAGGTATCAATGATGTTTGAATTTTTTAAATGTTTAAAGTTTAGGAATTGTGAAAGTAAATTTACTAGGGGGATATCTCGAGAAGAGTATTAGAATGGTTGTATGGTTAATGGTTTTACTATTAATGATGAAGAGACTAAAAATTATATGATAAAGGTATTAGTTATTCAAATAGAATTTATAATATTATAAGTAGGAAACATGATTAAATAAAGGTTGATGAATCTTAAAGCATGAATCATATTTCACATTATATGAAAGAAATGTTAAAGAATAAGATGATGAAGCCTAGTTAATGGTTTATAAAGAAAGTGGAATGATTGTAATGTTTATACATTTGGATTCAATAATTATGTTGTATAAGTGTTTTATCAATGATATTTTGGATTATAAGAATCATGAAACATCAATGAATTATTCTAAAGTTGGTTTTTATTAATTATTTTAAGAATATGTGGAATTATATAGATAACTTAAAAAATTTGATTTTGTGAAGAGGTTAAATTTTCTAGAAAACATGTGATTGATATAAATATAATGCTTAATATGTTCCCAATGTTGAGATAATAATGTTTAGTTAAGATAAAGAGATGATTTATATTAGTGGGATAATATCGGTAACCTTGGAATTGATAACTAGATTATAGAAAGAGGGGTTTATGATAGAGTTTACTGCATATTTTATATTTATAGAATATATTCAATAATATATGAATTTTTTTAGTAATAAGATAGTGTTAATTTTTGGAATCATATATAATTTCATTAATGTTTTATGGGGATTTTTTTTATTATCATGTTTCAATAGAATCGAGGTATTAACATTTTTAAGTGAAATTATGAGATACTTCATATTTCTTAGATATAAATATTAATGTTTATTTTAAAATTTATTTATATATATATATGTGATAAAATATTTTATATTTTTTAGTTTTGAATTTGGTTAGACATATTTTGGAGGATTCTTAATGTTAACTATTTAGGGAATGGATTAAGTTGAACTTTGGTTATTATTATTGAGGTTTCAGATATTAATGTTCTGTATTTATTCATACTAGATAACATTTACTAAATATTTATATATATATATGAAATGAATTATGCATCTTAGGATTCGTTAAATGTTAATTTTAGTTCTTTATGAGTGGATATTGAATCTAGAATGTCCATTTATTAGAGTACGAGATGTAATAGAATTTGAATTGATCAAAACACAACCAATGGATGAAATTATTCTTATGAAATGGAAAGAATTAAAGTATATTTTATTATGTACTCTATATTGAAAGTAACATAATCCATAAAATTTAGGCAAATGATCTTTAAATAAAAATTTTATCCTTTTACCTTTATTACTAATAAATTGATAGTCTTTACACCCATTATAGATTTATGGATTTTTTGTCCGTAAATTTACCATAAACATGTTATTTATAAATATGTATTATTCATTGGATGTTAGTTTTTTCCTGAATTTATATATTTTAACTTTCCATCAATGTTATCCCTATGTGAGAACTCAAATATATATTTTTTCGGGTAATATTTATGTTTCCCTCTTTATCTTTTCAAAGGATATTTCATTTTCAATTTGAATGATGTGGGTTTTTAAAAAATTATTTAAAATTTTGCACCTTTTATTACCTAGATAAAAATTTTAAGGGTGAAATTTATTTAAGTGGGTAAAATATAAAACCTTGATATTTGAGAATATATTTCACTTTAAATAAATTGTAAGTGTTCGATAGCATGTTTGAAAAAAAACACTAATAATAAAAAATTATGATATACAATAAAATTTATTTTACACTTATTCCTTATATATATTTATTAATGTGGTTAATAGATTTATTATTACTCGATTTTTAGTAAATTAGATTTATTTTCCAAAAATATGTTTTATTCAAAAATGGTTTTTATTTCATTTTATGAATGAATATTATAATTAATTTCTTCTAATTTTATAAATAAAATCTGATAAAAATTATATAATTTTTTATATAATAATATCAAAATAATATTAGGGTAAAATTTTGGGTTTTTATGAAATGATTTATTTTTCAGTGAATAGTGTAAAATATTGATTTTTATAAAACTATCATTTATTTTCATTTTAAGTTCCCATTATGATATAAAATATATTTTAAATTAAAATATTTATCATTATATAATATAATTAATTCCATATGAATCATCATTGAACTTTATTTTAGTATAAGTTCATTTTTTGGCTTAAAAACATATTTTTTCTAAAAAATGTTTTTATGTTCGCAATGTGTTTTTATATTAATTAATTACATAATTAACTAATGAGTAATTATTTTAATTAAATTTGTGGATTATATATTCAATAAAATTCTTTTACAATCTTTTTATGGTTTTTATAGGCATGGAATAAAAATTAATCTTGTTTAATGCTTAAAAACACATTTTTCTAAAAATAGTTTTCATTGTGTTTTACACGATTATTTTATATTGGTCTTAATAATACTATTGAAGTTGAATATTGATAAATGGATTCTATATTTTGAATCATTATTATCAAATTTGTTAAATAGTTCCCTTTTATTTTTTTCAATGTGAATAGTAACCTTCGTAAATTTTTGTCACTTTTGTAAAGGGAAAAACGAGTAATATATGGTTAAAACACTGATATAAAGCTTTAAAATTTCTATAAAACTATAATTTATCCTTTATTAGGAGTCTAGTTTTTCCATGCTCATCCATGTATTTGAAATATGGCAATTTGTTCCATTTTTCTTTGATTATCACCATTATATTATTTTTAAGAAAAGGATAAATACAAAATGTCATTATCTTGACTTTAATATCTATAAATATTTTTCATATAGAAAAAACTTGAATAAGTTCAGTTATAAATTTTTATTTTAAATATGATTTTTTAAATGGTAATTTATTTTTAATTTTTATATATGGTTTAATTACCTTAAATGATTATGCAACACCAGCATGATATTTGTTCATGTAGTGAAAAAATAAAATAAATGATTTTAAAAATATTAAAATTAATAAAATTTCAATTAATTAGTGTGTTATAAGAATTTTATAGATAAATATAACATATTACTGATATTTTAAATTATTATATTTGAATTCCTTAATTATCTTGATGACATTAAATTCAATTTAAATGAATAGTTCTAAAAAATGGAATTAATGATATTTTATATTAAAAAATATTTTATTAAATTATATAAAATTAATAAAAATATTAACATCATACATGTTAATGAGATATGGTTTAAAATATAAACCATGGTCCATTTATGGGCCAATTTTCTATTTATGGAACAATTCATGACCCTTAATGTGTAAAAAACATTAATATTGTGATAAATGTAAAAGGGTTAATATGGCTTAAAACATAGGGATATAGGTGAAAATGTTACCTAAATATGTAAAACATTTAGTGGATTATATTATTTAGGCTCTTCCTAGTAGAATATTAAAAATATATCAATGTGGTTCCACTTTTAATGAAAAATTTACAAGGTGAGGTTGAATCCTCAGTTTATTCAGGGAAGGGGATACAATATAAAGAAAATCATGCAACATGAAGTATATGGATGAACTTGGCAAGACTCGAACCAGATACCTCATCAAGACCCACGTGGGCATCTACCAACTAAGATACACCATAGAGTCCACTTTTCCTTGAAAATTAATTTATTTTAATTTAATGATTTAAGTAATTCTAAGTGTGCCCCTCCTCCCAAATATAAAAGGGAATCTATTATCTTCTTTTCTTCACAACTTTTGAGCCATATATATCTTCCAATACCTATAAAAATTCCTTCCTAGATTTATTCCCCACATCCTTGTTATTCTGTTCTTTCTAAAAAATTGTCCTTTCAAGGCCTCTCAGGTGTTCCCTACCATGGAGTGTTCAAATCCTAGCTCATTTCCCCCAGGTGGTGTTAACATTATTTTTGGATATTCCCTTAGTCTCCATTTTTCAGGTACCCATCACTTTCATCCCTATAATTTTCTCTTTTACATAATAAAAAATTCAATATTTGACCTAAGAAAAAATAGGTTTATTAATGAAGAGGTACAAATATTGACTAAGTACTTTCAATTCTATTTTATATTTTACTACTTATAAAGTTGTTGTCTCTCTCCTAAAATGATTAATCCAGTATCAAAAATATACTTAATTGTTATTATGATGATTTACCGACCATTTTACCGCATCATTTCCATCACATGGGTAAAGAAAACATCACTCGTGTGTATGTTTGGACTATCACCTCTATAAAGCGATGCGCTTTGTTTTTCATCAACACATAACATTTATGGTTATAATGATGGAATTACATAATATATATGATATATATTATATTAAAATATTAACTAAAATTTTATATATTATTTATATTTCATTTTTTCATCCATCAAAAAATCGAAACATCACTTGTGCATATATATAATCTATCCTCTCTATAAAGTGATGTAATTCATTTTCCAACACCACTTTATATGAATGGTTATAAAAGTGTATGTAATTATTACATACGATACCCATGAAATTATTAGAATTATATATATGATGCAAACATGATCAAATTATAAGTATCAGGACTATCGAACCAAAAAATACATGAAGCACAGAGCAATTATCACCCGAAATAGTGATTTTAGGAAAGAATTATTAATAAACAACTCATAAGATGTTATAAAAATAATATATTTGGTATTTTATATATGATTAAGTTTATTAATTAAATATATAATAAATATATATTTATTATATAGGTTTGAAATTTTAGGAATAAAGAAGATACTTGATGTAAGGGTTTTATGTTTTAATCCTATTTTAGTCTAGATTTTTTATGCTTGAATTTATGTTGAAGAAATTTTATGATCCTTATTTGATAAATCCATTTAATTTTCTTATCCCTTGTTTATTCATGGAATTTTTAATTAATAGTTCAATTCTCCACTCTATGGTATTTAAAATTATTGGGAAAATGTTCTTGAAAAAAAATAATTTATTTTCTCTTTGGTGGAGAATATTTTTCTTCCTTCAATTTTTTTGTTAAAATGTTTTCAATAATATTTTTACTATTCTACTAAATTTTCAAATTAATTTTTGGAAATATTTTAATTTTTAAAAAAATGTTTCAAAGGAAACTTCTTGTTGTTTTCTGAATGTGGTAATTTTTACTTTTTACTAAAAATGTGAAAGGAATATTTGTTTTAATATACACGACATTAATAGAATTTTGCATTGTTATGCATGATAACATATTTGAAGATTCCATTACAAGTTTAAATAGTTATTTTGAAATAATTGTTTTCAATAATTTTATTTAAATTTTTCTATTTTAAATAATATTTTTTAAATTGAAATTGTTATTTTCCTTAAGAAATATATTGGTGATATTTTTAAGAAGTTTTCATCTATCATAGCATCCTTTTATGTTGATTATTCTTCACTAGTAATATGATCCAATAATACAATCTTGATTATTTTTTTGTCTATTTTATGATTATTATGGTGATATATTTATGAAAAACATTAATTTTTTTCAGGTTATGTTATAATGAGATATTGAAATGTTTATGAAACTTATTTCCATTCCACGAGTTATATTATGATTATATAATGAATGATTTGTGGTATTGTAGAACATATATTTATGGTTCTCATTATGTGATTGGTGGTTTATAAATATATATCCCTCTAATTATTTGGTTACATATTTAAATCTCATGATATAATTATGATAAATGAGTCGATGTACTCAATCCACTTTGGGAAACATGTAAGGATGCATGATCAACTATAGAAACAAGTCAGGATGCCTTCTACACTATAGTAAATATGTAGGGAGGATAGATCCACTCTAGAAAATAGATAGGTATTATTAATCTCGTATAGGAAACATGTGGTAATGCATGATCTATTAGAATATGGGAAACAGGAGTTGATGTCTGATCCATTATGATTTCAAGGTATTGGCAGTTAACCTTGACATATGAAATGGTTTATATTCCTATGATGGCACCACACTCTTTTTAAATGTTGTTATGATTATTATTTGAACACATAAATCATGATTTATTTATGATTATTCCTCACTCTTATGATTTAGGAATTTTTAAATAATAAAGTGTAATTTCATGACTCATGATTTTTATCCATGATGGATTTGGTATGAACTTTGTATGTTTTGATATTGAACACACACCCAAATGATTGTTTTATACTTTTATATGATCATCGATTGATATCTCCTATGTTCACCCTTACCAGTCATCTAAGATCACCTTTTCCTATATTTCATTTGCTCAGGTTATGAAGAAGGGTTTTACATATGGTATGTCAAAGAATGGTATCATAATAGAAGAAAATTATTTTATATGATGCAAATATTTTATGTACCAGTTTTTTTATTTATCCAGTTTCCAAAGAAACACAGCCTTTACAATTATAACATGGATCATAATATTATTTATTTAATATTTATCTAATAAGATGTAATATTTTCATATGAAAAATTTCGTGTCACTATAAATAGTGCTTTTAGTATCTTTAGGAATATCACCAAACACTAATACATTAAGCACATTATCCTTAGTCATGACTTCTAGTGATATTAATTTTAAATGGTAGATATCTTCCTTGAGATCATAATCATGGATCACCATTTATTAGATATATTCATTATACCAATTCCTCAGGAATGTTTTTATTTTATTATGGGGTTTGTGTATATCTAGGTTATGATTCTATCTTTGACATGAGACAACTTCAGTTTTAGAAAAATATTATAAGTTTAATCTCTATTTTAGTATGTTTTAATAAATTCAACAATTTTTTTATTTATAGAAACATATAAATTTGGAATTTGAATTCATTTTATTAATTTCATGTGTTATTAAAGTATAATTATAATTGAAATTATTTATCATGGGAACTTGAAATTGAATTAAATATAATTAAATTGATCCTTAAATATTCTATTTAACTCTTTATTCTTATTTAAAGTATGATTTCATTTATTTCTAGAACAAATTACATTTTTATGTAATTTAGAATTACTTGTATAGTGAAATCCTTGATTTAACTTCATTATATATTTTTTAATATTTTAGTATATTTTATCTTCATTTATGAATTATTTTAGCTAGTTTTATATAGTTATAAACCTAATATTATATTTTTTCATTTTACTATTCCTTGAATATTATTCTTATATTAGAATAAATCAACTGAGTACCTTGTCCTAATCCACTAGGTGTTGGGTTGTGAAAATAGAAGGCCAATTTAATTTTTTCTACCACCGGGTACCCAGAAGTTATGTTGAAATTTCATTAAAAGATGGTAGTGGTTGTGTTTATAAGTTTTAAATACCCACCTTACTAATTTTTCACTGATCTGAAGTTCTCTCACTATTAGTTTGTTTCATTTGACCAAATCCTCATTCTTCTTTAATTAAAACACTTAGGTTATCATTTTCATTTCTTTATTAAATTCTTCTTTTTTACTCTCTTTTTTGTATCATTTTTTTTAAAATCAATTATTATTTTTACCATAAACCCTAGGTTACCAATTCCTTTTAAATCACTCATTTTATTTCACTCATTTCTTTATTTCTTTATAATGGGACCTCAGAAGTCTCACAAAGAGAATTAAATATTATAATAATCCACTCATAAACACCAATTCATCAATATTGATGATGTATAGATTAAAAAAATCAAAATAAAATTTAGAATAATTCATTTTCATTATATTAGTAGTTTCTGTAAACTTTTATGTGGAGTGATTATATTCCAAAAATTATTTTTTTTCATCAAACTAAAATTTAAAGATATTATTTATTCTTATTTGGTCAAGGAATTCTACTACAATTTTGTTTTTTTATTATGAGGATGAAATTGAAAAGATCACTAGAATCTTTAAGTAGGAAACCACAATATTTATATCACTATGAATTTCCAAAATTATAGGAATATATCACTCAGGATTATATATTTTCATTTAATGAGAGTTCCCACAAGATCCATCTTTTTTATCTCAATCATGCTACTGAAATGATTACCATAGAATATGACTTCATCCATATAAAAATGAATTGAATTTATCATGGTAAATGTGTCATTGAGAAACTTTTCGGTCCTCAATTTCTCTTCAACATTTTAACCATGGAAAATTCAAGTTAATATAAATTTATGTTTTCTTGTTCATTATCTAAGACATATTATTTAATACCATTCAGTTTCTCTTTTGAATAATGTACCTCACCACTTTACATCCTTATTGGTTAAAGGAATTAACCTTTGGTCATTAAATTTTTCACCTTATTTAAAAAAAATTGATGAACATGGATATCTCATATAATATAATTTCTTAGAAAAATGGTTAATGGCCTATTTAGTAAATGTTTGTAACTTCCATGGATCCCTTGGTTCTGTGAATGGATTTATGATCACCTAGAATTGAAAAAGGGATAATCCCCTTATTTCCACAAGGAATTATTTTATGAAGGAATATATCCCATAATTTTTACGCCTTTCCCATTATATGAGGAATGATAATAATAAGAATAATTAGGGAAAGGAGTATGGTAAGAGTAATATAAATAATAATAAGTATTAATAGTATAATAGGTTTAATAAGGAAGAGTATGTATAGAAGAAGAAGAAAATTTTGGGGATGAGATAGTGACTATTGGAGATTAACTTATACATTATCAAAATCCCCTTGATTAGAAATTGTTTACTGTTGAAATTATAAATATTTTTGTATATTGTGATATTTTATTCTCCCATTTGGATCAATTTATTTCATAAATGTAAATAGAGAGAAAACTTTATCTCAATTTCTTGGAGTAATCAGCTGAGGAGCCTTTAGAGTTTATTCAGTCATTGCATCGTAACCCTATCAAGGGTATAGGTAACATCCACGCTAATTTAACTACCTATCAATTTTATATAATTTCATTTTTGTATCTATCTTATATTACTCTATTTTAATATGTGTAGTATTTTTAATGTTTCTTAAACTTTCATCATACTTACCCTTTTTGTTCAATATTCAAATAATCTTTATATGATCACCTTTTCATTATGTAATCATAATTCATATTTTTAACATAATTTTTGGATAATATTATCTAATTGTTTCTATTCTTTTTGAAATTCCTAAAGGGTGATAAATATAAAATTACGTGGTACACCTATATAATTATCTTGGTATGATTAAATTATTTTTAAACCATAATGAAGGTTCCTGATATAGAGGAAGTTTCTATTGGGTGAGAAACCTTTAATTATTTTAATATTTGATAGATAATTCACATATTGTACAATAATTAAACATTACGACAAAAAATCATTGAATATTTACATTGAAAATACCAAAACCCAGGCAGGAGATCTTTTCATGTTAAATTTATAATTTATTAAAAAATTGATGGAAGAAATGATACCTCATCTTAGGATCATTCTTAAAATGTGTTCTTTATTGTATGAAACCCCTTTTTAGATTACCTTAATTGTACTAATATGATATAAGTATATAATACCTCTAGACTTGATCCACACAGGCTCATTTAATCGCTAGGAAACGCCAATGGATCTTCGAGTGAAAGTGCGAGGATCTATAGTCTTGTATTGTTTGTCTTGGTCACTTTCAGTTCCTTTTCCCATTTGTAGAGATAGGTTTTATGTAAAAAGATTAATAAATTTCATAACATACCTCAAATAATATTATAATACTTATCAAACCGCATTCCATTTATTATCATTATCATTATTATTTTATGGTGTGCACTAATTAGTGCAATAATAAATATTATTTTACTAACTTTCAAATTAATATTTATCATCGAACAAGATATTGGTCTTCTCAAACTCCTCAATATTTATTGAATACCTGAATAAATATTATATTTATAAATAAATACTTTATCTAAAAAAATGAAAAAATATTAATTAAATTATCCATAAAAATTTTTTAGCAATAAAACATGTATAAAATTAATCCTCGATCTTGAGAATAATATTTATTCTATCAATTAAATTCAAATAGAATGTAATCAAGATCAATAGAAATAGTTAGTGTGTGACCCTCTATTATAATTTCTCATTGAAATTAGTCATGATTTTCTAAATACCATTGTTATTTTCTAACAATGAGTCAAGGAACCCAAGAGAAAAAACTTAATGTCGCAAAGTTGACAGCCATATATGAATGCTCACTATGTAATATAATCCCTTTATTATAAAATCTCATCAAGTAGGTTGCACATCTATGTCATCAACCTATATTCTGGAATTGTATTTCTCTAAATATCTTAAATAAACACAGCATTACATTACCACAAGGATATTTAATGGGAAAGTTACATTTCAATAAAAGTGTTAAGATATCAAATTTTAAAGATATGGAAGGGACAAATCTCTCCTTGACATATCCACTAATAAGATTTCATTCATGATGCACCAAGCATACCCTACTTCTCGTGAACATATGTAATCAAGGTTTTAGTCAATAAATATAAGTTCATGAGTCGGTCAAAGAATTAATTATAATATGAAATTCTAAGGACCATTACTCATACTAATAGATAGTAATATCTTATTTCACATTAACATAAAAAATTCATATGGGTGGGTCTATTTTCACAATCTTCCATTTTAGAGATTACTATATGAAAACTTCATAAGAAAAAGTCTCATCTACTTATGAGTACTCACACCTGATAGTCATCATACTACATGACATGTCATAGTATATTTTATAACTATAGAACTATATTTAAGAATATCATCATGTAACATCATGGTTATCGTCATAATGGGGAACTTCTATGACCTTATCAATGTGATTGATACCCTATCACAATATTACATCAAATTCCTGAAGAACAATGAACTATATATAATAAAATATTTTATTCAAATTTATATAATTTAATATACATATAATAAAAGTAAAAAATGGTTTTAGAACACGAACTCAAACAGCCTCTTAGTTGGAATAAATCCAACTACCTAGGACTGTAACACCCAAAAAAAATCTAAAATAAAAATATTAAATTTTATAGTGTGTATGACACATAAAGACAAGATTAAAAGAAAATATAACTACCCAATACTTTAATATATAGTTACTTTTCAATAAATTAAATCACTTTAATAGATTTTATTACATGTAACACTGATTTTAGATTCTGTTACATGAAACACTGATTTTTCTTACATTATAAGCAAAACCAAGTTTTAATAAAATGTTCCATATTATTAAAATATTAGTCTTTAATGGGATAAGTATACATACTCATTAAATTGTCTGATATGAATAGTACTAACTAAATTATTGAAATTATGGATATAAATTTATTGGATATAAAAAAATATTAAATAAAAAAAATATTTTCTGAAAAACTGTATTTTTAAAAAAAGAATTATTAGTCACGCTTTGCATAAAAAAATTAAAATTAATTATTTGACTTTAATAATATTTATTTGAAAAACTAAACTTAATATTAAACATTAGACTATAAAAATTATCTTAGGGTTTAGTTTTGAAATTTTTCTGAAAAGTTTCATTTTTTGATGAATAGTGAAAAATACTGAATTTTATTTAAAAACATCGTTTTTATTTAAATGATTTATAATGTTAAATTATATTTTAAATTGATTTTAAAAACAAAATAGTTAAATTTTGTATCAATTAATCCAATTCAATAAATTTTAATCGTTTTCATATTAATGTTTCATATAAAAAACCCAATAAACTTTTAAACATTTTCCCATTAAAAACCTCAATTTCTCGTTGCATCTTCAGATTTTTAATTAAATTAAATTATGACACTTATATGAATTGAATTTAGAAAATTGGATTTAATACTTATAATGAGTATAATATATATTATTTAATGAGTTCATCAAAGGTTTTTAACATAATAGTTACTGAAAACAGATAAAATAAAATATCGTGATTAATGTAAAAATGATGTTTTTAATGTTTCCTACATTTATATTAAAATTAATTTTACACACATATAGAATTTTTTTTTAATAAATAGGTTTTTATATTCATAATAATTATTTATAAATTATCTAATAAATATCCTTTTAATTTTTGTTTTAAAGGATAAATTATTTGGTTAATAAAAAGATACTTGTTACTATGGTAAAAAAATAAAAGTGTAAAATTGAGTAAGCTTAATGAATAAGGAATGAAATGATAAAAAAAATTGTTTAATTTTATTTAGAGTTTTTTCTAGACCAAATAATACCCCTAATATATTATTTATCTATTTTTGAGGCTTATGAGGTAAGAGTGACCTCTCAATAGTGAATTCTTTTGCTTATTTACAAAAATGCCACCCCTCCTCACTTATAAAAGGGCACTCACTCCCCTCACTAACTCAAACAACTGAAGTAATTTGGATCAAAAAAACCCTTAAAAGTCACTTTAAAACTTCCATATTCTCATTATATAATTTATATTTTGGGTATAAATCCATCCTAGGAAGGCCTTTAGTGCAAACCAATAGAGGATACTTAAAGAATAGGTAATTTTCTTCAATGAGCATTTTTTATTTTATTTTTTTATCCACCTCCATAAATTATTATTAAAACATGATTATATAATAACAAAAATTTATTACCTATAATGGATTGTTTTTATAGTAATTTAATTACCTATAACCACCTCCACTTCCATGAAATGGGTTACAAATTCATTGTTCGTGTGTATGGTGGACCACCACCTTGTAAACCAATGTCGTTTATTTTTCCATTACTACCTCTCATGGTTGGGTATGATGATGGATATAAAGTATATTTATGATATTTTTTACATAATTATATCTATGTATTCATTATATCATGTATAATTTTTTTATTCCTTAGGGGATACAATAATTTCACTTATGTGTTTGGTGGACTACCGCATCATGAAGTAGTGTGATTCATCTTTCACTAATGCATAACATAGAAGGTGATATGGATATATTTAATAAATATATGTGATATAAAATAAATAATTATAATATTCATGAAATTTTTATCATTTTTAAAGGATAATATATCCTTCTCTTTCTTACACTAAAAATTGATAACATCGTTAGTGTATGTGTGGACTACCGCCTTCATGAATCGATGTGACCCCCTTTTCACAACTAAACCTCATGGATAGTATATGTAAGTGTATTTAAATAAATAATGTTATATTTATGATATTATTATCATTATGTAATGATAAAATATTACTTACCTCCTTTCTATAATGATCATTGAAAAATGGAAATATTACTCAAGCATACGTACGACCAACCATCTCCATGATCATAAGGTACTTCATTTCTCAAAACTATCTTTCATGATTGGTCATAAAATTATAATAGATTAATAAATATGATTATTATTTCATGATTATTATTCAATTTATAATGATTATATATAATATTTATAAGAATCATACCTTTCAAGAAAAAACATTCATGAGAAAACAAGGCAATTAACACCAAAAAACAATGAACATAATGAAATATTCTTAATGAATAGACGATAATATGTTATAGAATAAAAATATATGATATTAGAAATACTAATGTGGTTCTTTTATAAGTTAATAACATTATTTAAACCTATTATACATGAGGTTATATAATTTTTAACCAAAATGAATCATGGGGTAAGGGATTTCATCTCAATTTATATTTCATTGAGACTTAGTTGTTATTATAAACCAATTAACATTTATGTTGTGTATATACTGCCCCTATGAAATGTAATATAATTCTTCTTTAAAAATTTAGGGTGTTTTAAGTTTCAATTTGAATTATTTCATCGAAGTGGAGTTCACTAGAAAATTACCAAGTGGTAAAAGTTATTGTACAATCTCAATTTCTTTTATGACAGTACACTTTTTCTTAAAAAATTACTTTCTTGTGATAATTTTTCATTTATAATTACCTTTATCATAAATATCCCTATTACTTTATGATGGATATGATTATTTCCCAAACCATATACCATATTTACTTATGTTTTTTACATTTAAAGTTATTGGATTAACTGGGGGAATATTGATAAATGTTTATCCTTTACTCAATACATATATTTGATGATCAGTAATATTGATTTTTGAATTAAATTGATATTTTGATATATGAAGAATTATTTTTAAATTCATTGATTATGGTAGAATTATGTTTTATAACCCCTAAATGTATCAGTATGTCTCATGAGAAAAAATTAGTTATCCAAATTAAATGGGTTTTTACCTATAGTTTTAAACTATCTTGTGAAAGGTCTTGATAGTAGAGGTATCATGATGCTTGAGAACATTGTGTCCAACAATTAACAATTTCCTTTATTTAGAATCATTTTATTATTATCCATGATATTTTAACTATGATATTATCTCTAGATTAATTTTATTACTAGTTATTAATTAAATGTCATTTTATTTGGATATTTACCTTTCTATATTGATTATACCTTATCTTATCATGATAGTAAATTTATTTAAAAGGAATATGTGTTCAGTTATTTAACTTTTAATATTTATTATTATTATTTATTAATGATATCTTCCTCTATACATAACCCTTACAGGGTATTTGAGCCCATCCTTATTTTATTTCCATTCCTGAGGATATGAAAAATAATTCTTGGAAAGAGTTCAAGAATTCCATGTGTTTCCCAATTCTATGCTTTGCATTTTAAATAACTATTTAAAATTGGTATATTTTATGTATTTATTTCTAAAAAACTACTAAACTGATTGTTCCTTCAGGATTTGATTTATTTGTATCTATACTAATGTAATAAACAAAATAAATCGCTTCGTGTTACTAGGAACGAGGTTAGTATAGTTAGTATCTGAGGGAGGTTTAGTAGAAAACTTGAGAACTATATTTAGGAAAACATAGATTAGGGATCATAAACTTATGATAAAAATTGAGTATAAGTATAGAATAATATCCTAATATTTTTGGTAGGAAATATATTATGTGGTTTTTTGTAACAATGCATCCATGTCAGGATAATACAATTGTACATGGTTTTGGCATAGAGGAACTTAGGGGTAATAAATCTAAAAAGGATGTATTGGGATTGACCCAATCATCACCTAGTGCTTAAAAACAGGCCTTAATATGTTCTTATTATTATACTCCTAGGTTATATGGTTATGTTAATTCAAATTTTCTTTACAAACCATTATGAAGGATTTTAAAATAGAGATATCACAAAATAATCCATGTTTATGATTATGATATTAGTTGTGCTTATTTTTTTCAATAAATTTCAGTTATTTAACTAGTTCTAGAATTATATATTATGTTTCATAATAATATAATCTAATATAGAATATTCCAATAGAAATGTTTCCTAGTAGAAGTGATCATAAATACATCAATTAACATAATCCAAAGAGTATGAATTTTATTTCTCTAATAAGCATAACCAAATACTTTGAAGGGAACTAGTCTCCCAAATATTCTCATCAAAGAGTATGAATTTTTTTACTCTATATATTTGTATAACGCAATATCATGTGATAAACTGGATAGTTCTTGACACACTCTCTCTATTTTATTAAATATTATTCTCATGAAAAATAGTGGAATAGTTTGTGTGTTACATGTTATAATTTTATTCCATATATAACTGTGAAATAGGCTTTCTTCCTGGATAGCCTTGTGAGCTATTGTTTTTAAAACCTGATCAAGGTATTGGATTAGTTAATTTTATAATAAACTAAGTTTCATTAAGTGATTTACATGTAGAGGTGGTTAATTCTCTAGTGGAAAATGAAACACTGGTTAAATTCCTATATGTTGTATTTTTTTAATTGAAATAAAGATTTATTTTTTTTTAAATAAAACTAGTTTACGATATTCTAAAATTCTAAAAAAATCCACTATAATAGTTTACTTAAAGAGGTTTTTTATATATTGGGTTTGATATGAGTTTATTAGTTTGAAAAGTTAATTATTTTCCAATATGATTTCATAGATTTGTAATCGAAATTTTGAGAATATTTTCATAAGACCAAATTATATGTTTCTAAATTATTTTAAGAGGGGAATTTTCTAAAATTAGGTGATTTAGTTTTTAATGTTTTTAAAATATAAATTTTATTAGAAAATAAATTCACCCCCCCTCCTATTGAGTTTTACACTCAAACCAAAACATATTGTAAAATATATAAACATCATGAAAATTTAAATTTTTCCATCGAATATTTACATAGAAAATCCCGAAACCCATAGAGAGTATATTATTATGTTGAATTTTTAATTAAATTAAATACGATCCAAAAAAATGACACGACATCTTAATATCTTTATTTGATAGTGTTATTTATTATTGGAAAATCCATTTCAGATTACCTTTATTGAACCAGAATTATTAATTTGTAGAATACCTCTAGCAGTGATCCACATGTGCCCTTTTGACCACTGAGCAACATTGATGGATCATCGAGTGCTATCATGGTTGATCTATTATCTTGTTTTGTTCGTCATTATCATTTTTAGTTCTATCAATCGTGAAGGAGTATCTCTAGTGCCTCTCATTATTGAGAGGAAGAGAGGATGAGTAATGGTGATAGATTTATATTATGCATAATGATTCTAAAATCTTAATTATTGATTAACCATATATAATAGACATAACCATATATTTATAGATATTGGTTTTTGTTTAAAATGTTATTTAATTGTAAAACACCCTTAAATAATATTACAATCCTTATCAAACCCAATGAAATATAATAATATTATTATTATTATTATTTTATGGAATGTTTTAACAAGCACAATGATAAATATTATATTACCAACTTGAATATTATTATTTATCATAGGACACAATCTTGGTCCCCTCAAACTCCTTCAAATTTATAAAATACATGAATAAATATTTTATTCATAAATAAATATTGTATCTACAAACTAGAAAATAAATATTTATTATATATTTAATAAATATTTATGATCAATAAAACATAAATAAAATTATTCCTCAATCTTGAGAAAAAAAATTCAATCAATTAAATTCAAATAGAATTTATTCGAGGTCAATGGAAATAATTATTGTGTGACCTTATATGATTATTTCTCATTGGAATTAGTTGTTATTACCTAAAGTCTTATATTACTATCTATAAGTGGGTCGAGGAACCTAAGAGAGGTAACTTAATGTTGCAACATCAATGACCACATACAAATTCTATTCGTGTAATATAATATGTTTTTCACAATATCTCGTCAATAAGGTTTAAAATATATTTCATCAACCTATATGATTGATACATATTTATTTGGATATCTGAAATAAACATGTCATTACCCCATGCCCATTTAATTTAATGTGATGGTTACATTTAAATCAAAGGTCTGAGATGTAAACTTCCTTAGAGATGGAGGGTACAAATCCTTCCCCAACTTATCCATTAATAACATGTCATTCGTGATGAATCCATCATACCCTACTACACTTGAACCTATGAAATCATGGTTTTGGTTATAAAATCGAAGTGCATGAGTCATTATATACATTATCGATAATCTTAGAGTCAATGTACCATTACACATTCTCACAAAAAGGAATATCTGATGACAATAAAACATATTGGATTCCTACTGGAAGGATTGTTCTCATAATATCCTATCTTATATATTACCAAGTGCGCATTTCATGAGAATAAGTCGTGTAATATTACATGAACATAATAGTTTATAAACTATGTTCCCTATCATAATAAGTTATCTATCCACAAAACTATATTTAATAATATCATCTTGGAAACTAAACTTTCTCATTATAGAGGGGAACTGTTATGACCAAATAAATGTGACAAATACCCTTGGATATCATTACCTCAAATTCAAGAAGAAAAATGAATAATATGTAAAAATATATTTTATTAATATTAAAATATATGAATGAACATGTAATAAAAGTACAAATGGCTCATTCTAGAAAACCAACCCTCACAATTAATTGAATTAATTATTTAATTTCTGCTTCTTAAATATGGTTTTAATATAGTAGATCCTTCAAATTAATTTAAAACGTTTTTCTCTTAATAATTTTATTATCTTAATTAATTCTTTTTTGTTTCATAAATACGTTTTTTAAGACTTTAGAGTATAAAAATCTATTTAGTTTTTTAAAAAATATAAATCTTCTATATAAATTTATTCCAATCATGGGTTTTTAAATCACTTATTTTGGTTTCATAAGATTGTTTTAAATTTTTTAATGATTCTTTATTATTTAATTATAATTATCTATTTTAAACTTTTTATATAAGTGTTTGTTATCTCTAAAAAGGTGGAGATTATTGGAATCTCTCAACCGTGTTTTTTTCCATGATCAAAAGTACTTATTTATTTTTTAAATCTTATAATTAAGTTTTATTTAAATTTTTCTAATTAATATTTATATTAAATTTTAATGGACCATCAAGAATGGTGAAAGAAGTGTTTTAAAGTGAACAATAAGGCCCTATGGTGGAATTATCTATTGGGTACCTAATCAAGTCACATTGGGTACCCATTAGAAAAAAACAAAATAGGGGTGATTTTATTTTGCCCATAATGTACTCAATAAAATCAGTTCGAGGAGTTATGAGACATTTGATGGATTTATACCAGCTACTTGGTGAACTCTATATTCTTACCTTCCACCTGGTGGATCCATACCAATACAATGATGGATTTTTCTTGAATTTAAACCACATTAATTTATTCACTCTAGTGACTATAATTTGTACCCAATGGGTTCATTTTATCTATAATGGATCCAAATAATTTAAAAAATATTAAGAGGCTAATAATATATGAATATAAAGGAATAAAAAGTACTAGTTACTAAAATTATAAACATTTGATCCACTTTGTACTCCTTTTATATCATTCACAATATTCTATCAATTATACCTTTTTATCTTGTTATAATTATCATTTCTATTAAGGATCCAAGTGTGGGAATCCATGGAATTATACTAAAACAATTCATCTCATATTTTATTGTATTTCTTAGGTTCTCAATACTATTAAAGTGATGGATTTGGGTGTATTTATATATCCAAAAAAAAGTATAATTATTTATTTTGTGTGTTACTTAGATACCATGAAATTAAAGGTATTATAAGAATACTGAAGTCATTAGGGAGAGGATAAGTAAAAAAAATTATAGTAAGTTTCTATTCAAAATTATTAGAAAAAATTTATCACCTTAAATTATGTTATATACTATTTTAATTATATTTTAATTTTAAATTCATTATTAAAATTTTTTAAAGAAAAACATTACACCCCTTTCTATCCTATCAAACCAAAATTTTTATGATGATTATTCCCCTAATGATCATTGTATTGAGTATGGTTTGAAGTTTCACCTATGTTTGAGAGTGAAACTCTTTTTTTTAACTACTTTTATATAAGTGGTCAAGAATTATATTATAGTAGAGAATGATCTGGAAGTATAAATGATGGATTTAGTGGATTCTAATGGACCTAAGGTAAGAAATAAGAGGAAAGTGGATGATTTTCTTGGGGATAGAGATAGATTATGTGGCTTGGTGAAGAAGTTTTATTCTCTTTAGTCTAGATTACAAATATCTAAAGAACCTAATATATTTTGGTTGTATTGTTTCAATAATCATGTCAATATATGTGTTGAGTGGTGGATTAAGAGCATAGTGAATATAAATGTGAATATTACTTTAAAAGTATTATGATGATCCATTTTCATATTAGAAATGGGATTTGAGAATATTACCATATTATTAGATAAGGTTGTGGGTGTATTAGTTAGATATATTCAGATAATCATCAATTATATATATGATAATTATAGAGTTGGTTTATAAATAATGAATGAAAAAATTTATTTCATGTGGAATAAATTTCTATAATAGTTTCAAATGGGGATATAAGGAGTTGGAGAGTCCTCATATTGTAGGGTTTTGGATGCACAAAGAAAAAGATAGATTGAATTTAGAGAAATCGTCCAAAGATCATTTAGAATAAATACTACTACATTAAATAGTAAAAAACACATGGATGAAAGTTATATGAAGATGAAGTTATTTAAGTCAAGGTACATGAAAACAGTCAATATTAAGAGATTATATGCCATAAAAGGATTTGTAATCAAATCTAAATATTTTTGAATTATTTATTTTATTAAAAAAATTATTTAATGTTTGTTGAGCTGATATATAATAGATATAGAATCACATGAAGCATTGAAGAGTTTTTTTAGGTTATTTGTTAATTTTTTGGAATATTAGGTTTTTATAGAAATAATAAGAGTCACTAAATTTTTATAATTAACTCAATTGTTTTATCATATTCATTCCAGTAGTGTGAATCTAAAATTTTCCAAAATTCTAAAGGCCCTATGAGATAAAAATTGTAATATTAAATCTATTATATAAGTCATGATCACTGGATGAATCAAAAAATTATCCAAGAGAGTATACCCATTGAGAACTATAAGGTTTATTTGGACCCATTGTATGATTAATTTTCCTTGTTCATAAGATTCATATGGTAATGTATTCAGAATTTTATAAAAAATAATGTATGTGTAAGAGTAAACATTGAGTCACATTAAGGTAATTTGGAGCTGAAATATAATAATTCATCTAATTATATAATCTTGTAAGTCCAATTGATAAAATGTATGATACATTCCATGAAATTAGTTGGAGTCATTTACTCTAATGAAACATTATTTGAAGTGGATAATCAGATAATGAATGGAAATATGTATAATTGTAATATTAATTTACTCTTAAAAAAGGGGGTTCATATTAAATTTGAAAATTTACACAAATATATCTATAAATCAAAAATTTAAATGCTGGTATTATTATCTAGATAACTAACATCACAATTATCAAGGGATATTTTGATTCTAGAAAATTATTGAGAATTAATATGTAGAAACACTATGGAGAATAATACCACACCATGATACTATTTTGATAATGCATAATCTAACTAAATTGGGTTTTATGATTTTGGGTGTTTCCAAATCATAATATGATAATATGTACTGTAAGGTATTTGTTAATGTTGAAAAATATTTGTATTTTTGTCTTTATTATAAATGTGGTAGTTAAAGTGAAGGAATATCTTTAGTAAGTTTTAAAGAAAGTATCCAACATTAATTAATGGATATTGTGGGAAAATAAATTCTAATATTTAAGTAATTTTCTATATTGAAAATATAGAAAATATGATTTAATAAATAAATAATGAAATGAATAGAAAAAACCTAATACCAGTTTTGATAATAATATCACATAATATCAAAAGGAGTGGAGAAAAACTAATATATAATTCTCAAAAAATAGAATCCCTATGTATTTAAGGAGAATAAACCAATATAATTCAGAATAATTGGCATCATGCATCAAATACAAAATCAGAAGAATATGAAGAAACTAGTTTTGAGTTTTGTTCAATGATACCTAGTTTTGTAGAAGTCTACAGTATAGAACAATAAGAAAGAAAAATAAGAGTTTAAATAGGTATTGAAAGTGATTTTTATTTTATACCTATAGTATCAATACATTCATATTGAGGAGATACTGGGTTTTGAAGATCCTAGGAGGATCAAGTGTTGACAAAGTCTAGGAATCCAGATCCTACTTAAGGTCTAATTTCTTGGTAATTTACATAGACTTATGTTAATTCATAGGTAGAATAAAAACTATAGGTATTAAAAGACTCTATATAAGGAAGGATATATGATTATTTAGTGCATTTGTATCACTATCATACCAGAAATATTCTTCAAGTTTGGGAGTAAGTTTTGTAAACTGGTGGGTTCCATTATAATCTTTTAATTCCTTTCGAGAGACAGATGGGTTTTTCAGTATATAACCATAGGTATTGGATGATACCATTAGTTTGGAATTGTATGATATCATCCCCATTTTAACACTTTTATTAATAGTGAAAAAATTGGTAGTAAGACTAAACCCAGTAACATTAAGGAGTAAGAACACATATTGAGACCAAACCTTATAAAAATATAATATAATGCAATTTAATTTACTTCTGACTTTTCATATGCTATGTGTGTGTTCATTTTACCAAAAGAAGAACCAATTTTAACATAACTGGTATTGATATTGGTTTTAAAAAGGAATATAATAAACTTAAAAAGTAATTTTTTAAGGAAAACCACCCTAAATACCACACCCACACCCCTCAGGTGACTACACCAATTCCTAGGAACCTTAAATTGTATTATATAAATCAGGGTTTCCCTTGGATGGATCTATTTTTAGTTCAATTTATTTTTATAAAAAAAATATGTAGTATAGAATTAAAAAAATTTCATAAGATCATATGGTGGAATATTCAGTTCCCACCCCTATTGAAACAAAAATGCAGGTTTCGGCCAGAAAGTTGAGGAACATGAATAAAATAGAAGACAATAATTTAAGAAAGTACTCAAAGGATAAATAGGATCAACCAATATTATAAGGTGATAAAATTAGTAAGTGTTCATTTTTAACTGTTGATAATAATCCTTCTAATGAAATAAAGTCAATTTGTGATGATAATGAATTAGTTAATTCTTTTAATGAAATTTACATTAAAGGCAATAATTATTTCAAAAAAGTTTATATTGAATTTTTCAATAATATGGTGTCATTTATAAGTGGACTATATGAAGTAAAAACTTAGCTATAATAGGAATCCAATGAAACAATGAATGTATTGATTAAGCATTTACAAAGATGTAACACTCTCACTAAACTTATTGAATCTAAGGAATAGTCAGTATCACTTTGAAATGGAATTTTTTCATTTATTGAGGAAGAATTAAAAAGTATTTTTTGGGATAGTGTTTTGATTATGGAAATATTTAAAGAAATGATAGATAAACTATAATAAATATTTAAAACCATTATTGATGTAAAAAACTCTCAATTTTAAATTAAGGATAAAATACTAAAGGATCAGGACAAATATTTTTTAGATAATTGTATGTTTTATGAAGATTGGATTAAAAATATTTATAGATAATGTGAATATATAGTTAAATCACTTTTATATAAGAAGATATTTATAAATATGAAATTTCATGAGTTGGATATACATTTGAAAAATATTGAAAAACTCATGGAGAATCCTCAGAAGAAGCTAAAAGAAGATTTTATAATATGGAAAAATCTAAAAGGAGTATTTCTTGAAAAGTGACTCATGTTTGGGGGAAAAGAGCTTGATACTAACTCTCGATTATTCTAAAACAAGATATTTTATGAAGGTAACAAGTAGTATAGATAAATATATCTATACTAATTCTATTTTTATTTATATTAAATGATATTAATTGAATTATTGAAAAATATGGGTGGATAAAAAGGCTAATAAACCAACCACGACACCTAGTCTGGATGGGATCATGTGTATGGAGAGAATATTTAAAATAATATCCCATGATATTGATGATTCTATCCAAAAAATGCAAGATGTTCAAGTTGTAAAATCAGAAAATACTACTACTAAAGACAAAAGAATAAAATTTATTGGCCACTAGAGGTTCTGTTAAATGTTTGGGCATATATATTTTCATTTTTTTCACAACACATCAAATTTTAATGGATATATAACACCTGAATTACGGTGGGAATCTGAATGGAAGATACAATCTGTTGTAATTAATAGAAATTATAAAAAGAAGAAGAATGTTTATACTATAAATGGATTTGTGTCTCTTGAACAATTTTTTAATTAATATAAGAAAAAATTTCACAATCATGATGAGTTATGGTATTTATAAATCAATCATAATTCACATGATGGTGATAAATGAATATCACAGTGGAAAATCAAAAATTGATAAAATATGATAAGTCTCCCTTGGGGTATAAGTAGGTGAAGAAAAATATTAAACAAGACACTCCCAAAAAAATCTAGAAGGATATAAAACCATAATGAATATTATTCTATAAGGGGAAAAAATTCCACACTATATACCATATAAAATAGACCATGGAAATAGGTTTTGGAGGAAGAAAGTTGAAATAAAGATAAGAATCGGTCCAATAGAGGAATAAGAGGATTGTTTTACTGTAATATATCTCTGATGGATAACCTAAAATGTTTCCTAAATATGGTAACCACATTCTATTAAAAATATATGTGGAAGTTGAAAATTATCTTGGCATATATCTAACACATGCATGACATAGCTACCTTTACAGGATGAATTATTAAAGTACAGATGTAAATCATGAGTTACTCTAAGTAACATGATTGTTTCAATGTAAAATGATTTATCTCATAATAATAAGGTTGATCAAGTTCTTAAGTACTGTATAACTATAAGGATAGAATTATTTTAATTGGTTAAGATTTTATATCAAGAAAAAAATATTCAATTTTTTTCTCTCTAAAGTGAAGAAACAAATCACATCTATAGAAAATTTAGAAAATAGAAATAAATCCTTGTTTTCAAAAGAAGTTCGTATTCATAAAATAAAGGGTGAATCTATCATGAAGATTTATTTTTATTTTAGTGTTGTAAAAAAATATTCTACAGTTTGATATCCAAATCTCAACTCAATTTCTCTAAATAAGGATATGATGGAAACTCACTATATTCCCATATCGTTTTTCTTGAACTACTTTTAATACGTAATTGAAGGGGATTTATGAAAATTTTAAACTATATGAAATCTATAATCATTATAAAACTATAAAACACATCCATCATTGAGTAATTAAATCCTTTTTGCAACACATTAATTAATATTAGAAGATTCTTGGTGTTTTCATGATGAGAATTAAAAATCATGCTCATTGATGGAGAGCGTCCCTTTAGGGGGAGAAAAGAAGATGAATAAGTTTCTAGATTTTATTCTTTTGCATCAATATATAAATATGAATATATTTTAAATAATATTGGAGATTGAGTTGTGATAACCTTTTCTTATTTTGTTTTTAATTGTACCAAACTGAATTCATTAAGGGGTGATGTTTTTTAAGTTGAAAGGTATCTTCAAAATGGATTTTTAATCCCTTCACATGAATGTTTTTGATATTCTTCTTAAATTTAAGTGTAGATATTAAAATTCTTATAAAATATTCTTGAACATCCCCTAGAAAGAGACATTAGATTTTGTGTTACATTTTAGATAGTTTATAGATATCTTTATTGTCAAGATCAGTTATACTTGTTTTTTACATAAATCATTACTCATGTAGACTTTGAATTGATTAATTGATGGATCATTTTTAAGTAAAAAAGTTATCTCATACTTCTGTTAAGAAATTCATTTTTTTATTTCTCTCAAATTTTATCTCCCAATAAAGGGGAAGAACAAAGGGGAGATTATTTTTTCAAATCAATGAAGTAAAATATAAAATAGAAAAATTCCCTTACACATAAATTTGTATTTATTTCTAAAAGGGGTAGAATATAATTACTTCTAAAGATATATGGAAATTATATTTTGTGAAGTTTATAAACATATTGACAAAATATACAAAGTGATATATTGAATAACCCAATGTATTATGGTTATATTTTATTTCAATAATAATTTAAATATTTATTTTGGGTGATAGAGAAAGAGATCAATGAAGATAAGTGAGAAGATACATTTAAATATATTATAAATATATATTTATATATTTTCAAAGGGATTTGATATTATGCCCTTATTATTAGAAAATATTTTTTTTATTAGTGATACATATTCAAGGAAGTAGTATAAATATATGTGATTATTATTGAGTTTGTTAGTATATAATGAATGACAAGTGATATAGTGTTATGAAGTACAATTTACTATAGTTTCAAATAGGGTTAGAATAATTTAACTACTGCATTGGTTGAAGAAATATGATTAAATAGATAAAGGAACTCTAGAATTTAGAGAAATAATCCAAGTATTATTTAGATTGAATTATTCTATATTAAATTATAAACATCACTTATCTAAATTTCAAAGGAATTAGTAGTTGAATTTGGGGTTATTATAGCAGTGGCGTTACATGAAATCAATCAAATATGAGTATTTATGTTCTGAAAATACTTTATAACTAAAACTAAAGATATTTTAATTATTTATATAGTTTAAAAATTAATTAAATTCATTTGAGTTGAGATAGAGTTGATAGATAAGTCTGGAGAATAATTGAATAGGTTTTAAGCTGATTTTTTATAGTTTAATAATTATGGGTTTGTTATTAAATTAATGAGGAACCAATTTCATCTAATCAACTAAATGGTTTCATAAGATTCATTTATGTAGTGTGAAGTTGAGATTTTCCTAATTACTAGAGACACCTAATAGTGTAACAGTCATCTTAACTCTTTTATAAGATTCGTGCTCACTCAACACACCAAATATCTTGTAATGGTAAGAGACACACTAAGAAATATAAGGTTTATCAAGACCCATCTAAAGAATAATTATCTCTACTCATAAGATTCATCCAGTAGTAAAGACTATAAATTGGAAATTGGTGTATAATTAATAGTATACACAAAGTTATCTAAAAGTAACATGGATTTTAAGTAGAATAGTGTGGCTATGTATTGAATCATAAGATTAAACTGGAGATAACATATGATCAATTCTAAAAAAAATATTTAAGTGTCATTTACTATTAAGAAAAATCATTTGAAGTGGAAAATAAATGAATTAATAGAACAATAGAGAATCATAAAATTGATTTACTCTCATAAAAAAATTAATTTTCTTAAATGTGGAAAAGTCAAGAAATTCATCAAGAAATAAAATATATTTAGGGTTGTACTATTGTTCATAGAAATAAAAATCAAAACTATTAATGGATATTATGATTCTTGAAAAGTGTTTACAATAACATAAATTCATTCCATGGAGAATATTGCCATGCCAATAAGTTATTTTAAGAATGAATAATCTAACCAAAGCTGGTTTGGTATTTTAATGTTTTTCCATGTTATAAGAATAAAATATTTTTTCTGGGTTATTCCACCATTCCATGATAGATTTAATATATATTTTTCATGGATAAATGCTAGTCAAATTTAAATTGGTTATTTAGAAATATGTAAGGAAATTATATATGATTAATTAAAAGAGGTTAGGGGATGTAAATTTTGATATTGAATAAATTTCCAATATTGAAAATATAGAAAATATATTTTCCTCACTAAATACCATATAGGGATTCAAAGAGAATAAATTGATGGTAGTTTTGAGAAGAATATCAAAATTATCAAAATGAGAGAATAAAACTTTATAAAACATTATTGAAAAGGAATATATCTGTTTATTGAAGTAGAATAAGTTGATGTGATTTAAAAGATAAAATATAGTGCATCAATGTTTAAAGAATAAAAAATAGGTTTTGAGGACTATCTTATGATACATAGTATTCAAGATGTTAAAGATAAAAAAGAATTACAATAAAGAATTATAATAGTTTGAGGAGGGACTTATAGAGTCTACTATTATATATATTTTGTGCAATGACTTGTACTGAGGGTTAACTTGGTATTGAAGATCATAAGAGGCTTGAGTGTTGAGAAAGGCCAGTAATCCATATCCTGTTTAAGTTTAGGTTTCATGGTAATTTATAGAGATATATTTTCTTTATTTGGTAGAAGAATAAATATACAAAAAATTGAAGACACAAAGATAATAAAGAGGTCATATTATTTGTTATACCATTATCTAAAGCATACAAAAAATCCTTTTTGGGATTAATAAAAAGGTTTGTAAGTAGGCGGGATCCAGTATAATATTTTGATTACTGTCAAGAGAGATAAGGGTTTATAAATAGATAACCATATTTATTAGATGATACCATACCATGGTAGGTATATAATACCCCAACCATTATAATACTATTGTTAATAGTTAAATATCTATGACTCAGACTAAACCTAATCATAGTAATGGTAAGGTAAGAATATTTGGATAAAACCTTGTATAGATAATTTGTGTTTCTATTTATATTATTTCCTACTTTTTAAATGGAATGTGTGTCTCTGATTTATCTAAATCATATCCATATTTTCCTTAACTAGTAATAAGGGTTAAAATATTGAGATGGGTTTTATAAAAATAAGGATTAAAGTAAAAAATAATAATTTGGTACAACAAGTAACACTGATTCACTCCCCCCTCCATATCAGGTGACCGTAACCATTCTTGTTCATTTTAACACTATTGGAGTTATATTAATCTTGATTTAAAGTAAATACCTTACCCATATATTCCAATGAGTTAAGGAAATATTATTCTAATAGAAATGGTATATATTTACAAACATTGTTATAAGGGGATCATAGAGGCGGAGGTTTTGATTCTTATTCCACATAGGAATCTCATTCATAGCTAGTGTGCCATAATAGATACCATACCATATGTCATATAAGAGGCATATTTGGTGGTGGTGGATCTTATAATAAATAGGATCAGGGGATTTAAGAAACTCAAAGATAGATTTTTCGGTTCTGTTTAGACATTTTTTATAGTTCAAACACTTGTTGTTCTTAACAAATAAAATTTGACAATCTGAGGTATAATATTAGATACTTATACTTTGGTTGGTATTTTTTTAATACTAGTTATTATAATAAATATATTTCTTTCTTTTTGTATTTAATTTATGATTTTATATTTAGTTTTAATATATAGTTTTAACTAAGAATTCTCCGTTAAAGAGGAGAGAGGATTTGATTAGAAGATTCCCATATTAGGTTTTTGTTATTAGATTATTTAGATTACTTTGGGAATTTTTTTATAGATAAAGGTTTTTAATGATATTTTTTTAATGAATTAGCTGAAATGATTCTCATTACACAAAGCTTGTCATCATATATGATTAACCTTCTTTCCATATTGTGTGGAACCTTATATTTTCTAGTATAGTGGGACTATCATTAAAGTATAGAAGACTATAATCTTGGATGATTGAGGATGATCACATCTCATATAAAAGGTATGGTTTTTGGATCAATTGAGGGTTTTGATAGTTTTATTTTTCCATCTATGATATTTAGATATCAAAATATATTTCTTAAGGATTTTATAATCTCACTGATAAAAAGGGAGGTGGAGTTTATGATTAACTTGGTAGAAAGTACCAAATATTTCCATATTCCTCCTTATTGTGTAGTTCTAGATGATTTCAAAGAATTGAATACTCATTTGGAAAATATTGAACCCAATAGATTAATAAGGTAAATTGTCTCTCAATAAGATGCTTCATTTTATTTTTCTAGGAAAGAAAATAGGAGTTGTTACTTGTTTGTTGACTATCAAAGGCATAACTAGGTTCCCATTAAGAATAAGTACTCATTATCATAGATCAACGATTTATTTGGGTAGAATATAAGTGATTGATGTATTTTTTATATTAATCTTTAGTAAATTTACCACTAAATTATATTTAAATATGAATATATATCAATGAGAGTTTTATAAAATAGATATAGACTTTTTTGAATTTTTTATGATCATTTAGGGGTTTATGAATACATCATCTATTTTTGGGTATTTGGTTAACCATGTTTTCTATCTTTATCTTGATTAATTTATAATAATTATTATTGATGATGTATTTATATATTAAAGTTCATATATAGTTTGTGAGAAACATTTTTTCATTATCTTAGGCACAAATAGGTATCATAAATTATATGTTAAGATATCAAAATTCTATGTTTTGGATTCAGGAGTTGAAATTTTATGGTATGGTTGACTATGAATCTATAATATATATGTTTATCCTAAAAATTAATAGGTTCCTATATCCTCAGAGATACCTAATAATGTGTTGAGATTTTTGTATCTTAATTTAATATGATCTATATTATACATCAACCACTAAATTCTTCCAATTTACATTATAATTGAGGTTGTGATGGTTTATAAGGATCTAGTGATCCCTTTCCAAAAATCCCAAGGATTCAAGGAAAGAGACCCCCAAATTTGATTGAAAAGGAATATAGGATATGTTTATATTTTTTGAACATTTTACAAGAGATTGATGTAAAAAATAGAGTTAGAAATTATAATTTCCCATGGGTTTTACACATAGTCACATAAATAAATTTTTATTATTCGATATATATAAAGATATAGAAGTAAATATTAATAATGGTGTATATTAAAAATAGTTGGATAATGTATTACACACGGAAATCTATTTCAATATTGAAATTTAATAAACACTGATTTGAAATCACTAAATATGTACTTGGTTACCAAAATATTTGTGACTCTATTATATAGAAAATCTTTGTAACATTCCTTGGAAATAGTGAATTGTTTCTCCCCTATATGAATGTAGGGTATTCTTCCTAAATGATTATATGTTTACTTTTTCTTTTAGAATTATTTTTTTATTCTCTAATTACCACATCAAGTGGTATCGGAACCTTATTTGGGTTTAAGATTTAGTAATTATTAATTAATAGTGGAAAATAATGATTTAATGGTAAATATTTATCACTTAAATTAAAATGGATTTAGCTTCTATAAGATATTGATTATGGGTTGTATGTATCATAAGAAGATTAACCCACCACCGATGGGGGGAAACATCAACAATTTTGTATGTGGATTGGGTTTTTTGAATAAAAAGTTCTTGGTCATTATACTCCCGACACTGAGGAGAAATGTTTCATTCAACATCAATGTGGGGACAAATAATATTGGACTAATTAATGAATTGTAAAACATGTACAAAAAATAAATTTGGATCAAATAAGTTATTTTTGATGAATAGATCATTCTACATGAAAATTAATGAAGGTGGGTATATCATTGACTATATTAATTGATTTAATATTATTAAAATCCATTTTGGTTAGGTGTAGATTGATTTCACATCTGGAATCAGTATGTTTCTTTTACTATCATCACTATTAAAAATTTATGATGGGATGGTCATAATGGTGAGTATTTCTTATGGAACTTCAAAATTGAAATTAAAATAAGTTATTGATATAAACCTATATAAATATATTTATAGAATATAATTGAGAAAATTTTCTAGGTATTCAATGAATGTTGAAGTAGGGGGAGAACATTAAATTGGGGATAATTTAGAACTAGTTTAAAGTCAAGACAATAGATACAAGACAAATCTAAAGGATAAGGTCCCATATATTAGAGTTATGGGGAAAACATATAAAAATAACTGAATGTATGACATAAGGATTCAAGTAGTGATTTGGAGAATTATAATAAAAAATCATTAAAGATATAGTGGTTCTTAAGGTCAATAGTCCCATAGAGTCTTGAATATTGGACTACAGTACTTCATTCCATTCAACTATAAAGTTAGAATTTGTATGAAATTTCATTACAAGAATTTTTTGAATGGTATATCTCATTATTGATGAACCTTTTAATACTTTCAAAAACGGGGATGTACAAATTCAAACACAAAAATGGATTTTTTGGATATTGAATAATGTTAAAGTTACTCTTGAAATATGAACAGATTTAATATTTATTGGATAGATTCGTGATTATGGATATTAGGCCACATTTGTTAAAGGGTCATGGAAAATAAAAAATTCCATAGTTATAGAATGGGAAGTGAAGAATGGAACACTTTATATGGCAGGTGATTTAAATCATATGGTGAAATAATTGAAATCAAAAATAGATTCTAAAATATATCATTGTAGGTTAGGCTTTATGAGTGAAAAGGGAATGAAGGTTCTAGTTTTTTAGGTAATGTTATAAAATATAAAATTTAATGTGTTGGATTATGTAAGGATTTTATTCTCAAAAGGTATAAAATGTCATTCATTATTAAAGGTAGATGAATACGAAACCAAAAAAAATTAATTTTACATTTTTCTATTGAAAATTGTACACTAAATCATAGATCATGACATGGAAAAAGTTACCTCATTGTCATCTGTGTCATCCTATGGTGACTGGGACCACATTATTGTACACCAAAAGATATTGTATGATATTATCTAATAAATAATTTTATAGTTATTATCATCCATCTCCGTCTCAATAATCTTTATGAGATGTTGTGTAAACTAAATGAAAACATTGGAATAATTTTAATGTGTAGTTTAATCATTGAAGTATGAGATAAATAGTTTAGTGGTTTCATAGTGTTTTTAATTTTATGAACTCCAATGATTATTTTATTTTTATGGAAATGTCTTATATAAAAGAGTTCAATCACTTTATTCATGATAATGAGGATTATTATCACACACAAAAAACACTATCAATATTTATTCTTTATTTTACTTTAAGGGAGGGGTGTTAGGACACCTTTTAGAGAAAATAGGTCATGCAAAAGTGTTTAGTGATTCTGGTGGCCTGTGGATTCTTTCAGGGGTAGGAACTTATAGGTTTATTAAAATAGAAATAAATCAAACTTAATTCCATTAATGATTGAAATAATATATAGTGAGGTATGAATTTCTATGGTTTTTCATATTTCATCATATCGATTCTACTACGGGATGATATTTTCATGGATTTTATTCTTTACTATACTACTTTTATAAAAAGGGGTAACCCACAAAAACCATCAGTGATATTAGATCCATTGTTGGTGATGAATCAATAAGATGGAATTGGTTTTTGAAAAAAAAAATATTAGGTGTTATTATCGCACCATGGCATGGTGGAAAAATGATATCATTGACCATTAAATTTTTCTTCAACACTATGTGGTGTATTGATCACTATATTAAAAATAACTAAAATTTCTAGGTAAAATTGAATGGTTATTAGAAAATATATTTTTATATTCTAACCATAAAATAGAGCATCATATTTTATGACACTATTTTGTGGTTAGACGAACAATATATCCTTGTCTAAGTCACAATTATGAACAACCACTTCATGATTCTTGTTAGTAAGACGTTTGAGCTTTTTATGAGACTGAAAAATAAAAATGGTTTTTTGGATTTCCTTTGTTACATGCCCTGTAGTCTAAAACAGAATTAAAAATGATTTAGACTATATATTATTCCTTGGAAGACTATAGGACAACAATAGCTTATGGAATTTCATTAAAACCTAGTTTGATGAGATTCCTCCAAAGTAAAAAATGATTTGGATGATTTCAATATTTCATTGTAGTAAGATACAATCTATAGAAATTTTATAAAGGTTTTTCTCCATAAAAACTATCATCAAAGTTATCCCTTCAATCCCCAACCAAATTTCTGTGACTTTATGTCATTTCAAAAATAGTTTTTATTATTATGGTTGTCTAAATTTGGGATAGATCATGTTAAAAAATATGAAATATTAATTTATTTATATTTTTTCTAATCAAATATTTATGTATATGAATTTTTTATATGGTTTGGATATTGTATGATTCAGTTTATGTTGATTAAAAAAATTCTTAAAAATTTTCACATCATGCATATAGAGTAACATGGGTATTAAAAAAATAATATTTAGTTTTACTTTACCTTAACATCATTTTTTATGTGGTTGTGATATTAAATTTAAAAGTTTTATTGTAGTTTATTAATATTATGTGTCAGATCCATGAAGGAATTAAGGTATATATTGAGTAAAGATCCTTTGGTAGAGGTAATTTTGGTTAGACTAGTCACAGATCGAAAGTATCATGATTTTTCTATAAAACTATGGGTTGGATACCTATTTCTTAATGCTTGCTCTTAAATGGATTTTTAGTTTCATATAATTCAAAATATTTTCCTAAAATAGTTTAATATACCTATTATTCCCATGTTATTTTGGTTTCATTTTTTATTCATATGACAATATAGATTTTTATCAGAAGTCACCTAAAAAATCAAAGAGAATATTTGTTTTTGATTTTATAAAACTTGAATAAGTTTATGATGCTTTAATTATCCTTAGGGATTCTAATTTCATGATTACTCAAAGAAGCTCATGATTCTAGTGGAGTTTGTTCAAAGGAGGAATGTATAAAAAATAAGGTTATCATACTAAGTTTATCATTAGATGAAGTTTTAACTATAAACATTTAGAGTTATAATGTTGAGATAAAAAATGTTCAAGTTTTGAAGCCTTAGAGCTGAGATTTTATGATTTTTAATCTATAAATTTATGCTTCTATGATTATACATAGACTAATCAGATGGAAAAAAATACATGGTTACTGGACTGAGTTTAACTCACTTAGTTGATCATATGAAGATGGTCAGTAGAGGAATGTATTATGATATTTAAGATTGAGAAAACCTAGAGAACTGGATGAAAAAAGTGTGTGTATAAAGTTCCATATGGAGATAATTGATTTCACTGGGTGAAAATTGATGAACCCATTAGATAAAGAACTTTATATGGATAAACCTATATAGATGTTTTATTTTATCGGACAATGAAAGGTTTTATGTACTGGATATATAAATGTGGGTTCATCGGATACATAATATCATAAATAGAAGTTTGTAAATCGGACGGAGGTTTTAGGGGATTTACAAAAACATTGTAAAGTCAAATATTATGATGATGTTGAGTTGTAATTTCAAATCTAGTAAAACAAGATAATATTTTTATAATATTTGTAGATTTTATTGATGCAAATATTTAAGAAAATTTTGATGAATAATTTTTACATTTTTTTTGAAGGCTTTGAATGTAGTCCATTGAAATTTCAGTTGATTAGGAAGTTAAAATTTGGAACCCGTATTTTTTCTTAATTTTCAAAGGTATATGATACTATAAATGGAGGATATATCATTTAAATATATTTTCTAAAACATCTCAAGAGGTAATGTTATTATTTTATTGTGGGTTTCTGACCAATAATCCACTCGGTTGGAGGAGAGGAGTATTGGACATATTGTATTGGATTGAGGTGCATCGGATGGAGGTGTATTGAATGGAGATTTATTAGAATGAGTAATATTAGAAAAATAATATTCTTGGGTATATTTCCAAGAAAATTTTTATGAGGAATATTTTCTAAATTTTTTTTTGGAATTTTTCTATTTTATTAATCTCGGTCTTTCAAGATCGGGAGGAAGTCTCGAGACCTACAGACGTTTTAGAGATCTGTTGAAGATTTTGAAGAAGTTTTGAAAAGTAAAATGTGATTCAAAATTCTTGTGGATAAAGAAAATCTGAAAAAGAATATCTCTATACACTATATATAAACTGAATAATGATCCTATGGATCCTTGTAATTGAGGGTATAAACAATTAATAAATAATTCTTTAACTCGGTGGTATAACTACTCAAGGATGTTTGTAATTGGGGTGTGTAACTAATTACTATTAAATTAAGTGTATAATCCATGTTGAGTGGTATAACTGACATATAAATGAGTAGGTCTCATTACCTGAACTATGTAAATATCATGTTTTAATCTATTTATTTATATTTACTAAATATGAGGTGAGGTTGTGAGATATCCTTGAGTGGTTTGGGAACTAAAAAAAGTTTCATAGGTTATTTTGTGAGAAGAATTCATGAAATAAAGGGATATTTGATACACCCCCAATCCCTCTCAGGGATCTTATATTTTATCTAGGAACTTAAATTAATATCATATAAAAGGTTTCCTATGAATTATACAACTATCTACTTTGTATAGAGAATATAAATTTAGTAAATAATAGAGGTGTTCCAATATTTAATGGTAAGAACTATCATAGTTATAGTAATAAGATGTTACCCTAACTTTTATCTATCATATAAAAAGTTATAGAAGTTTCTACAGTGGTATTTCCACCAATAAATGAAGTTTATATGATATTTTTTGATACAAGAAAATAGAGAGTTGATGGAAAATCTCAAAATTACATTTTTATGTCATTCTCTATGAAAGTGTTTTATAACTACTAAAGTGGTTTGGGATAAGTTGAGAAGTATCAATGAAGGAAGCATGATAGTAAAGAAGGATATGTTAAAAATATGTAGGAAAATATTTGAAGATATTGAGATGGATAATGATGAAAATATTGAATAGTACATTAAAAGGGTTAATGAGATTTTCAAAAATATCAGAGGTTTTGGTGATAAGTTGTAAGATCCTCATATTGTTATAAAAATAATTAGAAACTTTCTAGATAGGTTTTATCCTATGGTTTTTGATCAATAAGATCTAGAGGGCTTATCATTTTATAAACTTTATATTATTCTCGTAGCATATGAAATGAGAAAATAAAAAGTCTTCAAGTAGAAGGCTAAGAATGAAATATATTTTGAAGCTATGTTGAAAGTTATGTTTAGAGATACATAAATAGAATCATAATTAACTAATTAATATGATGAGTAGAATGAATGGGATTTAAAAAAATATATTTCTCTTCCTTCTAAGAGATACAAAAAAAAGGGAAATTGGAAAAGAAAAGGTAAACAATATCATAAGTGACAGAACTGTAATGAAGAAAGTCATTTTGAAGAAAACTTCCCAAATATAAATATTATTGATACTAATTTCAAAGAATAAGATTATAAGTCTCAATAAAAAAACCTTAATAAACATAATAAAATATTATTTATCAATAAGATGAATTTGTTGACCAGTATAGAGAAGGATTATTTATCATCCAGCAATGAATTTGATGTTGAAGTAAACTTCTTAGATCATATTAAAATGGAAATTTCCTCATAAATCATTGATTTTGATGATTAAAATATAACATATATATAATGCATTCTAAAATAAAACTTAAATTAAACTCATAAGAGAATTACACAAAACAAGAAGTATAAGAAAAGGTTGAATAATGAAACTAATAAAATAAATTTTGAGAATGATGAGCATATCAAAAAGGAAATGACACACATTATTTACATTAGATCAAGTAAACTGAAATTGGATGAGATTTAAACTAAGATAAAAGATCATAAAGAAACACCATCCATCTAATAATAGTTTAATAGTCGATAGAAAACCCATTTGATTAATGTGAGAATAATATGTTGATGTTGGATGAATTTGAGGAGATGGAAAATAGTCATCAAGAAATATTAGATGAGAAAGAGGACGAGTATTCTATGAAATAATAAATGTTTATATCATCACAAATTTATTTAAATAATATTATAGAATACTTCATAAAATTATTTTTGTTTAAAGGTGAATCTTCTCAAGTTGGTGAAAAGAAGGGTCCACAAAGGTAGGTTAATTTTATCCCTAAAAAATCTCAATTTTCGTCTACCTATAATAACAATATATGATTAAAATATAATACTAAATGAACTAAGACTAAGAATATTAGTGATTAATAATCTTATTTAAATAAATATTATAATACTTTAAGAATATTTCCCCCTAAACAAATATTCCAATGGTTTTTAAAGATAAAACAACAGAAAACATCATAGAAGAACTACAATCGGTCTAGAAGATCAAGATTCAGAGGTCATTGCTGGTGTTGTAGAATATTTGGTCCCAAATTATACTCATGATGGTACAATATTCCTCTACCATGAAATAGGTATAAATGAAGTTGGGTTGAGATAGGTAGATAACAAAAATCTTTTCTAGAAATCAATATGAGGAAGAAAAGATAGTTTAGAAGGTAAAAAATGTTGAACTTCCAAGTGATTCATGTGAGAAAGTTAAAAAAATTGAGCAAGTAAAGAAAGGGTTCTTATTTAATTGGATGGATAAAATATCCAAATTGATAAATATGGAGGAAAAATCATATTGAAGATAAGGAAAAGATATTTTATTTATATGATGATAATAAAGTTGATGATACATTATATATAGATGATGATTTCAATATTCAAAATAAATTTAAGAGGTGTAAAAAAGATAGGAATGGAACTAAAGACTAAATGAGTATCTTACTGGTCTAGGAGGGATGCATGAATAGGATATTTAAAACTCAATGTGATAATGAAATTTTTAAAACTAAATGAAAAAATGAAACCATTATCAGAAGACTCAATAGATGAGAAGAAATACATTAAAAAATTGTTATAGATGATCACAAATAAGTAACAATATCCCAAGTAAAGTCTAAAAAGAATAATAAGAAGTCTAGATTGAAATAAAACTCTCAAAATAAATTCTACATTTAATGAACATTAAGGTTTCTCTTTATTACCATTATACTTATTTATTTAAACTAACCTATAGGTAATTGAAGGTTAAAAAGTTGAGGTGTTTGGTAAGTGTTTTAATAATTTTATAGTAAGAAAATATATCCATCAGGAAACATTATGATCACTATGATGAGGGATGTAGTGATACCCTTCAGGTGAGAGAATTGGATTACAACGTATTATAATCAAACTCTAATAATAAGTATTGATTTTATCAAACTTATCTTAAAGTGGGAGATATTACTATTGAGAAAGATGAGATGAATGAGGAGTTGTATTTATACAATTTTTTTTGGTGATGTGGTTGTAATTTTTATCATAAAAATTTTACTTATATTATCCCTAGTACAAATATAATGTAATAATCTAGAAAAAAGTATTTAAAAAAAGAATTATTAAGTAAAACATTGATCACCTTGATTATGAACTCATGTTTTCTACATTGATTGTTTCCACATAGAATTAGAGTTTTCTAATTATAGGATCTTTATTTTGATATTAATGTGATACTATTATTCTCTAAAGGAATGTTTTTAGGGTTATGAAATTAAAGAATATGAGTTTATAATATTCCTATGTTTCTCTTTATATTTGATTGTCAATAAGAGGGAAAAATAAAATGCACACACATATGGGGGAGAAATAATTTATCACACATATTGACTTAAAATATGTGTATATATATTGAAAATAAACCAAAATGTATAGATTGTTGTGCCTTAGTTATTTTGGTTTCATTTATTTTCTATATTTTAATAGTTTTTAAGAGAAGGTACTTTAAAAGTTAGTGGGAAAAGTTATTTCTTAGTTTAGAGATACATTAATAAGTTATAAAATTATTTAATGATCATTAATATTTATAATATCACAATTACTCAAATAAGTTCATGATTCTAACTAATTTTTTTCAAAGGAATAATGTTGAGAAAAATGAGGTTACCAAATAGAGTTAATAACCAGATGAAGTTTCAATTGTAAAAATTTAATGTTATGAAGTTTAGTTGTATAAAGTTAGAGTTATAAAGCTGAATAGCACAAAGCTTGAGTTATGAATCCATGGAGTTGAAACTACATAAAATTTTATATTTTAATAGATGATGTTATGATTTAATATAGATTAATCATATGGACAATCTTATAAGTTTATCAAAATGAGTTAAATAGATTAAGTTGATCATAAAAAACAAATTATGAGGATATTCTATACATAGAAAACTTAGAGTACCAAATAGATTAATTTTATACAATGCTCCATATAGATAACTTTGATTTCACCGGAAGAACTTTGGTGAGTCCATCAGAAGAAGAACTGTAGATGAAGAAATCTATAGAGATGTTCTAGTCTACTAGATGAAGGAAGGTTGTATATACCAAATAAATAAATATGGTTTCATTAGACAAATATTATTGGATAGAGAAGTTCCTACACCATATAAAGGTTTGAGGGGATTTACAAAAACATTTTAAAGTCAAATGATGTGACAATTTTGAACTTTAATTTCAATTCTTGTAAATCTAGCCATGATTTTTAAGATATTTTAAGAGTTCATTGATGTTTAAATTTGAATAAATATTGACATAGGATCTTGAATTCATTTTTTTGAGGCATTAAAGGTATTTAAACTAAATTTGATTTGATTGGGAAGTTCAAATCTAGATACCATGTGTTTTCCTTGATTTTTATAGGAAACTATGCCTATAAAAAGAGGATATCTCATTCAGAACATGTTACTTAAGTATCCCAAGAGGGAGATTATTATTTCATCGTACTTTTTTAACCAATAATTCAATTGGATGAAGTAGAGTATTATCATAAATAGTGTACCAAAATTGGTTCACCAAACATAGGTGTATCAAACTATGTATTATTGGACAAATAATACCAGATGGGGCATTACTGGATAGAATTTGTTTATGGAATATTTCCAAAACAATTGGAATGTTGGGATTCAACTATATCCATTTCTTTAAAGATCAAGAATAAGTTTCATTAAAATATGGATATTTAAATTGTTTTTGAATATCTTGATGATGTTTTACACATGAAAAGAATTTCCTACTTTATTATGGAGAAAACCATCCAAAAAAATAATATTTTCCTACATAGGATCTATAATGAAGAATAAGCTTTTAGATGGGGATATAACAAGATACTTAGGTATTATGATTGGGGGTATAACTAATCCCTAATAAAGTTTGTAATAGGGGTTATAACTAGATACTGAAGGTTGTATCTAATGGTTATAACTAATTATTGTTCAAGTTAGTAGAGAATCCATGTTGAGGGTATAACCAACATGGAAAGGAGTGTGTCACTTTGTTTAAAACATGAAGATATCATGTAAAAATATCTCTTTAAATATACTACATATGAAGTGATGTTTTGGGATATATTTTAGTGGATCTATAACTCTAACAAGTTATAGAGGTTGAGTTCTGAGAATAATTTGTCAAATTAAGTGATCACTAATTCACCACTCCCATCTCAAGGATCTTACATTGATCTGGTAACTATAGTACATTTTTCATGGGATGTGTTTGAATGTGTATAAATATATATGGCTTCTATTTTTGGGTTATAAAAATAAATTATGAGTTATTTAAATATTTAAATGTTTATTTGGTTTGAACATATTATTTTATTTAATGTAATAAGGATTCCAAAACAAAATATCTAGAAGCATGCATACATATAAAGATTACATTAGATATATATATTGAATGGGATAAGATGTTAATATATGATATTCATAGGATTAATATAATAATGGGGAGACTTAGAAAGCCCCTAGAAATACTAAGTGTTAGATTCCTTCCAAAGAAAACTTATCAAGATATCAATCATTCAATATGGAAGACTTTAATTATTAGGTTTCCATGAATTTTATTATGTAATTTAGGAATATTATAGGTGACCCTACCTATTATATTATTATATATAATGTAATATTTTTGTAATAAATAGATGTTAAACCCTAAGTGTGACACTTTGATATTTTAATAAACATTTTTCTTTAAATAATTGTAATTCTTCAATATAATTCATTGCACATAATCATGAGTTTAAATGAACCCAGAGAAACTATTACTATTATAAAATATAAATTAAATTGGAAACAATAATTAGGAATAACTAACTTATTAAACAAATATAAATATCCAATTCAATATGACTTTATATTAAAATTATTAATTTTAATAAATAGTGAAAATACAAGTTTTAAGTGAAACTATATTTTCCATTGCAAGGTCAAATTATGTTTCATAATAGTTTAAAACTTTAATTAGTTATTTTTTATTTAAAATATTCAAATTATGGTTTTTAAAATAATTTTATACAAGAATTTTTAGAAAAAAAATTATGTTTTGAAAGGATATTTTCTGAAAAACAATTTTCATAACATTTTCTCAGTTTTATTTTAAATGTAATTCATAAACATATATGTTTTAAATTTTTAAATTTGGATTTATAATTTGGATTTATAAGGTCCAAATTTATTAATTATATCTCCTTTTTTCCATTATGAATAGTGACCATGATAAATTTTGTTACCACGATGATGGGTAAATTAGGTAATTTTGGTTAAAAAATTATAAAGAATATAAAATGTCCCTAAAAATTTCCAAAAATTTATTTGATGTATATAATTATACCCATAACACATAAGGTTGAAAATTGAGTCATTTAATGGACATTTTTCAATGAAAATGACCTAGATATTAATAAAACCAAAGAATGTGAAAAAATATCACACTAATATTTCTTATCAGTATAATAATTTTTATACTGGGATAACTTGGATATATCTTTAAATATAAAGATCATATAGAAATATAAAATAATTATATATATCTATATAATTTATTTTAATTTTTAGGGACAAAATAACTACCTTTAATGATGGCGCAATACTGATGTATTAATTATTTTGTTAATAAAAATATCAAATAAATGATATTAAAAATATTAACATAAATATAATTTGAAAATAATTAAGGTTATAAACTAATTTTATAAGTGAATATAACATTTTATGAGTATATTAAATAATTTTTTTCAACTTTATCTTGTGGTCTGGAAATTATTAAAAGTCAAAGTAATGAATAGTGTCAAAGTTAACACTAATGATATTTTATAAAAATAATATATTATTAAATTATTTAAAAATCACTAAAATAATTAAAATAATCGATTTATTTTTATATGGTAATAAATATCATAAATTTTACTCTTAAATAAAATTTAAACCATATAATTAAATATTTATTACAATTTAATATTTAAGGATTCATTATCACAATTAAAATTAAAATATATTTACTATAGGTTACTGAAAATGATAAGGTTTAAAATAAAAACAAAACATGTGTAAATTTTATTAATTGAATATATTAAAAACTTATATTGTATAATATTAAAATCCATGGACTTTTGTTGTTATTTTTTATATCATAGTAATTTATTATAAATTATTCTATTGATAGCTTCCAAAAGTTCCTATTACATTATTTATAAAAGGGCACATCCTCCCTCACATATTCACATCCCATTGAGCCTTTAATCTATACCGAACTCTACAAATTTACCTTCTCAATATCCCTAGAAATATTTTATAGGTTTTTTCTTCTCAAAAAGACCAATTTTATGGTCCCTAATAGGAGATCTAGAGGGTGATCATCGAATAGAATGTAACTTTCTTACCGACTCTTTCAAAATAATTTATTATTATAATTCCTTTTATTATGTTTTTTTCATTATTATATAATAAATCCAGTATTAAATATTTTATAAGATGTAATTATGGTTATTTAACAACCATATTCTACTTTCTATCTATCCAACAAAAAATGAAATCACCACATATGTGTACGTACGATATACTATCTCCACGTTGTGGTGTAATTTTTATTCATTTCCATTTTATTTGGATGTGTATAATGATAGAAGTAATATAAATATATAATTATCATAAAATTATATTAATTTCAATAAACCATATATAAACTATTCACTTCCATAATGATTACTATTAAGGAACTCATTTCATCTTTCGTGCATATGTACAGACTATCACCTACACGATACGATGAGATTCATTTTCTGTATTCAACCTTAAATAATGATTATATAAATGTATAAAATGAATATATATGATATATAATACATTAATTACATTCTTAAAATTATATAACTATAAACTATGAATAATATTTTGAACTTATACGACAAAGCATGTTTAGAAAAAATGAAACAATTAACACCTGAAAGAAGAGTAATGATGAAATATTATTAAATGGGTGATAATATTATCATAAAAGATATAATAAATATAAATATGTTTATATAATAATATAATAACATTATTTAATCAGTTATATGTGTTTTTTGATATGTATGAAGGAACCCTGATCTAAGGTAAGGGATAATTTTGCAATCTCATTTTTATTCGAGATTGTTTATAGGTAAGTTTTTACTAGGGTATACTTATCACCCACATCCATGTTTTCAAAAAATTAATTCCATAATATTATTTATATTATTATAAAAAAATTTATGTTGAGTTTTACCCATTTTTACTAAATAGTATGAAAGGAATGTTTTATATTTTTCTTTACAAGGTACTTTTTTACTTATCTGACAAAAGTACGTGGATAAAGTTTTATTTTAACTTATATGAAATGAAGGGATTTTTCACTTTATAACACCATATTTCCTTGTATCTTACCATAAAATATTTCACGTTTAGTTTTCAAGAAAATAATATCTTTTACTATTGCACGACATTTTAATAAAAGAAAAATAAATAAATAATAAATGATATTTTCCTCAGGAATTATTTTCAAGTGACTTCTAAAAGTTATTTTCCATCTTCGATAACATTATATAATGTAACTTATTATTAAATGGGTATATTTTTCATGGTTAATATCACTATTATTTCAATTTTTGAATTTATAAAACTCATTTATTTTCTATGGGTTATTTTATGATTTCTATGATATCTATTTTATTCCAAGGGTTAAGATATGATGAATGCTTTATATTCCCTGTGTCACATGAACGTATGATTTCATTATGTGATTCGTGGGAGCTATATATCCCTAAAATTCCTTGGTTAAAGATTTATATCTTACGATATAGAATAATATGTTCTTGGGATTGAACATTTACTATAAATATGGTCACAGGAGTGAACCATGACTACCAATATGATATAGGGAGTGAATCCATACTACCAAGATGGTCATGGAAGAAATAAATTGAATACTATGGAAATAATATTATATTATTATGTGTCAGCCAAATATTCCATTTCCAATTCATATATTATGATTTCGTGGCTTGTTTTCCTTTTTTTCTACTGATTCATGTCTTATGAACTGCCAATTTTTGTACCTTGATTTTTTTATCATCTTTGATATACAGGGTATGATCTTCTATCCTATACTCATGATTATGTTAAAATGTTTCCCTTATTTAACCTTACGGATCATCTAAGCTCTCCCATTTTTATGTTTCATTTCTCAATGATATAAATAAAGGTCTTGAGAAAGATTTTTCAAAAAGGGATTCTAGAAATGAAGAAATAAGCAAAAGATTATATAGTCATATTATGAACTAGTTGTTTATGTTTCTTATTTTCTAAAGACACTAAACCTATATGATTCTAGAATAGTTTTATTATGTTTTAATAAATATTATTCACTTTATATTTAATATCAATGCATGTAAAGTATGGGTCATTATAGTTGGTATCATAGAAAATTTATAGTTAACCTTTGTATACTAGAATGAGAAAACATTATCAAGAAATTTATAGATAATTATAAGTGTTGGATATAATCCTAGTGTTTATGTAATAAATATAGATATCTTATGATAAAACCTAAGGTGTCTTGAATTAAAATTTTATGAGTAGTTTACCTTGATCACGTGGTTTTCCCATTTTTATTAGTGTTTCTCAAACTATTATTCTTAGTTATAGTCAATGGCTAGAACCCGAAAGAACCACATTAATGATGAATGTAGTGGGAAATGAAATGATTGTCCTCCTAAGTGGCCAAATGTTATGGGACCTATAATGAAAAATATTTTTTCCATGCTAACAAAACTTTATCAAGCTATAAACCATACAGTATTTCCCAACAAGAAAAATAAATAACAAAATTATGTTCATTCCTTTATGAGTTAGTGTCTACCTAATTTTGATGGGTCTTCTAATCCATCAATGGACCAATAATTAATTATCACCAATGAAAATAAATTTTTAGTTCTCCAATGTTCATAGCATGATAAAGTAATCTTAGAAGTCTATCATTTGGAGGGTGAAGTTGATAAATGGTGGAAACTTATCAAGAATATGAGGCAAATAGACAAAATTGAATCTATGTAATGGGATGAGTTCACGAACTTATTTTTCAATAAGTACATTCCTCGTATTCTTTGAATAACGATTGAGAAGTATTTTCTCAAGCATAAAAAAGGAAGATGAGTCAGTTGGTACCTATGAGTAAAATTTCAGAAGATTTTAAAGGTACGCTTTTGGGATTATCATTCAACTTGAGAGTAAGATTGATTGATTTTTTAGTGGCCTAAAACCACGTCTCCAAAGGGAATTATCCACAAGGGAGTTTAATATCTATGAGGAAATATTTTTTTGTGATCTCAAGGTTGATATGGAGATTGGTGTTACCCATCAGTCTTATGGGATTGATAAGAAGAGTAAAATGGAATTCAAGGGTAAATATAAAAACCATAGTGAAAATGAGATGATCATTAATTTATGCCCAAAGTGTGTAACTAATCATGGATGAAAATGTATTAAGGGGTATAATAAATTTTATAATTTTGTTAAAGAAGGTCATTGGGAAATTGAGTACTGAAGTGATGAAAAAAAGATAGTTAATGATGAAAAGGGTATAAAGAATTCACCTTCCACACTTCAATGATACAAGTGAAAGGAAATGGGGCATTATTCTAACAAATTTCCTAATATGAAGGTTATCAATGATTATAATTGTTAGAAACCTATTAATGTTAAGGATATAAGAAAATCGCATGTGATCATTATCGGTGATATTGAGTATGATAATGAAGTGGTGAAAGGTATAATTACAATCCACTCTAAAGTATCAAATGTTTTATTCAATTTTGGATCCACGCACTCATTAATTTTGGAGTAATTTTCTAATGGTATAGCCATATTACCTTAAAATTTGATGTTGAGTAAGCTATGAAAACATCTAATGGCGTAATAGTCACATCACAAGTTTATAATTATTCTCCAGTTGAAGATTCTGAGAAATTTTTTCTAGAAAATCTTGTGATCATTACTTTAGTTTAATTATATGTAATTATTATCATGTATTGGGTTTCTTTATATGGATCTCATATCAATTTTCAAGGAATGGAAGTCACATTTCATATTATGAAAGAATATGGGATCATCTATCGATGTAATAATCAATATTAAGTTCTAGTGGAAATTTCATCCATATTATGGGTCTTATTCCAATGAATGAAGGATATATATCTCATATGGTTGGGGAGAAACATTCATTTAAGGAAACACCTATTGTATGGGAGTTATTTGATGTGTTTTTTGGACGAACTTCAGGTCTTCTACCAAATCATGAAGTTTAGTTTTCAATAGAACTCATACTCGGTGTTATGTCTATTTCAAAGACTCCTTATAGAATGGCCCCAATTGAGTTGCAATAATTGAAAAAGAAACTCTAATAGAATCTTGAAAAGGGATTCATATGAACAATTTAATCACCTTGAGGAGAACCTATCATATTTCTTAATAAGAAATATAGATCAATGAGACTCTAAATTGATCATCGATAACTTAACAAGATCATTATCTAGAAAAAAATATCATATTCCCCACAATGATTATTTATTCGTCCAACAAGATTGATCTTCATTCATAATATTATCAATTAAGTGTCCAGAAGGAAGATATACCAAATATTACATTATTTACAATGTATGGACCATATAAATTTATAGTAATTCCTTTTGGTCTTACTAATTCCCCTGTTATATTCATGGATCTAATGAAGAGATTCTATAGAGACTATCTTAATTAATTTTTGGTAGTCCTTATAGATGATATTATAGTTTATTCTAAGGGAAAGGAAGAGCATAAATGTCACATGATAATTTTAATAAACACCCAAAGAAAGGATAATCTATATGAAAAATTTACCTTGTGTGAATTTTGGCTACATAAAGTTTCATATTTTAGTCACAAAATCTCAATATAGGGGATATCTATAGATCTATAAAAAAATAGAAGTTATTTAAAGTTATACTATACCAACAATGGTAACTGAGAAAAATATTTTTCTTGTTTTGGATGGATATTATCGACATTTTATGAAATATTTTTCATGAATATCTAATCCAGTATCCATGTTAACTCGTATATGAGTTAAGTTTTTGTGGATGGAGGAATGTAAAGAGAATTTCAAAGAGCTAAAAAGAATGTTAGGCAGTTCACCTATACTCACATTTCTTTATAGCATAGAAAGGTTTGTCATATACAGTGATACATACAATAAGGGTTTGGTATGTTTAGTCATGAAAAATGATATGGTGATAGCTTATGGATCGTGACAATAAAAAATACATGAGAAAAATTACCCAACTAATGATTTAGAGTTAGATGTGGTAATCATTCCATTAAAGATATGGAGGCATTACCTTTACGTAGAAATTTTTTACATATATACTAATCACAAAAATTTAAATTATATATTCACTCAAATTGATATTAATATACACCAAAGGAGGTGGTTGGTGTTGAATAAAGATAATGACTTCTCAATACATTACCACCCTGGGAAAGCGAACAGGTGGAGGATAAATTGAGTCAAGGGGACCATGCTAGCATATCAATGATGAGTATCACAAAAGATCCAATATTTATAGATATGAAAATATTTGATCTAGAAATCATAGAGCAAGGGGTTTAATCTTATCTTTTCCACAATAATGTTCAACCATCTATACTAGTAAAGATAAAGGAGACATAGAAGGAAGGTGTGGAACTATAAAAGAAAGTGAGAAATGTTCTTGAATTCAACCTTGATTGTGATTGAATAATAAAGTTCCTAAACTATGTTTGCATTCCTCCCATACCATAATTAAAGAACGAACTATTGTATGAGGATCACAGCTCATCATTCTTTATTCATCATGGAGGCACAAAGATGTATAGGGACCTAAAAGAGTATTTATAGTGTGATGGGATGAATGTTGATGTTGTTGAATGTGTCTCTCAGTGCATGGTTTGTTAGTAAGTTCATGTTGAGAGACATATGTCCAAGGGGATGTTACAACCATTACCCATACAATAATGGAAATGGGAAAACATCACTATGGACTTTGTCGTCGGACTTACCATAACATCTAAACGCCATAATGTTATTTGGGTTATGGTTGACTTAAGAAATCAGAACACTTAATATGCTATTAGATATGATTTATCTCTTGATCATCTTTCTATGATATATATATAAATTAAGTGGTAAGATTGCATGGTGTACCACTTTCCATTATATCAGATCGAGATATATGGTTTACCTCAAAGTTTTGGTGGATTCTTCAGTAGGATATGGATGAAGATTAAAGCTTGAGCACTATATATCATCCTCAGATAGACAGTTTGTCTGAGAGGAAAATTAAAACACTATAAAAAAAAATTAGAGCTTGGTCTATGGATTTAAAAGGTGGTTGGGATCAAAACCTACCTTTGGTGGTAGTTTCTTACAAGAATGGATTTTAATCTAGTATTCATATGGATTCTTATGAATCCCTCAATAGAAGGAAATGAAAAAATTCAACATTATTGGATTAATTTGGGTAACTAAAGAGACTAGGACAAGATCATGTTGATGAAAAGGAATATAAGGTCAGATCAATTCAATAACACATAAGAGAAGCTCAGAGTCACCAAATAGTTATGCTGATAATCAATAAAGATACCTAGAGTTTTAAGTGGGTGACAAGGTGTTTCTAAGAATATCTCCCTAGAAGTGAGTATTGAGATTTTGAAATAATGGAAAACTAAGCTATAGGTATATCAGTCCTTTTGAAATTATAGATTTTGTTTGGAAATTATCTTATCGATTGGCGCTTCCGCTGAATCTCTCTTAAGTTCATGACGTGTTCCATGTATCTATCCTGAGAGAGTACATACCTGATTCTTCAGATGTACTAAAATCCAAATTCATACCCCTAATGAGATATTTTTATTATGAATAACAACTGATAGATATTCTAGATCATAGATAGAATGTTTTATGAAACAATACCACTTTATTTGTTAAAGTTTTACGGTGGAACCACCAATTTGAGGAAGCTACGTGGGAACCTTAGGATGTGTTGAGGTAGAGGTATCCTCATATTTTTGTATCAAATTGAACAATTTCAAAGGAGAAATTAATTTTAAGGGGGGTAGAATGTAACACCCCGATATTTTAATAAGCATTTCTCTTTTTATAATTATAATTTTTTAATAGCTTGCATTGCATGCAATTGTGAGTTTAAATGAACTATGTGACACTATAAATATTATAACCTAGCCATTAAATTGTCACAAATAAGTATAAATAATTATATTATGAAATAAATATAAATATTTAATTCAATATTAATTTTTATTAAAATTATTTAATTTAAGAAATAGTGAATATACTAGTTTTATTGAAAACTATATTTTCCTTTGTAATATAAAATTATGTTTCAGATTAGTTTAAAATTTTAATTTGTTCATTTTTATTTAAAATATTCTAATTATGGTTTCTTAAATGATTTTATATCTGAATTTTTAAAAAAACATTTTATGTCTTAAAAGGGTGTTTTTTGAAAAACTTTTTTGTCATAACATTTTACCGGTTTTATTTTAAATTTAATTCTGCAACTTATTTGTTTTGAATTTTGAAAGATAGATGTAAAATTTGGAATCATAATTTTCAATATTTTTTGTATTTACCTTTTTTCCAATATTAATAGTAATCTTGGTAAATTTGTTACCATGGTGAAGGGTAAATTAGGTAATTTTGGTTGAAAATAAAATTATAATGAATATAAATTGACCCTAAAAATGAAAAAAAATACATTAGAAGAAACAAATTCGACCCTTAACACATATGGTTCAAAATTGAGTTATTTAATGGCCACTTATCCATGAAAATGACATAGATATTAATAAAACCAAAGAAAGTGATAAAATGTCATACTCATATTTCATATAATTATAATAGTTTTTATATTAGGATAACCAGGAGATATATTCGAACTTAAATAGTCTCTATAAATATAAAATAATTATATATATCATTCTAATTTATTTATAATTTTTAGGGACAAAATAATTACCTTTAATACTGACACAGTAGTGATATAGTAATTATTTTATTAATAGAATTATCAAATAAATGATCTTAAAAATATTAACATAAATATAATTTGAGTTAATTAGGGTGATAAAATAATTTTATAGGTTACTATGAAATGTTTTGAGTGTATTAAATAATTTTTTTCTAATTTATCTTGCTTTTTTATTTTATTAAAAGTTAAAGTAATGAATAGTGTCAAAATTGATACTAATGATATTTTATGAAAATAATGTATTATTAAATTATTCAAAAATAATTAAAATAATTAAAAATTAGGAATTTGTTTTTTGTGGTATGAAATATCATAATGTTTCCATTTAAAGACAATTTACACCATATAAGTTTATAATTTTAGCTATTTAATTTTTAAATTGTTATTATCATAATTAAAATTAAAATAAATTTAATATGGGTTAATCAAAATTATAAGATTTAAAATAAACAAAAATGTATAGATTTTATTTTTTGATTATATTACAAATTTATATCATCTAATATTTGAATCCATGGACTTTTGTGGTATGTTTTATATAATAGGAATTTATTATAAATTAATCTTTTGATAATTTCCAAAAGTGTCCCTTATATCAATTATAAAATGGAACCTCATCCCTCACTTCTTCATATCCCTCTAATCCTTTAATATATACCAACCACTAAAAATTTCCCTTATCAAAATACCTATCCACATTCTATATCTTTTTTTTCTCTTAAAATACTAACTTTATGGTCCCTAAGAGGAGATCTAGAGGGTAATCGTCGAAGAAGAGGTAACTTCCTTACCGACTCATTCAAAATCATTTCTTCTTCTACTTACTCTTCTTATATTGTTTCCATTATAATATAATAAATACATTATCACCAATATTATTATATGTTATTATTTTTATGTAACAACCATATTCCACCTTATATCCATCCAATGAAAAACGAAATCACCTTGCATGTGTACGTACGACATACCGTCTCCACACCATGGTGTATTTTTTTCATTGCCAATTTATTTGGAAGGGAATAATGATGGAAGTAATGGAAATATATAATGATTATAAAATGATATTAACTTCTTAAAAAATATATATACACCATTCACTTTAATAATGTTTACTATTAAGGATTTGATGTCATCGTTCGTGCGTATGTATGGACTACCATCTCCATGACGTGATAAGATTCATTTTCCTTATTTTCCATTAAAAATGATAATATAAAAGTATAGAATGAATAAATATGATATATACTACCATAATTACATTATGAAAATTATATTACTATAACCTATAAATAATATGTCAAACTTATACGAATAAACATGCATAGAAAAAATGAAACAATTAACACCTGAAAGAAGAGTAATAATGAAATAGTATTAAATGGGTGATAATATGTTCATATATGATATCCACAATATAACTATGGTTATTGTAACACCCCGAGATTTTATGAAAAATATTCTTTTTAATTTCATTAATGTCTTGTGTTGTACGCTACACCAAAAGTAGCTTGCACAACACGCATCCTTGACTTGCCTTTCATTACACGCAATCATGACCTTCCTCGATAGCGTGTGTAGTACGCAATACTGAGTTTCACTAAACAACGATATGCTATTAAAATGTTATTAAAACTAGCCGTTATGAATAGTAATAACCACTTTTTGAAATTTTTTAAATATTATTTTTCAAAATGGACTTCAATTTTGGATTCGGAATATCAAAATTAGCTTAGGGTGAAATTTTGGTACTTTTCGAATAACTTTCATATTTTGATGAATAGTGAAAATTACTAAATTTTAATTAAAAACAACTTTTTCAATCGAAATAATTAATAGTGATAAATTATTAATTTGAGTGGTTTTAAAGTATATTTAGAATATATTTTTACAATTTAATACAATGTTGGTCATTGGATGTAATTTCACATTTAAACCAGACATAAACAAGTGTCAATCTTTTCATAGTTATTATCTCTTAAGAACACGCTATTTGTTTTGACGACAGGAATTAATTTTTAAATTAATTAATTCAACTAATATGTATTGAATTTGGTAAAATAGACATCATTTTTGAGTTAATAAAATCAAATATAGCTTAAGCCAAATTTTTGGTATTTTCTTGGAAACTTTCATTTTTTGATGAATACTGAAACCACTAAGTGGTAGTTTAAAAAAATGAATTTTTCATAAAACTTAATTTTACCGCTTCTGTGAGTGGAATTTCAAAAATCTGAAAGACACGGTTGATGTTAGTAAGTAAAATTTGGTTCAATGAGATGAAAATAATTTTTGTTGAATAGTAACGTTTTACTTTTTTTTACCACGGTTAAAAGTAAATAGGGTAATTAAGGGTAACAATGATATTATTATTACCCTAACAAATGTACTAATTCTATTTTATAAGTTTAATTAGACCAAAAACAACCTTAGGAATAAAATATGACCATTTAGGCCCACTTGGATTAGATTAGGACATTTATTATTAATTTATTTAAAGAAGGGTTAAAATAGTTAAAATCAAAGTTTAATAAGTATAACATTTTTAATATAGGGTTATACATAAGATAAATTAGACTATAAATATTCATTAGAAATCTAAAAATCCTTTCTACATAATTCTAATTTATTTGTAATTTTTAGACGTTATATAATTTAATTTATTTATGACACAAATATGAAGCAGTAATTATCTTATTAATGAAATATTGACATAATTGATGTTATAAATACCCAAATAAATATAATTTGAGACTTTTTATGAATTCCACTAATTTTATAAGTTAATATTAAATGTCAGTATTGATTTAAGTAACGTTTTTCTAACTAATCATTCTGTTATGATTTTCACAAAAATGAATTTCTAAATAGTGTCAAAATTGACATAAAATATTTTTTAAAACAAATATTATATTATTAATTGTTATTTTATTACTAAAAATCTAAGGTTCATCTAAATGACTTATATAAGGTTATATATATTAATAATAAACAACTTGGGGTTCTTTTTTCTTATTATAGTAAGTTTATTAACCTTATAGTGTAAGAACACAAGAAGACACGGTAAAAGTAAAATTATTTAACTTAATGTTAAATATAAATGATAAGGTTAAAATAGGAACCTAAACATGTCTGAATTATATTGGATGAGATGATTGAAACCCATCCCCACCATAGATTCGAAATAAATCAATTTGGAGCTACTTAAAACCGAATTTGGCTTTATAATAAAATAATATTTTTAGTTATTCCAAAGCTGCCCCTCTCCTCCCTTATAAAAGGGCACCTCCTCCCCCTCTTCCTCACACCACTTTGAGCCTTCAAGATCGGATAAACCCTGACAATTTCTCCTCTAAACTTCCCTAGAGACATCCTAGATGTCCTGGTCTTCTTAAAAGACCAATTTTATTGCCCTAAAAGGAGGTCTCAAAGAGGCGTTTCAAAGAAGAGGTAATGTCTGTTACCAATTCTTTCAACTTTATTTCTTCTTCCACTTCTTCTTCTTTAGTTGTTTCATTATGAAGTAATAACATCAGTATCACTCATATACTGATATTTTATTATAAGTATGAAAAAACCCTATTTCATCATCTATCCATCCTACGAAAAATGAAATCACCGCGCGTGCGTACGTACGGAATACCGTCTCCACGCCGTGGTGTAATCTATTTTCCACCACCACCATACATGGATGGGTATAATGCTGTAAATAATGAATATATATGATTATTGTAAAGTTATATTGATTCTGAAATAGTATACATACACTCCAATATAATTACACGATCATAAGAATGATATCATCGCTTGTGCGTACGTACAGACTACCGTCTCCACGACGCGACGAGATTCATTCTCCACGTTAACCATTCATGAGTGATTATAAAGTATATATAATAAGTAATCATGAAATATATGAAATAATAATGATACTATATTTATGTTTATATATATATATTTCATCTACTTAATTCCATTCAACTTAATAAGGAAACGAAAACAGCGTTCATGCGTACATACGGCCTACCGTCTCCATTAACGGTGTATTTCTTTCCATTTACTGTTCTATTATATATATGTATATTTTAAATATATATTATATATAAATCATGTTTTATATTCTGGAATTAAGTATTCATGATCTAAGTAATAATATGAATAATTACAATTCAAAACACGGACGACAAATGAAACGATTTTACCCAAAACACACTTTAACATGGAATTTAGAAAAGAACGGGTAATATAAAGTCGTAGGTGAACCATATATGATATAATAACAACGAGTATGATTATGGAATAATTCAATGACATTATTTAAATCATTATAAAGTATGTTCGGACACTTACGAATCAAATCGGACCTAAGGTAAGGGAAATATCACAATCTCATTTTTATCCAAGATTGCTTTTACTTTGGTATTTACCGGGGTGTATTTTATCATCCACATCCATGTTCCCTCAATATGTAATATTATTTCCATCCACCTAAAATTGTTTAAAACCTATTTTACCCTTTGATTAGTTTTTAGTAAAAGATATGAAAGGAATCTTTTTTCGTTTTTCGTATGAGGTACTTTTTAACTTTTCCGACAAAAGTATGAGAAGAATGTTTTTTTTAACTTATACGGCATGAATGGATTTTTAAAATATTATTTCCAAGAATCTTACTTTACAAGTTTTCAAGTTTATTTTTAATCAACTTCTTTTAGTTTAAAATTGTAGGACATGTTAATAATGGAAAATTCTTTTGAAGTAGAAAGGATATTTTCCTCAAGAATGGAGTTCAACTATTTTATCAAAAATATTTTCCATCTAAGATAATATAGGATTCTGTTTCTATCCCTATTATTACATTGATTTGATTATGTTGTGATGGAAATATTTTTATGAAATCCTTTATCTTATATGAATTATTTTATGATGTCATGATGTTTAAGATTCCCATTTTTATTACATGGGTTATGCTATGATGTATGGTTTTTGATTTTTGTGGCACACATAAGAATGGTATCATTATGAGATGGGTGGGACCTATATCTCCCTCCAATTCACTGGGTAAGGATTTTATATATCATGAGATAGACATGTCTGGAACGGTAGGTTATACCGGTTCAGTGAAACAGGACGGAAACGAGGAGTGAACTCGGTTCAGAAATGGACTTTGTCTACTAAGATAGTCTTGGAAATGAGTCTTGACTAATAAGAAATGATTCTCTATGATTATGTGTGTATGCCACAAAGTTTCATGTTTTAAGTTATGAGTATTAGGATTACATTTCACTACTATGATTTATCCCATGTTATGAAATTATGATCTCTTTTGAAGGTTAAGATTTCCAAAAGTTATGTTCTTATGAATATGATGTGATTGATATTTCTTTTTTTACCCTTACTGAGAATTTGAGATCACCCTTTTATGTTTTCTTTTCCCCGGGATATAAAGAAAGGTTTTAGGTAAAAAAAAGGAAGATATTTATGGGAGATGTTGAAGATCTTTCACCACTATTAGAAGATTATATTCGAGTTTCCAAAGACACTAAACAATTACGGTCCTTGTGTGTGTGTTTTTGTAATGTACTAAGTATTCCGCAAAAGTAATTTAATGTCCATGTACGTCAAGATTCGGGTCTCTACAGTTGGTATCAGAAGAAAGGTTTAGTCAACCTTTGGAAACTAGGATGTGAGAACTTTAGTGAGATCCCTAGAGATATTTCTACGGTATGTCTAGGGATGTCTCTAAGGTTAAGTATACATATAGGTTATAGTACTAGAATTGTGCTAACGATCTTAGAATTTAACCTAAGATGTTAGATATTGAAGGTACTCCCCCTTTATTATATTGTTTTCCCTAGTATGATTTTTGTCTCTCACACTATTCTTTTTGGGTTTTTGACGATGGCTGGAACCCGAAGGAACCGTGTTGATCAATGCAATGGACAATGCAATGATTATCCTCCTGAACAAACAAATGTTATGGGAGATGGAGTGAAAAATCTTATTACTATACTTACACAAGCTATGAAACATTCTGGACTTCCAAATGAGTAGAGAAGGGAACAATATTCTATTGAGCCCTTCATGAGGCAACTTCCACCTTCTTTTAGTGGGTCTTCTGATCCACTTGTTGCTGAACAATGGATCAGTACCACTGAAAAGATATATTCAGTTCTTCAATGTTCTGAACATGATAAATTCATCTTATCATTATATTGTTTGGAAGGTGAATCTGATCAGTGGTGGAATCTTATCAAGAATATGAGGCAAAGAGATGAAATTGAGTCCATGGAATGGGACGAGTTCAAGAACTTATTTTTCAATAAGTAATTCCCTCGTATTCTTCGAACAAAGATGGAGAAGGATTTTCTTGAACTAAAGCAAAAGGATGATGAATATGTTGGTATATACGAAGTGAATTTTATAGGGCTTGTAAGGTATGCATCTGGATTTATAATCCAACGTGAAAGTAAAGTTGATCGATTCTTCAGTGGCTTAAAACCAAATCTTCGAAGGGAATTAGCTATAAGATACTTGAGTAGCTATGAAGAAATTTTGTGTTGTGCTATCAAGGTAGAAATGGAAGTTGGTGTTACTTATCCATCTCATATTTTTGACAAGAAATGAAATATGGAGTTCAAGGAGAAATCTCAGAATAATGGTGAAAAGAAGATGAATGTTTCCTTATGCTCAAAGTGTGGAAAGAATCATAGTGGAGATTGTCTTAAAGGGACAATTAAATGTTTCAAATGTGGAAAAGAAGATCATCGGGCATTTGAATGTCGCAATAATGGGAAGAAGATGTCTAATGATGTAAACAAAGGAAAGGAAACACAGAATGAACCTACTACACTTCAATGCTTCAAGTGCAAGGAAATGGGGCATTATGCTAATAAATTCCATAATCCAAGAGTTAGTGATGATCAACATGAGCAACCACTTAAGGCCAAGGACAAAGGGAAGTCACATGCGATCACCATTGGTGATGTTGAATATGAAAACGATGTGGTGGAATGATTAAGTGTTTATGTAATGGGATAATGTTGTATACAGTATCGTGGAATATTGGAATATTTATGTATTGTTCTATTGTGGTTTTCAATAATTTTATGGTACCGGTAACCATGGAAAGTGATTGAGATATTTTTGGAAATAAGATGATATGTTCATAATGAAGGGAAAACGAGAAAATGAAATGTTTAACAGTATTCATGAGCTCATGGTTGATATAAGGACTAAGTGATATCATGGTTTGAGTATAAAGAATTTTGAGGATTTTGGTTTGTGGAATGTGTTAACTTTTAACTGCATTCATGTTTTCAATAAAGTTAAATGGGTATTAATTTTTCAAGAGAATACATTATTAAGGTATTCACAGGATTGGAATGTGACCAACAAGATATATGGGGGATAAATGATGGTATTCACATGTTTGGTTGATGACATTTCAAGTAATCATTTTCTTTATACTATGATCTTGGGCCGAAGTATTTTAGATAAGCCTAAAGATTGTAATAGATTATGTTTGACATAAGTTAGTATTGTTTATGGATAGAAATTTTGTCGATATTATTGATCGGATGTTATAGTAATGTAGTTTTAGAAAAAGGACAACCTGCAGGATGGGCGACAGCCCATCGCGTCGGACAAGGCTGTGGGAATCGATCCCACAACTGAAGTGCTACTAGCCTTTATCGCCTACCACTGGTCTACAGGGAGTCCCTGTTCAGTAGAAACTAGTTTTATTCTATTAAGAAGTATTATATAAGAAGTATAAGTCCATTTTAGGAACCATATATGATTAATCTCCCTATAGATCGACTTATGTATATTTAATAACTTCTTCTATCCTTTTGTTTGAGATAGATGGAATGACCCGTAATTCTATCACATGATCTGATAACACTTCACGAATAAAAAATTCAACTTCATTTCTTTAAGAGATGAAGTGGAAATTTTTCAAGGCACGAACAATTGTGAGATTGTACCAAAATAAAGTAAGTATTTATTCTAATTCAAATTTTTCAACTTTAAGATAATGATATTGAAAACCAAAAATGTTGTCCTAGTTATCTTATATCTAATGAATCATATGGTACCCTAGATCATCACAAATTTATGGCTTTGTGATTTCTGGATTTTCCATAGCGATGTTCTCTACCACTCACCATCAGAACATGATGGTTATATTTCTCTTCCATATCCATATTTTCACCTATGTGGAAACCCAGTGATTAGTTTATTTGGGTAACGGTTACGTTTCATACTTTTGTTTTTAAAGATTGTTTTTGGTATTCCTTTTTACGATGTGGGTTTCTATTAAAGAAACTTTCGAGTAGTAAACAATTTATAACCCCGATGAATTTCGAGGGCGAAATTCATTTTAAGGGGGGTAGAATGTAACACCCCGATATTTTATGAAAAATATTCTTTTTAATTTCATTAATGTCTTGTGTTGTACGCTACACCAAAATTATCTTGCACAACACGCATCCTTGACTTGCCTTTCATTACACGCAATCGCGACCTTCCTCGATAGCGTGTGTAGTACGCAATACCGAGTTTCACTAAAAAACGATATGCTATTAAAATATTATTAAAACTAGCCATTATGAATAGTAATAACCACTTTTTGAAATTTTTTAAATTTTATTTTTCAAAATGGACTTCATTTTTGGATTCGTAATATCGAAATTAGCTTAGGGGGAAATTTTGGTACTTTTCGAATAACTTTCATATTTTGATGAATAGTGAAAATTACTAAATTTTAATTAAAAACAAATTTTTCAATCGAAATAATTAATAGTGATAAATTATTAATTTGAGTGGTTTTAAAGTATATTTAGAATATATTTTTACAATTTAATACAATGTTGATCATTGGATTTAATTTCACATTTAAACCAGACATACACAAGTGTCAATCTTTTGATAATTATTATCTCTTAAGAACACACTATTTGTTTTGACGACAGGAATTAATTTTTAAATTAATTAATGCAACTAATATGTTTTGAATTTGGTAAAATAGACATCATTTTTGACTTCATAATATCAAATATAGCTTAGGCCTAATTTTTGGTATTTTTCTGGAAACTTTCATTTTTTGATGAATACTGAAACCACTAAGTGGTAGTTTTAAAAAAATCAATTTTTCATAAAACTTAATTTTACCGCTTCTGTGAGTGGAATTTCAAAAATCTGAGAGACACGGTTGATGTCATTAAGTAAAATGTGGTTCAATGAGATGAAAATAATTTTTGGTGAATAGTAACTTTTTTCTTTTTTTACCACGGTTAAAAGTAAATAGGGTAATTAAGGGTAACAATGATATTATTATTACCCTAACACATGTCCTAATTCTATTGGATAAGTGTAATTAGACCAAAAAAACCTTAGGAATAAAATATGACCATTTAGGCCCACTTGGATTACATTAGGACATTTATTATTAATTTATTTAAAGAAGGGTTAAAATAGTTAAAATCAAAGTTTAATAAGTATAACATTTTTAATATAGGGTTATAAATAAGATAAATTCGACTATAAATGTTCATTATAAAGATAATAATATTTCCTACATAATGATAATTTATTTTTAATTTTTAGACATTATATAATTTAATTAATTTATGACACAAATATGATGCAGTAATTATCTTATTAACGAAATATTGACATAATTGATGTTATAAATACCCAAATAAATATAATTTTAGACTTTTTATGAATTAAATTAATTTTCTAGCTTAATATGAAATGTTATTATTGATTTAAGTAACTTTTTTCTAACTAATCATTCTGTTATGATTTTCACAAAAATCAATTTATAAATAGTGTCAAAATTGACATAAAATAGTTTTTAAAACAAATATTATATTATTAATTGTTATTTTATTCCTAAAAATCTAAGGTTTGGAAAAATGACTTAGATAAGGTTATATATATTAATAATAAACAACTTGGGGTTCTTTTGTCTTTTTATAGTAAGTTTAGTAACCTTATAGTGTAAGAACACAAGAAGACACGGTAAAAGTAAAATTATTTAACTTAATGTTAAATCTAAATGATAAGGTTAAAATAGGAACCTAAACTTCTCTAAATTATATTTGATGAGAGGATTTAGACCCATCCCCACCTTAGATTCGAAATAAATCAATTTGGAGCTATTTAAAATAGAATTTGGCTTTATAATAAAATAATATGTTTAGTTATTCCAAAGGTGCCCCTCTCCTCCCTTATAAAAGGGCCCCTCCTCCCCCTCTTCCTCACACCACATTGAGCCTTCAAGCTCGGATAAACCCTGCCAATTTCTCCTCTACACTTCCCTAGAGACATCCTAGAGGTTTTGTTTTTCTTCAAAGACCAATTTTAGTGCCCTAAAAGGAGGTCTCAAAGAGGCGTTTCAAAGAAGAGGTAATGTCCGTTACCAATTCTTTCAACTTTATTTATTCTTCCACTTCTTCTTATTTAGTTGTTTCATTATGAAGTAATAAAATAAGTATCACTCATATCCTGATATGTTATTATAAGTGTGAAAAAACCCTATTTCACCATCTATCCATCCTACGGAAAATGAAATCACCGCACGTGCGTACATACGGAATACCATCTCCACGCCGTGGTGTAATCTATTTTCCACCACCATCATACATGTATGGGTATAATGGTGTAATGAATGAATATATATGATTATTTTAAAGTTATATTTATTCTGAAATATTATACATACACTCCAATACAATTCCGTGATCATGAGAATGATATCATCGCTCGTGCGTACGTACGGACTACCGTCTCCACGACGCGATGAGATTCATTCTCCATGTTAACCATTCATGAATGATTATAAAGTATATATAATAAGTAATCATGAAATATATTACATTATAATGATAATGGATTTATGTGTATATATATGTATTTCATCTACTTAATTCCATTCAACTCAATAAGGAAACGAAAACAGCGTTTATGCGTACGTACGGCCTACCGTCTCCATGAACAATGTATTTCTTTCCATTTACTGATCTATTATATATATGTATATTCTAAATATATATTATATATAAATCATGTTTTATATTCTAGAATTAATTATTCATGATCTAAGTAATCATATGAATAATTACAAGTCAAAACACGGACAACAAATGAAACGATTTTACCCAAAACGCTCTTTAACATTGAATTTACAAAAGAACGGGTAATATAAAGTTGTAAGTGAACCGTATATGATGTCATAACAATGAGTATGATTCTGGAATAAGTAAATTACATTATTTAAATCATTATACAGGAGGTTTGGACACTTAAGAAGAAAATCGGACCTAAGGTAAGGGAAATATCACAATCTCATTTTTATCTGAGATTGCTTATACTTTGGTATTTACTGGGGTGTATTTTATCATCCACATCCATGTTCCCTCAATATTTAATATTATTTCCATCCACCTACAATTTTTTAAAACCTATTTTACCCTTTGGTGAGTTTTTAGTAAAATATATAAAAGGAATCTTTTGTCGTTTTTCATACGAGGTACTTTTTGACTTTTCTGACAAAAGTACGAGAAGAATGTTTTTTTTAACTTATACGGTATGAATGGATTTTTAAAACATTATTTCCAAGAAGCTTCCTTTACAAGTTTTCAAGTTTATTTTTAATCAACTTCTTTTAGTTTAAAATTGTAGGACATGTTAGGCAAGGAAAATGTTTTTGAAGTAGAAAGGATATTTTCCTCAAGAATGGAGTTCAAGTGTTTTATCAAAATTATTTTCCATCTAAGATAATATAGGATTTTGTTTCTATCCCTATTATTACATTGATTTGATTATGTTGTTATGGGAAGATTTTTATGAAATCCTTTATCTTATATTAATTGTTTTATGATGTCATGATGTTTAAGATTCCCATTTTTATTACATGGGTTATGCTATGTTGTATGGTTTCTGATTTTGTGGAACACATAAGAATGGTATCATTATGAGATGGGTGGGAAATATATCTCCCTATAATCCATTGGGTAAATATTATATATCTCATGAGATAGACATGGCTGGAACGATCGGTTATACTGGTTCAGTGAAACAGGACTGAAACGAGGAGTGAACTCGGTTCAGAAATGGACTTTGTCCACTAAGATAGTCTTGGCAATGAGTCTTGACTAATAAGAAATGATTCTCTATGATTATGTGGGTATTCCACAATGTTTCATGTTTTAAGTTATGAGTATTGGGATTACATTTCACTACTATGATTTATCCCATGTTATGAAATTATGATCTCTTTTGCAGGTTAAGATTTCCAAAAGTTATGTTCTTATGAATATGATGTGATTTATATTTCTTTTTTTTACCCCTACTGAGCATTTGAGCTCACCCTTTTATGTTTTCTTTTCCCCGGGATATAAATAAAGGTTTTACATAAAAAAAGGAAGATCTTTATTGGAGATGTTGAATATCTTTCACCACTATTAGAAGATTATATTCCGAGTTTCCAAAGACACTAAACTATTACGGTCCTTGTGTGTGTATTTTTGTAATGTACTAAGTATTCCCCAAAAGTAATGTAATGTCCATGTACGTCAAGATTCGGGTCTCTACAGTTGGTATCAGAGGAAAGGTTTAGTCAACCTTTGGAAACTAGGATGCGATAACTTTAGTGAGATCCCTAGAGATATTTCTACGGTATGTCTAGGGATGTCTCTAAGGTTAAGTATACGTATATGTTACAGTCCTAGAATTGTGCTAACAATCTTAGAATTTAACCTAAGATGTTAGATATTGAATGTACTCCCCCTTTATTATGTTGTTTTTCCTAGTATGATTTTTGTCTCTCACACTATTCTTTTTGGGTTTTAGACGATGTCTGGAACCTGAAGGAACCGTGTTGATCAATGCAATGGACAATGCAATGATTGTCCTTCTGAACAAACAAATGTTATGGGATATGTAGTGCAAAATCTTATTTCTATACTTACACATGCTATGAATCATTTTGGACTTCCAAATGAGCAGATAAGGGAACAATATTCTATTGAGTCCTTCATGAGGCAACATCCACCTTCTTTCAGTGGGTCTTCTGATCCAATTGTTGCTGAACAATGGTTCAGTACCACTGAAAAGATATATTCAGTTATTCAATGTCCTGAACATGATAAATTCATCTTAGCAGTATATCGTTTGGATGGTGAAGCTGATCAATGGTGGAATCTTATCAAGAATATGAGGTAAAGAGATGAAATTGAGTCCATGGAGTGGGACGAGTTCAAGAACTTATTTTTCAATAAGTACTTCCCTCGTATTCTTCGGACAAAGATGGAGAAGCTGTTTCTTGAACTAAACCAAAAGGATGATGAATCTGTTGGTATATATGAAGTGAATTTTACAAGGCTTGCAAGGTATGCATTTTGATTTATCATCCAACCTGAAAGTAAAGTTGATCGATTCTTCAATGGCTTAAAACCAAATCTTCGAAGGGCATTAGCTATAAGAGACTTCAGTAGCTATGAATAAATTGTGTGTTGTGCTATCAAGGTACAAATGGAACTTAGTGTTACTTATTCAAATCATAGTTTTGGCAAGAAACGAAAGATGGAGTTCAAGGAGAAATCACAGAATAATGGTGAAAAGAAGATGAATGTTTCCTTATGCTCAAAGTGTGGAAAGAAGCATGGTGGAGATTGTCTTAAAGGGACAAGTAAATGTTTCAAATGTGGAAAGGAAGGTCATCGAGCATTTGAATGCCGCAATGATGGGAAGAATATGTATAATTATGCAAACACAGGAAGGGATACACAGAATGAACCTACTACACTTAAATGCTTCATGTGCAAGGAAATGGGGCATTATGCTAATAAATGCCCTAATCCAAGAGTTAGTGATGATCGACATGAGCAACCACTTAAGGAAAAGGACAAAGGGAAGTCACATGCGATCACCATTGGCGATGTTGAATATGACAACGATGTGGTGGAATGATTTAGTGTTTTTGTAATGGGATAATGTTGTATACAGTATCGTGGAATATTGGAATATTTATGTATTGGGCTATTGTGGTTTTCAATAATTTTAGGGTACCGGTAACCAAGAAAAGTGATTGAGATATTTTTGGAAATAAGATGATATGCGCATAATGAAGGGAAAACGAGAAAATGAAATGTTTAACAGTATTCATGATCTCATGATTGATATAAGGACTAAGTGATATCATGGTTTGAGTATAAAGAATTTTGAGGATTTTGGTTTGTGGAATGTGTTAACTTTTAACTGCATTCATGTTTTTAATAAGGTTCAATGGGTATTCATTTTTCAAGCGAATACATTATTATGGTATTCACAGGATTGGAATGTGACCCACAAGATATATAGGGGATAAATGATAGTATTCACATGCTTGGTTGATGACATTTCAAGTAATCGTTTTCTTTATACTATAAGCTTGGACCGAAGTATTTTGGATAAGCCTAAAGATTGGAATGGATTATGTTGGACATAAGTTAGTATTGTTTATGGATAGTACTTTTTTAGATATTATTGATCAGATGTTATAGTAATGTAGTTTTAGAAAAAGGAAAACCTTCAGGACAGGCGACAGCCCATCGCGTCGGACAAGGCTGTGGGAATCGAACCCACAACCGAAGTGCGACTGGCCTTTATCGCCTACCACTGGCCTACAAGAAGTCCATGTTCAGTAGAAACTAGTTTTATTATATTAAGCGGTATAATATAAGAAGTATAAGTCCATTTTAGGAACCATATATGATTAATTTCATTATAGATCGACTTATGTATATTTAATAACTTTTTCTATCCTTTTGTTTGAGACAGATGGAATGACCTGTCATTCTATCACATGATCCGCTAACACTTCACGAATAAAATATTCAACTTCATTTCTTTAAGAGATGAAGTGGAAATTTTTCAAGGCACGAACAACAGTGATATTATACCAAAATAAAGTAAGTATTTATTCTAATTCAAATTTTTCAACCTTAAGAAAATGATACTGAAAACCAAAAATGTTTTCCTATTGATCTTATATCCAATGAATCAGATGGTACCCTAGATCATCACAAATTTATGGCTTTGTGATTTCTGGATTTTCCATAGCCATGTTCTCTACCACTCTCCATCAGAACATGATGGTTAGATTTCTCTTCCATATCCATATTTTCACCAATGTGAAATCCCAGTGATTAGTTTATTTGGGTAACCGTTACGTTTCATACTTTTGTTTTTAAAGATTGGTTTTGGTATTCCTTTTTATGATGTGGGTTTCTATTAAAGAAACTTTCGAGTAGTAAACAATTTATAACCCCGACGAATTTCGAGGGAGAAATTCATTTTAAGGGGGGTAGAGTGTAACACCCAGAGATTTTATGAAAAACATTCTTTTTAATTTCATTAATGTCTTGTGTTTTACACTACACCAAAATTAGCTTGCACAACACGCATCCTTGACTTGGCTTTCATTACATGCAATCGCGACCTTCATCGATAGTGTGTGTAATACGCAATACCGAGTTTCACTAAACAACGATATGCTGTTAAAATATTATTAAAACTAGCCGTTATGAATAGTAATAACCACTTTTTGAAATTTTGTAAATTTTATTTTTCAAAATGGACTTCATTTTTGGATTCGTAATATCGAAATTAGCTTAGGGTGAAATTTTGGTACTTTTCAAATAACTTTCATATTTTGATGAATAGTGAAAATTACTAAATTTTAATTAAAAATAACTTTTTCAATAAAAATAATTAATAGTGATAAATTATTAATTTGAGTGGTTTTAAAGTATATTTAGAATATATTTTTACAATTTAATACAATTTTGGTCATTGGATGTAATTTCACATTTAAACTAGACATAAACAAGTGTCAATCTTTTGATAGTTATTATCTCTTAAGAACACGCTATTTGTTTTGACGACAGGAATTAATTTTTAAATTAATTAATGCAAATGATATGTTTTGAATTTGGTAAAATAAACATCATTTTTGAGTTCATAATATCAAATATATCTTAGGCCTAATTTTTGGTATTTTTCTGGAAACTTTCATTTTTTTAAGGAATACTGAAACCACTAAGTGGTAGTTTAAAAAAATGAATTTTTCATAAAACTTAATTTTACCGCTTCTGTGAGTGGAATTTCAAAAATCTGAGAGACATGATTGATGTCAGTAAGAAAAATGTGGTTCAATGAGATGAAAATAATTTTTTGTGAATAGTAACTTTTTACTTTTTTTTACCACGGTTAAAAGTAAATAGGGTAATTAAGGGTAACAATGATATTATTATTAACATAACACATGTCATAATTCTATTAGATAAGAGTAATTAGATGAAAAACAACCTTAGGAATAAAATATGACCATTTAAGCCCACTTGGATTAGATATGGACATTTATTATTAATTTATTTAAAGAAGGGTTAAAATTGTTAAAATCAAAGTTTAATAAGTATAACATTTTTAATATAGGGTTATACATAAGATAAATCAGACTATAAATATTCATTAGAAATATAATAAGATTTACTACATAATTATAACTTATTTGTAATTTTTAGACGTTATATAATTTAATTTATTTATGACACAAATATGATGCAGTAATTATCTTATTAATGATATATTGACATAATTGATGTTATAAATACCCAAATAAAAATAATTTGAGACTTTTTATGAATTACACTAATTTTCTAGGTTAATATGAAATGTTAGTATTGCTATAAGTAACTTTTTTAGAACTAATCATTCTGTTATGATTTTCACAAAAATGAATTTCTAAATAGTGTCAAAATTGACATAAAATTGTTTTTAAAACAAATATTATATTATTAATTATTATTTTATTCCTAAAAATATAAGGTTAGGACAAATGACTTAGATAAGGTTATATATATTAATAATAAACAACTTGGGGTTCTTTTGTCTTGTTATAATAAGTTTATTAACCTTATAGTGTAAGAACACAAGAAGACACGGTAAAAGTAAAATTATTTAACTTAATGTTAAATCTAAATGATAAGGTTAAAATAGGAACCTAAACTTGTCTAAATTGTATTTGTTGAGAGGATTTCGACCCATCCCAACCTTATCTTCTAAACAAATCAATTTGGAGCTATTTAAAATCGAATTTGGCTTTATAAAAAAAATAAAATTTTTAGTTATTCCAAAGGTGCCCCTCTCCTCCCTTATAAAAGGGCACCTCCTCCCCCTATTCCTCACACCACTTTGAGCCTTCAAGCTTGGCTAAACCCTACCAATTTCTCCTCTATACTTACCTAGAGACATCCTAGAGCTCCTGGTCTTCTTCAAAGACCAATTTTAGTGCCCTAAAAGGAGGTCTCAAAGAGGCGTTTCAAAGAAGACGTAATGTCCGTTACCAATTCTTTCAACTTTATTTCTTCTTCCACTTCTTCTTATTTAGTTGTTTCAGTATGAAGTAATAACATCAGTATCACTCATATACTGATATGTTATTATAAATATGAAATAACCCTATTTCACCATCTATCCATCCTACGGCAAATGAAATCACCGCGCGTGCGTACGTACGGAATACTGTCTCCACGCCGTGGTGTAATCTATTTTCCACCACCACCATACATGGATGGGTATAATGGTGTAAAGAATGAATATATATGATTATTGTAAAGTGATATGGATTTTGAAATAGTATACATACACTCCAATACAATTCCACAATCATGGAACGATATCATCGCTCGTGCGTACGTACGGACTACCGTCTCCACGACGCGATGAGATTCATTCTCCACATTAACCATTCATGAATGATTATAAAGTATATATATAATAAGTAGTCATGAAATATATTACTTAATAATGATACAGGATTTATGTGTATATATATATATTTCATCTACTTAATTCCATTCAACTCAATAAGGAAACGAAAACAGCGTTCATGCGTACGTACGGCCTACCGTCTCAATGAACGGTGTTTTTCTTTCCATTTACTGATCTATTATATATATGTATATTCTAAATATATATTATATATAAATCATGTTTTATATTCTGGAATTAAGTATTCATGATCTAAGTAATCATATGAATAATTACAAGTCAAAACACGGACGACAAATGAAACGATTTTACCAAAAACACTCTTTAACATTGAATTTACAAAAGAACGGGTAATATAAAGTCGTAAGTGAACCATATATGATATCATAACAATGAGTATGATTCTGGAATAAGTAAATGACATTATTTAAATCATTATACAGGAGTTTCGGACACTTATGAAGCAAATCGGACCTAAGGTAAGGGAAATATCACAATCTCATTTTTGTCCGAGATTGCTTATACTTTGGTATTTACTAGGGTGTATTTTATCATCCACATCCATGTTCCCTCAATATGTAATATTATTTCCATCCACATACAATTTTTTAAAACCTATTTTACCCTTTTGTGAGTTTTTAGTAAAACATATGAAAGGAATCTTTTGTCGTTTTTCGTACGAGGTACTTTTTGACTTTTCCGACAAAAGTACGAGAAGAATGTTTTTTTAACCTATACGACATGAATGGATTTTTAAAACATTATTTCCAAGAAGCTTCCTTTACAAGTTTTCAATTTTATTTTGAATCAACTTCTTTTAGTTTAAAATTGTAGGACATGTTCAGAAAGGAAAATGTTTTTGAAGTAGAAAGAATATTTTCCTCAAGAATGGAGTTCAAGTGTTTTATCAAAATTATTTTCCATTTAAGATAATATAGGATTCTATTTCTATCCCTATTATTACATTGGTTTTATTATGTTGTGATGGAAAGATTTTTATGAAATCCTTTATCTTATATGAATTTTTTTATGATGTCATGATGTTTAAGATTCCCATTTTTATTACATGGGTTATGCTATGATGTATGGTTTCTAATTTTGTGGCACACATAAGAATGGTATCATTATGAGATGGTTGGGACCTATATCTCCCACCAATGCATTGGGTAAAGATTTTATATCTCATGAGATAGACATGGCTGGAACGGTAGGTTATTCCGATTTAGTGAAACAGGACTGAAACGAGGAGTAAACTCGGTTCAGAAATGGACTTTGTCCACTAAGATAGTCTTGGTAATGAGTCTTGAATAATAAGAAATGATTCTCTATGATTATGTGTGTATGCCACAAAGTTTCATGTTTTAAGTTATGGTTATTGGTATTAAATTTCACTACTATGATTTATCCCATGTTATGAAATTATGATCTCTTTTGTAGGTTAAGATTTCCGAAAGTTATGTTCTTATGAATATGATGTGATTGATATTTCTTTTGTTTACCCTTACTGAGCATTTGAGCTCACCCTTTTATGTTTTATTTTCCCCGGGATATAAATAAAGGTTTTAGGTAAAAAAAAGTAATATCTTTATGGGAGATGTTGAAGATCTTTCACCAATATTAGAAGACTATATTCCGAGTTTCCAAAGACACAAAACTATTACGGTCCTTGTGTGTGTGTTTTTGTAATGTACTAAGTATTCCGCAAAAGTAATGTTATGTCCATGTACGTCAAGCTTTGGGTCTCTACAGTTGGTATCAGAGGAATGTTTTAGTCAACCTTTGGAAACTAGGATGCGAGAACTTTAGTGAGATCCCTAGAGATATTTCTACGGTATGTCTAGGGATGTCTCTAAGGTTAAGTATACGTATAGGTTATAGTCCTAGAATTGTGCTAACGATCTAATAATTTAACCTAAGATGTTATATATTGAAGGTACTCCCCATTTATTATGTTGTTTTCCCTAGTATTATTTTTGTCTCTCACACTATTCTTTTTGGGTTTTAGATGATGGTTGGAACCCGAAGGAACCGTGTTGATCAATGCAATGGACAATGTAATGATTGTCATCCTGAAAAAACAAATGTTATGGGAGATGGAGTGAAAAATATTATTGCTATACTTACATAAGCTATGAATCATTCTGGACTTCCAAATGAGCAGAGAAGGGAATAATATTCTATTGAGTCCTTCATGAGGCAATGTCCACCTTCTTTCAGTGGGTCTTCTGATCCAATTGTTGCTGAACAATGGATCAGTACCAATGAAAAGATATATTCAGTTCTTCAATGTTATTAACATGATAAAGTCATCTTAGTATTATATTGTTTGGAAGGTGAAGCTGATCGATGGTGTAATCTTATCAAGAATACGAGTCAAAGAGATGAAATTGAGTCCATGGAATGGGACGAGTTCAAGAACTTATTTTTCAATAAGTATTTCCCTCGTATTCTTCGTACAAAGATGGAGAAGGATTTTTTTGAACTAAATCAAAAGGATGATGAATCTGTTGGTATATACGAAGTGGATTTTACAAGGCTTGCAAGGTATGCATCTGGATTTATCATCCAACCTGAAAGTAAAGTTTATCGATTATTCAGTGGCTTAAAACCAAATCTTCGAAGGGCATTAGTTATAAGAGACTTCGGTAGCTATGAAGAAATTGTTCGTTGTGCTATCAAGGTAGAAATGGAAGTTGGTGTTACTTATCCATCTCATATTTTTGACAAGAAACGAAAGATGGAGTTCAAGGAGAAATCTCAGAATAATGGTGAAAAGAATATGAATGTTTCCTTATGCTCAAAGTGTGGAAAGAATCATGGTGGATACTATCTTAAAGGGACAAGTAAATGTTTCAAATGTGGAAAGGAAGGTCATCGGGCATTTGAATGCCGCAATGATGGGAAGAAGATGTCTAATGATGCAAACAAAGGAAGGGATACACAGAATGAACCTACTACACTTCAATGCTTCAAGTGCAAGGAAATGTGGCATTATGATAATAAATTCCCTAATCCAAGAGTTAGTGATGATCGACATGAGCAACCACTTAAGGAAAAGGACAAAGGGAAGTCACATGCGATCACCATTGGCGATGTTGAATATGAAAACGATGTGGTGGAATGATTAAGTGTTTATGTAATGGGATAATGTTGTATACAGTATCGTGGAATATTGGAATATTTATGTATTGGTCTATGGTGGTTTTCAATAATTTTATGGTACCGGTAACCATGGAAAGTGATTGAGATATTTTTGGAAATAAGATGATATGTGCATAATGAAGGGAAAATGAGAAAATGAAATGTTTAACAGTATTCATGAGCTCCTGATTGATATAAGGACTAAGTGATATCATGGTTTGAGTATAAAGAATTTTGAGGATTTTGGTTTGTGGAATGTGTTAACTTTTAACTGCATTCATGTTTTCAATAAGGTTCAATGGGTATTCATTTTTCAAGAGAATACATTATTAAGGTATTCACAGGATTGGAATGTGACCAACAAGATATATGGGGGATAAATGATGGTATTCACATGCTTGGTTGATGACATTTCAAGTAATCGTTTTCTTTATACTATGAGCTTGGACCGAAGTATTTTAGATAATCCTAAAGATTGGAATGGATTATGTTGGACATAAGTTAGTATTTTTTATGGATAGAACTTTTTTCAATATTATTGATCGGATGTTATAGTAATGTAGTTTTAGAAAAAGGACAACCTGCTGGACGGGCGACAGCCCATCGCGTCGGACAAGGCTGTGGGAATCGAACCCACAACCGAAGTGTGACTGGCCTTTATCGCCTACCACTGGCCTACAGGAAGTCCCTGTTTAGTAGAAAATAGTTTTATTATATTAAGAAGTATAATATAAGAAGTGTAAGTGCATTTTAGGAACCATATATGACTAATCTCCCTATAGATCGACTTATGTATATTTAATAACTTTTTCTATCCTTTTGTTTGAGACAGATGGAATGACCCATCATTCGATCACATGATCTGCTAACACTTCACGAATAAAAAATTCAACTTCATTTCTTTAAGAGATGAAGTGGAAATTTTTCAAAGCACGAACAACTGTGATATTGTACCAAAATAAAGTAAGTATTTATTCTAATTCAAATTTTTCAACTTTAAGAAAATGATATTGAAAACCAAAAATGTTTTCCTAGTTATCTTATATCCAATGAATCAGATGGTACCCTAGATCATCACAAATTTATGGCTTTGTGATTTCTGGATTTTCCATAGCCATGTTCTCTACCACTCTCCATCAGAACATGATGGTTATATTTCTCTTCCATATCCATATTTTCACCTATGTGGAAACCCAGTGATTAGTTTATTTGGGTAACCGTTACGTTTCATACTTTTTTTTAAATATTGGTTTTGGTATTCCTTTTTAAGATGTGGGTTTCTATTAAAGAAACTTTCGAGTAGTAAACAATTTATAACCCCGATGAATTTCGAGGGCGAAATTCATTTTAAGGGGGGTAGAATGTAACACCCCGAGATTTTATGAAAAATATTCTTTTTAATTTCATTAATGTCTTGTGTTTTACGCTACACAAAAATTATCTTTCACAACACGCATCCTTGACGTGCCTTTCATTACACGTAATCGCGACCTTCTTCGATAGCGTGTGTAGTACGCAATACTGAGTTTCACTAAACAACGATATGCTATTAAAATATTATTAAAACTAGCCGTTATGAATAGTAATAACCACTTTTTGAAATTTGGTAAATTTTATTTTTCAAAATGGACTTCATTTTTGGATTCGGAATATCTAAATTAGTTTAGGGTGAAATTTTGGTACTTTTCGAATAACTTTCATATTTTGATGAATAGTGAAAATTACTAAATTTTAATTAAAAACAACTTTTTCAATCGAAATAATTAATAGTGATAAATTATTAATTTGAGTGGTTTTAAAGTATATTTAGAATATATTTTTACAATTTAATACAATTTTGGTCATTGGATGTAATTTCACATTTAAACCAGACATAAACAAGTGTCAATCTTTTGATAGTTATTATCTCTTAAGAACACGCTATTTGTTTTGACGACAGGAATTAATTTTTAAATTAATTAATGAAACTGATATGTTTTGAATTTGGTAAAATAGACATCATTTTTTAGTTCATAATATCAAATATAGCTTAGGCCTAATTTTTGGTATTTTTCTGGAAACATTCATTTTTTGATGAATACTGAAACCACTAAGTTATAGTTTAAAAAAAATGAATTTTTCATAAAACTTAATTATACCACTTCTGTGAGTGGAATTTCAAAAATCCGAGATACATGGTTGATTTCAGTAAGTAAAATTTGGTTCAATGAGATGAAAATAATTTTGGGTGAATAGTAACTTTTTACTTTTTTTTACCACGGTTAAAAGTAAATAGGGTAATTAAGGGTAACAATGATATTATTATTACCCTAACACATGTCCTAATTCTATTGTATAAGTGTAATTAGACCAAAAACAACCTTATAAATAAAATATGACCATTTATACCAACTTGGATAAGATTGGGACATTTATTATTAATTTATTTAAAGAAGGGTTAAAATAGTTAAAATCAAAGTATAATAAGTATAACATTTTTAATATAGGGTTATACATAAGATAAATTCAACTATAAATATTTATTAGAAATCTAAAACGATTTTCTACATCATGATAATTTAGTTGTAATTTTTAGACGTAATATAAGTTAATTTATTTATGACACAAATATGATGCAGTAATTATCTTATTAATGAAATATTGACATAATTGATGTTATAAATACCCAAATAAATATAATTTGAGACTTTTTATGAATTACACTAATTTTATAGGTTAATATTAAATGTTAATATTGAGTTAAGTAGATTTTTTCGAACTAATAATTCTGTTATGATTTTCACAAAAATCAATTTCTAAATAGTCTCAAAATTGACATAAAATTGTTTTTAAAACAAATATTATATTATTAATTGTTATTTTTTTCCTAAAAATCTAAGGTTCGTCCAAATGACTTAGATAAGGTTATATATATTAATAATAAACAACTTGGGGTTCGTTTGGCTTCTTATAGTAAGTTTAATAACCTTATAGTGTAAGAACATAAGAAGACACGGTAAAAGTAAAATTATTTAACTTAATGTTAAATCTAAATGATAAGGTTAAAATAGGAACCTAAACTTGTCTAAATTATTTTGGATGAGAGGATTTCGACCCATCCCCACCTTAGTTTCTAAATAAATCAATTTGGAGCTATTTAAAACCGAATTTGGCTTTATTATAAAATAATATTTTTAGTTATTCCAAAGGTGCCCCTCTCCTCCCTTATAAAAGGGAACCTCCTCCCCCTCTTCCTCACACCACTTTGAGCCTTCAATCTCAGCTAACCCCGGACAATTTCTCCTCTACACTTCCCTAGAGACATCCTAGAGGTCTTGTTCTTCTTCAAAGACCAATTTTAGTGCCCTAAAAGGAGGTCTCAAAGAGGCATTTCAAAGAAGAGGTAATGTCTGTTACCAATTCTTTCAACTTTATTTATTCTTCCACTTATTCTTATTTAGTTGTTTCATTATGAAGTAATAACAACAGTATCCCTTATATACTGATATGTTATTATAAGTATGAAACAATCCTATTTCACCATTTATCCATCCTACGGAAAATGAAATCACCGCGTGTGCGTACGTACGGAATACCGTCTCCACGTCGTGGTGTAATCTATTTTCCACCACCACCATACATGGATGGGTATAATGGTGTAAATAATGAATATATATGATTATTTTAAAGTGATATTGATTCTTAAATAGTATACATACACTCCAATACAATTCCACGATCATGAGAACGATATCATCGCTCATGCGTACGTACGGACTACCGTCTCCACGACGCGATGAGATTCATTCTCCACGTTAACCATTCATGAATGAATATAAAGTATATATAATAAGTAATCATGAAATATATGACATAATAATGATGCTGTATTTATGTGTATATATATGTATTTCATCTACTTAATTCCATTCAACTCAATAAGGAAATGAAAACAGCGTTCATGCGTACGTACGGCCTACCGTCTCCCTGAACGGTGTATTTCTTTCCATTTAATGATCTATTATATATCTGTATATTCTAAATATATATTATATATAAATCATGTTTTATATTCTGGAATTAAGTATTCATGATCTAAGTAATCATATGAATAATTACAAGTCAAAACACGGACGACAAATGAAACGATTTTACCCAAAACGCTCTTTAACATGGAATTTACAAAAGAAAGGGTAATATAAAGTCGTAAGTGAACCATATATGATATCATAACAATGATTATGATTCTGGAATAATTCAATGACATTATTTAAATCATTATACAGGAGTTTTGGACACTTACGAAGAAAATCAGACCTAAGGTAAGGGAAATATCACAATCTCATTTTTATCTGAGATTGCTTATACTTTGGTATTTACTGGGTGGTATTTTATCATCCACATCCATGTTCCCTCAATATGTAATATTATTTCCATCCACCTACAATTTTTTAAAACCTATTTTACCCTTTGGTGAGTTTTTATTAAAAGATATGAAAGGAATCTTTTGTCGTTTTTCATACGAGGTACTTTTTGACTTTTCCGACAAAAGTACGAGAAGAATGTTTTTTAACTTATATGGTATGAATGGATTTTTAAAACATTATTTCCAAGAAGCTTCTTTTACAAGTTTTCAAGTTTATTTTTACTCAACTTATTTTAGTTTAAAATAGTAGGACATGTTAAGAAAGAAAAATGTTTTTGAAGTAGAAAGGATATTTTCCTCAAGAATGGAGTTCAAGTGTTTTATAAAAATTATTTTCCATCTAAGATAATATAGGATTATGTTTCTATCCCTATTATTACATTGATTTGATTATGTTGTGATGGAAAGATTTTTATGAAATCCTTTATCTTATATGAATTTTTTTATGATCTCATGATGTTTCAGATTCCCATTTTTATTACATGGGTTATGCTATGATGTATGGTTTCTGATTTTGTGGCACACATAAGAATGGTATCTTTATGAGATGGGTGGGACCTATATCTCCCTCCAATGCATTGGGTAAAGATTTTATATCTCATGAGATAGACATGGCTGGAACGGTAGGTTATACTGGTTCAGTTAAACAGGACTGAAACGAGGAGTGAACTCGGTTCAGAAATGGACTTTGTCCACTAAGATAGTCTTGGCAATGAGTCTTGACTAATAAGAAATGATTCTCTATGATTATGTGTGTATGACACAAAGTTTCATGTTTTAAGTTATGAGTATTGGGATTATATTTCACTACTATGATTTATCCCATGTTATGAAATTATGATCTCTTTTGCAGGTTAAGATTTCCAAAAGTTATGTTCTTATGAATATGATGTGATTGATATTTCTTTTGTTTACCTTTACTGAGAATTTGAGCTCACCCTTTTATGTTTTCTTTTCCCCGAGATATAAAGAAAGGTTTTAGGTAAAAAAAGGAAGATCTTTATGGGATATGTTGAAGATCTTTCACCACTATTAGAAGATTATATTTCGAGTTTCCAAAGACACTAAACTATTACAGTCCTTGTGTGTGTGTTTTTGTAATGTACTAAGTATTCCGCAAAAGTAATGTAATGTCCATGTACGTCAAGCTTCGGGTCTCTACATTTGGTATCAGAGGTAAGGTTTAGTCAACCTTTGGAAACTAGGATGCGAGAACTTTAGTGAGATCCCTAGAGATATTTCTACGGTATGTCTAGGTATGTCTCTAAGGTTAAGTATATGTATAGGTTATAGTCCTAGAATTGTGCTAACGATCTTAGAATTTAACCTAAGATGTTAGATATTGAAGGTACTCCCCCTTTATTATGTTGTTTTCCCTAGTATGATTTTTGTCTCTCACACTATTCTTTTTGGGTTTTAGACGATGGCTGGAACCCGAAGGAACCGTGTTGATCAATGCAATGGAAAATGCAATGATTGTCCTCCAGAACAAACAAATGTTATGGGAGATGGAGTGAAAAATATTATTGTTATACTTACACAAGCTATGAATCATTCTGGACTTTCAAATGAGCAGAGAAGGGAACAATATTATATTGAGTCCTTCAAGAGGCAACGTCCACCTTCTTTCAGTGGGTCTTCTGATCCACTTGTTTCTGAACAGTGGATCAGTACCAATGAAAAGATATATTCAGTTCTTCAATGTTCTGAACATGATAAATTCATCTTAGTAGTATATCGTTTGGAAGGTGAAGCTGATGAATGGTGGAAACTTATCAAGAATACGAGGCAAAGAGATGAAATTGAGTCCATGGAATGGGACGAGTTCAAGAACTTATTTTTCAATAAGTACTCCCCTCGTATTCTTCGGACAAAGATAGAGAAGGAGTTTCTTGAACTAAAGCAAAAGGATGATGAATCTGTTGGTATATACGAAGGAAATTTTACAAGGCTTGCAAGGTATGCATCTGGATTTATCATCCAACTTGAATGTAAAGTTGATCGATTATTCAGTGGCTTAAAACCAAATCTTTGAAGGGAATTAGTTATAAGAGACTTCAATAGCTATGAAGAAATTGTGTTTTGTTCTATCAAGGTAGAAATGGAAGTTGGTGTTACTTATCCATCTCATAGTTTTGATAAGAAACGAAAGATGGAGATCAAGGAGAAATCTCAGAATAATGGTGAAAAGAAGATGAATGTTTCCTTATGCTGAAAGTGTGGAAAGAAGCATGGTGGAGATTGTCTTAAAGGGAAAAGTAAATGTTTCAAATGTGGAAAGGAAGGTCATCAGGCATTTGAATGCCGAAATGATGGGAAGAATATGTCTAATGATGAAAACAAAGGAAGGGATACACAGAATTAACCTACTACACTTCAATGCTTCATGTGCAAGGAAATGGGGCATTATGCTAATAAATGCCCTAATCCAAGAGTTAGTGATGATCGACATGAGAAACCACTTAAGGAAAAGGACAAAGGGAAGTCACATGTGATCACCATTGGTGATGTTGAATATGAAAACGATGTGGTGGAATGATTAAGTGTTTATGTAATGGGATAATGTTGTATACAGTATCATGGAATATTGGAATATTTATGTATTAGTCTATTGTGGTTTTCAATAATTTTATGATACCGGTAACCATGGAAAGTGATTGAGATATTTTTGGAAATAAGATTATATGCGCATAATGAAGGGAAAATGAGAAAATGAAATGTTTAACAGTATTCATGAGCTCATGATTGATATAAGGACTAAGTGATATCATGGTTTGAGTATAAAGAATTTTGAGTATTTTGGTTTGTGGAATGTGTTAACTTTTAACTGCATTCATGTTTTCAGTAAGGTTCACTGGGTATTCATTTTTCAAGAGAATAAATTATTAAGGTATTCACAGGATTGGAATGTGACCAACAAGATATATGGGGGATAAATGATGGTATTCACATGCTTGGTTGATGACATTTCAAGTAATCGTTTTCTTTATACTATGATATTGGACCGAAGTATTTTAGATAAGCCTAAAGATTGGAATATATTATGTTGGACATAAGTTAGTATTGTTTATGGATAGAACTTTTTTTGATATTATTGATCGGATGTTATAGTAATGTAGTTTTAGAAAAAGGACAACCTGCAGGATGGGTGACAAGCCATCACGTCGGACAAGGCTGTAGGAATCGAACCCACAACCGAAGTGCGACTTGCCTTTATCGCCTACCACTGGCCTACAAGAAGTCCCTATTTAGTAGAAACTAATTTTATTATATTAGGCAGTATAATATAAGAAGTATAAGTCCATTTTAGGAACCATATATGATTAATCTCACTATAGATCGACTTATGTATATTTAATAACTTTTTCTATCCTTTTGTTTGAGACAGATGGAATGACCTGTCATTCTATCACATGATCTACTAACACTTCACGAATAAAAAATTCAACTTCATTTCTTTAAGAGATGATGTGGAAATATTTCAAGGCACGAACAACAGTGAGATTGTACCAAAATAAAGTAAGTATTTATTCTAATTCAAATTTTTCAACTTTAAGAAAATGATATTGAATACCAAAAATGTTGTCCTAGTGATCTTATATCCAATGAATCAGATGGTACCCTAGATCATCACAAATTTATGGCTTTGTGATTTCTGTCTTTTCCATAGCCATGTTCTCTACCACTCTCCATCAGAACAAGATGGTTAGATTTCTCTACCATATTCATATTTTCACCTATGTGGAAACCCAGTGATTAGTTTATTTGGGTAACCGTTACATTTCATACTTTTGTTTTTAAAGATTGGTTTTGGTATTCCTTTTTACGATGTGGGTTTATATTAAAGAAACTTTCGAGTAGTAAACAATTTATAACCCCAACAAATTTTGAGGGTGAAATTCATTTTAAGGGGGGTAGAATGTAACACCCCGAGATTTTATGAAAAATATTCTTTTTAATTTCATTAATGTCTTGTGTTGTACGCTACACCAAAAGTAGCTTGCAAAACACGCATCCTTGACTTTCCTTTCATTACACGCAATCGCGACCTTCCTCGATAGCCTGTGTAGTACGCAATACTGAGTTTCACTAAACAACGATATGCTATTAAAATATTATTAAAACTAGCCGTTATGAATAGTAATAACCACTTTTTGAAATTTGGTAAATTTTATTTTTCAAAATGGACTTCATTTTTGGATTCAGAATATCGAAATTAGCTTAGGGTGAAATTTTGGTACTTTTCGAATAACTTTCATATTTTGATGAATAGTGAAAATTACTAAATTTTAATTAAAAACAACTTTTTCAATCGAAATAATTAATAGTGATAAATTATTAATTTTAGTGGTTTTAAAGTATATTTTGAATATATTTGTACAATTTAATACAATTTTGGTCATTGGATGTAATTTCACATTTAAACCAGACATAAACAAGTGTCAATCTTTTGATAGTTATTATCTCTTAAGAACACGCTATTTGTTTTGACGACAGAAATTAATTTTTAAATTAATTAATGCAACTGATATGTTTTGAATTTGGTAAAACAGACATCATTTTTGAGTTCATAATATCAAATATATCTTAGGCCTAATTTTTGGTATTTTTCTGGAAACTTTCATTTTTTGATGAATATTGAAACCACTAAGTGGTAGTTTAAAAAAATGAATTTTTCATAAAACTTAATTTTACCACTTCTGTGAGTGGAATTTCAAAAATCCAAGAGACACGGTTGATGTCAGTAAGTAAAATGTGGTTCAATGAGATTAAAATAATTTTTGGTGAATAGTAACTTTTTACTTTTTTTTTACCACGGTTAAAAGTAAATAGGGTAATAAAGGGTAACAATGATATTATTATTACCCTAACACATGTTCTAATTCTATTGGATAAGTGTAATTAGACCAAAAACGACCTTAGGAATAAAATATGACCCTTTAGGCCCACTTGGATTAGATTAGGACATTTATTATTAATTTATTTAAAGAAGGGTTAAAATAGTTAAAATCAAAGTTTAATAAGTATAACATTTTTAATATAGGGTTATACATAAGATAAATTCGACTATAAATATTAATTAGAAAGATAAAAAGATATCATACATAATGAAAATTTATTTTTAATTTTTAGACATTATATAATTTAATTTATATATGACACAAATATGATGCAGTAATTATCTTATTAATGAAATTTTGACATAATTGATGTTATAAATTCCCAAATAAATATAATTTGAGACTTTTTATGAATTCCACTAATTTTCTAGGTTAATATTAAATGTTAGTATTGATTTAAGTAACGTTTTTAGAACTAATCATTCTGTTATGATTTTCACAAAAATGAATTTCTAAATAGTTTCAAAATTGACATAAAATAGTTTTTAAAACAAATATTATATTATTAATTGTTATTTTATTCCTAAAAATATATGGTTCGGCAAAATTACTTATATAAAGTTATATATATTAATAACAAACAACTTGGGGTTCTTTTGGCTTGTTATAGTAAGTTTATTAACCTTATAGTGTAAGAACACAAGAAGACACGGTAAAAGTAAAATTATTTAACTTAATGTTAAATCTAAATTATAAGGTTAAAATAGGAACCTAAACTTGTCTAAATTTTATTGGATGAGATTATTTCGACCCATCCCCTCCTTAGCTTAGAAATAAATCAATTTTTAGCTATTTAAAACCGAATTTGGCTTTATAATAAAATAATATATTTAGTTATTCTAAAGGTGCCCCTCTCCTCCCTTATAAAAGGGCACCTCCTCCCCCTCTTCCTCACACCACTTTGAGCCTTCAAGATCGGTTAACCCCTGCCAATTTCTCCTATCCACTTCCCTAGAGACATCCTAGAGGTTCTGGTCTTCTTCAAAGACCTATTTTAGTGCCCTAAAAGGAGGTCTCAAAGAGGCGTTTCAAAGAAGAGGTAATGTCCGTTACCAATTATTTAACTTTATTTCTTCTTCCACTTATTCTTCTTTAGTTGTTTCATTATGAAGTATTAACATCAGTATCACTCATATACTGATATGATATTATAATTATGAAACAACCCTATTTCATCATCTATCCATCCTACGGAAAAATAAATCGCCGCGCGTGCGTACGTACGGAATACTGTCTTCACGCCGTGGTGTAATCTATTTTCCACCACCACCATACATGGATGGGTATAATTCTGTAAATAATGAATATATATGATTATTGTAAAGTGATATTGATTCTGAAATAGTATACATACACTCCAATACAATTCCACGATCATGAGAACGATATCATCGCTCGTGCGTACGTACGGACTACCGTCTCCACGACGCGATGAGATTCATTCTCAACGTTAACCATTCATGGATGATTATAAAGTATATATAATAAGTAATAATGAAATATATGACATAATAATGATACTGGATTTATGTTTATATATATGTATTTCATCTATTTAATTCCATTCAACTCAATAAGGAAACGAAAACAGCGTTCATGCGTACGTACGGCCTACCGTCTCCATGAACGGTGTATTTCTTTCCATTTACTTATATATTATATATATGTATATTCTAAATATATATTATATATAAATCATGTTTTATATTCTGGAATTAATTATTCATGATCTAAGTAATCATCTGAATAATTACAAGTCAAAATACGGACAAAAAATGAAACGATTTTACCCAAAATGCTCTTTAACATGGAATTTACAAAAGAATGGGTAATATAAAGTCGTAAGTGAACCATATATGATATCATAACAATGAGTATGATTTTGGAATAAGTCAATGAAATTATTTAAATCATTATACAGGAGGTTCGGACACTTACGAAGCAAATCGGACCTAAGGTAAGGGAAATATCACAATCACATTTTTATCTGAGATTGCTTATACTTTGGTATTTACTGGGGTGTATTTTATCATCCACATCCATGTTCCCTCAATATGTAATATTATTTCCATCCACCTACAATTTTTTAAAACCTATTTTACCCTTTGGTGAGTTTTTAGTAAAAGATATGAAAGGAATCTTTTGTCGTTTTTCATTCGAGGTACTTTTTGACTTTTCCGACAAAAGTACGAGAAGAGTGTTTTTTTTAACTTATACAACATAAATGGATTTTTAAAACATTATTTCCAAGAAGATTCCTTTACAAGTTTTCAAGTTTATTTTTAATCAACTTATTTTATTTTAAAATTGTAGGACATGTTAAGAAAGTAAAATGTTTTTGAAGTATAAAGGATATTTTCCTCAAGAAAGGAGTCCAAGTGTTTTATCAAAATTATTTTCCATCTAAGATAATATAGGATTATGTTTCTATCCCTATTATTACATTGATTTGATTATGTTGTGATGGAAATATTTTTATGAAATCCTTTATCCTATATGAATTGTTTTATGATGTCATGATGTTTAAGATTTCCATTTTTATTACATGGGTTATGCTATGATGTATGGTTTCTGATTTTGTGGCACACATAAGAATGGTATAATTATGAGATGGGTGGGACCTATATCTCCCTCTAATGAATTGGGTAAATATTTGTATCTCATGAGATATACATGGCTGGAACGGTAGGTTATACCGGTTCAGTGAAACAGGACTGAAACGAGGAGTGAACTCGGTTCAGAAATGGACTTTGTCCACTAAGATAGTCTTGGAAATGAGTCTTTACTAATAAGAAATGATTCTCTATGATTATGTGTGTATGACACAAAGTTTCATGTTTTAAGTTATGAGTATTGGGATTACATTTCACTACTATGATTTATCCCATGTTATGAAATTATGATCTCTTTTACAGGTTAAGATTTCCAAAAGTTATGTTCTTATGAATATGATGTGATTGATATTTCTTTTGTTTACCCTTACTGATCATTTGAGCTCACCCTTTTATGTTTTCTTTTCCTTGGGATATAAATAAAGGTTTTAGGTAAAAAAAGGGAAGATCTTTATGTGAGATGTTGAATATCTTTCACCACTATTAGAAGATTATATTCCAAGTTTCCAAAGACACTAAACTATTACGGTCCTTGTGTGTGTGTTTTTGTAATGTACTAAGTATTCCGCATAAGTAATGTAATGTCCTTGTAAGTCAAGCTTCGGGTATCTACAGTTATATAATAAGATAATAACATTATTTAATCAATTATACAAGATATTTTGATACATATAAAGGAACCTTGGTCAAAGGTAATGGATAATTTCGCAATCTCATTTTTATTCTAGATTGTTTATACGTAAGTATTTATTAGGTTATATTTATCATCTACATCCATGTTTTCTAAAAATAAATTCCAATATATTATTTTTATTCTTCTATAATTTTTTAATTTAAATTTTTCCCATTTTTACAAAATGGATTGAAATTAATCTTTTGTTTTTTTCTTTATGAGGTGATTTTTTACTTATTTTAAAAAGGTATAAGAAGAATGTTTTATTTTAAATTATATAGAATTAGTGGAATTTTACACTTTCATAATGCCTTATTTCCTTTAATATTCTCTTAAAATATTCCATGGTTATTTTTTAAGAAAATTTTTTATTTTAATATTGTGTGTCATTTTAATAAAATAGTATGTTTTTAAATAAGAAATGATATGTTCCTCAGGAATTATGTTCAAGTGATTTTGAAAGTTATTTTCTATATTCAATAACATTATCTAATGTTACTTATGATTAAATGGGGATATTTTTCATGGATAATATCCCTATTATTTCTATTTTGGAATTTATAAAACCCATTTCTTTTCCATGGGTTTTTTATGATGTTTATGATACACATTTTATTACATGGGTTAAGATATGATGAATGATTTAGGTTCTTGTGGTATATGCATGTATGATTTCATTATTTGATGGGTGGGACTGATATCTCCCTCCAATTCATTTGGTAAATTTTTATATCTCATGGTATATAATAATATGGTCTTAGAAGTGAACCTTGACTACAAAGACGTCCATTGGAGTGAACCATTACTACCAAGATGGTAATGGGAGTGAACTAATACTACCAAGATGGTCTTGGAAGAAATTCCTTGAATACTATGGAAATAATATTATATTTTTATGTGTCTACCAAAAATTACATATCATATTCATATGTTATTATTTCAGGGAATATGTTCTTTATTTTCTTATGATTCATGTCTTATGAACTGCCAATGATTATACATTGATTTATGTTTATGATTTTTGATCTTTAGGGTATGCTATTTTATTCGAAACTCATGATTATATTAACATGTTTCCCTTATTTACCCTTACTAATCATCTAATATATACCCTTCTATGTTTTACTATCCTAGGATATGAAGAAGGGTGTTATGTAAGATGTGTCATAATTTTATTCTAAATATGAGGAAATAATCAGGAGATAACGTGGTCATTTTATGAACTAGTTGTTTATGTTTCTTAGTATCTAAAGACACTAAACCTATATAATTATGGAATGGTTTTATTATGTTGTAATAAATATTCTTCACTTTATAAGTAATATCTATGAATGTAAAGTGTGGTATGTTATACTAATAGTTAATATTCCATAGGAATAGAGTTGATATTGATACATATGAGGGGTTTAGGAAAAGAGTTTTCCACTCAACTATCTAAGAGTAATATGTTATATGACTGGAGTAATATGGTATCTAAATAGCTAAAGTGATGAGGTTTATAGTAAATTCATGTCATTAATTAGTGAAATATGAATCTCATCTCACTAAATGGAAATGATGTTTAGAGTAATTATTTTTATTGTGGTAATTTCAAAAAAATTCCTTCATGAAAAGATATAAAACATGATACTCTCTCATAGATTTTTCTTTATTCTAGATTATGGAATACATATTCATTATAATTTTCATCTATCACATGGGTATGACCAATAATATAATCCTAGATTTGTATTTAATATTGACTAGTGTTATCAAGGATTATTATTTTGATCGTATTTATGTGACTATTATAGAAATCAATTTATCCAATTCTGACTCATGGGTATAGGATACTGGGTGTTCATCACACATTTATAATGATAAACAAATACTCATAAATATAATATAATTGAATAAATATGAATTATATTTATATTAGGGAAATTTTTAAAGATAATTATCATTAACGGTCAAAAAATATGATCTAAGTCTTCCTATTAGATTTGTTCTATAATTAGAAAACTGTTAGAATTTTCTATCCATAAATAGAAAATTGATTTTTGAATATTTTTTATCCAACATTGGATTTTTTTCATCATAAAAAAAAACAATTGTTTTATATACATGAATTAAATGGTTTATGGAATTAAAAATATGGTTAAATGTTTATATACTATGCACAAATATGATCTAATATATAACATTCAAGATAATAAGTTCAAGGTTAATATAACACCACTTAACATTTTCATTTTCACCATTGATATATAAATTATAAATTCATCAAAATACTCAATATATATGGACTATTGGATTAATTATATTATGAATCATTTGAAACATGAAAATAGTTTTTATTATAAAAAATCAGAAAAACACATTTTAGATGAAAATGTGAAAAATATTAAGGACTATTAGATATAATACATAATTATGTATATATACCACTGGGTACTCAATCAAGTGGTATGTTTAGGTAATTTGTAACATTTAATTATGATTTTGGTTGGTATGTTTATGTGATCATGATGAAATACAAGTGGAAAACCTTTGAAAGTTTTAAAAATTTTAATTACAAAATATATAATCAACTAAGAAAAATTATTAAGACAATTTTATTAGATTAATGTGGTGAATATTTTCTCAAGGAATTTAATAATCATATCAGATATTATAGAATAGTTTTAATACCCACTCATCATAGAAAATGACAATGAAATATTTTAATTGAGGTGAATAATCTCATGTTTTTAAAATAATTGATCAATGATGTGTTAATGTGACCTTCCTTTGTTATTCTAGGGATATTCTCTCGAAGTATAATCTTTCAAACTAAACTATTTTTCATCCAAGGTAGTCATAAACACACCATATGATATATGTTATATGAATCATCCCAATATTTTTTATAATGATTTAAGATTGTAAATAATAAATTTGACATTTAGATTTTGATAATCATGGCCCTAAATTAGAAAATGTATTTTTTTGTTATCCAAAGGATATTGGGGGATATTATTTTTATAGCACTATTGAATATAATGTTTTTGTGGATCTATGCGGTATTTTCATTGAGAGTGATTAAATTATTCAGGGTTTTTGTGGGAGGAAAGTTCGACCTATATAAGTTCAAGACAAAAAATATGAATTTTTTCTATGTTAGAAGATGAGATAGTTCCATGAAAAATTTTAGAAGACAAGCCTTATCATTTTACAAAAAATCATTAAATTTATGGTAGGTTATATTAAGAGACTAATATATGAATTTTTTGTGGAAAGTTATGATGATGAGATGTTTATAGAGGATAAACCCACCAGCTACCATGAATTACCCTAGATCTTTGATTTTGAGAAATTTTTAGAGTCTATTAGAATTGAGATGGACTTTATGTACACTAATCAACTTGATAATTAGTTGATTCATCTGAAGTGTTGAGACCCATAGGCTAAAAGTAGTATTTTAATATAAAAATTGGCATGTATAGAATATTTTCTACCAATAAAGCTCATTTATCATAAAAATGTTATAAGAAAACTGATGGTATTAAATATGGAGAAAACTTTTATCTAGTATCAATGATAAATTCCATTTAGATGTTACTTTCTATAACAACACAATATAATTATAAAATATATCAAATGGATTTTAAAACCACTTAAAATGAATAAATTCAATGAAATGTATATGATATACCCGGAAGGATATACAGTTATAATTGGGTCTATTAAGTTTTTTAAGTTAAAATGGTATATATATTTATTGAATAGAGATTCTATAAGTCAGAACATGTGGTTTGATGATACAATCAAAGATTTTGGATTCATTAATAATTTTATTGATTAATATAAATTAAAGAAATTTTGTTGGAGTGTTGTGATATTTATGATATTATATATGTATGACATACTACTTATTAGATATGATATCCCAACTTTATATTCTATAAAGGCTTGATTGGAAAATTTCTTCTTAATTAAATACATGGATGAATTTATCTATATACTAGGTATGAATGTTTGGTTGGTAAAGTCATTATATATTAAAGAGTTTTCTTGAACTGGTGAAAAACACATATACTTGAAAATTGATAAAGCAGTTCAGCATAGAGAAATACAAGATGGTTTTCTACCAATGATTAATAAAATAAATCTTATGAATATTCAGGATCCTTCTAAAGAATCGGATTGGATGGGTAGAATTCATTATTCATACGCCATAGGATCTATCAAGTATATCATTTTATGTACTCAACCCAATTTATCTTGTTCTTTGAGCATAAAAATTAGGTACTAATCTAATTCTAGTTAGAATTATTAGATTATTATAACTAATATCCTTATATACTTTAAAAGAATTAATGATATGTTCATGGTCATTGGAAGTGATAATGAAGTCATTGTAAATGTTTTCACTAATGTTAGTTTCTGAATTGATAAAGATGAAATGATTTCTCAATTTGGTTTTCCTCAATAGTGGAGTTATTAGTTAGAAGAGTTCCAAAGAATCAATCATGGAAAACTCAAAAATAGAGGCATAATACATCATTGCATCATATACTGGGAAGTAATATATTTATACCAGAACATCATTACCAAAATTGGGGTGTTTTTTATCATTGAGGGAGATATTGATATTTTTTGTGAGAACAATGGAGTTGTTTCTTAGGATACAGAAACTCAGTCTCAACAAAGGACCAAGAACATACTTCAAAGATACCATTTCATTTTAGAGATAATTTAAAGGGGTTATATAAATATCTCTTGGTTGGATACAAAAAATAATGTCGAAAAGTCATTAAAAACCATTAATTTAGAAAAATTATGAGGGTCATGTGGAATGTATAGGAATTAAATACATGAGAGATTAGACATAATGGTAGTAAAATATATCATGGTTTTATAATAAATCTAATCTCTATTTTTCATTCATTCATTTATGTGGAATATATTTTATGAATGATAGAATGATAAAATTACCTCAAAGTATTACTTTATGTTGTCCCTAATGGTTGATCATTATAGAGTATTATAGGTTGTGATGATCTATTAAGATTAGCATAAGAATAATTTTGTATATAATATAGGGTAAAATCGTGAGATAATATGCAGAAACTTATTATATGAACTATCCCATGAAAATATATCACATGTAATGTTGTATGGTCATTGATATACTTAAGGTAATATGATTAATATGGATCCTTATTAATTGAGTTAAATAAGATACTTAGAATGTGAACCATAATACTTTGATACCTTTGTTACACTAACCATGAGTCTGCGATAATCAAGAGTTGGTTGAGTATGTTTTTAATCATTCATCATTTGAGTTTAAACAAGATGTTATTTTTCCTCATGTATAAAAAGTATGATAAATAGTCCCATGAATGAATTTGATTAAGTAAATTCAAGGTCATTATTACTTGAGTGACACATGATGTGTTCAACTAATTTGATAAATTACATGGGATGTATTCATTAAAATTGGTCAATCTATTTTGGAGAATCATAAATGAATGATATGGACAATACTAGATTTTCCTATTCCATGTCTAGAGGTGAGTTTATTTCCTATAAAAATGGATTATATAAGAATTTATATGATTTATAAAGATACATTTTAGTGTGGTCATGATTATATGGTGATATGAGTGTTTTTAATAATTATTATGTTAGACCCATTTATATTTTGAGTGCCAATGACATTTTTCTAAAGGATACTTTTTTCCCTACAATTATGGATTATAGAATTTATAGTTGTTAATGATACAAATTCCACTAGGGTCACAAATAAGGTCATGTAATGAGGATTTATTTTGGTGCAAAATGTTAGTCCAAAAACTAAGAGAGATGATGATAATCATATCCAATGGAACATGGATGAATTAAAAACTATTTGTGAATATTTATATAAATCATATGAGGTTTTATATAAATTATAATATTTTTTAAAATTGTGAACTAAAGTGAATTCCATGTGTAAATACCCTGACCCTAGTAACCCAGAGTCAGTGGTTACTTTATTACACTATAACTTGATACAAGAAAACACATCCCAAAGGATCGAATAGTTTTGTAGTCTTGGTAAAATATTTACATACTTAAAATTCACATTAAATTTTAAAATAAAAAAATAAAAAATAGAATTTTATTTGAGAAAATTATTATTACCTTTAACATATCCCTATATATCAATCATAACATACATATTGGACTCCTAGGGAATAAAAAATAAGAAATGGGTCAGCTAAAATTCTTTTTAAGGGTGTGAGCACAGTTTAATATATAAATAAATAAAACATAATAAATATATAAAGTTAAATAACTAAAACACATGTCATTTAATAAATAACTTAAACATAACATGGATGGAATAAATAATTACCAAATAATGCCATATAAATAATCACATTATCTTGGAACTTAACAATGGATATTCTAAATAATAAAATAATCAAGAGGAATATCAATAATTAATCTAAAAATGATAGAATTTATAATTTCAGACATCATAAACATGTCATCCAGGCCTTGTGCCAACACATCTTCCATAAATGAATAAGGCCTTAGCCAAATACCTATGCTAGTTTATCTCATGATACATAATGATGCATCGAGGGGATATAGAGGGACCCACCAATAACATACTAACTCTAATTCATTCCTCATATGAAAGGGGTGAAACATAATCAATATAAACATTCGTATTGAAAAACTAGCATAAGAAATGTTAATACTTTCCCCAATCAATAAACATAATTATAAACCATTCAGAGTAATATAAATAATGTTTTCAAAATACTACATCCTAATAAAATAGATCATAAAAAATCCCTGAAAATAATAAGGATGGAATAATTACAACATATTCTCTTTTTATAATAAGGTAAAATGAGGGTTTTTTTCATAAATTAATAGAAACACCATTAAAATACCATTAAAATCATTATTGGGGAAATAAACTTTTCAATTTGAAAATAAATTTTAAAATATAAAAATTTAAAGAAAATTAGGAAAAAAAAATTCATGAAAATAACCCTATAAATTTTAATGCTTCATAGTAGTGAGTGATCATATCGGTGGAAAATCATGTACATTCCGAGTATGTTAAGACGAAGATTCCTTTCACATTTTTTTGTAAAAAGTAAAAAGTACATTTTTTGGAAATAGAAAGAAATAGTGATTTTTAAAAAATTATAAAAAATAAAATCATTGATAAAATTAATTTAATAAATCATTTTTATAGTTTTTTAAAACTTTTTTAGAAAATATGGACATAGAAGAGGTAGGTATTTTTGAGCAAAAATAGAAATAAAGTTGGTTATTCTTAAAGTCATTTCCTTAATCATTTTAAGTACCAAAGAAATAAAAATAGTACTATTACTTAAAAATTTCATGAATAACCACAGTATAATAAATTTCATGAGTTTCTTGAGTGATAAATCAAAATATTTCATCATCGTAAATTTTATAATAAGTAATCTTGATAAACGATGAGATTGTAAAATAAACCATTACCATTTTGGTAAATTCTAAATCATAAGACCCATGAGAGAGATAAATTAAAATGAAACTTTAAATATCACCAATATAAATGGGTTCATGATATAATATATCAAGTAGGTTTTATATACCCCACAAAAAATAACTAAGTGGTGAATATGGCATACGTCTCACAGAAGTAAAAGTGAGACAAAAAACTCATACCTCATAATTGATTTCCTTCGTACGTGTTTATACCTCCTATATAATAAATAAAATTTTATTATAAAATTATAAAATAACCATAATAATATATTTCATACCATATATTATTTACTTATAGTATTTTATGACCCTTTTGTTAACAATTCATTACTAAAATCACTATTTTGGGTGATAATTGTATTGTTTTTCATGTATGTTTTGGTTTGGTAATTTTGATCATTTTATATTGATAATGGTTTAAACATATAAATTATTTTAAACATGATATAAATATCATATATATTAATTATATATTTATCTATATTAATCTATAAAAGTTAGATATAAAAAATAGATTGCACCGTTCATGGAGACCGTATACCATACGTACGCATGAACTGTACTTCCATTTCTCTTGATAGATATAATGAAAAGAAAATAAATATTAAATGAAAATTAAAGAATTATTATTATTTAATATATATAATTTATATTAATAAAATATAACCTTATTACCATCCATGTAAAAAAATTAAAAACATTTCACATCGATATGTGGAGGTGGAAGTCCACACGTATGCACGAGCGGTGTTATTATTTTCCAATAGATGGGAAGGAAGAAATTTATATATGATATTATATTTCTATTATTATGGTTATAAAATAAATTTCACATATATTCATAAAATTTAACCTTAATACCTTCCATGTAAAGCATAAGTGAAAAATGAATCATATCGATTCGTGAGGCGGTGGTCTGTCGTACACACGAGCAACGTTATCATATCCCCACAGAATGGAAATTAAAAAATTTATATCTAATATAATAATTATAGAAGTAAAATAATGTAATAAATATCATATAAATATGTTAAATTCATCTTTATATCTAGTCTTGAAATGTGGGGATGGAAAATGAGTTACAACGGTTCGTGAGGTGGTAGCCCGCCACACACACGATTGACGATTTTGTTTACCATTTGATGGAAGTGGAGATGGATATGGGTTATGAAACAGACATAAAAAATCTATTTATATATTTTATACTGTTTTTTATTATATTATTATAGTTGAATATTATTTTCATAAGTTTTAAGAACAAATAAAACAGACACGCACATTTAATAATTTTACATCTTCTATAGAGAGCCTCTTTAGGTTTATACCTAAATCCATATTAGGGGGGATTAATAATAAAAATATTTCCTATATTATATTTTTAGGGAATTAAGGAATATATTTTGGAAGATATTTTCCAAAAAAAAATTCGTAATTTTGCAGAGGAGAGGAGATGGGATGGCCTTTAATAAGTGTGGGGCATAGAATTTTTGAAAATATGAAGTGTTGCCCACATTTTTATCATTTAAAAATCCTATAAAATGGTTAATTATAGAACCTTATATGTTATAAGGTCTAAAAATGTCCATAAAATTGGTTTTGAAAAAAATAGGTCATTTTTAACCCTTATCTTGTAAGTTCAACCGCTGGTAAACCTATTTTCACCTTAACCATGGTAATTAATTTTTACTATTTTCACTAATAATTATGGTAAAATTTTCATTTAACCTTATAATATAATATAAATTAATTTTATTCCAAATATGGAATACATTTTTTCAAATTCAATTCACATTAGTGAATGAATTCTATTTAAAATTAAACCCACTTAAAAAATGAAAAAGTGGTTTTTCATAAATGTATTTTTTTAGGGGAAATATGATCTTATAATAAATGTTGGAATATAAATCATCATTGTTTTAATTTAAACAAAAAAATTATATGTATAATATATAATTTTCTTTAAATAATTTCTCATTATGGGTTATTGTGACTAATTAAAATAGGGAAATATTATACACTTTAAAATAGTTTTTAGAAATATTTGTTTTTAAACCCAAACAATAAAATTATAATAAAATATATTACAAAGGATATTCAAATTTAATTAATTGGATTAAATATAAATAAATAATTATTCTGTAACTTGAAATAAAATTCAAATCATAATGGGCATTTAAATAACTTAATTTATGGTAAATAAATGAAAACCAATATTTTTCACTGTTCACTGAAAAATCAATATTTTTTGAAAAATTCCAAAATATCAACCTATGTAAATTTTTCTATTTTTATTTTAAAAATTAAGTTAATTTTTAAATATTAATTTTATAAAAGTGGAAAAAATTAATTTTAAGTTATGTGTGCAAAGTGGAACTAAACAACCTTTTATAAAGATATAGTTTTTCAGAAAACACTTATTTTATTTTAAAGGATTATTATTTTAGTTATAATAAGTAGATAACCATTGAATTAATTTTATACCTATGTAAACTATATAATTTTCTTAATTTATGTATTCTTATTCATACCCTCTAATTTAATTCCAAATTTATAACAGTATTTTATATTGTGGTTAATTAAGACTCAGGGTTGCGTGTTCCGTAAGTTATCGAATAGATTGAATTTATTTAAAAAAAAATATCTTAATGTATTATGATGTTACATTATTTCATATGCTTATTTTTTTCATTTCATATATGAAATTGAATATGAAATTCCTCTTTTATAATCTTGTGGTGTTACATTCTACTCCCCTTATATAAATTACAACCTTTAAAATTTTATCTTGCTCACAGAAATTAAGGGTTTGACATTTTAAAATACCTTTATTGGAAGCTCACATAGTAAAAATATTTAACAAAACATCCTATTTATAAGAGATGAAGGGAAGTATAAAGGTTATTCAGAATAACACCATACGCCAGCGATCCTCTCGTCCCCTTGACTCCGTGAGACCTGGCCCAAGCCCAAGTTTGGCCACCATGGGCCTACTTGGGGATGTGCAAGAGGGGGTGGGGTAAGGCCGCCTCAATACCCTCTAAACTGACAACACATTTTCCCGTGGGGGCTGGGTGAGTTGGTTCGAGGCGGTGGAGTCTCGCCGTTGAGGTTCCGGGTTCGAGTCCACTCAAAGGCAACGTGCACCATACGCCAGCGATCCTCTCGTCCCCTCGACTCCATGGGAACTGGCCCAAGCCCAAGGTTGGCCACCATGGGCCTAGCTGGGAACGTGCGATAGGGGGTGGGCTAAGGCTGCCTCAATACCCTCTAAACCGACAACACGTTTTGCCCGCGGGGGCTGGGTGAGTTGGGTCAAGGCAGTGACATCCCGTCATTGAGGTTCCGGGTTCGAGTCCTCGCAAAGGTAATGTGCACCATATGCTAGCGATCCTCTCGTCCCCTCGACTCTGTGGGAACTGGACCAAGCCCAAGGTTGGCCACCATGGGCCAAGCTGGGGACGTGCGACAGGGGGTGGGGTAAGGCCGCCTCAATACCCTCTAAACCGACAACACGTTTTCCCGCGGGGGCTGGGTGAGTTGGTTCAAGGTGGTGGCATCCCGTCGTTGAGGTTCCGGGTTCGAGTCCTCGCAAAGGCAACATGCACCATATGCCAGCGATCCTCTCATCCCCTCGACTCCGTGGGAACTGGCCCAAGCACAAGGTTGTCCACCATGGGCCTAGCTAGGGATGTGCGACAGGGGGTGAGTTATGGCCACCTCAATACCCTCTAAACCGACAACACGTTTGGCTCGCGGGGGATGGGTGAGTTGGTTCAAGGCGGTGGCGTCCCGTAGTTGAGGTTCAGGTTTTGATTCCTCGCAAAGGCAATGTGCACCATACGCCAGCGATCCTCTCATCCCCTCGACTCTGTGGGAACTAGCCCAATCCCAAGGTTGGCCACCATGGGCCTAGCTGGGGACGTACGACAGGGGGTGGGGTAAGGCCGCCTCAATACCCTCTAAACCAACAATATGTTTTACTTGCGGGGGATGGTGAGTTGTTTCAAGGCAGTGGTGTCCCGTCGTTGAGGTTCCGGGTTCGAGTCCTTGCAAAGGCAACGTGCACCATATGCCAGCGATCCTCTCATCCCATCGACTCCGTGGGAACTGGCCCAAGCCCAGGGTTGGCCACCATGGGCCTAGCTGGGGACGTGCGATAGGGGGTGGGGTAAGGCCGGCTCAATACCCTCTAAACCGACAACACATTTTCCCGTGAGGGCTAGGTTAGTTGGTTCAAGGCGGTGGAATCCTGTCATTGAGGTTCCGGGTTCGATTCCTCGTAAAGGCAACGTGCACCATACGCCAGAGATCCTGTCTTCCCCTCGACTCCGTGGGAGCTGGCCCAAGCCCAAGGTTGGCCACCATGGGCCTAGCTAGGGACGTGCGACAGGGGGTGTGGTAAGGCCACCGCAATACCCTCTAAACCGACAACACGTTTGCCCGCGGGGGCTGGGTGAGTTGGTTCAAGGCGGTGGCGTCCCGTCGTTGAGGTTCCGGGTTCGAGTCCTCGCAAAGGCAACGTGCACCATACGCCAGCGATCCTCTCATCCCCTCGACTCCGTGGGAACTATCTCAAGCCCAAGGTTGGCCACCATGGTCCTATCTTTGGACGTGCAACAGGGGGTGGGGTAAGGCCGCCTCAATACCCTCTAAACTGACAACGCGTTCAGCCCGCGGGGGCTGGGTGAGTTGGTTCAAGGCGGTGGCGTCCCATCGTTGAGGTTCCGGGTTTGAGTCCTCGTAAAGCCAACGTGAACCATATGCCAACAATCCTCTCGTCCCCTCGACTCCATGGGAACTGGGCCAAGCCCAAGGTTGGCCACCATCGGCCTAGCTGGGGACGTGCGACAGGGGGTGGGGTAAGGCCGCCTCAATACCCTATAAACCGACAACACGTTTTGCCCGCGGGGGCTGGGTGAGTTGGTTCAAGGCAGTGGCGTCCCGTCATTGAGATTCTGGTTTCGAGTCCTCACAAAGGCAACATGCACCATACGCCAGTGATCCTCTCGTCCCCTCGACTCCGTGGGAACTGGCCCAAGCCCAAGGTTGGCCACCATGGTCCTAGCTGGGGACGTGCGACAGTGGGTGGGGTAAGGCCACCTCAATACCCTCTAAATTAACAACATGTTTGCCCGCGGGGGCTGGGTGAGTTGGTTCAAGGCGGTGGCATCCCGTCGTTGAGGTTCCGGGTTCGATTCCTCGCAAAGTCAACTTGCACCATACGCCAGCGATCCTCTCGTCCCCTCGACTCTGTGGGAACTAGCCCAAGCCCAAGGTTGGCCACCATGGGCCTAGCTGGGGACGTGTGACAGGGGGTGGGGTAAGGCCGCCTCAATACCCTCTATATCGACAACACGTTTTCCCGTGGGGGATAGGTGAGTTGGTTCAAGGCGGTGGCATCCCGTCGTTGAGGATCCGGGTTGGAGTCCTTGAAAAGGCAACGTGCACCATACGCCAGCGATCCTCTCGTCCCCTTGACTCCGTGGGAACTGGCCCAAGCCCAAGGTTGGCCACCATGGGCCTAGCTGGGGACGTGCGACATGGGGTGGGGTAAGGCCACCTCAATACCCTCTAAACTGAAAACACGTTTTACCCGCAGGGGCTAGGTGAGTTAGTTCAAGTCGGTGGCGTCCCGTCGTTGAGGTTTCGGGTTCGAGTCCTCACAAAGGAAACATGCACCATATGCCAAAGATCCTCTCATACCCTCGACTCTGTGGGAACTGGCCCAAGCCCAAGGTTGGCCACCATGGGCCTAGATAGGGACGTGCGATAGGGGGTGGGGTAAGGCCGCCTCAATACCCTCTAAAATGACAACACGTTTGATGGCAGCACAGGGGAGTGACGGCGACGGCGAAAACCCTAGGCCTGGTGATCCTAGTGATGGGGTGGGAGTCAACTCAGAAATCATTACAGAGGTGAGGGATTGGTCTAAAGTTTTTGATGAATGCCTCATTAATTCCGCGATGTTTACGGTTACGAAGAACTCGACCTATGTCCTAAAATCCTCTCACACCATTGCCGGCCCGGTGTGGAATTTTGCAGATGTTGTCAAGGATGATTATGGGTCATCCTTCTCCTTTTATGCGCCTCCTCCTAGATGGGTGATTAAAAAGGGACGGATTTCTCATGTATCGTCAAATCAGGAAGTGGTGGAGGAACGGGTTATCCTTTGCTGCTTCTCAATTATTGCTCGTGTTGTGACATCAAAAGGTGCAAATATTTGGAAATTCAATGATTTAACTAGGAGGATTGTTGAGGCATGGGGATTTGATGATTGTAAAATGACTGCAATGGGAAGGGGATACTACCATGTTGTCTTTCTATCGGATGACTGGAAGCGTAAGGCTTGGAGCAAAGGTACCATCTCTCTGAAACCTGGCTTCATGAATATTCAGGAATGGGACCGAAATTTTGATCCCATGAATGTCTGGAATACCCATGCCCAGATATGGATACGGGTCTATAGGTTGAACTGGATTTACTAGCATCCACAGATTCTATGGTACATTTCCTCAGCTATTGGAAACCCCATTCGTTTGGATCGACAGACAGAAAACCTGAGGTTTGGGCACTTTTCCCGGATATTGGTGGAAGTGTATATGGCTAGTACCCTTGTTGAGTAGATTTTTCTCTCAACAAGAGATGACAGCATGGAGTTAGATATCATCTATGAAAGGATGCCGAAATTCTGTATGAATTGCATGTTCTTTGGTCATCTAACCTTTGAATGTAAAAGGGATAAAGAATCCAGTGTTTCCAAGATAAAAGGGCATGATGATGAGGCATGCAGAAGGAATCAGAACAAGGAAAATCCTACACCTATGTAGGGTAAGGGAGGGTCTTCAGGATTGGAGCCCCCTAATCTGGAAGGGACCTTCGCTGCAGCCCTGGTATGTGAGGTAAATGCCTCCCTTGGTGACGGTTCTTTGATGGCTTCTAAAGCTAATGCTGAGAACACAACTCTGGTGGACTCTCCTGCATGTCTGGACAAGGACCTGGTTGCTCAGGATGCTCTGCAACCAATGGAGGCCATTTCTAACATACAGTATGTTTCTCTTCAGACTGAATCCCATGATGAGAAAGCTACGTTGGCTGACCCTACTGGCCTGGTCAATGACCATGTTGAGCAGGAAAACTCTCGGCCTTCGGAGGCGGCACCCTTGGTGCAGGGTTCCAGTCCTCAAATCACAGCAGCTGAGATATCATCTAGTGCTGGTGCAGGTGAAAGTGTGCAGGGCATGATTCTAGATGTACCTGATTTGGGGGGAATTTGTTCTTACAACTCCCTCCAAGGATGCCTGAAGGAGTTTCCACCTGAACAGTGAGCCTTCTCACCCAAAATCCCAGAACAAATTCACACCTTTGAGTGGCATCTTTTGGTCAGATGACATTGAAGGCACCCTACAGATTGAGACGGAGCAGGCTAACCACACTGTTACAGGGTCCCTTATCCCTGAGCAGTCAACCTCACCGAAGGCCTTGAATAATGAGTTGGCTGACCACAACGCATAGCAGGATGTGTCTCAGCTAGTTTCTATGGATAACGGTGGTGTGGCTTCACCTATGAATCCCGAGACTAGCAGCCACCCTAAAGGGAAAGGCAAAAGAGGAAAAGGGAAGAAGGTAAAGGCCCATTAGACTATGGAATCAAAGGGGGTCCCCCAAACAAGGGGAATGACCCAACTATATTGAAGATCTTCTTCTGGAATTTGTCAGGGGTTGGGAAATTCTTAAATAGCCACGACCCTTAGACATTTTATTGTGGCCCATAAACCTCTTCTGGTTGGCATTGTTTAACCGAAGCTCATTTTTGATAATTGGAATGGCTTCAATTGGAACAATATCGGGTATCATTTTGTGTCAAGAAAACTTACATGATTCTGAGATGGATCACTTGTGGGTTTTCTGGCATCACTCCATTCAGGTCACCTCTTGGGTTAAGAATCCGTAGAGCGTCCTTCTCTCTTACAGCATTGATGATCATCATTTTTCAGCCTCGTTCATTTGTGCTTCCACTTCTTATATCAGAAAAAGGGAGCTATGGGTGGATCTCAAAGAGGTCTCTAAGCTGATGGATCAAAGATGGGTGTCCCTCGGAGACATTAATATTGTATTTAGGCCTGAGGAGAAGATAGAAGACACTTTTAATAGGATTTCGGCTGCTGATTTTTCTGGTTGTCTTGATTATTTCAACCTTTTTGAGGTTCCCCTTGCTGGAGCTGAATTTACATGGAGTCGTCAGACCTGGAATGGGAGGAAAGTGAGCAATCTTGATAGATGATTTATTCAGATGGTTGATCAAGGTTCCACGCATGGAGTCTCTAGCTTTACACTACTGAAGCATCACTCGGATCATAATCCTATTGTTGTGGAGTTTAATACGCAATTTTCACGGTCAGGCCCCATTCCATTTCATTTCAATAATGGGTGGGTTTTGGAGAATAGATGCAGGGAACTTGTGCTTTAGGCATGGAAGCTTCAGCCGATTGGCAGTCCTCTGCAAAGGTTGGCTGTGAAACTAAAGCATCTCAAAATTATTCTTAAGGAATGGAGCAGGGAGTCATTTTCTCAGCTTGGTTGTAACATTAAAGCTATTGAGGAAGAACTTTCACTTTTCCAGACTCAGAATCAGCAGTAGCCTTCCTTTTCACGTGAGGAGATGGCAGCTCATAGGAAATTGTATGATCTCCCGATTCTTCAAGTAAGGCTGGCTAGAAACCAGCTGAATGTCAGATGGCTCAGAGAGGGAGACAGTAATTCCAAATTTTTCAACCAGCTACATAAGGAGAAGAAAATATGGGTAAGGGATAAGGCGATAAGAATTCAAGGGTGTCTCTTCACATATTAAAATGAGATATCTCTGGTGGTCTTGGATCATTTTAAAGAGTTGTATTTTGATGATGGGCAGGACAATGCTCACGGGATGGTTGGGAATATAACCCCATGCATTGGCGAGCAAGATAACCAGTGTCTTGTCACCCATCCTATGAAGGAGGAAATTCATGAAGCACTTTTATCTCTTAATGTGGATAGTGCTCCGGGCCCGGATGGTTTCACCAGCAAATTTTACACATCTTACTAGGGAATTCTACAGGATGATATCACTCATTCCATTAAGGATTTATTCCATCACTCTTACTTTCCGTTTGGGATGAACTCCTATTTTATTTCCCTACTGCCTAAGAAGAATAATGATCTTGATATAAAGGATTTCAGGCCAGTTTCACTTGGAAACACCATCCCCAAGCTCATTAGTAAGATTCTCATGAACAGAGTGGGTCGGCTGGTTGATGGCATGATTACTGAGAATCAATTTGGTTTTGTCCCTGGGAGAAGTATTTAGAATTGTCTATTCTCTGCTTCGGAGAGTGTCAACCTGATGAGGAAGAAGTCGAATGACGGGTCGTTCGCTCTAAAAGTTGACATATCAAAGGCTTTTGACACTTTAAAATGATCCTTTCTTCTTGATGTTCTGAAATGGTATGGTTTTTATGATTTCTTCATCAAGCTGATTAGCACCATTCTTTACTCCACAAGGCTGTCTATTCTCATCAATGACACACCAAGAGGTTTTTTTCCCTGCACTAGAGGCGTGCGGCAAGGTGAACCACTCTCTGGCCTCCTTTTTGCGATTGCTGAAGATTATCTTAGTCGATGTATTAATGATCTTGCCAATATGGTCCTATACAAGTGAATTAAGGAAGGAAGGAATGACTTTTCTCCATCTCACCTGCTATATACTGATGATATTCTTTTGCTTGGGAAACCCTTGAGGAGAACCATTTCGTCCATCAAAGCTCTTTTCCAGCACTATGAGGAGGTGGCTGGACAGGCAATCAGTTGGGAGAAATCCTTCATTGTTTTTGGAAATGGTGTCAGGGTTGGTAAGCAGAACAGGATCACTCGACGTCTGGGAGTGAAAAAAGGCTCTTTTCCATTCCATTATCTAGGAGTTACCCTATTCTGGGGAGGGTTGAAGAGGCAACATCTAGAGGGAATTTCTTCTAACATTGTGAATCAACTTGCTAACTGGAAAGGGAAGGTGATGTCTATGGCTAGGAGGGTTTTCCTTGTCAACTCAGTGATCACCTCTAAGTTTGTCTACACTTTTTCTCTTTATAGATGGCCCAGAGTTCTCATCAAGGAACTTCAGGGCATGATTAGAAACTTCATTTGGACTGGGTCAGTCCATGAGAGGAAGCTTGTCACTGTTGCCTAGAAGTAATGCATCAAACCGGTTGATTTGGGAGGCCTTGGAGTTAAGGAACTCAAGGCATTTAATGATGGTCTCATTGGGAAGTTTACATGGGATCTGATTTCCAAGGTTGGGTGTAGTGATTTCCTGTATAATAGATTTACAAGAAGGCTCCTTAATGGGAAGAGGAATTATCTTGCATCATCAGTTTGGACATCTCTTAAATTCTCTTTCAGGCTCATGGATCATGACATCAAATGGTTGGTTTGCAGGTAATCTTCTCTCAAATGCTGGACTACGGCATGGCTTGAGAGTCCGTTGCAGGATAGCATGAATGTTCCTTATGATAAAAGTCTTATTTCTATTGCTGATGTTATTTCTGATATGCATTCTTTTCATAGCATGGTCCCTTCTCAGGTGGAACATGAATTTAGAATTATTCCTTTATGGACCGTGATGTGGTGATATGGAGGCATAACCGGAATGGGCAGTTCAAGAGCTGGGATTTTTACCGGCTGGTTTGTGGAGGATCCTGTCAAGCACCTGCTTGGCTGATTAAATTTTGAACCATCTTCATCCAGCCTTCTCATTTCTTACTGCTTTGGCACATCTGAAAAAACAGGGTGCCCACTCATGTTTTGCTCAAGAGGGTTGGATTTCATCTTTCATCGGCTTGTCATCTGTGTATGGCGGCTGAGGAGATTGTTCATCACCTGTTCGTTGAATGCAGTTATGCTGGAAAGTTATGGGAATATATTAGAGGCCTGTTTCGGCTGGCTTTTGACCGGAATATGCTGCTATAGGACTTGTTGGAAGGGCTGTTCAGGTTCACATGCAGCGAGCGGATTGGGAACTTTCTATTGGTGTCTGTCACAACTCTGGTTGCGGCTGTCTAGGCTGCCCGGAATGCGGCGTTGTTTGACAGCAGGTGCATCCATGTGTAGAATGGAATGGCGGTTGTCCATGGGGAGGTTTATGCTGCCTCCAAGACTCAAACAGGTGTGATGTCAAATAGAATTTATGATCTACAGGCTCTTAGGTTTCTTGGTGTCTCTGGTCGACCGCTAACACCTAGGGTTCTTAAGCACATTCGCTGGATACCTCCTATCAGTCCATGGATCAAGGTGAATGTGTATGGAGCTGCAGCTTGTGAACTGGGATTATCAGGGTGTGGTGGTGTCTTTTGCATATACCATGGCTTCATTAAGGGATGATTTTATCATTTTACTGATGTTGGAGTTTCCTATAAAGCTGAACTCTGGCCAAGTTTTCATGCAGTCAGGTACGCTGTTCATTTTAACTGGAATATGTTATGGATTTAGTCAGACTCACAGCTTGCGGTTCATGCATTGGATTCACGATCCCACAATGTGACATGGTGAGTGATTCCCCATTGGGTTTCATTCCTCGACCAAGTTGCTCATTTGTGGTTGGCTAAATCACATGCATATCAGGAAGACAATCTGGTAGTTGATACTTTATCTAAGCAGGTGATTTTAGAGATGGATGCGATGTGGTCTTTAATTATCCCTAGTTTTTGTGCTTCAATTGCGGACGCGGACATGTATGGTGTCATGTACTCGAGGCTTAGTAAGAATCCCTAGCCGTTGAACTCTTTTTCTTTTTATATAATAATGTTTTTAGGGTCAGGTCTCCTGGTTCCTGGGATTTTGGATTATAACTACTTGATATATTTATATTTCATAAGCATAATTTCATCCTTTGGTTGTTCTTTGATTAATTTCCACTTTACCTATTACTCTAATAAATTAATATCCAAAAATAAATTGTATATTCCTGAAGAACTAAAATTTAAGTTTAATGGATCATAAGATTTATAAAATAGTAACAAGTTATTCCTCTTGTATTTACTAAAACCAAAATGGTTAAAACAATTATCCAATATAATACATTAATCTCTAATACCACAATATTTTCTCCCAAAATTCAACTTAATCTGTTTCATAAATAGTTAACCCTAATACTCATCCAAAATATGTCTCAAAAAAATCAATATCCAAAACTTTAGAAGGAAGGTCACGAAATTAACATTATATTACCCATACAATATATAGTGTCTCTTAATGTCACATTCCAAATATGTGAATACCTCTATTACCGTAAAACCTTAATGAAAAATAGTATACTTCCAAAAATAAAATACCAGGTTATCGGATATAATCCATTAATCCAAACATGCAATAAACTCCAGTAAAGATAAAATTAACCATACACTCACTAACTAATTTCAAGGTAATTAATACCATCCCATAATTATCTCTTTATCATTTTTATCTCAATATATAACACATATTAAAGATTATATTCTCTCAATCATGTTATTTATTAAAAATTAGCTTGCTACTGAATCACATTTCCTAGTACCATTCAACATGTTTCTTCAAATCCTTATAGAAAACCCACTAAGTAAAATCCTTATAAATTATATAATTCTCATAAAAATAATATTATTGATAAAATACTTATACAATAAAATTATTAAATCTAAATAAATAAAAAATTTAATTATTCCACTTCTTTCTTAAACCATTAACTATACTTCATTATCTTATTCCTTAATACTTCCTTCCTTTCATATTTCATTTGTAGTCCCTTCATCGTCAACAGTATAACCATTGCTCATAAAACCTTCTTAATTCTATTTATGATATTTCCCCATAGGATATTGATTTTCACAATTCCCTTACCTTCCACATTTAAAACATTAAACCGTTTATGATACCCTAGGGAGACCATAATTATCAGCGATTGTATTAACCAAAAGTTTTCCTATTTCTTCAGAAATTACTTTCTTTTTTCCCTTATTTTCCACACCAAAAAAATATTCTTGTTCCTATTATAAATTCACTTAAGTGAAAAATATTCTTGTTCCTATAATAAATTCACTTAAGTGTTTCTCCCTCCAATATCTACATATAGAAAACTGAATCTACTTTCCTCTCTAGTCTTCACCACCTGAGCTCTCAGTGAACTTTATCCTTCTCTTATTTGGTAAGTCTGATATTTGGTTAAGGTGTAAGTTTTTAAACATATATCATGATAAATTATTATAAATGATCAAAATTTACTTCACTCTCATCATCAACCCATTTGGTTTCTCATCAAAACATTATTTATCACATTCAATGTTAACCCAGTTCATTTGACTTCCCGCCATTGACAAAAATGAGAACAAATAGTGTAGGAAATAATAATCATATTGGGAAACCACATAATCATGAAAAATAATTCATTGGATGTCTAAATCATGAAACCTTATTTTCAACCTAATATTCCATAGGTTTGATCCTAGTTCACTCTTGGTTATTATCTATTCAAATCCTTCATAATAGATTATAATAAAAATTTGAATTAACCATATAATATCCCCTAAGATTGTTAAACTAGTTGTGTAGTAATGCTCATTTTTGTATACCATGTATTTCTTGATTCAGTCCTAATGTGCCTTTCTAAGGTTATTACCCCTAGGTACATTTGTTCCAGAACAACATCCACTTGTAGTATCCAGATAGGGATATATTTCTAAGAAAACTAAATAATCTCTACCTTACCAAAACATTAGGATGTTAATAAATCCTTAAATTAAGTCATAAGTTTATATTCCTTAATCACTTTTTTTCTAAATATAGTTCTTTAGGTTCGTTGTAAAGTTACTCTAATATTAAATATAAATACCCTAACCCTATTACCCCATAGAAAGCGGTTACTTGATTATATTGTCACTAGATACAAGAAATTGAATCCCAAAGGACTCAATAGTTTAGTAGTCTTGGTAATGTAGATACATACTATAAATTCACATTACATTTGAAAAAAAATAAAAACTACAACATATCATTTTTTATAACACCGTTATTCTATTTAGAATTCCCTACATATCAATCGTAATATACATCTTGGAATCTTGGGGAAAGAAACATAAGAAAGGGGTGATATTAGATGTCCAATAAGGGTATGAGAACAGTAGAATATATGAATAAATAAATAATAATAAACATGGAAAGGAAAATAACTGAAACGCATGAAATTTAATCAATAACATCATAATAGTATGGTTGGAATAAATAATAATCAAATAATTCTATAGAAATAATCATGTGAGCTTGAAACTTAACTATAGATATTCTATCTAATCAAATAATCAGATGGAACATAAATAACTAATATCATAATGAGGTAATTCATAATAATAGAAATCATAAATATACCATCAAGGACCTATTTCAAGAAATATTCAAAAAGCCCAACCAAGATCAATGTAATCACTGAGAGGGAGAGGGGTGAATCGATGATATATTTTTCTTTTATGTTATCTTTCTTATATAACAACCTTGTCCTCCTGTTAAAGATTAATCACTTTTATACAAACCAAATATTCACACATATATAGGAGCAAAAGTATTTATAAGGTTCAATATTCCATAAGATTATCTAGTCCTTGGCATGGTTTGGAAATAATCCAATGCCACAGAATACACTTGAAAATAATACTTTTGTGTGGATAAAACAAGTAGAAAATACTCTTACACTTGTATATAACTATGATCAATACAATAGTGAAAGTTATTATTCTATAATGAATTATGTAAATAAGTTTTTTTAACAATTTTAGAAACCTTCATAACTTAGTTCCAAACATATCACCATGTTTCTTCAAAAAGTTTCACTTTTTTAATTCTTTAGAAAAATAAAATTCATAACTTTATTTACCAGCAGTAGGTAGGAACATATTTTCTAGACTTCATATAAATACTCAATCTGACCACTCACTCTAATTTTTTATATTAATTCTTCATTCCAAAAAAATCTTGATTATATTATTCAAAAACAAGTCAGATTTACATCTTTATTTTTTCTAAATATGTAAGTCTGATTATATAGTTTGATCCGGAAAATCCCGACCCAAACTTCTTCTATCTAGAAGATTTTTCTCAAGAAATTCTATCTAGAAATGAAACCTCCAATGTTGTTCCTCTCACACACATCAATATTTTCAGAGTACGTTTGTTGACGCTCCTTTCGTCACGGAATCTAAAGTTCGGAAAAGGGAATATCTGAGCTCAAAGTGATTAATCCTTTGAAGAAACATCAAAAATCGACAAAGGGATGGAAAAGGAGAACATTGCACATAGGTCGCGCAAGTTACCTCTTGGTCGCGCAAGTACACTTGCGCGCCGACTCAACACTTGCGCGACTCCTCGTGGTCGTGCAAAGGACTTGCGCGACATATCTGGTAACCGCCCAGTAACCGCCCGAGGTCTTCTTTTGCCTATAAATAGACCCTGTGGGCCCCCCATTTGAGAGGATCTTTTTCCAGAAACTCGGATCAAAGCTCCCGACGCCCAAGTCTCTTCTCAAAGCTTCCGGAACACTTCTAAGGTAATCTCTTACCTAGAACGGAAGATCTAAAGAGAAGAAGGAAGGCCCAAGTGTTGAAACTTATCAAACACTTGCGCGCCAACTTAATTCCTTCAATATAACTTGCGCGTCCCTTCTCTGGAAGAACTTCAAGAGGATTATAAAGGGTTTAATAAAGAGTCGCTCAAGTATTTCAACTCTGGTTGAAAATCGCGCAAGTATCCCTCATGCCGCGCAAGTATACTTGCGCGACCAACACTTGCGCGCCGACGCAGGACTTGCGCGACCTCCAACACTTGCGCGCCCCTATCTTTTTGGGTGCCCATCTTGCCCATTTTTACCCCTCTTAAGCCATTTCACCCTTCCTATTCAAGATTCAGTCTTCAAGATACTCTTCAAAGCCATTTATGGCATGATTTCTTGATTTGACATCCTTATCTGAAAGGAATTCTGTGAAATATCTCTCAAAACCTAGTGATTTAAACATCTTCATATCACCAAAGATTGAGAGTTCATTCATTTCAACCTCATCCTTTAAGATGAGAGAATCCTAACCTGGGTCTCCTTTTCAGGAATAATCCCCAGTTATAAAACCTTTGATATGGGCATCTTTCTTAAGAATAAGCCCCAATCAAGTCCTTTAATCTTGGGCATCCTCCTCAGGAGTAAGCCCCAAACCTTAATCCCTAACCTGGGTCTCCTTTTCAGGAATAAGACTCAGTCATAATCTTGGGCATCTTTCTTAAGAATAAGCCCCAATCAAGTCCCCTAACCTAGGCTTCCTTCTCAGGAATAAGTCCTAGTCATAAATCTTGGGCATCCTTCTTAGGAGTAAGCCCCAAGTCTCTTAAAATTTCTCTTAACCAGTCATAAATTACCTTTGATTTGGGTTTCCTCTTTAGGAATAAAACCCAATCATAAGTCCCCTCCTAACTTGGGCATCTTCCTTAGGAGTAAGCCCCAAGATTAGAGTATTCAAATCTCCATGAAGCACATATAACTTTGTGGACCCTGTTCTTGGATTTTCTCCTCAAAAGTAAATCCTAAACCTTCGTCTATCTGGGCAGTCATCTATACATAAGCCCCAAAACAAAATTCTTATGATTGCATCTTTTACGGCACAATTGTCTAAATTTTACCAAAACCTCTTGTTTCTCACACCGAGCATGACTCACGTGAGCTTAGAGTGTAAAAGTAATTATGACATTCATCTTTGAGCCATCAATCATAAAACATCATATCCCATTCTTCGAACTACGTGGGTTCTGATTCCTTTTTCAAAACAAAGGATACGTAGGTAGCCCATTCATGGGTTCGATCCCAACATTGAAATAATCTCTGTCCTTCTGAATGACGATAAACTTCAAGTGCCCCACTGAGTGGCTTTAAAATCAGCCTGGTCATCAAAATGGCCAAGAGACTTTTATATAAATGTTTTGAAGGATACCATTGACCAAGAATCTCTAAACAAATATAGATGATTCTATATTGAGGAAGAACCTCGAATACATATAAAAGATTCTCTAAATTTCTTGCATATTTAATCATTGATTGTTAAAACTAAAGGAAAGCTCATTTTATACTTGGTAATGTAATAAGGATTCACGAACTTAACTTAAATCTATAAAGAGAGTCCCGGAGTAGACAATAATTCCCCTCAAAAAGGTGTGATGAGTCCGACCTCCCATCCTCTCGACCAATGCAAATTCCTAAGCCTCATTAGCCCACAAGCTAATGAGCGCCTGCCTTTGGAAAGTAGGTCCAAACGGATGTGGAATCATTGGATGTTTCCGGTTCTACGAACAAACCCGTTAGAAACCGATCGGAACGTTTGAATCTCCCGTCCAGGAGGTCATCCCCGGATTCCGCGCGAAACAAAAATGGTGAACCCGACGTGAATACTTAACCAAGTTAAAGTGATGTTCTTCTTATCTGTTAGGCCCTTTGGGCCAACAAGGCAATCATTGACATGTGCTCATCCAAAAGATGCAGTGGCCGGATTCATCTTGATTATGTTTGTTGCATGGAACAGGCACTCTTTTTTCAAGATCTTCTACAAAAAATGGCTTTCCTTAAATTCACCCCTGTGAATACTGCTGCTGGGAACACCTCTACTGTGAGGTCTGCTGCCGTGAAAACCAATACTGCTACTCCTGATGGAACGTCATCCGCTCTGAGGATGACATCACCAACTCAGCGTCTTCAACGCTGTGTTTCAAATGCACTGGTTAAGGAGTACCGTCGCAACGGTACTATCCCAACTCTGGAGGCCGCTCGTCAAGCCCTCCATGTTAACAATTCTACCTGGTCGTCCGGACAACGGCGACCAGCAATCAAGAAGCAGACGGTGCTGACTACCGTCTCCAACCGTTTCGGGTCGTTATCCCCGGAACGCAATTTCCATTCACTCCCTTATTCCGAGGAAGTGAATGAGCAGGTCCCGCAGGACCTTAATTCAAAAAGATAGGAGTCCTTCTCAAGGGCTCCCATCAACAATCGCCGCCAGACTCGTGCGGTAGTGCGCCCTCAACATGATGAGGGTACCGACTCCAGGCGTTCAGCTCAGGTTCCTCGAACCCGAGCAGGCAAGATGAATCGCCAGAGACGGAATCCGGTTAACAATAGGCAGGTTGTCATCCCTGCCATCTCCGGAGAAGTCCACCAACCTAACTTGGTGGCAAACAACGAGCAGGCACACACACCTGCCCGTTTTAATCCCGCTGTCCAGCAGACTCGTCTGGCAGCATCAAGCCGATCCCGCCAGGCAATTCCGGCGGAGTACCATAGGCAGGAACATACACCTGCTTATACATCAGCAGTTAGTCAGCAGGCTCGTCTGACTACATATGGTGGATCTCGTCAACCGCGTTTGGCGAAGTGTAATCAGCAGACACATACACCTGCTAATACTAATCAAGCCTACCAACAGTCTCGCTTGGTAGCACACGGAGAAGTCAGTCGGAAAGCCCCGACGACAAACAGGAGGCAGACTAAACTCTCTGCCTCCACACTTGAGTACTGTCAGGATTCACTGACAGGAAAAGGAGGACAGGAGCAGGCACATACACCTACTCCAAACCCGGAATGGACGTATATCCCCGTTCCGGCGGCTGAAGTCACCAAACATATTTTGTCAATGGTGAAAGAGCAGAAGCAAATTCCTGCTCATATTCTGGATGCTTGCCAGGATATCATAACAGCTTCAGCATCATCTCAGGGACAGACACATAAATCTATCCCTAGCAGTGGAGTGACACATCAACAATTCACTCCGGAACAGACACACACATCTGTTCCAGTCCAAGAGGGTTGTGGAGCCTACTCCCCCATATCATACGGACAACCAAGTCAGGCACATACACCTGATTTGAGCGATGATCGTCAGCCTAACCTGACCATCTTTCCTGATCAGACACATACACCTGCTCAGAGCAATCACTTTCGTCATCAAGTGGTTTCTAAAGCGAGTAAGAAGGCATCTAAGAAAAAGATCAGCCCAGCACAGTCAGGAGATCAAAGGCCAATCTGCAACCAATCCTTGCTCGATGCTGGAGTTCTTGAAGCCCTCAGACATTTATCTGTCGGAATTCAAGATTCTACTCCCTCAGTTCCCAATAACAGGAACATTAATCCCGAAGGTCTTCAACAGACACTTCCTCATGAAGACTTGCTTCATGAAAATTCGGTCAATCTTGAAGTTTCTTCTTCAGATGAGAACCACAGGAACCCTCTGTGTGGTCAGAAGGCCAAGGAGCAAGAGATTTCATCTTTTGCTGTAACCCATCATGAAGGTCCTCCTCATGGTGATGAACTTCGCTGCGAAAGTCCTCTCCGCAGTAGTGATTCACATTGTCTCGAAAATTCTTCAGAAGGCAATGTAGTGACGAGAAAGCCCTCCTATCTCGAGGCACTTGCAAACGTAAAACCAGTCATGTCTGAAGTTTTACTATCGGCAGGTGAAACTCTTTCTCCATCAGAAGATAGCTTGGGGTTCAGGTTATTCTCCGAACCTTCCCTGGGTCATTCATCTTCCAGCATGAATAGTGATTCCTCTACCAATCTTGTTGAATCCGATGAAGAAACAAGGAAACACCAACTCTGGTCCAAACAGGAAGAAGAATCTTCATTTAATGATAAAGAGGAAATGCTGAACATGAGGAAAAAACTGGAAAAAGGTGAAGTACCAGTCATGTTTTGGCCTTTGGCTGATTCACAGTATGACATTCCAAAGATGTTGACGGATGATGGAATCCATGATATTCGTCTTAACATATGGAAAACTCTTTGTCAATTAAAGAAGAAGGTATTATCTTACGATGAATATGAAAATCATCTTAAGATAATAGAAGGGTTACAACGCCAGATTGATTTGGTATCTCTATCAGTCTCTCGGTATCCGAAGGCTGAAAAGCAACAGAGAACCCTTCAACGTTCATGCCTTGGCGCACTAAGAAGATTGCGTCAATTAATTTCCAATGCTCCATCTAATGTTCATATCAGAGGATGGGGTGTTCACGGAGCACTACATTTCACAGTGCTTTCCGGTCAGCAAAGCCCGCCGAAAATGGTCTCATGCAATGTTATTGCCCATGGCCGGCCACAGTCAATGGGCTTTGTTCATAATCAAAATATTGCTCGAGATCAAGCTTCAACTAGTTCCTCTCAAAATCAAGTATATAGAGAACAGGTTGTTGAATTTCTCCTACATCAAGCAGGCGAGAATATTGCACAAGCTTCTCGTCTGGAGCAAACACGTCATCAAATGACAGAAGTTTCGGAAATCATCCAACGGTCTGTTGAACCAGGTGATAAAAGTGGATACAGGTTAATGCATCCAGCTAAGTTCCGAACTAAGATCCGCAAGATCAAGAGAGATTTTAAAAAGATCTCAGACATAGCATGTCAAGAGACACCCCAGCTTGCCAGACTGGGGACTTCTCTAACCCAACCCTCAGAATCAACGAATGGGATTCGAGGAGTTGAGCGGAAGCAGCAGGAACACCCCCAGTCCACCGGACTGGGGACTTTTTCAAATCTTCAATCCCTCCCTCAGAGAAAGTCAGTATTCTCTCGATTAGGGAATAAGCCTCAAGATGAACGAAGAGCCAAGATGTCAGGAGATTCTCTCCAAGTGACGGTTCTCCAATAAATTCCTGAGGGATCAAGTCAACGGAATGCCATGCTTTATCATGGACATAAAAGGAGACAATATCACAAAAATGCTGACAGAAAGGATTCCATGCAATATGCATCCATTAATGTCATCACTGCCGTTGCTGCTGATTCACCAGATGAGGCTCAATCAGAGGGATCAGACGAAGAGGTTCCTGCTCAAGAAGTTGCGCACACAGACCTAAATGAAGAAGGTGTGCGCACACGTAATCAAAGGCTTACCCAAAATCTGGGTATTCCTTCAAGTAACCCACTTCCCCCTCTCCGAAAAGGATCCAATAAGGGGAAAGGAAAGAATCAGGTTACTTCTCACCCTTCCTCTGAAGGAGGTCAATCGCTCTCATTAGAGCAAAGATTTGCACAACAGGAGGAAGAAATGAAAGAATTAAGAAGGTTGAATGCAGAGCTACTTCAGAATAGTCTTCTTCTTAAGAATGCTGAAGTCCGACAGCCGAAGGAATTTGTTGTAACTACTGAGATGGATCAGGAATATCCTCCTTTATCAGTACACCCACAGAGGTCTAATCCTACGGGTCAAACGCAACAACGGTTGGCAGCACTACCATTAGTTGCAGCACCAACCTCCACGGCTGTCCAAGCTCCATTCATTGCACCTACCCAAAACCAAGTTCAACCTGACGTTTCTCAAAAGTTAATAACTACTATTGAGTCATTAACAGCTCGGTTAGAAACTATGGAAGGGAAACGGGTGCAAGTTCAACCTGAAAAGAAAGTTTACCCTGAATGGGTAGATTCAATTTCTCCTCCATCCAGTTTTGGAAACCCTATTTTCCCTACTTTCAATGGATCAGGTGACCCTGAACAACATTTGACGCATTACGTGTCTTGTTGTGATCCTATGATGGGAACTCCAGAGCAACAAGAAGCAGTGAAACTCAGATGCTTCGTGCGAACCTTGCAAGGACTAGCTTTTGTCTGGTATACAAGCTTGAAATCCCGGTCAGTCATCGGATGGGAGGATCTTCGTCAAAAATTCCTTCTTCAGTTCAGCTCAACTTTGCCAAAAACGACAGTTTTCGATCTTACAAACTGCAAGCAAAGGGAGAATGAAAGAGTCTCTGATTTCATTGCTCGTTGGAAGGGATTAACGTATTCCTTGAGTTTATCACTCCCTCAGGAGGAATTGTTGCCAATCTGTGTGGCAAATTTGCGTGACGAATTACGCACGCCATTGATCCCTGTGAAATACACAGGAGGGTTTCGAGACCTTACTTCAATCGCTCAACAGATTGAAGATTCCCTTATACAGGCTAAGGCTAAATCTCGTGTAATTCCATCAGCTCCAGGAAGAAGAATGGGTAAAGCAGAAACTGCTACAGTTATGCTTAAACAGGCACCTGTACCTATTTCTACTTCAAAACCTTCATCTTCTCGAAGGGCTCCACCTTCTGAACGCCAACAACAAAGGCTGTTTCGTCCAAATGATCAAAAAGATCAACGACGAAAACAATTTGAGGATATGAAGAGTAAAACATACTCTTTCCGAAGTGAGCAAGTTCCTGGTTACTTCATTTCAGCTCTGGAAAATAATTTGGTTCAATTACCAGTGCCGAATAGACCAAACAAGGAAGGAGATGAAGACATTCCCAATTATTGTCCCTTTCATCAAATGTTGGGACATCCCATCCAGGAGTGTTTTGTCTTTAAAGACCTCCTACAAAAGATGGTTGACTTGGGACAAGTCAAATTGAAGGGTTCTTCAGCTCATATAGCGTGTATTACCGCTACAGATCCAGAGGAAGGAGGCGAGTGGCAGGAAGTCAAAAGCAAAACTGCGAAAAAATATGATGATTGGATGGTCAGAAAGACAATCAATCGGACTCATTCCATTTTGCGAACACAATTGAAGAAGCCAATTGTGTCTCCTACAAAAGCTGCAGTAAAGCCTCCATCAAAGGAAAAATCCTCAAAAGGGCAGCGTAATTCAAAGAAGAAAGAGGAATCAGAAGAAGATGAGTATGCATCAAAGCCTAAATTGTCTTTGACTCTGCCAGATTTCATTCCATCTACTTCAAAGTCACAGGCACCGTCCCACCAAACGGCACAGCCTAAACGGGCTAACTTGGCAGAGTCTTTATCAGACGAAGAATTGGTCTTTGGTTCTGTTAATATGATTCAATTAACAGATTCATATTCCAGTCTTGATGAGCCTGAATTCCCTGTATCAAATAAAGGAACCCGAGGAAGTTCTAGAGGTTCAGGATATAGGGGAAGACGTGGATCTTTCCGAAGCCACTACTCTAATTCTACCCCTGCTAGCACTGTATATGCAGTAGAAACTCGTGGTAGAGCCCTTCAGCGAGCTCAAAATGAACAAGCAAGTTCTTCTGCCAATGGCCAACTCAGCTTCGGCACAGTTATTTTGGAAGACCGATTAAATGTTCCATCTTCTTTATCTCAGCAAGTAAATGGATCTAATCAGTCTAATTTTCCAAAACCAAAGATGTTGCCAACTTCAATACAAGAGGCATCAGCTTCCAAAACATCTGCTTCCAAGGTACCTGCTAAACCGCATATTCCTATTGGGAAACGCAGGCCTCTAGATCAAAAGTATGATATATTGAAACACTTGGCCCAAGTACCAGCCAAATTATCAATTTTGGATGCTTTGAATCTATCAAAAGATCTTCGGGAAGCACTCATCGAAGCTTTGTCAAGTCCTCAGGAGTTTGAAGCTGAAATTGCTGTAGCTGAAATTTATCACATAGAGAATAATCCTGCAGAATGCCATGCAGTGATATCTTTTACTGATAAAGATGAAGATGATGTTGTGCATGGGCACATAAAACCTTTGTACCTATCTGGCAAAGTCAATGGTATAGATGTTCGAAGAGCTTTTATTGACAATGGTTCAGGAGTCAACCTCATGCCCATTCGCACACTTCGTCGATTGGGCCTCACGGAATCTGATTTATCTCCTTCTACCATGATGTTGCAAGGATATGATAAAAATGAACAAGAACCACTGGGAGAAGTTACGCTCAGAACTCAGTTTGGAGATCTTGTTTCCAATTCAGATTTCATGATTGTTGATCAAGACTCAGCTTTCAATATCTTGCTTGGAAGACCCTGGTTACATCAGCATGCAGCTATTCCGTCATCATACCATCAATGTCTCAAATACTGTTTCGATGGTCAAGTTGGAACATTGTATGGTGATAAGGCCCCGTTCAAAACATGTGAGTCTCAATACATTGAGGCGGAATTTTATCACATGAAGGGAAGAGAAAAATCTACAATGAAGGAAATTACCAAAGTTAATGCTCCATATGGTTTGGAAAAAATTCCAATAAATCCATTTTCACATGTGAGTACAGATTATGTGTTACCTATTAGTCAAATTGACAAAATAGGCCCAAATCAAAATACTCTTATGGAAAGATCCATAATGTCAATTACGGCAATCGAGCCAGACAACATGGGAGAAATTGGTAATTTACCAAGCAGTGATGAAAGCATAAGTGGTGACGTTTTCATTTCGTCTGCTGAAATCCAACAAGTCTATACTTCGCTAATCAGGACAGAAGAAGTTATAGCAACACCAGAGGTGAATGTTGATGTCGATTCTCAATCCATCATCTCCTCTTTATTTCCCAAAGAAGACCCTTTTTCATCAATAGGGTCGGAAATGGAAGCTTCTTCTTCAAAATGTGAAAATTTTGACATCTCTTATGATCATGAGAATTTCGTTTTTTCATCTACTTTGCAAGTAGAAACGGAAGATATAACACATGATTAAGAGGAAGAGGAAGATCATAGAGATGCTCCTCCAGCATTTGAAGAGGGTATCTCTACCACTGTGGAGGAACTCAGAGAAGTAAATCTGGGTACAGAGAAATATCCACGCCCCACTTTAATTAGTGCGGCCATGACCCTTGAAGAACAAGAGATATATATTTCTTTTCTAAAGCAAAATAAAGATATTTTTGCTTGGAATTATACAGAGATGCCTGGCCTTGATCCTGATGTTGCCACCCATCATTTGGGTTTGCCAAAAGAACATCGAGGATTCAAGCAAGCCGCGAGAAGAACACACCCAACCTATGCTTCCAAAATCGAGGCTGAAGTGGATAAGCTTATCAAAGCTAACTTCGTCAGAGAAGTTCAATATCCCAAGTGGTTGGCTAATATTGTCCCAGTAAAGAAAAAGAACGGACAAATTAGGGTTTGCATCGATTTCATAGATCTTAATCGGTATTGTCCCAAAGATGATTTTCCAGTTCCGATTACAGAACTCTTAATTGATGCGACGGCTGGCTATGAAGTACTTTCTTTCATGGATGGATATTCTGGATATAATCAGATCCGAATGGCCCCAGAAGATGAGGAATATACAGCCTTCAGAGCTCCTCAAGGTGTGTTTTGTTACCGAGTGATGCCCTTTGGTTTAAAGAATGCAGGTGCAACATATCAACGCGCCATGCATCGTATCTTCAAACCTTTTCTAGGGAAATTTGTTGAATGCTATGTAGATGATTTGGTGGTTAAATCCAAACAACGTTTTGATCACTTGGCTGATTTGGAAATCATATTCCACAAGCTTCGACAACATAATTTGAAGATGAACCCCTTAAAATGTGCTTTTGGGGTAACCTCAGGAAAATTCCTCGGCTTTGTTGTACGCCATCGTGGTATTGAAGTCGATCCTGAGAAGACCAAATCAATACTTGGTATGTCACCTCCTCAGAATTTGAAAGAATTAAGAGGACTTCAAGGACACTTAGCCTATATTCGGCGTTTCATCGCCAATTTGGCAGGCAAAAGTTTACCTTTTACCAAATTATTGAAGAAAGGAGTCACTTACCAGTGGACTAAAGAATGTCAAGAAGCATTTGATGTTCTCAAGAAATACCTCTTAAGTCCACCAGTACTCATGCCACCTGTTGAGGGTAGACCTCTTATCCTCTATGTGACAGCTTTAGAGCGATCATTGGGTGCCTTTCTCGCTCAAAAGAATGATGCTGGGAATGAAAATAGTCTCTACTATCTCAGTAGAACTATGCTTGAAGCAGAAACCCGGTATTCGAGTATTGAAAAGTGCTGCCTAGCATTAATCTTTGCAGTTCAGAAACTGAGACACTACCTGCAACATCACGAGGTCCAATTGGTATCTCGTAATAATCCACTCAAATTCATCCTTAGTCGTCCAATGCTTACAGGACGTCTGGCAAGGTGGGCAGTTATTCTGCAGCAGTTCGACATTCAGTATGTGTCTCAAAAGGCAATTAAGGGCCAAGCTCTGGCTGATTTCCTGGCTGAACACCCTTCAGTGGAAGACACGTATTCAGATATCGAACTCCCTGATGAGGAAGTTTTTTCTATTCAAGAGAATCCTCAAACATGGGAAATGTATTTTGATGGTGCTTCTAGAAGTCCAACAGGGAAGAAAATGGAAAATCCTAAATTCAACAAAGTTGGTTTAGGAATTGTGCTCATTTCTCCAGATAAGGCAATGTTACCTTATTCCTTTTTGTTGTGGGAAGGTGGTACCAATAATGAAGCTGAATACCAAGCTCTCATTGCAGGCTTGGATTTAGCGTTTCAAGCACAAGTGAATCACTTAAAGGTGAAAGGTGATTCAGATCTGGTAATCAAACAAGTAAATGGGGATTATGCCATCAGAAAAGAAGAATTAATCCCTTTGTATGATTACGTCAGAGAGTTAATGTCGGAATTCCCTTCAGAACTGACATTTTCTTATGTCCCAAGATCACAAAATGCTCAAGCTGATGCACTGGCTAATATAGCCACAGCTTTAGCAGATCCAAATCGGGACGAGACAACCATCGGTATTTCCCACCGTCGTGCAATTTCACCTTATGTTCAAGTCAGAACAGAGGAAATTAATGAAATTAGTCCCATTCCTGAAACGTATGGTCATACTACAGGATGGATGTCACCTATCAGGGAATACCTTCAAAATGGAACACTTCCACCTGATAGAGCCGAGAGAGAACAAATTCGGCGACGTGTGGTCAATTTTACTCTTTATGATGGTCCAAACCACCTCGAGAAAATTCTCTACAAACGTGGTTTTGATGGAGTTCTCTTCAGATGTATTGATGGTGAAGAGACAATGGCTGTCATAAAAGAAGTGCATGCAGGAGTCTGTGGTGCCCACCAGTCTGGACATAGATTCTCTGATCAAATTCGAAGGCTTGGATACTTCTGGCCTTCAATGATACAAGATTGTGTTAATTTCACAAAGAAGTGTCATTCATGCCAAGTATATGCCAATTTCATTCATCAACCTCCAGAGTTTCTTCATACAGCTAAATACTCATGGCCATTTTCCACATGGGGAATGGATGTGGTGGGACCTTACCCTTCAGCTACGGCCAAGCAGTTTAAGTACATTCTTACTGCTACTGATTTCTTTTCCAAATGGGCAGAGGCAGTACCTCTCAAAGAAGTCAGTTCTAAATGCATTGTTAGCTTCATCAAGTCTAACATCATTACTAGATTTGGTGTCCCTCATACCATATTGACAGACAACGGCACCAACTTCTGTTCTTCTGAGGTAAAAAGATTGTATCAAGAATACAACATTAAGTCCAACCATTCATCTCGATATCATGCAGCGGCTAATGGCCAGATAGAGGCCTTCAACAAGACTCTTTCAAATATACTGCAAAATATGGTGGATAAAGATAAGAGGTCATGGCCTGATAAACTCTATCATGCTTTATGGGCTTATCGGACTACCACTCGCAATGCAACGCGATCTACTCCATATTCATTGGTATATGGAACAGAAGCAGTCTTGCCAATTGAAGTTCAATTGCCCTCACTCAGAATAGCCATTTGTGATCAGTTATCAACAGATGAGCAATCCCAAAAGCGGTTGAATGAATTGGAACAGTTAGATGAGAAAAGATTGTGCACTTTGCACCACTTGGAAATCTATCAGAATCGAATAGCACAAGCTTTTAACAAAAAAGTTCGTCTTCGTTCATTCATTCAGGGAGAATTGGTATTGGTTCTCAGAACACCAATGATACCAGGAAAGAAGCCTCCCAAGCTTGAACCAAAATGGGAAGGACCTTATTCAGTACATAAGGTCTACTCCAATGGAGCGTATTCTCTGATTTCAATGGATGGAGAACACATCACGACTCCAACTAATGCCAGATTTCTGAAGAAGTATTTTGTATAAACACAAAATATTGTTCCCAGAACCAAGACTTACAATTGGTTCATACAGAAAAGGTCCGGTATGACCTTAAACTACACAATGGTCCAGTATGACCTTAAACTACAACTTTGTCCCTGCAACATGACATTAAACTGTGCAGCACCAATAGTCCTAACTGCAAGACTTTAAACTGCATAGTCCCTGATTTTGTCCTACATGACAATAAACTGTATAGAAGTTCCTATATTTTGTCCGAGATGACATTAAACTATATTTTGTCCTAGCGACATGACATTAAACTGTGTGGCACTTTCATCGTCCAACATGACAATAAACTGTAAAAAGATCAGAACTGATATCCTCATATTGATTCACCTTAGTCTTAGCTACATGACTTTAAACTGTACAGCACCAGATCGTCCTTGCTATATGACTTTAAACTATACAGCAATGGTCCAGTATGACTTTAAAACTGCAACTTCGTCCCGCACGACATTAAAACTGTGAAAAAGTTCCATAAACCGTCCAGCATGACCTTAAACTGCATCATCCCTGGTCCATGTATATGACCATAAACTATTTTGAAAATCCCTTATGTCCAGCAAGACGTTAAACTGTGAAGTCCTAACTACATGACGCTAAACTGTATAAAAGTCCCTCACGTCCGGAAAGACGTTAAACTATATAATCCCAAAAGTCCAGTATGACATTAAACTACACCATTCACGGTCCATGCATATGACCTTAAACTATTCGCACTTTCGTCCAACATGATGTTAAAATGGTACACTCTTTTGTCCTTACTGCATGACATTAAACTGCATAGTCCCCCTTTTTCGTCCAATATGACGTTAAACTATTTTATCCCCATTGTCCTAACTACATGACGCTAAACTGTACAGAAAATCTTTGATAGGTCCTACATGACATTAAACTGTGCATCGTTAAGGTTGTTATTACCTCTTTTTTCTCACACCGAGTATGACTCACGTGAGCTTAGAGCGAACATCAACCATAACACTCCCTTTGGGCCACTAACCATGTGTAAGTCCCAACAACATTTTTTAGATCATTGTCCACAAGAACAACTTGATCATTGATTCATTCTTTAATTGAACTACACGGACTTTGATCCTTGCCCTCCAGGCTGGGTATGTAGGCAACCTCCCAAAGGTTCAAGCCCAAAAACAATCTCTTCACATTGGTTCACCACCATCTCATATGATGATGATTTGTGAAACCACCCCTCGAATCAATATCTTTACATTGATTCACTTTCGTCCTTGTTATATGACGTTAAACTATACAACACTTTTGTCCGGTACGACAATAAACTACAATATTCTTTGATTTCCTCATTTGAGAGAGAACTATTATTGACATTGATTTTTCAATCATAGTTTTTCATTTTTTTTTAAAAAAAAAGACTACGTGCATACATGGTAATGCCTGAACTTTTTATCTTAGGTTAAACCATCATTGCACTAAAGTCCCCTTTCACCCTTCACATGTACGAACCAAATTTGTACAAAGGGTAAGTCTAGAACTACGTGGACTTGATTCCCATCCTTATGGGATACGTAGGAACATTCGAGTGTCCCTCGAATCCAGTCCCAAGTCTTTTGGGCCTAACCCCAAATTTCACTTTCAGTCCCTTGGCTGAAAAGTCTTCATGAAAACACACACTGTGTATTCATTATTATGGTCCGAATTCTATGACCCTAAACTAAGATCACTCATACTTTCGTCCTGCACGACGTTAAAACTGCATTTCAAGAACTACGTATGGCTTGATTCTCATTCTTATGAGATACGTAGTGAAGTCCAAGTTTCAATTCAGGACCCAGCCACAACATGATTATGGTTTTCATTGACCTATGTATCTCTATATACATTGGAAAATACCCATCTTTATGTATTATAATCCTAACCTTAAATATTTTCAGATCTTCATAATCCTTTTCATGACTTATAGTCACAAAAATGTCAAACTTCTGAGAATTCTTTTGCCTGACTATGCAGCACGTGCCCATAGGTGGCCTTGCATAAACAGTCCACATAAAAGACTTGTCAGCCAAGAGATGCTATTTATTTGACCATGCAGCCAATGCCCATAGGTGGCCCTGCATGTTTTCAACCCCCTAACGGGTTTGTTAAATAATAGTAACTTCATTCTTGGGAAGAATTCCTCTTTTGTCCTTATTTGTCTTAAACGATAGTATGTAGGGATCCGCAAAAATAGCCATCCTTAACGTATTTGTCCCATATCCTTTTTCATGATCTGAAAGTATTCAAGTTTATGGTTTATTCTCCTTCCCTACGTTTGGGTCAGACCTTCGTAGGAGTGATATTCATCCAGTTCTTCGATATTCTTGTTTGGAAATATCCTTTCCATATTTAAGTACCTCTTTCCATACAACAAACTCTATGCTTTAGAAAATTTGAATCTCCATAAACTTTCACTGGCTTTTAGCACTAGGAAAGTAAATTTCTGAGAGTTCTTTTGCCTGACTATGCAGCACGTGCCCATAGGTGGCCTTGCATAAACAGTCCACATAATAGACTTGTCAGCCAAAAGATGCTATTTTATTTGACTATGCAGCCAATGCCCATAGGTGGCCCTGCATATTTCAACCCCCTAACAGGTTTTGTTAAATAATAGTAACTTCATTCTTGGAAACTACTTTTTCTAATGCCTTTTAGCTCTTTTTCATATCATTCCTCATATTCAAATATTCTTAAGTCATAGTTTACATATTTTCTCTCATACTTGAGTATGGTAATTTGTTTTCAGATAAATTATCAAGGAATTGAATCCATTTTAATCCATTTTTCGGTCAAAGCTATTTCGACCTTAAACATTAGCCTCTTTATGTCCGGCTTGCATGACTTTAAACTGCCCACACAAAAGATAGAGGAACTATGAATAAAAGTCAAGTTCCAGCTCACTAAATATACATTTTTTGTATGATTTAGCTAATATTGAGCAGTTAAAAGATTCAAAGTTTGTAGGGTTATTTGTAATAATCCTAGTAAAAATCAAACTATGCTTACTAAGCCCATTGGCTTAAGTAAATTTGAAGCAGGTAATGGAAGAATGCAAGCACAAATGATTGAAGACAAAAGTGTTTTTCATTAATACACAAGAGTTAGAAGGACATCCACAGATTGGAATCTCTTCTCTTTTTCAAGAAATTACACGAGATTGTCAACAAAAGTCTTCATTTGATGTATAGCATCCTGAGCCTTATCAACAGTTGCTTGAAGCTCGTGCACTTGACCAGCTTCACTCTTTTCAGCTTGCGGAAGTGCCTTCTTAGCATCTGCAATGGCTTTCATGCCATTTATATGAGTTTCATCCAATGATTCATTAAGCTGATCAAGTTCCCCAGTAACAGCATCTAACTGTTGCTGGAGTTGCACCTGCTGGACGACCTTTTCTTTGATTTTTTTCTTCAGATCCTTCATCTTGACAACATAATCAGCTTCAGCCTGGGATATCGCAGCCTCAAATTCGCCTATGTTGACTGACAATTTCACTCTGGTCAAATCTTCGCGACTTGTCTTCATTTGCTCCCTCCTGAAGATAATCTGTTTCACTACAGCATGGATCTTTTCATACCCAAAACCACCAAGTCCCATTATAACAAATTGGGATGACAATCGGGAAATTTTTGATGGTAGCTCTTCTAAGGGCACCCCCGATATGATGTTCCATATATTGTTCCACGCCTTACGTCGTGAAAAGCTGAACGCTTTGAGCATCTCTGGATCTGATTCAACATCTTCGTCAGAAGGGGGTATGTAATCTGGAATTAACATGCTTAAGGAAGTGCCTCGTTCTGCTCTTTCCCCTCTGACATGGGCTTCTTCACTTTCAATTCCCGTTGGGGCAGAGGCTGAAGCCTCATCTCCGGATCTAGCCATTACAGTTGATGGCCCTACATGATCAATTGAAAGATTTTAGTTGAATCTTAAAGGATAAAAAAAGAATGGATTGTCTTGCAAATAAAGTACAATCAGAAATATTGTTATCCCTTACCCAATGGTGGTTCGGCAACATGAGAAGACTTCTCCCCATCTTTCCCGGTTTCAACAGGATTTTCAAGATGGGTCTCAGGAGAGTTTATTGGATTTAGCTCTACTTGAGCTAATGTTTTTGCAATAATAGGGTTGACATCAGTGTCCACACCCTCTTCAGGCATTGGCAGTTCAGCAGCTTCTACGGAAGAAACTGCATATTATTTTACATCATGGTTAGAAATATTTTCTTTTAAAAGAAAAATTTGGGCGAAGGGTAACACTCACGCCCAAGGTCTTCTAAATCGCATGACAATCTAGCATGATCATAAAATTCTTCAAAAGTCATTCCTTGATTCATCATTTCATCCAATGATACTTCAGAATCTTGGTTAGTCTCACCAGTGGGAGCATTTGCTATGTCTTCTTGCTGACTTATGTCCTGCAACCCCTGACCCTGGACAGCATCTTCAGTAGTGGGAGGGATACTGGGAATGGATGGTAGCTCTTCTCCAGGAGCAACCAAGTCAGCTTGAGTCTGTGGTTGTTCTACAGCACCCTCCACGGCCTTTGAAGAAGGATCAGTCCCTTCCCTCAAGGGGGAAATTGAAGAAGCCCCTGCAATCCTCAGAAATATGAGTAACCATATGATTATGGGTATAAAATCATGATTGTTCGAAGGACTTACCACTGCTAATGAAACGTTTAGCTAAGGATTTCCTCCTTCGTTGCCTTGGCTTCTTTTGCTTTTTTGGAGTTTCAGCTGTCTCCTTTATTGGCACTTGGATTGGCGAATGAAAGGCTATGTCCAGTGCCTCATTCATGGCCTGCTGGCCTGGAGATATCTCGCCTGGTTCGCGAGGAGAATCAGCGGTAGCCCCAACAGCAGTACCACCAGGGCTATATTGTGGCGAAGGAACCCCGGTCCCTTTCTTTGCAAGCTGCAAGATGAAGAAAATAACTTCCTTAAGTAACAAAACTTCAACTGAAATCAAGTTGCAAAGAAAATAAGGAAAGAAAACTTACATCTTCAGGAGCCACGTACTCTTGCCACTCCTCATCTCCAGAACCACCAACCCCCTTAGTGGTGCCACGATCAATCATTTCCTTCACCCGCCTGGTGATAGGAACCGAATTATCAGTGGAATATATGAGCATTTCCAGCTCTCTGATGTAAGACCGCACTTCATTGGGGTTATCTCCGTATTGAAGGTCTTCGGAAGCTAGAAGATATCCTATCCCAGGAAGTTGTAGGCCCTCACACAAATCCAGCCAGGCGGTTTTAGTATCACAGTATAAGCTCTGCCATAGCTGAACAGCCTCTGGTCTTAGATATAAAGGCTGTGAGGAAGGTCCTACAATTTTTGATTTTAATTTCTTCCCAACTCCTGCAACTACAGATAGAGAATAAGAAAGTGAGACTTATTACTTTATAAAGTAGTAGTGATTGAAGTTATTACAATCAAATAACTCACCAGGAGCTGATGGAGTGGGTCTTTTAACTCTGGCCGGAGGATTATATCGGGCACGAAACCGCTTTGCTGCCGGTTGTGCCTCATCATCCCCATCATGATAATCTGAGGAATCAGTTCTAGAGGAGGAGTCTGTTGAACCTATTTCAGGAGGAGAAGCATCACCTTCATGAGGAAGAGTTTCTTTCTCTACAGTCCTCTTCCTCTTTCCCACTTGATATACAGGATGATTCAGTATCCCTTTGGGGTATGATGCTATCCAGTGTTCGGCATAAAATGTAGTCAGATAATGTGCCGCTTTTTCAACTGGTAGATCAAATACTGCCCCAGTCTTCTCTCTTGATGTCAGCAACCATAGTTGTCGAGCAACCATCGGATGTTGCTCTAACCTGACATGTACTGGAGGGGATACAACAATCTGTTGCAAACATTTGAATTGGCGTGCAAATCTATATGGAGCATAGGCCTCGCATATGATTTCTCCATCAATCCTGGCTACTAACACGCCATCCCTGCAAGCTAGCATGTATGCCCTCAAATCCAAAGGGGCTTTCCCATCATCAACAAACCGCCCAGATGGCGTACTTCCATAAGGAAAGAAGTTGAATTCCTTATACATGCTTAGTCTTACTTTTATGTCATAACCATTGACATCTAATGGAGCAATTCCAGAGAATGCTTGCACTGACGGTCTGAAAGAGCTTCCAGGAATTTGTAATCCATTCTGTACATAGTAAGTCCTGAAGTGAGTGGCGATCCATCCCCACAAAACCTGGAATGGTCCCACTATTCTTAAAGGAGATTTACCCTAGAAGACGTGAAGTAAACTCCTGTGGATCTTTGCTAAAATGGGGGTAGCTAACCCAACCATTTTTCCCTCAGCCAACTTGGCCGCAATGACGAAGGTCCCTGGCCTAACGCCTCCCTTCGAATCCCTGACCGGCAAGAGATAAATACTAAGCCATATTGCCAAGAAACCCGCCAGACGAGTTTTCTTTGGAATTCTTTGATTCACTTCATAGCCCCATTTTTCAAACTCTCCTGCTTCTAGAGTTGGCCAGAATGTGCCAGGAGCTCCTCTCTTCTCAGGTTTTGGGCAAGTGGTAGGACGTCTGGGCCGGGTATCCTTGGATTTCTTTTTCTTGGATCATTTTTCCTTTGGCTCCATCCCTTTCTTCTCAGTAAGAAACACCTTCATCCATTCTTACGGATGGATATCTTTTCTGAAATGAGTTAATGAGGTCTCTGAACTCTTGAGCTTGTGAAAGATTTTGAATAATTCTCGAGCCAAAGCAGGAGTCTTCTCTGGATCATTCCAAGTCACCTTGGGAGGAATGAATTCATCATACATATCGCCCAAGATTGGAGCTCCTGAAATCTTGTGGACATCCCACAAACTGATACCTACTTCTCCATGAGTCAAATGGAAAGAATTAGTCGCTGGACTCCAATGGCTGAGTATCTCGGGCACGAAGATATCATGTCTGTAAATATATGTTTGCCCAACCCAAACAGCCTCATATATTGCAGCTCTCTTCAGATCCTCAATAAACTCTGCGCAAGTCTGTCGCACCCAGTATACAAACATCCAAGTTGGTTTCACACCTCCCCCAGGACGGAAATCCCAACTTTTCTTCCAGCCTTTGGATTGATCCATCTGAGCATTTCGGAAGATTGAAGGATGACAATGTGGTTGAAGCTCAGGTGTATGTTTTTTCAGATCTGGTGTGCAAGGGCTATGATGCATCACATAAGCCTTCTCCACTGTTCCAGCAGTTTGAAATGATCCTCCGCCTGAGATATTTGCTGAAGCAAAATTGGTATAATTCTGAAACCAAGAAAATGGAAGATAATTCTGTACTTCTGGAATAATGACTTCTTGCAGATGACCATGACCATACAAAGGTAGGTAAGTGCAGTGAGGAAAGTCGTGATGATATTTCTTCAGATACTTAGCCAAATCTGGAAGAGTGCTGTTTTTGACAGTATAGTAATCAGGGCCAATGATATTCATCATATCATCTATCCGCTTGCTAGCCAGTTCATAAAGTAATCCAGGTCTAAGAGCCATTGAATCTGCACAGGAGTTGAATAAATTAAACTCTTAAATGGGTTTTATTTTTTCATAAAATTTATGAAAGAATTTGAAAAAAATGGCTAAGGCATTAAGGCGCGCAAGTATGGAGATGTCGCGCAAGTGGTACAGGTGCCGCGCAAGTTTTGGTCGCGCAAGTATTACCGCGCAAGCCCTATTACCTTGAGAGTAGCGCGGCAGCGAAGAAACAGTGAAAACAAGAGACTTGCGCGGCGAGGAAGACTTGCGCGGCGAGAGCTTGAGAAATTCGGGGTCAGATGCCATCTACGGCCGGAAGCGGCATATTTATAGGCCGGAGGGCCTATCTGCGCGCTGCAGCCAGAGCGCTCAATGCCTGCGCGACGAAGACTTGTGCGCCGACTTCTGTGCACTGGAGACTTGCGCGCCGCCCTTTTCCTTTAGAGGGATTCGATTTCCTCAGAGTCAAATCCTCATTTTCTCTCCGGATCCAACTCTGAGGGGGGACTTTTGTTGACGCTCCTTTCCTCACAGAATCTAAAGTTCGGAAAAGGGAATATCTGAGCTCAAAGTGATTAATCCTTTGAAGAAACATCAAAAATCGACAAAGGGATGGAAAAGGAGAACATTGCACATAGGTCGCGCAAGTTACCTCTTGGTCGCGCAAGTACACTTGCGCGCCGACTCAACACTTGCGCGACTCCTCGTGGTCGTGCAAGGGACTTGCGCGACATATCTGGTAACCGCCCAGTAACCGCCCGGGGTCTTCTTTTGCCTATAAATAGACCCTGTGGGCCCCCCATTCGAGAGGATCTTTTTCCAGAAACTCGGATCAAAGCTCCCGACGCCCAAGTCTCTTCTCAAAGCTTCCGGAACACTTCTAAGGTAATCTCTTACCTAGAACGGAAGATCTAAAGAGAAGAAGGAAGGCCCAAGTGTTGAAACTTATCAAACACTTGCGCGCCAACTTAATTCCTTCAATATAACTTGCGCATCCCTTCTCTGGAAGAACTTCAAGAGGATTATAAAGGGTTTAATAAAGAGTCGCTCAAGTATTTCAACTCTGGTTGAAAATCGCGCAAGTATCCCTCATGTCTCGCAAGTATACTTGCGTGACCAACACTTGCGCGCCGACGCAGGACTTGCGCGACCTCCAACACTTGCGCGCCCCTATCTTTTTGGGTGCCCATCTTGCCCATTTTTACCCCTCTTAAGCCATTTCACCCTTCCTATTCAAGATTCAGTCTTCAAGATACTCTTCAAAGCCATTTATGGCATGATTTCTTGATTTGACATCCTTATCTGAAAGGAATTCTGTGAAATATCTCTCAAAACCTAGTGATTTAAACATCTTCATATCACCAAAGATTGAGAGTTCATTCATTTCAACCTCATCCTTTAAGATGAGAGAATCCTAACCTGGGTCTCCTTTTCAGGAATAATCCCCAGTTATAAAACCTTTGATATGGGCATCTTTCTTAAGAATAAGCCCCAATCAAGTCCTTTAATCTTGGGCATCCTCCTCAGGAGTAAGCCCCAAACCTTAATCCCTAACCTGGGTCTCCTTTTCAGGAATAAGACTCAGTCATAATCTTGGGCATCTTTCTTAAGAATAAGCCCCAATCAAGTCCCCTAACCTAGGCTTCCTTCTCAGGAATAAGTCCTAGTCATAAATCTTGGGCATCCTTCTTAGGAGTAAGCCCCAAGTCTCTTAAAATTTCTCTTAACCAGTCATAAATTACCTTTGATTTGGGTTTCCTCTTTAGGAATAAAACCCAATCATAAGTCCCCTCCTAACTTGGGCATCTTCCTTAGGAGTAAGCCCCAAGATTAGAGTATTCAAATCTCCATGAAGCACATATAACTTTGTGGACCCTGTTCTTGGATTTTCTCCTCAAAAGTAAATCCTAAACCTTCGTCTATTTGGGCAGTCATCTATACATAAGCCCCAAAACAAAATTCTTATGATTGCATCTTTTACGGCACAATTGTCTAAATTTTACCAAAACCTCTTGTTTCTCACACCGAGCATGACTCACGTGAGCTTAGAGTGTAAAAGTAATTATGACATTCATCTTTGAGCCATCAATCATAAAACATCATATCCCATTCTTCGAACTACGTGGGTTCTGATTCCTTTTTCAAAACAAAGGATACGTAGGTAGCCCATTCATGGGTTCGATCCCAACATTGAAATAATCTCTGTCCTTCTGAATGACGATAAACTTCAAGTGCCCCACTGAGTGGCTTTAAAACCAGCCTGGTCATCAAAATGACCAAGAGACTTTTATATAAATGTTTTGAAGGATACCATTGACCAAGAATCTCTAAACAAATATAGATGATTCTATATTGATGAAGAACCTCGAATACATATAAAAGATTCTCTAAATTTCTTGCATATTTAATCATTGATTGTTAAAACTAAAGGAAAGCTCATTTTATACTTGGTAATGTAATAAGGATTCACGAACTTAACTTAAATCTATAAAGAGAGTCCCAGAGTAGACAATAATTCCCCTCAAAAAGGTGTGATGAGTCCGACCTCCCATCCTCTCGACCAATGCAAATTCCTAAGCCTCATTAGCCCACAAGCTAATGAGCGCCTGCCTTTGGAAAGTAGGTCCAAACGGATGTGGAATCATTGGATGTTTCCGGTTCTACGAACAAACCCGTTAGAAACCGATCGGAACGTTTGAATCTCCCGTCCAGGAGGTCATCCCCGGATTCCGCGCGAAACAACGTTTTACTTTCGCATCTATTTATATGTTCGACATAATAGAAAAAGATGGGAAACCAATTTTTTTACCCACTCACACTAATTCTAGAATCCCAAATTTTACTTTCATTTGAACTTCATTTTGACCACTTCTCTAAACTCCTCAACTCTTATGTATCCTTATATAATCTTATTGAATTATATATAACATATAAAATCATGATCTCTTTGTACTAAGAACTTTAAAAATTAGCAGTTTGAAAAATGATAGACCAAAACAGATTATTCCAAAACTGTTCATCGTTCTAATTTTCTAGATTTTATTGAAACCATGAAAAATAAAATACTTATCAATTTGATTCTCCAAACCAACTGAACCTTGTTTTTCAATAAAAAAATTTAACTTCTATAGACTTTAAAACCCCACAAAAAATGTCTGTTGGAAACTTCAATATGTATCAAATTTTCAAATTTTGTTCAAAAACTCCTCAGGTCAATGGAATTACATATGATAAAAACCATCTACTGGTGACTTATTAGTCTCACCCCTCATCTGATGAGTCTTGACCCAATTGAAAATAAAACACCTTGATACATCACTTTGATGCTTTGGTTCTCATGAAAAATGGTTGACTACATTGATGTATTTCATCTAATTGTTCGGTCTCTGATCTCATCTGATGGATTTGTCTTTGGATATCACCTAATTGATCCATGATAGAAACTAAAATGATTGATAAAAATCAAAATTATATGCTCAATAAAACTCTACAACTTTGTTCCATTTGATATAACTTGGAAAGTCTGATGTTATTCCTCTAATAGAACACTGTATATCATGTATTTTTAGATCCAACCAATTTTATGATGGGTTAGTGTCAGAGATCATCTGATGGATTGGTGTCAGCACTCATCTAATGGATTGGTGTCAACACCCATTTGATGGATCATTTTCTAAACCCATATGATGGATTAGTGTTGAAAGAAGTTTGATGGACCATTCAATCATCACTTTATAAAACCTTTGACTTCAAAAAAATTCTAACTCCAAGCCTACAACCAAATTCTTCCTTCGGTGATCTTTGATCTGATGATCTGTGTTCATAAAATATCAAATTTTTTTAAAAAAAAATTATTTCCATTTTCTTCCACAAAATCCTTGCATCATGACTTATTCTTGATATTTATAAAATTGAGATTGGTGTAGAATCATTTGACTTTTTCTCCCACTTTCTTTCAAGAAACATGGATTATAAGTTTTTAGACAAATTATGATGTTGAGAAATTTTTTCATAGAAAAATATCATCATATTTTTGTCAAAAATATATAAAATATTTGTGGATTCGATAAAACTTCCCACTCTCTTCTGAGAAACATCATTCCATAAAAATTATTCTGAAAACAAGTTTACCTAAAAAATATTCAAGAAAAAAAATCATTCTTTTGTAATTTTTCAAGAAATATGAATCTAATTTTTTAATTCTAAAAAACTTCATTCGTTCACAAAAATGTAAAAAGTAAGGTTATTTCTTATAATGAAAACAAAATAAAAAATATTCATCAAATAATTTCTTCCATCGTCTGAAAAAAAAACATCCAACCAATATGGTCCCAAAAATATCCCCCATTGGATTTTGTTTTCAAACAAACATCATAAATCACTTAAACTTTCTAAATCAATCCATGGATCACTAGTCAATAATTATAATCCTACATGAGAAAACTAAATTTAGAAAAATAATAATAATTGACATCAAAACCATATTTTCCATAAGCAATGACTTAATAAATTTTTTGAACTTTAAAATTTCAAAATTCCCACCTCTTCAAAAAATTATTTCTTCTTATAAAAACAGTTTTTCCTACAATAACATCAAAAAACAATTATAAAAAGTTCACACATTCACATATTGAGTTCAAAACTTACCCCTTATAACAAATCCCCCAAAATAAGGATTCCTTAAAAGGTTTGGCACATGCTAATGGATAGATTTATGAAACAACTTTTTTCTCCCCCTTAATAACACTTACCAAAGACTGGATGATATATGGGACATAAAAACATACTTATACCTTGAATTTAAAGATATTTTCCACCCATGTTCAACCTCATTTTGTAAAAATATTCCTTTGGTAATGGTTTTGGGAAAATATCCTCATATTTTTCCATTGTAGGAACATATTACAAATTTAGTTCATTTTAATCCACAAGATATTTGATGAAGATATATTTTATAACAATATTATTTGAATTAGAATGTTGTACTTGATTTCTTGTGAGATTTATAGAACTTGGATTTTCACAACCCAAGAGAAGTGGTAACTTGACTTCAACTAAAAAATCTTCCAACTGAGTTTTCATTCATATAAGCTATGTTTTATCTTGAGTAGAAGAAATATACTCATATTCATCCATGATAATATTTATAGAATTCAACTTTTTTGTATTCCAACTCATGCAGATTTACCCTAGAAATAAAACTCTATTATATATAGATCTCCTATTATCCACACTTTCTACCCAATCAAAATCTATATACCTAAACATATAAATTCTTCCTGAGCTATCATATTTGATATCGAATTATATTTTCCCTCTGATATATATATAATAATTACTTTTCCTTCTGAAAGATGATATTATTTTGGGGAAATTTGGAACCTTTCACATAAAGTAACAACATAAAAAATATATGGTATTAAAGTGGTCAGATATAAAAAATATCCAATCAGTTTCTAAAATTCATTATAATCCACTTCCTTTCATTTTCCATATTTATAAAACTTGGTTCCCATTAAAATTGGTGTGGAAAGCGGTTTTGAATTCTCCATTCCAAAATTCATAGTATTTTACTTAACATACTTCTCTTGAGATATAAAAATATACTTCTTCTTTTGTGCAATTTGTTAGAAAAGAAAATATTTCATTTCATCATGCATGAAAATTTCAAAAAACATATTATTATATTTAGAAAACTTTTCACATGTTAATTAATTATCCCATGAAAATATAATATCATCAACATAAACAATTATAATGTTAGATATCTCTTTATTTTATTTGATGTAGATATTACTCTCAACACTCCCCTTTTAAAAGTTTAACTTTCTTTAAGTAGGCATCCAATTTGGAATATCAAGATCTTGGATCTTGTTTTAACCCATACAAATCTTTATTCAACTTTCAAAATTAACTTTAATATTTTCCAATTAAAAATCCACATAGTTGTTTAATTAAAAATTATTCATAAAGTTCTCCATTGAGTAATAATGATTTCACATCCATCAGAAATTTTTTATAACCTCATTGTGCAATAATTTAAAGAAATATTCTAATTGTTTCAAAACATTCCACTAGATAAAAGGTCATATAAAAATAATTTCCTTCAATATATGATTACACTTTTCAAATACAATCATAATATTATTGTTATCACTTCATAATCTTCATTAAACTGGTTTTGAAACACCATCTTTATACTAATAAAATTAATATCATTTAGTTTGGGTAAAAGTTCCCAAGTACCATTCTTCTCAATTTGGTCTAACTCTTCATTTATAACATTACTCCACTCTTGATTCTCAAAATCATTACTAAAATATTTTGGCTCAACTTTTGAATACAAGAAAGAATGTGAAAAAAAAACATTGATGTTATTCTTGTTTGAACTTTTTTGTTGTTGATCAACAATGATGTTTTGAACTTATAGATATTTCCTCATCCTAGGATGAAATGTACAAAGTTCTTTGTTATCACTAGAAATATATGATTCTGATTAATTCGTCTATGTGACATAAACATTATTTTAATTATTTTCATGTTTTTTCAAAACAACTTTTTTACCTTCTTTATCTTCCTTTTATAAATGCGTTTGTGAAACATCTTATTCATCATTTTCATGAACTTTTACAACAAAAAAATCAACTATCTTTCCTATTTATTTGTTAAAAAAATTATATCCTCTACCATCTAGATCATATTTAATAAATATTACATCTTCACCTCTTCAATAAAAATTTACAAGATTTCCACCTTTTTTCTTTATTATACAGGGCCTCCTAAAAACCCTCAAGTGTTTCAAACATAGAATATCATTATATAAAATTTAATTATGATTCATATCATAAATTGGTCTGTAGAAGCACCAATTATGAAAATAAAATGTTGTACTCATCACCTGCCTCTAAAATTAATGAGAAATACCATGTTTAATTATCATATTATTCTCATCTGCACCAAAATTATATTATTTTTTTCAGAAACACCATTTTTTAGTGGCGTGAATGGTTCACTGAACTCATGATGAATTACATGTTTTTCAAGATAAATCCTCAATTATTCATTCTTGTATTCACCACAATTATCAGTACATAACTTCTTCATAGAATATCCACAATCCTTGCATGCTCTTCTAATAAAACTATTAAACATACTCATATCATTTGATTTATGTTTCAAATACATAATACAAGTAATTTGAGTAAAATCATCAATGAAATAAATGAATTACTTATCTCTTAAAGTTGATTATTTTCTCATTGGACCAAAAATATCAAAATGAATTGGTTCTAAGGGATGAGTGAATGAATTTCATCTTTCTTAGGCATAGAATTTGTAATCTTCCCTTTTAAAAAAATTGAACAACACCAATATCTTCTTCTTATCAAAATAGGAATATCATGAACATTATCTATCTTTGATAACTTACACATATTCATATAATACATATGACCCATCCTTTTATCCCAAAATTGATTCTCCCAAATCATGCTTAGATAACATGAATTATGAACATCACTAACTTGAAAAAAGTTCCCCTTTGTATGTTGTCCTCTTGTAAAAAAAATCCATTTCCAAATCCTTTCACAAAAAACCAATCCTTTCTAAAAATAACTTTATTTACTTTATCACAACGTTGTGATCCACTTAACAACTTTTGTTTCATCTCATCAACCAACAAGGTCTTTTTGGATTTCAATTTTCTTCCCCAATAATAGAAGAGTCAACACATTTTATTATAATTAATTCATCATATCCAAACATCACTATTACTTATTTAAAATCTTCCATATTCTTCAAAAACTTCAAATCTCCTGTCATATGTGAGTATTACCCAATATCCAAGATCCAGGGTCATTTTCCTCATGTATCTTTAAGAGTAGTTTCTACAACCAGAGATTTTTATTTCCATTTATATTCCTTCACAATAAGAATTTGAGAATTTTTTTAAACATATTTTGTGTCGGTAGAAAAACATGACATCCTTTAGCAAGATTTTTGGGACGTTATAATCTTTCACAAATAGTTTCCAAATGATAGAACCTATTTTAAAATTTTAAAACAACATTATCAGAGATCCTTGTTTGAGAGGATTGACTTCACCTTAAACTTTTATTCCTATTACTGATTGGGTAATTATAGTGTTGTTGATTAAACCAACACATATTTTTCGTATAACCAAATCTACTAAAATACTAGCAGTATCCATAGAACAAGTATTCCCCTCTATAACTTCCATACTTCTTGGAGTTGTGTACCTGTATTTCAACAGCTTTCTTACCATCCACATAAAACTTTTTTGAGTCCCAAACTTCATGTTATCACCCAAAATAATCTTCTTCAATCTGGAAATCTTTCTAAATTTAACATAACTAGATGTAGTAGAAACAATTTGTTAGAATTTTTAATTTTAGAAACATATGAGTTTCCAAATTTTTCGGTTTTGACAATATACATGGTTTCTCACCTTTCATATTTTCAAGATCATCTTCAATTTTATTTTCAACCTTTGAAGATAACTCTTCTTGATCATTATTAGGATCACACTTTCTAGAACTTTCACTAGCTTTAGAGATAGAGTTCTTGAAACCTATAACTCTAAGCTCAACTTTATAAAACATTTTTAGAAACAAGTTACAAATCTTCATCCTTTACTTTTATCTTCAATTAAATATGTTCATTCTAATTATTTTATTTTTCAAGATATTTCTTCAAGTTATCAATCTCTTCCAAAAACTTATCTTTCTCTTTAAGAAAAGATTCTTGATTTTTTTTCTATAAAACTTTTTTTAACTTTTTTATTTATATTTCAAGTATTATAATATTTCTAATAAATTATTTAAACTCTATTTTCAAATGAAATTATAATTAAGTCTCTTATACTTTATAACAACTATTTTCATCGCCAAAAAACTCTCCATTATTAACTTTTTCAATAAATGTGTTTTCTGAAACATCTTTATTGTGTTTTTTAGCTTCAACTTCACTGTCATCATCATTATCATCTTTATAAAAAAACATATCCTTTTGTATTTGTAAAATTTTTTATCATTTCTCTTGGAATTGGATTTTGATTGTCTATATGTTTCTTATAAGATCTTTTTGACTTATATAAACTTCATCACTTTCTCCTTCATCCTTTCCTCAATGAAAAATTGTAGTAAAGGTCCCAAAATCTCTACATTCAAACCATTCTAGAGGTATCTACCCTTTTTAATTTTCTATACCACTTTTCAAATTTTTATAAATTAATGGAAATAATTCATTGAAATTGTTACTAAAGTCATATTTAGTTTTAGAGTCTCCAACTTATTAATATTTGATAATGTTCTTATATTTTCCTTTCTTGGAAGCTTTGAAAGAAACTTTCTCAAAAATTGTTTTTCTTTTGTTTTCATAACTTTCACCCCTTTCATTTCATATGTAATGAGAGTTCTATAAATTTCATCCAACGATAGAGTTTTAAGATCTATATATTCCAAATTTTAAAATTTGGCATCAAACTTTCCAGGAAGAATTTGTAAGATTTTTTCAACAATGGTTGAATATTCTAGCTTCTCACCAAGACATATTATGGTGATTAAAATATCATTCATCCTTGTAAAGAAGTCACCAACAGATTCATACTCACCCATTTTGATATCTTTATATATAAACTTCTTGATTTGAAACTTTTCTTTCTTCACCTTTGAATTTCTTTCATAGATATTTTTCAAGTTTTCCCAAACACCTTTATCAGTTCCAAATCCCTTCACTCTAAGAAATTAACTTTTAGAAAGTAATGAGAGTAAATCATTCTTATCCATTCCATCATTCTCCTGATTTTTCTTATCTAAAAATGTAAGAGGAACATTTTCAACAAGAGGAGTAAATATAACAGTAGTAGCTTCTAAAAAAGCAACCCAAATACATAAGATATAAATACATTATATCATTCTAGGTATGATAATTATTTACATAAAAAAATAGGAATCCCCTTACTATTCAAACAATTAAAATTCTTTATAACAAATTTTCATCAAAAAAATAGAAAAGAGTCAACATATAGAACTTATCCTCTCGTACCAATTAAAATTTTCCAACCAATATCAATTTAATAACTATGAGAGGAAGGGTTGAATTAGTGAAATGTTTTTCTTTTATGTCATCTTTCTTATGTAACATCCTTAACCTCCTGTTATAGATTAATCACTTTTCTAAAAAACAAAAATTCACACATCTAAAGGAACTCAAGTATTTAAATGGTTCACTACTCAAGAAGATTATCTAGTCCTTGACCTGGTCTGGAAATATTCTAATACAATACAATCTACTATAAAACAATCCTTTTGTGTCAATAAAACAGGTAGGGAATACTCTTACACTTTTATTGCACTAAGATCAATACAATAGTGCATGTGCATATTCTAGAATGAATGATGTAAATAAGATTTTTTTTAATAAGATTAAAAACCTTTTAGTATTTGGTTCCAAACGTTTCACTGTGCTACTTAAACAAATTTTACTTTTTTAATTATTTATAAAACAATTATTCACTTTCTTACCCAACAGTCGGTTGGAACAATTTTTTTATACTTCTTACAAATAATCATTATAATCAGTCACTTCGATTATTTAGACCAATTATTCAGTCTATAAACAATTATGATTCAACTTTTCTAAAATAAGTATGATTCACCTCTTTATTTTTTCTGAATTTTTCATACTAATTTCTCGATCTGATCCAGAAAATTCTAACCACAAATTATTCTAAAAACATATTTTTTTAGAAAATGTTTTTCAAGAAATTATTTCTCAAAACCAAACCTCCAACACTATATCTCTCACACATATTAAAATTGTAAGAGTAAATTTTACCTTTACTTCCATTTATAGGTTCCTCATAAGAGAAAAGTCAGGGAAACCAATTTTATTTCCCCACTCACACTAATTATAGAATTCCAAATATTATTTTCATTTTAAATTAATTTTGAAAACTTCTCTATGATTATCAACTATTAAGGATCCTTCTTGAATCTTATTTAATTATTTCATACATTTTAAACCTCGGTCTCCTTTTAATAGGAACTTTAAAACTTCTCAGTATAGAAAATTATTGTCTGAAATCCTTTAGTTTGAAACTATTCATTATTCTAATTTTCTAGATCCAATTATAAACATAAAAAATAGATGACTTCTCACATTGATACTCCAGACCAACTGAAACTTGTTTTTCCATAAACATCATTGTAGTGTATATATAATTTCTAACCCAACAACAGAAGTATGGTAGAAACATCAATATGTTTCACCTTTTCTACATTAGTTCAACAGCTTCTTAGACCAATGGAAATACACCTGATTAAAAATGTATTTTAATTAATTATTGGTGTCACACCTAATTTGATGAGTCTTAACCCAAATAAATATAAAACACCTTGAGAAATAACACCAATTCTTCAAGTCACCTGAAAAGGGCTTACTATATTATTATATTTCAACTTATTGATTAGTATCAAATCCTATCTGATGGACCAGTCTTTGGATCTCACCTGATTGATTGGTGTCAAAAACACAATTGATTCATCGACATCAACAAATTCTCTACTTAGTAACACTAAAAAACTATAGTCCATTTGATAAAACATGGATATTATGATGCTCTACCTCTAACATAACATTGCATCCGATTTATTATTGGATCCAACCAATTTTCTGATGGATCATTGTCAGAACCTGTCTTATGGATTAGCATCTTCACTCGTCTGATGGATTGTTGTCATCACTCATCTGCTGGATCGGTGTCAGCAACCATTTTTTGGATTGGTGTTTAAACTCATCTGAAGGGTTGGTGGCATAATGTTTCTGATGGACCATTCGATCAGCACTTTGTAAAACCTCTAACTTCAGAAAATTCAAACTCTTGGGCTCCAAACAACTTCTACATCTGGTGATCTTTGATCCAATTATATGTGTATGGAAAACATTGATTTCATAGAAACACCAAAAAAATTAATTTCCATTTTCTTCCACACGATATTTCTTACATCATGGATTCTTCATGATGTTTATAACATTAAGATCAATATAGCATCATTTGACTTTTTCTACCCCTTTTTTTCAAAAATCATGGATCATAAGTTTTTAGATAAATTATGATGTTGATAACTTTGGTCATATTAAATCATTATCATATTTTGCTTCAAACATCTTAAAAGATATATTGTATCCAATAAAACATCCCAATACATTTAGAAAAAACTTTGTTATAGAAAAATGCATCTGAAGACAAATTCACCTAGAAAACATATTTAGAATAAAAATAATCAATTTTTATACTTTCTTAATAAATTCATGTCTGATCCTCTGAATATGAGAAAAATTCATCTGATCACCCAAACAAACAAAGTAAGGTTATTTCTTTTAATGAAAACAAAATAAAAAACATCCAAAAAATCTTCTAACATCTTAAAAAATTCTTCTAACATCTTATAAAAAAATTTCAACCAATTTAGTCCCAACACATATCACATAAATGAGTGAGGCCTCGCCAAATACTCAAGCTTTTTTGTCTCATGAGACCTACCAATGAATCATGGCACTATAGATAACCCCACACATCACTTACTAAGCCCAATTAATTCTGGATATTAAATGGATGAATCATAATGAACATAAAAAATAAAATTAAAAAAACTATACTATGATATTTTAATAATTTACCAAATCGATAAATATAGTCATAAAACTTTTAGAGTAATATGATGAATGGTATGAAAATAGTGCATCCCATTAAAATTAATCATAACCCATCTATATAAATAATAAGTATGGTACCATTACAACATGTTCTCAATGTATCATAAGTTAAAATTATGGATTTTGTCATTGATTAATATAAATACCATAAAAACCCCTTAAAAAAATTCTTAAGGAAAATTTTATTTTAACTTTTAAATAACTTTTAAAAACTCATTATTTATGTAATATTAGGAAAAAATTTCTTTGAAAATAAACTTTAAAACTTGTAAAGTAATTTTATACATGGTGAGTATGTTAAATATTTCATTCACATTTTTGGTAAAAATTAAAATAGTAGCTTGTTCAGAAAGCAACAGGAATATTAATTTTAAAAAAATTCTTGAGAATAAAATCATGGGTAAAATGTTTTTAATAAATCCTTTAGGTTATTTTTTAAAACATTTTTGAAATTATTTTTAGAAAACATGGATATAGAAGATAGAATTATTTTCGATTGAAAAAGGAAATAAATTTAAATTTTATTAAAATCATTTTCTTAATCATTTTAAGTATTAAAGAAAGGAAAATGGTAATATTACTTTAAAATTTCATGAATAACTATAGGAGAAGAAAAATGAGGATTATATTGAGTTACAGATCATAATATCTCATCATAAAAAATTTATCATACACAATTCAAATAAATGATGAGATTGTAAAATAAATCATTACAACTTTGGTAACTTTTGAATCATAATCCCCATGAAATAAATAAATTCAAATAAAAATGTAGATATAAATAATATAAATTTATTAATGATATAACATATCAAAGGGTAATTATATATATCACACAAAAGAACTAAGTGGTGAATATGGAATACATCTCACATAAGTAAAAGTGGGACGAGAAAACCTTACCTTAGATTTGATTTCCTTCATACAAGTTAATATATAATATATATTAAATATATATTTATAATAAATATATGAAATAATCATCATCATAAATTTCATACCATTTCATACCATTTATGATTTACTTATAGTATTTGATGACCCATTTATTAATAATTCTTTGTTAGAATCATTATTTCGAGTGATAATTGTTTCATTTTTCATGTATGTGTTCATTTGATAATTTTTATCCTTTTATATTGATCAAGGTCACATAATATCCATAATTTTAGACATTATATAAATGTCATATATATTCATAATATATTTATTTATTGTAATCTATAAAAGTTAGAGATAGAAAATGGATTACACTATTCATTGAGATGGTAGGTTGTATGTAACAAGAATATTGTTTCCATTTATCTCGATGGATATAATAAAGATAAAATATATATTAATTAACTATTATAAAATAATTATTATTTCATTTATATCATTTATATTAATCAAATACATCCTTATTACTATCTATGTGAAAATAAAATGAAAAACATTTCAAATCGATGTGTGATGGCGGTAGTCCACGCGTACGCATGAGCAATGTTATTTTTTTCCAAAGGATGTGAATATAGGAAGTTATATATGATATTATATTTTTATAAGTATGTTTATTTCATAAATATTACCTATATTCATTAAATTTATCACTACTACCTTCCATGTAATGTGTAATCAAAAAACGAATCACATCGCTGCGTGAGGTGGTTGTCTGCCACACACATGAGCGACGTTATCGTATCCACCGCATAATATAAATGCAGAAGGTATATGTGATATAATAATTACATAAGTATAATAATTTCATAAATAACATATAAATATATTAAATCCATAATTATATTCATCCTTGAATAGTGGTGATGGAAATTGAGTTACATCAGTTCGTGAGGCGGTAGTCTGGTGTGAACATTATCGGCGGTTTCAATTACCATTTGATAAAAGTTGATACGGGTCTGGGTTATTCCATTAACACAATAAAATATCAGTATATATTGGATTATTTTTTTTATATTATCATGTTTGAAGATAATTTTAAGTAGGTGGAAGAATAAATAAAACAAATACACACGTTTAATAATTTTACCTCTTCTTCGGAGAGCCTCTTTGAGTTTATACCAAGTCTTCTTAGGTAGGATTACTAATAAAAAATGGGTCCACTATTATATGGAGAGGTAATTAAGAAAAATATATTTGGGTAGGTATTATCCAAACCAAAGGGTTTTATATGTGTGAAGGGAAGATTAGAGGGGTGGCATTTTATAAGTGAGGGAGAGGACACGCATGGAATTTTTGAAAAGATAAAGTAATACCCATATTTTTCATATGAAAAAAGCCTAAAAATGGTCCATTATCAACAATTAGGGGTTATAAGGTCTATATATGGCCATAAAATGGATTTTTATAATTTTTAGGTCATTTTTAACCCTTATCTTCTTTGTTTAACCCCTAGTAAAACTGTTTTCACCTTAACTGCGGTAATTAATTTTTACTATTTTTACTATTCATTATGGTAAAAAATTAAGTTTACCTTATTATATAATATAAATTATTCTTATTTCAAATATGGAATCCATTTTTTAAAATTAAATTCACATAATTGGATGAATTCAATTTAAAATTTAACCTATAAATGTGATGAAAAAGCGGTTTTTAAGAAATTTATTTTTTATGGAAAAGATGATCTTATATTAGCTGTATGAATAGAAATAATAATTATTTGAATATAAAAATAAAACTTAATATTTATAATCTATAAATTTTAATTAAATCATTCCTCATAGGGCTTATATTTTTTAATTAAAATAGGGAAACATTAGGCACTTTAAAATTGTTTTAATAAAAAATTATTTTTAAACCCAAAAAATTAACTTATACTAAAATATAGTATAAAGGTGATTTAAATGTAATTAATTAGATTAAATATAAATAAATAATATATTTTTTTATTGAAATCAAACTCAAATAACAATATTTCTTTTAAATTACTTAATTTATTTTAAAGAAATGACATTTATAAAAAAATCTGTATTTTTTCACTATTTACTAAAAATCGGAATTTTTTAATAAATACCAAAATATCTCCCAAATAAAATTTTAATATTATTATTTCTAATTTAATTTAATTTTTTAAAATAAATTTTCTAAAATTAGAAAAAAAAAATCTTAAATTATGTATGTAAATCATGACTAAACAGCCTTTTATAAAAATAAATTTTTTTCAGAAAACACTTATTTTCTTTCAATTGATTATTATTTTATTTGTAATCAATAGATAACCATTTAATTTATTTTATATATTTATAAACCATATAATTTTTAAAATTTAGTTATTTTTATTCATACCCATTAATTTAATGGCTAGGTTATAATTGTTTTCTATATTATGGTTCGTTCAGACTCGGGGTTGTGTGTTCTGCAAGATATCGAAGAGATTGAATTTATTTACAAATAAATTTATTGTAATGTATTAGGGTATTACATTCATATATAATCTCAGTTTTTTGTGTCATATAAACTATCAAATATCATGTTCCTCTTTTGTAATATTGGTATGTTACACCATGGGGTGGTGAAAATTTTGAATTCCATGGTCTGTATCTTGTTGTAGTGACGGAGACCACATCATAGTGTATCAAAGGATAGAATATTATATAATTTGATAAACTCTATCGTAGTTATTATAATTCATATTTATCTTGAGACACATCACTATATAATGTATAAACTAAATCTGAATATTAAAATAGTTTTAACATTAATCTAAATCAATATTATGAGAGATAAAGATTTTGGTTGTTTCATAACATTTTTTATATTATAAGATCCAATATGAATTTACATTTGATTTCTATGTATTATATAATGGATTTGTATCACTTTATTGGTAAAATTATGTATTAATATCACAAAATTATAACAATCTCAAGATATATCTTCCATTTTCCTTTGAAGAGGAAGTGATGTCACACCATTCGGAGAAAAGAGGTCATGCCAAATAATTTAGGGATTCAAATGGATGCTGGATACTGTAGAAGGCATGGAATTATTATTTTCTACTAAGGGATCTCAATCAAACTCACTTCCAATGAAGATTGAAATCATAGATTATGAGTTATAAATTTATACAGTTTTTCTTATTTCATCTTATCAATTCAAATATTTGTTGATCTTGGAATAGATTTCATACTTTCTTCCATTTATTTGAATATAGAGATTCCCCAAAAAAATATATCATTATGATGTATGGGTATATATACCAACACATTCTCTTAGTATATCACTTTATTATGTGGAATTCATTGATGATTCAATAAAAATTATATGGATATATTTTATAAAATATAAGTTTCATGTTTTTTATAGATTCAAAAAAATGATGTGTATTTTTAAAAATGGAATAGGTATGAAGGTTAAGTTGTTTTGATTAATTAATGGTGGTGAGTATGATATTTCTGATTTTGAGGAATTATATATGAATAATGGAATTTATATTGATAAGATAGTTCTTACTACCACATAAATAAATAGTGTGTAAGAACTCATAAATTAAACATTGGTTGACCATTCTTGGAGGATGAGGTTACATGATGAATTATAAATTTTATTTTAGGATAATTTCATTAATTAGGAAGAATGTATAATAAATCAGGGTCCACATTTACCATTTATAGAGAAAATACATGAGGATGTATACACAAAAAAAAGGTAAATATTTAATATTTCAGAGTTTTTGGTTATCTATAATGTGTACATGTTGGATTATATTCTAGGGATGTGTTTAGTGATAAATCCCATAAATGTTTCTTATCTGGTTATTTAAATAAATTTTTTTTTTATTGTAGTATGATGAAAATAAATTGATAATTAGAACTGGTAATGTAATCTTTCATGAACATGTTTTTTATAAATATAGAAATTTTACTAAATTTTATGCAGGGAGAAAGGATCCCTTGTCTCATTAGAAAGTTGAGATTGAAGGAATAATACAAAAAGAGATTTTTAGACTAATAATCAATTGGAGAACCCAAGTATAGATATACCTCTTAGGAGGTTAAAAAGGTTGAATTATTTGATCAAGTTGGATCTATAAATGAAGGATTAAATTTCATCATTTCATTTTAATAATACCTAAGAGCTTACTACTTTACCAAAAATAAATATAAAATTGAAAAAAAAAATGGGTGTATCATTTCAAGGAAAAATATAATAATAGTACAGGATATAAGGAAATACTGGATGTGAAATGTTCTCAATAGAATAATGGAGTGGAATACACATAACATTTTTCTCCTATTTTTAATCTGAACACCATCAATTTTATATTGATAATTGTAGTTATATAGGTATTAAATTTATAACAAAATTTATTTGAATATTACATTACTTCATGGTTATTTGGATGAGGACATCTATATGGTTTCACCATATGGTTTTTTTGAGTTTTGGAAATAAGATCTTGGTTAAAAACATAATAAGGGACTATAAGGGATAAACAAGAACTTAAGTAATGGAATCCAAAGTTTAAGGAATTTATGAGAAAGAATGATTATAATAGGTGATATATGGATCAATTTAGTTATTTAAAATCATTTTATAATTTATATATCATATTATTATAGTATTTAGATGACATTCTCATTTTAGAATCCAGTGATCAAAGAATCAATGAGTTAATGATGAAATTATCAAAAAAAATTAAAATGAAAAATCTTGGATATGTGAATAAGATTATTGGGATGATAATTATTCAATAATATAACATTGTAACATTAAATCTATTATAAATATCCAATTTATAGAAGGATTTTATTAGGTTCAACATAATTAAGGAAAAACTAATTTATATTCCTCTTATGATTCACTATAAGTTATCAAAGGAATTGTCACCAAAGTCTAACACAGAAAGTGACATTAAGGAAAACATGCATTATGCATCTATAATAGGGATTTTGAGGTATTTCATGTTTTTTTATTGACTTAAAATCACATATTCAATGGGATTTTTAGTAGGTATGTGGATAATCCTAGAAGTTGGCTTCATGATATGTCTCTTTTCTTTAATGAAAGGATTCCTTTAAATTGATGTTTTGATGCATAAATTGGTAGTGATATTAATAGAAAAATAAATACCATATGTTAGTTGTATACCTTTGATGGCATAATTATGAATTAGGTGTCATAATTATAGTAGATCGTGGAATTGTTTACTATAGAGGTTAAATATCTTGTTGTTTTAGAAGAAATTAAAGAGATGATATAATTGAAGAGTTTGTTGAAGGAGTTGAATAAAGAATAAAAATAAAATATTTCATATTATAATATCTATAGTATAATAAATATTGTCAAGAATAATGTATCTTATTCTAGGATAAATCATATTTTTCTGAAATATTTTACAATTCATCTTTTATTTTTGAAAAAAAACTTTTCTTGGTCAAGTGGGAACCCAACAAGTCTAAACATGTTTCATTACTCAAAAACTATTTCATACATTCTAACCACATTTTAATTCAATAAAATAAACTAAAATAACACACCATTGGAAAAGTTCATTACATTAGATCTATGACACTACTACAAAACCCTGTATATAATAGTGTTGGCATTTATCAGTGCTTAGAAAGTTCACTGATAAAGTTCCTCTTTATCAGCACTAAAATAAGAACTCATAAATTAATCCCTTTAACAGTGCTAAAAAAGAATAGATAAAATTCACCCTTTATCAGCGCTTCTTTTTTGTGCTGATAAAAGTTAACTTTTATTAGTACTTAATTTAACACTGATAAAGGAAACCTATATCAGTGATTCATTTATAGCACTAATAAAAGGTTTCATTTATCAGCGTGTTTTTAGAACTGATAAAATTTTCTCTTCATCAATGCTTTTTTAGTGTTAAAAAAGGCCTTTAAAAAATGAAAAAATAAACTAATAAAAATAAAATGTGTAAATTATAATAAATAACAATCCTTTTATTAATTAAATAATTATTGATAAAATGAATAACTTTAATACATATATATATGGATTATAAATATTAATAATATTATATATTAAATATAGATATATAAAAATAATAAGTATAATATATATAAAATTTTAATTAAAAACTTATTAATTTCTTACTCATTTTTAATGTTGTTTGATTTTTTAATTTAACCTATATTAAATGCCGTTTGTTGCATTTATTTCATGATCATGTGTGTGTGTGTGTGTTAATACATTTTTATACCAAAACACACACACAAATATATCAATGAAATATATATAAACACATACACTTAATATTTATGTAATTTATTCAAATTTTAGTATATTTTAGAATTTAATTATAACATGATACTTTTAATATATATTATCTTTTTAATCGGTCAATTTTATTTATTTATTTTTTATTCTACAGTTAGGATATTCATATTTAATGTTTTTTATTTTTTTATTTTATTTTTGAATTTGATCATTTTTTATTATTTATTTATATATATTTATTTATTATGTTTTAGTGTTTTCAATATGTTTTCATCAACTTAAATATATATATCCATGTTTTTTTAATAACATAGATTTAATTAATAAAAATTATCCATTTTTCAATATTTTTAAAGTGTACTAATTTTGAATTATTCAATTTCACTCATTTTTAAAATGCATGTATTTAATATTATATTTCCTTTAATAATGTTAAAAATATATTTGTAAATAAATATTTCGAAACAAATAATAAATGTATATTTACTATATTAATAATTATTAAAAATAAATAATTATTATTTTTTAAATAAGTATTTAAATAATTATAAATAAACAGTTGTATTTATTTAAATAAGTATAAAATTATAATAAAGTTATTTAAATAATTATAATTACAATACTTTTAACAGTGCTTTTTAGTGCTGATAAAGTTTGAGATTTATCAGTGCTAAAAATGTGTTGATAAAAGACATATTTATCCACACTTATAAATTTAGTGCTGATAAAAGGGATATTTGTCATTGATTTTTTAAAAGTACTGTTAAAGGTGTCCCTGAACTATTTAAAAAACCCTAACCATGACCCACTCACTCACAATTCTCAAGCTCTCACGAAACTCCTCTATTGTCGGCATGACTCCACTTTGCTCCCTCGGATTAATCAAGGCTAGAATCCAATGTATTTTATTATCTATTTTTCCTCTATCGTTTTTTGATGTTTTGAGTTCCTAGTTTTTCATTTTTGCGCTATTTTAAAATATGACTTAACCTACATCTCTTCTCGTCACTACTAAAATACAACGAGTGTGGTTTTATTTCGTCATTTTTCTCCTTTAATATGTATTTGATTGTCCAGCACATTTTTCCCATGATACACATATAGATGGTTTACTCTTCTCTCGAAAATAATAAGGATACCTCTCATCCCCCTGGGTTTTCCCTTTATTTGAATAATATAGGGTTCTAAAATCTAGGTAGTTTCTCAAATTTTATTCATCTTATATACTAGATTATATATTCTAAAGGCTTAATTATGAGGGTTTTTAAGGATTAAGGGATACCAAGTTGTGGCCCTCATTTATGGCTGATTAACATATAGGGGCCATGGTATGTGTAAAAATCATTAAAACATGTTTTGTGAATTTTGGTTATTCATGTAAATTTTTTAACCATGAAATGGGTAATTTAGATTTATGATTTTGGGGAATAATTTTTTATTGAATTCAAAAAAATATTGAATTAATTAGTTATTTTCCAAAAATTATTTTAGTGATTCATATTTTGAGTGTTTTTTCATTAATTCAAGATTATTATTAAACATTAACCATGGGTTAAAAAGAGTGATGGGGAATTTATTTGGTGAGAAAATAATGATCAAAAAATTTAAAAAAAAATTCATAGATTGTATAGAGTTGATAAATCATTAGGAAAATGGAATTCAAAACTCCCAACAACATATAAAGAGTGTATTTCCCAAAAGTATGTGAGTTTTCCATTGTTGGATAGTTGATCAAGAAAATTTTGAGTTTTGATTTATTAATATATTTAATTATCAAAATAGAGAGATAATTAATTTATAGTATAGATAAATAATTTGAAAAGTCATCTAACATGGTGAAAAATCATAGAGAGAACAAAAATTGATTAAAATATACTTTTTATGGTTTGGATCTTTATGTACTATAAGTCATGATAATTTGTTTTCCATGTCCAAAATGCACAAAATAAAGATATGATCCACCTATTATAATTAACACTTTGTTTCATTACATATCCAAACCATTATTCTTCTTTGATCACTGTTTATTAGAAGGTTAAGTCACTAGAACTCCTTCAGTGATTAGGGGTCCTTAAGAATATTTCTTTTATTTAAGGCTAGTGTAATCTCCTCAAAGGATAGAATACTTTTTTTAGTGCTTCGTTGTTATTAATCAAACACATTCCATTGAATCTTAAATATAGATTCACAGATATTATATTATAAGTATTCCATAGGTATTTTTTTTTTTGATTCCATTCACATTTATCCCTAATATAAATCGAACATTTTAGGTGTTTTATCCCTTTAATGATCATAGGATGATACCCTAAAAATCATAAATTGTATCAGAGACTTTTTCTGTAACAAAATTATGGATAAATATATTAGTTTTTCAAATAAATAAATTTCATATTGTATTATTTCAATATCATATATTATGATATGAATGATTCCTTTGTTCATCCATAGTATATGGCTATTATATATCAATTGAGGATACTTTTTGAGTGATTCCATTAGTGTAGGTTCCTATGAGACTTTAATCCTTAGACACATGATTGTCTTTCATATCTTGATGATGGATTGGACTCTCTCTTTCAAACTAGCCTTCCTCCCATCATCAAGATATGGAAGGAATTAAAGCATCTGAGAAAGGATTATATAAAGGTAGTGAAGGTTAGTATTGCTGTAGTATTGAAGTATTATATCTATGTTTATGATTTCATGTAATATTTATGAAATTGTAGACTTCTATTCATGGATTGTATTGCATTTTTGTTATTCAATACAATTTAAATGTTTGAATACTCATGTAGACAATGGATTTTTAAAATGATGATGTATCCAATTCTAAGAAAGAATAGACTGTTAATTATAAAATTGTAGAATTATTATGGGATCAACAAACGTTTATGAAAAAAATGAAAAAAACACAAGAACTACGTAACATAACCATTTTGAAAAAAATATCAAGGAAATAAGTCCAGGTATAAAATTTGAGGTTGGTTTGAATCAAAGCGGCCAACCTATTGACCCCAACAAGTCAACATTCATTAGTTATCTTGGGGTCACAATGAGGATGAATGTTCGGATTAATATTGACTTATGGTGTTGCATCCAACCTATAATTAAGAAAATACTTCGAAAATATGTAATGGTGATGTTACAATATACACTCTCTATTTTACTAAAAAAATTATATAATGAAAAGTTGATTTAGTATTCATTATTCCTTGCTGACATTGTTTATTTTAGAATATTGTCATAATAAATTTGTCCTAATGGCCACTCGAAAAGCCTGTAGAGGCTTCTGGACTCTTTTGATGAAGTTACGTCTTACGGATGTTGAGGGGAAAACAAATCCCCCCCCCCCACTTTGTTATGAACACATTATAAAGCATGAAACATGTACTTATTTCAGTAATCTTCATAATGAGAAATCATTTTAGGTGCATTTCAGTTGATAATATATTATTTTGAAATTATTTATTTTATACAAATTGATTCAAAAAAAATAATTTATGAAACAAAAAAAAGAGTTTTAAAAATAAAGAACATGCATCAAAACTAGAATACACCTATCACAAAGTAAGGATGGGGTACGCTTCATTAGAGAATAAATTGGTAATTATTTTAAATAAACAATAAAATTTTAATTGTGTGATATGAAACAACATATGTTCCTTTGTTTATATACAGATTGATGAATCAAATTCTGAAGCCACTTCCATCCCACTTCATGTGCTATTGAAGGAGGCTCATGTAAATAAAGAGGGTAAATTAGTTGATGAAAACAAAAAAGAAGTATGGGAAGCATGTGTAAGTATGACATAATTGTAATTACATATGATTTAGAACAATATTAAATAAAATAAATATGTTCATAGTTTTTTATATGGTTTATACATAAGAATTTGCAATGGCCAAACCATAAGAAAAGAGACTTTCAGTAGCTTTGAAGTGTCCTGAACAATATGGTCATGTTAGACTATTAGGTTTTGGAGTCTATCCATGAACATATTTCAAGAAGATAAAACAACATGAAGATGAATTTAATATGATGATACTAATGTAGAATCAAATAGACTCACTATAAGATATTATTTTGTGGTCTATTCTGGCAGACAAATGTATAAGAAAATATCAAAGCGAATCGATGTGGGAGAAAAGATCCAAACATGTTCCAAATGATCCCACAAGATTTGAGGCTAGTAATTCCCCAAAACTTTACCTAGGGTTATAAATTTTTCATTATTTGTTCTCCTAAATTTGAGTCAAACAACTTATAATAACTTTATATTACTAAAATTCTACAGGGTTTAATTGTATGTAATTTTTTTCTATCAATACCCATGTACTGTCATTTTGTGAGGGGTATAGTGTATAATATCCTAGGAGACAAGCTACACAATCAACCCATCCAAAAAGATCACATAAGAGTTTTCATTGAGGTAGCTTATGATTCCATGGATGAGTTGCTTGTTCCACTTGAAGATCTAGATATTACAATGATCAAATCTACTATTAGAGTTTGCATAGCATGGTTGTCTAATATTATAAAGATATATGAGTAATGTCTTTAATAAAAATTTTATACAAAAAACATGTAACAGTTGATGATAAAGGGTCTGAATAGAGGTATGATATTATATATGGATAAAGTAAAGGAGAAATGAAAGGTCGAATCATGAAAATCATGTGAATCGGCCATGAAAAAAAATGAACTTATGAGAGTACCTTCTCTCAACTAGTTCTAGAGAATAATTTATTAAAATTACAACTTCATGTAGAGATCACATTTAATAATAAATATATGTCTTACATACACTATGAAGAAGAAATATTTTGAGCTCCCATTACAAATAGAATTGGTCTGGAGTCTCTAAATGAGATTCTCAAGCATGAATGGTTGGGCATCTCAATTGAGAATACATACATAAAGTACATTTTCATAATATATCTATCCAAATAGTGAGCTAAATATGTTTATTAAAATTAATAATTATTCATATTTTGTATAGGTGTTTATATTACAAGTATATGAATTTAAGACCGTGCAAAGAAAAATTTGGATTCATCAATCCCAGTATCATGTCTATGATAAAAATTACTTTGGAAAACAAATTAATAGAATAGAAAAATACAAGTTACTCGAAGAATTTAATAAAAAATCATCAGATGACAAACTCTTTTTGATTCCAACACTGTAAGGGTAAAACTCTACAATCTAATAACATAAAATATATTTTTTATTTTTTTCATTACTTAATTGTTTTTGTTTTTTTAGGAAGCACTAGATGCTGATAGCAGTCAACATAAACACCCCAAATATTTATTTTTTATATTAAATGCAGGGATTTACAACCAATCGACCACACATGATGTGTATTGTGAATATTTAATACACTAAAATCAATATTTTATATATAAACATCAAATTATATGTTCATTATGTGTTTTAATGAGAATTTTGTTATGATAGGTCTGTCGATAAATACTAGACAAATCATGGAATGAGTTTGGTATCTGATAAGATAAAGTCTCTGGATTACTATAAATTAAAAAAAATATTAAGTTATATATTGAAAGATTTAACTATCAAAACATTTCAAAAGAATTTACTTATTTTTTTAATGTTTCTACAATGTATAAAATAAGATAATGTAATCGATTGGGGATATTATGTATTAAAATTTATGAGAGAAATCATACGATGTAAAAAGACCAGCATCCCCCAATAGGTAATTTCAAAAGTTAATTAAAATTTCATTAAATATATTTCATAATCATTTGTTTATTTATATTTTCTCAGTACTATCAATATTTTTAAAAAAAGAGTTACTCAAAAGAAGAAATAAATTTCTTTAGAGAAGAGTGGGAAACATACTTTTTGTCAGAATGTATACCGATAATAAATTTAGGTGATTACATGCCATGTTTTTTATATAGTATGTGTTGTTAACTTATAAATATATTTGGGGTGTGAAGAATTAGTGTCAGAATGTTATATATTATTTTTTATCTCTTTCTCAAGGAGAAGATTAATAGAATAAATCAATTTGTTTAGAAGCTCTTGCCTGCAAATAATAATTTTTTTTGAAAACACATAGGTGGAGTAGGAGGTGGTGGCAGAGACAGAGGTAGAGGTAGATGGGCAGGCGGAGGTAGAGTTGGAGTCAGAGACCAATGTGGAGGAGGAGGCAGAGGCAAAGACCGGGGTGGAGAGCGAGGTGGAGGAGGATAAGAATCATTGACTTGAAAATAATATTTTTTTAAATGAATTAGAATAAGGATCATACAATGATTTTTTAGAATAATTTTTTAAAAGTCCACACAACACTTTTCACTTATGATAAGATCCATTGTGCATCTTTCTAGTTTAAAATGACATTTTAGTGGGAAACAAATGTGGCGTACTCAAAACTAGGAAAATGCATTCTAATTTTTTTTAGTACTTTAGTACAATGATCCATATGTCATTTTTAATGTACAGTGATCATACGCTCCTTAATCATACACACGGTGTGACTAGTATGAATCTAAGTGCATCCTTTTTATTCAAAAGTGGCATTAAATTTAGATAAAAACAAATGACATACTCAAAATAAATAAAATTCATTATGATTGTTTTTTTGCTTTTGGAAAATGATCCATATGTCATTTTTGACATGTAGGGATCATCCACACCTCAATCTGATGTACGTTGTGACCAGTATGATTCCAAGTGTGTTTTTTTATTCAAAACTAACGTTAATTTTAATCAAGAAAAATACTGACATTATCAAAACAAATAAAACACATTCTAATTGTTTTTATAACTTATTAAAACGATCCATGTTTCATTTTGGATGTGTATAATTCAGTAACTCCTCAATCTGACACACAGTGTGACTCCAAGTGTATCTTTTTTATTCCAAATTGACATTAATTTTAGTAAACAAACTGACATACAGAAAATTGATAAAACTCATTCGTATTGTTTTGTTAATTTAGTACATTAATACATAAAGCATTTTTGACATGTAGGGATCATCATAACCTCTATCCAATGTATGCTGTGACTGTTATGACTCCAAGTCTGTCTACTTTATTCAAAAGTGACATAATGTTAATCAAAAAAACAAATGAAATACTCAAAGCCAGGAAAACGAATTATGATTGTTTTGATACTTTAGTAAAATTATCCATGATTACTTTGGGTAATGTATCATTAATTTTAACCTCTATATGACGCACGGTGTGACCGGTATGATCCAAAGTGCTTCTTTTTTATTCAAAATTCAATTTAATTATAGTAAAAAAAACAACTGACATACACAAAACAGAGAAAAATCATTTTGATTATTTAGGTACTTTAGGAAAACATTAAATACATCATTTTTTATGTTTAGGTATCATCATCACCCCAATACAATGCTTGGTGTGACTGGTATGACTCCAAGTGTGTCTTTTTATTCAAGACTGACATTAATTGTAATCAAAAAAACAACTGATATACTAAAAATTGTGAAAACACTTTATGATTGTTTTGATACTTTATAAAAAATATCCATGAATCATTTGGGACATGTAGTATTCAGTAGTGCCTCAATATGATGCACAATGTGACCGGTATTACTCCAAGTGAATCTTTTTATTCTAAAATCACATTAATTTTAATCAAAAAAAACTGACATAATCAAAACTGAGTAAAAACATTTGGATTATTTTGATACTTTTGGAAAATTATCCATGAATCATTTCAAACATGTATCATTTAATCACACAATAATATAATGCATTTTGTGACTATTATGACTCCAAGTGCACCTTTTTATTCAAAAGTGGCATTAATTTTAGTAAAAAACAATATAAATACTCAAAACTGAGTAAACATATTTATATTGTTTTGGTACTTTAGGAAAAAAATCCATACATAATTTTTGATGTGTAGGGATTAGCCTCACCTCTATAAGACTAACGGTGTGAGTAGTATGACTCAAAGTGCATCTTTTTTATTCAAAATTGACATCAATTTTAGTAAAAAAATAATCGGTATACTCAAAACTATGAAAACAAATTAGGATTATTTTTTGTAATTTAGGACAAGGATTCATACATCATTTGTGACATGTAGGGATCGGTGACACCTATATCTGATGAAAGGTGTGATTGGTATGACTCCAAGTGAATATTTTTTATTAAAAATTAACATTAATTTTCGTAAAAAAACTAACATACTCAAAACTGAGAAAATGGATTCAAATTGTTTTTGTACTTTAGTAAAATGATACATACATCATTTTTAATGTGTAGGGATTAGTTTCTCCTCTATATGGTGCATGGTGTGACTGGTATGACTTCAAGTATGTATTTTTTATTCAAAAGTGACATTAATGTTAATAAAAAATGACATACTCAAAACCAATAAAAAAACATTCTGATTATTTTAATACTTTAGGAAAATGAACTATGGGTCATTTAGAAAATGTAACATTTAGTCATGCCTTAATTCGACACATGGTGTGACCAGTATGACTCTAAGTGCATATTTGTTTTCAAAACTAACAATAATTTTAATCAAAAAAACAAATGGCTTACTCTATAATAGTGTTTTATTTTTCTTATATTTGTGTTAGAAATATTATTTCATTTAAATTAAGTATTTGTATCTTATTTTGGTAATTTTTCATGTTGTTTCTGTTGATCCATTGTGTTTTTGCAGCATATTGAACCTGTTTTTGGTGATCCAGTGTGATGCATCATCACACTACAGTTTTCACCTTTATCAGCGCTACTAAATGAGTCGATAAATTTTTACTTTATCAACGCTTTTAGAAGTGCTGATAAATGACCCCTTTATCAGTTCTTATACAGGTGCTGATAAAGTCTATCTATATCAGTGCATTAAAAAGTAATGAGAAATCAAACTTTTATTAGTGTAAATAAAATCAAAGATAAAATACATCATTTATCAACACTTTTAAAAGCACCAATAAAGGTATTATTTATCAATTCTAAATAAAATCGCTGATAAATGGTTTCTTTTATCAGATCTTTTATTTATGATAATAAATATACCATTTATCAGGGATTTTTTTGCACTTATAAAAGTGATGGACTTTTAACTGGGCTAAGGTTATCAGTTCTTTTCTAGCTCTGATAAAGGCTGATTCTAGCATTGTTAAAAGTGTTTTGTAGTAGTTCTAGTTTATAAATATTTATAGATTAAATTTTCACCATATATCTCTCTTTGATGATCTAAGAGAAATAACATAAAATGGAATATTTAGTCAAATATTATTTACACAAATCAGCTAAAAATATTCAAAGAGTACTCCATGGATATGTTCCCTAGCTTTGATCTACCAACTTCAAACCAAGCAGTAGCATCACTCCAAAGTTTCATCTTTAAAATTAGTGAAATATTCTAGCTTATGGAACTCAGATTAGGCATCATCTCACACAAGTAGTAAATAAATAGTAATCTATCCATACAAATTCAAGATAAAATCAACCAATCTCAAGTAGATAGTGAACCACCAACACATAATAACCACTATCTCAAATATTATCCAAAAAAATATCCTCATTTAAATATATTGAAAACTAATTATAGAAACTCGTGGAGGAAAATATAGCCATATAAAACTAAAATAGATAGTAATCGGTCCAAGTTATCCTTTTACAGGCCATATGTGATAGACCAATATAAATAGGTCATATTTTATACATCAAGATCAGGATGGGCAGGATGTTTATATTCAATTTTTTGAAAATAAAATTCAAAACCAAAATATTTGTGTCAAAGGGAAACATACTATATCCAAATTTGAAATAATAACATCTATTTTAGAGCCACTAAATTTAATATTTTCCTCCTATATGATGTAAAGAGGTAACTGGTCATATATCATGGTTTTTACCTCCAAAATAAAATAAAATTAAAATTATTTAGACTCATGGATTTTATCCTCAAATAACTTATCAAAATAATAATAAATTTCATTAATTATTCTTATGAAATTAGAGCAGAAGAATTATCCAATAAAAATTCCATCTAATGGATATTATGATAGATTAGGGATTCAAGAAACAGGTTCTAAAAGTTGGATCTTTACTTTCTCTACCTTAGGCCTTGGATTGATTTCCTTTATATCCTCATACCCTTTACTGGATGAATCCCCATGATTTTTAGATCTGATTAGCTTACCCAAAAATGTAGTTTTCAAAGGTGTTGGTAATTTAGATTAGTCTTTACAAATCTTAGCAGTATTCCATTTTCTAATAAATTGGTCTTCCTTTGATTTCTTCCCTAAAGTATCTAAAAAATATCTATAGGCATAAACACCTTTATTTTTTAGTATAATTGGTTGGGGTAAATCCCATTTATTAAAAACAAAAACTATAATCAGGAAGAGGATTTGGTTAGAATATAACCCATTCCCTAAATATAGATAATAAAGAATTGTAGGAAAGACTTCAATCCTTCTAGAAAACTATATACAATGCCCAAAATTCAGAGCCCTTCAATTAGGGTAGAAATCCCTAGTGAGATTGAGATTGGAGAATGATATTATGATATTCCACATGACCTCCTAATAGATATTCATCTTATCAAATTCTCCTCAGACATCCTAGAATTTAATTCCCATGGGATAATAAATATAGGTTTATCCATCAATAGAAAAACCTCCTCTAGAAGGGGAAGATTGTAACATCTCACCCCTCACCCATTGGCTTGGAAAGAGGTGATGGGTGTTACTAGACTTATATGACATCTCCAATACACTAAAGTCTGTAAATAAATGTTGAGGGATTCATAAACATTTTTGGGATGATTTTACCTTTTAAAATAAAAAAACAGTACAAAGATAATCACAAGAAAACAACAACGATATGATGCATGTGAACAATGTAATACAACTGAAACAAAACCAACTAAACCAAACCATATCATAGTACAAAGTAAAAAATAAAACCAAAAAACTCAATGAAACCAAAGGAATAAACTCCATATCTCCCAACATGCTCCCATCTCCAACTCAATAAGTCATTCCCATAGTATCTTGATGCATCACTAAATAATTTTGATACCTTTCCTTTAGATGTGTATCGATTTATTACATCTACAAATGAACCAAAGTTCCTGAGCAGTGTGTGAGTATAACACTCAGTAGTATTTCCCTAATGAATTCCCAACCCATGCCACTAGTATATAACATGTTATCACATTTATATAAAATATTTTAAAATAATTTAAAATAGTTTATATCAAAGAATAAAATAATTTCAAAACCATACCAGTTTTACATGGAAAGCAACCAAACAAGTATTTTAAACCATTCTTAAAATCCATTTGGGATAACACATCCCATTCCAAACATCCACACATACATTCCCAGGTGAATGTTACATTATCATGAGTGGTATCTCATAGATCTACCATTTCATCACAAGAAAACCATATACCAAGTTCCCTAATGGAACACGCCGCTTCCACAAGGTTATGTCAATGAAAATGAACACATTCCAACCGTTTATGACAAATACCATGCCAAATCAAGTATTCTAAACCATTTCAATAAATAATTATTTTATTAAAAACATTTATATGAAAAAATTTCCTTGAATAAAAAGACATCATTTTAAAGTCTCCATTTAAAAATTAAAATTATATTGTTTTCCACAAAAACCATCCCATTACACAATTTCACAAAACCATCACTAAAGAGGTTTTACATTAAGAATCATACATAAATTTCACAATTAAATTCAATAAATTAAATCAATTTTAAACTAATCCTTCAAGTTCTAAACAATGGGATTTGAGAGTGAATCCACATACCTAGAAACCATTGGAGAACCTAAAGAAAGTCACAAAACTCAAAAAACCTACCTTGAGACTCTTAAAAGCACCATTAGATCTTATTCCCTATCATAAAAAATCATATATCATCATGATTGGAATCAAAAAATAAGAATATATTCCCAATGGATTAGATATATGATTCCAAGAGAGGTGAAGAAGAAGAAAACTAAGGGAAAAAGGGAAAACAATTACCTAACAATTAATCTATCCTCTAATGCACCTAGATTTTCCTTGGGATCACTCTCAGGTCAATAAGAATGGAATCCACAACTTAGGTATGAATAATAATTTGTTTTATGACCTCTTTAAGTTAAAAATAATAGTATTATAGTCTAAAATTAGCGAGATACACAAAATCTGGATCTAATGATTAATGGTGCACTATTAGGGATCATGGTAAGGCAAACTGTGATTAAATATGCACTAGCCACTGCCTCCAAAGACCCTTCACATGGTTAGCTAACATGGTTAGACAAACCTTTCACTGACTGTGTTAACCCCCTATCTCCCATATTTTATAGTTTCTCCTAGGTTTTTGTATGGTTTGGCCAAACTTCACACTTAACCAGTGCTCAATGTTTTATTTTCATGGTTTCCCAGGAGGTGTTTCACCATTTATACTAATTTTTATTAAACATTCAAACTTCATAAAATCCTTAAAATCATTCCAAAACTCCTTAAAACCTCCCAAAAATTAACCCAATAACTTTATATACTTAAAATACATAAATAAAGGTTCAAATACCAGAAACCTATGGTACTAAATTATCCCCAGCATTGGTCTTTCCATCCCTATACATTTGAAAATAACTATTGGTATGAAATATTTTGGGTCATTTCTCAATAATTTCCTACTCATGCTCCCATGTTTCTTCTTGAATCCAAACATGTTTTCATACAACTTACACTAGAACGATGATTTTACCAAGAAAGACTTTCTATTTCCTATCCAAAATCTATACAAGAACATGAACCAATATAGCATCAAACACTATGTAAATGTGGTCCTATCAAATCACATGATCAGTGTCAGGTTGATACTTCTTCAATTGAGATATATGAAACACATTATGCACTAAACTAGACCTTCATGGAATATACAATAGATATTCCACCTCACCAATCCATTAAAATATCTCAAAATGGCATGTGTATTAAGGAGATAACTTGGCATTCTTCCCAAAACAATTATTCCCAATACTTGGAGATATTCTCAAGAAACCGTGATCACTCACCTCAAAAAACAACAACCATCGAAGATGATACACATAAGATTTATGATGAATCTAAGAGATATCCATTATATTCCTAATCAAATAAATCTTCTATGTTGTCTCTTTCACAATTATTGGTCCAAATAGTGTAGTCATAGCTATTTATACCCAAAAAATTAAAGAACAACAAGGACACCCATACAATGCTTCAAAAGGATCCATATGTATTATGGCCTAATAATTGTTATTGTTTGAGAACTCATATAATGGTATGTGATCCACCCATGATCCACCAAAATCTATTAAAAATCCCTAAGCATGTCTTTCAATGTTTGTATCATCCTTTTGGATTTTAAATCCCTTTGCAGATGATATTCTATGCTCATCATCAACTGAGTCCCAAGGGCTTGCTGTAAATATTTCCAAAACTGAGATGTAAAACTCATATCTTAGTCTGATACTATCAAAATTGATATGTTTTTCCTTTTTACCACTTCCCGTATATATAATTTAAAAAATTCTTACACCATATGATATTTATTAATATTGATTAAATTGGCCATTTTTTGAGTTGATCCACTATCACCCATATGGAATTGTGTTTTTGAACCATCCTTGGGAGACCTATCACGAAATCCATTGATATATGCTCCCATTTCTAAATAGGAAGAGGTAAAAACTATAGTATATTCTCTAGCCATTGGTGCTCTACCTTAACCTTCAAATAGGAGATGCATTTCAAAAAAAATCAACCACCTTTATTTTCATTCCATCCCACCACAATTGTACTTTAAGTGACTTCTATATCTTTTGTATTTCAGGATGAATATCCCATCTCAATTTGTGGTTAGAATAAAGATCATTTTCTTGAAAATACATAGGTAAAACCATCTAATCTCCAAAACACATTTCTGGTCCTCTTTCAAGATTCCATCCCTTAATGGTCTCCCCACTACTGAGTTTTGAACTCATGGTTACACATTCAGAATCAGATTTTTGTTTATATTTAACCTTATCAACTATATCATAAACAAAAGAAAACAAAAAATAAAACAACCACAATACCTTGGTATTCACAATCCAAGTGCATATAGGCTATCAACAATATCAGCTACTATTGATATGAAGCATCCTTTTTTCCAAATAACTAAACTATTTCTTGTTTAATGCATCTTCCACTAAATTTCCTTTAACCAATGTAAACATCAAGTCTAAGTGGAGAATTTTAAGATACTAAATCCATATTCTTTGTCTTGTATTCAAATATCTTTGGATAAAATGTGTTTCATGCTATTATGATCAGTAAACAGTTTAAATTTCTTACCAAAGAGGTAATGACACCAAGTATTCAAATCATTGATGACAACAGCTAATTCCAAGTTCTGTGTTATATAGTTCTTCTCATGAAACCTTAACTAATGTGATCCATAACTTACAACATGATCTCCTTGCATGAGAACTCACCCCAACCTAGATCCCAAATGTCACAAACTAACTTGGGTTGACCCTGAATAGTTCACCCAAGCCAGCCCACAATAAGGCTCGAGAGGCATTCTCGATCCTCATCGGCTGGAAACTAGTTCCAAACATCAAAGATAAAGTAATTAGGAATGAGTTGTCCCACAAAAAATGAAAAATAAATAAATATAAACTAGACAATAAAAATAATCATGGGAAGTGGAAATAAATAAAACTATACATACCTCCATGTGACCCTATGGGTCACCACCAACAACTAAACCAACATCTCTCCACAGTGACCAATTTCGAGCTAAAAGCATCACTAAATCTAAAAAACATAAAACTATAGGAATTAGTATTAATAATCGGTAGGAATATTCCTAACCTTAAATAAAAGGGTCATCAACTACATGTTTTAAATACATATATTAAGATAAGGATTTCGTTCTTTTTTAAAACAAGTAATATACTATTAATTTAAAGAAACATTTTCATTTATCTGTAAAAAATAGTTTATAATTAAAATGAATTTCCAAAATCTCCTATGTGAAAAATAACATTCAAGGGATAATCATTATAGTGGAAAGAATAATAGTTTAACTGATTTTATGTAAAAAATCATAACAAAAGGAAATTAGAATTCATAAGTAACTATCATCATGGGATGTACCTAGAAATCGAGTGAAGATATCCTAGAAGTACTTAATTAGGATCCATATTATAGTGTATGATGAAACTACCTAGTTCAAAACCAACCCGGATTCTCTACACTAGACCCACTGATGGAACATCCTAGAAGGCCTATCTCTACCAAGGGGATATAGTCCATCAAATCAGGACATAGATAGAAATCATCTCTCAACTCTCACTATAAATCCTAGGATTTCACGGCCATAAGAAAAGTAGGAGGTGAGGAATCTATGTAAACATGAAACTTATATTGAGGAAGCCATCATTAATGATAAACCCAACTCCCTACACCATCCATGAGAATTCCCCCTAAAATAGAGAGTATCCATGCAGACACCTTCTCTTTCAGGAAAACAACAAAAGGAACCAATAGTGATTCATTATTTTAAATCACAAATTTTTCATTTTTAAATACACTTTAAATATCATTTTAAAATCAAGAAAAACATTTAAAACTTTTAATAAAAACTGACTTGAAGTCCATATTATGTTTTTAAATTTATAGGTTTTCTTCAATAAGAGATAAATTATGCATATTTAACTTTTCAAAACACATTTTATATAGTTTATCTAAAACAATCACACCATATATGAATCTAAATTATATTTATAAATTCTTTTATGAATCCATATTTCCAATAAAGGATCCAAAACTTATATATAGGTCCAACTGGGCATTTTAACAAAAAAGATAGTGTATAAAGTTTAACAAAAAACTCATACAATTTGATTTAAATATTATTTCACCCTATTTCATATAAAATGATTATTATAATAATAATAAATATCAAATTAATATAATAACATGGTGAAAAGTATAAGAAATCAATAATTCTTTAAATTTAAAGGCCAGACATAAGGGAACCTACTGCAAAGCGCACTGCTTTTCATGAAAATGATCCGAAATCACTCTTTGCGCTTACATGAACATGTATATATATATATATATATATATATATATATATCAATTTGCATTGTACATATTCTTCTCTACGTGATTTAATATTTACAAAGAGGTTATATATATCTATGTTTGTGTTTTTATTACCCATGCTTATGTGTGTAGGTCACTGTCATGATCATCGGTCCAAACACACTAGAGAAAAATTCCTAAAACTCAAAAAAACACCAAAGGACCCCAAAAAAATTGTAAAAAAAAGAGGGAAGATAAAACCAACCTCAAATGGTGGAGGGTGAACTAAAATTTTTTGATATGATTCTTCTTCAGCGGTGGATTCAAAAACAAGCACTAAGTCGAGCCAAGAGACACATTGCAAACCCTAAAAATGAAGGAAAGATCAAAAATTGGTTCAACCTATAACTGAGGGTTCAATCGAATTTGATGGGGTCGATGGGGGGAATACAAATGACAAATCAAGGAAGGGTGAGGGAAGATGTGATATTACCTTGGATAATAAACCAATAAAATGGATGAAATCCACTAAAATCACTAGAAGAAGAGAGTGCTGAGAGGAGGGTGGTGCACACGGGTGGAGACGTGAGGGGGGGAGGAATCACGTGAAACAAAGTGAAGAAGTGGGATTAAAATACCATAAAGTAAAAAAAGGAAATGAAAAATAAAAACCCAAAAATTTAAAAATTGGGAGATCCACACGGTTTCCACAAGATTTTCCAGACTATATACCAACCATGTTTTGGCCACCACCTTGGCTAGGCACCCCCTCACATAGTTACCCCTAAGAAGATGCACGATTGAGAAAACCATGATCAAACTATGCCACTCGACACTATAAAAAATTATAGTTCCAACTGAATGCTAGCTGCACAGTTTAATAAACCATTCACAAGTTGTGTGCTGCATCACAGACCCACATGGTCACTCGCACAAGCACTGCAAAATTACTCCTAACTTTGTGGGATAACTGTGAAATGGCTAAAAAGACTCTAAAAATTTAAATTTTGGCCCAAAAACTAATGAAACTCAAGACATATAAATCACAAGATAGAATCATACCAAAAATAAATAAAATGAATGAGAAGTATCAAGTTGCGGTGTGACAATTCTCCCCACCATTATCACTTTCTGCCCCCCAAAAGTTACCCATCCAAACATGGAATGTAACTTGGACTCAAAACTAATCAAGACCAAATGAAATCATGAAAACAAAGTTGACATTTCAACTCCACAATTCACACCCAAAAAACTCTAGAGAAAATAATAATAATATTCTTGGGGAAAATAGAGGTGTCTACCCACCATTAAGAAGATGACTAGCGTAGTGGTTGAACAAAGAGGAATACTCAAACAAAAACTAACCACAAAGATGAAAAGGGTTTATCCACAAATACTCAAGTATGGAACGTGGATAGGTCATAGTTTATAATTTCACAAGCCACATTCATCTCTATATGAGTACCACTTGAAAATAAAAACTATTTGGAAGGAATACTAACCATTCAAGAGTCCATATTCACAATGTAAAACCATAGAAATTTCAAGAGAGATTATAATAAGATCAAAAAAAAGGATCCCATGGATATAAAAACATATTTAGGGATAAATTTAATGTTAATCACTTTGATTTCATAGACAACATATTGGATTCACATCCCTCACACCCAGAAACTCCCAAACTATAAGAAAATATTCTCTCCGAGACCTATAGTTGGAGCCTTGGTGTCTTGAAGCCTCTACTGCCCCATGGTAGTGAAATGAAAACCTATGACTGAGGGATCCTCTTTTAGAAACACAGCTTATAGAACTTCTTCATATCCACACCAATGACAATCCTTCAAAGTATTATAGAAATATGGATTATAGTTCCCAAACTAAACACACTAGAATCAAACAAGAGAGTGGTACGATGAATGAAAGGCATGTGTAGACAAGGATACTTATCTGGAAAATGTTCCTTTGATTCACACTCTACATTGAATAGATAACCTTCATGGGAACCAAAAGAAAATAGATCGTAAACCTCCATGGGTTTTTCTATAAGACTTTCTGAAATGAAAAAATTCAATCCTTGAACGCTAGATGGAGATCCCACAAAAAAATAGGAGCTCCAAAATGATCACTTGACACTATCATTGGAAAAAGGAAAAAATATTACTGAAATGTTCAACCTTCTCCTTCACCATCAGTTGGACTTGTCGAGTTTCCATGAGCTTTGGCACCTACATCTCCTTCACTTCATCAAAAATAAACCACTGAATGAAATTGGACTTGAATATCATTTGAGAAAACCCAACACACAATTATAATGGAATGAACACTTTCCACTAGTCCAATCCTAATCCTTAAAACATAAACAATAAAACTCACACTCTCATGAAATCTGGAGTTCCCAAAAACATGAATATACTCTCAAAAATCCCTAGTCACTCAAAAACCTCTAGAAAACTTTGATAAAAATAAAAAATATGTACTGATTTAGAAGATCAAGGCTCCACAACTCCACTAGGATTCTGGGCAGGGCCGATGACTATAAGATAATCCTTAGAAACCTTTTGGTCCTTTCTAGGTGGAATACTCTAAAAAACATAAAGTAAAAAACAAAATCAACAACAAAATAGAGCTCAGCCAATTAAAATTTTAAATCAAGTTGCAAGATCATAAACCAAGAAAACTAAAAACCAAATCAAAAAAAAATAAGATCTCAACTGATAAAAAACCATGACAATATCACAAAACAAGTCAAGACCCCTCTTTTCAAAAAAACCAATTTTCCATTTTAAATTGAAAACCATTTTTCCCAAACCCAATACCATTTCAGTATATCCACTATAAAATTCAAATCACCACCTCAATTGTACCTTTAAAACAAAAAATCTTATTATAAAATAAGTTCCCTTTTAACAAAAACCATTTTCCTTTTCAAAAAAACACTTTTAAAAAACCAAGAAAACCATTTGATTTTAAATACTCACCTGTGATATCCTATGAACTATCACATGTGTATGCATTCCACTTCCACTTATATCATCCATGCATACATACCAACATTAACTTTCCACACAGACACACACATATATATGTGTGTGTGTGAACATTCAAAGGAAATACCATGGGTCACGCATATAAGTTTTTCACAAAAAACAACAATTTCCGATTTAATTCTCATTTCACTTTTTATAAAACCTTTAAAATTTAAAATTATTCTCCACTTCCCCTTTGAAACCAAAAATACCATTAGAAAATAAGCCCTTTCCTCATTTTGAAAACCATTTTTTCACTCTTAAAAACCTTTTTAAAAATAATTTTCTTTTTAAAATCCACTCCCAAAAACCAAATTTCGTCCAAAGAATCACCTATTCCAAAATAACCGAATTAGGGAATGAGTATTCATGCATACCCCAGCCATATGGTTTAGAAGACCATGCACTAATCATTCACCACCCACTGGATTCATATTGGACCATGCACGCGGGCTTCACATGGTGTTTTATGCCACGTAAGCTCACCAGTTGAACTAGCTCACTTCCACTATCATCCCCCAACAGAAAAAATCCCATTGAACTAAACAAACACTAATAGAATAAACCAAACCAAAAAATAAATAATCAAAACACAACAACCCATGATGACTCATGTCTCATCACTAGTGGTGGTGATCAAACACTGAACCATAACCTACCTCCTAAGACTTGATAATACTATATTCAATATACCTAAAATTACAAATAATATAGGGTTTCTTTGATACAATTTTTTCATGAACCAACCTAGGTTGACACTAAACTGGTCACCCAAGCGGGCCCACAACAACGCTCGAGAGGTTTTCCTGATCCTCCCGGGATGAAAAAGAGTGTCAGGAATCAAAGATAAGGAAATTAAGAACAATATTTACCATAAATAAATAAATAAATAAATAAATAAATAAATAAACACTAGCATTGGAAATAAATAAAACCTCACATACCTCCATGTGACCCTATAGGTCACCACCAACCACTAAACCAACGTCACTCCATAGTGATAGAGTCTAATTTGGAAGCAGTATCAACAGCTAAAAAAAGATAAAAATATATGTCTGAGTATTAAAACTCGGTAGGTGTTCCCGACTGAACTATTCCATTTTTCTTACCTTTAAATAAAAGAGTTATTTATTTCTAGTTTGAAATACATATATAAAGATAAGTATTTTATTCTATTTTTAAAACAAGTAATAAATTAATAATTTCATGAATAATTTTCCTTTCTCTTTCAAAAATATTTTATAATTAAAATGACTATGAAAAATACCCTTGGTGGAAAGCTATAATAAAGGAAGAAAATTTTTTAGGTAAATTATAATAGTTTAAGTGATTTTATATAAACATTTTTGAATAAAATGATACTAGAATGCACAAGTAAATATCATCATGGGTTGTACCTAGACACTGAGTGAAGAGACCTTATAAATACTCAGTTCAGATCCATATTCTGAATTGTGATGAAACTATATAGCCTATAACCAACCCCACTTCTCTACACCAGCCTCACTAATAGAACACATCCCACAATGCAATTCTCTACCAAAGTGATCTAGTCCACATAATCCAGACATAGATAGAAACTGTCTCTCAACTCTCACTATGATTTCTAGGATCCCATGGCCATAATAAAGTGGGAGGTGAGGAAGACCAGAAAACATGATACCTATATCAAGGAATCCATCATCCATTCTAATCCCACCTCCTGACACCGTTCATACAAAATTTCCATAAAACAGAGTGTATTTATGGAGGTCCCTACACTTTCAAAAAACAAAAAAGGTACCAACCAGACCTCATTATTTGAAATCACAACCTTTCCATTATGAAAGAAACTTTAAATATCTTTCTAAAATCAAGAAAATCATTTAAACCTTCTCTTAACAACTGACCAAAAGGACAAATCTTTTTTTTAAATTTCCAAGTTCACTTTAATAAGAGATAAATCAATCATTATGTATATTTAACTTTTCAGAACACATTTTCTATAATTTATTAAAACTAAACACACCAATTATGAATCTAAATTCCATTTAGAAACTCTTTTTTAAAACTATATTTCCAAAAAATAAACCAAAACTCATTTATAGGCCAACCAGGTATTATAAAAAACAAATATTGTAAGATTTTTAAGAAAAAAATTTCATACAATTAGATTCTAATAGTTGTTCACACTATTTCACGTCAAATAATTATTATAATAATTATAAAGGTAAATAAATCAATGATCCTTGAAATTTAAAGTCCATGAATAAGGGAACCTACATCAATTCTTATTGTGTTTGATGAAGATGGATTGAAACCACTCTTTGCACATATGCACACATGAATTTATACATATATATAAATACTCCTAGATTAATTATTCATTTTCCCCTATCCATGAGAAAATATTTACAAAGTGGGCTTATATATATTCCTTACCCATTCATATTCATGTAGGTCACCCTTACGAAAAGCGGTCCAAATGCACTAGAGAAAAATAATGGAAACTCAAAAAACACTAAAAAACCCCAAAAAAATTGGACCAACCAAGAGGGAAGTATAATCAATCCTCAAACAATAATTGGATAACTGAAATAACCGGATATGATTCTCCTTCAGTGGTAGATGTCAAATAATGCCCAAATTCTACCTGAGAGACCCATTTTATGCCCTAAATACAAAATAAAGATCTAAAATATGGTCAACCTATAATGTTGGTTTTGGAATAATTTTATGGTGTGATGGGGAGAATAAATATTCCAAACCAATGAAGTTGGAGGGAATATGAGGTATTTCCTTGGAGAATCTAAAAAGAAACTGGAATAAATTTGGTGAAATCGTTGGAAGAAGAGAGAGATGAGAGGGGGTCGGTGCAAGTGGATAGAGAGGAGAGGGGGAGGCATCATGAGAGACACTTGTGAGAATAGGGATAAAAATATCTTATGGTAAAAGGGGAAAAAAATAAAAAACTAAAATAAAACCCTAAAATTTATAAATTGGGAAACCTGAATAGTTTTTACACTATTTTCCAAATCATGCACTGGCCACTACGTAGGACAGTAATCCCCTTACACGATTACCCTTAGGCAAACACATAGTTCAAAAAACTATTCTCAAACTATTTCATTCTACACTATCAAAAATTACAGTGTCAACCACATTATGGTTGTGTTATTTAATAAATCGTACACAACTTGTGATCCACATCACAAACCCACCTAGGCACCCATACGGGCACCACAAAGTTACTCCTAACCATGCGGACTAACCATGAAATAGCTAAAATCCTCCAAAATTTTAAATTTAATCCTTTTAAATACCTTAATTCAAGCCCTCTTAATCCAAATATAGAATAAGACCAAAAATAAATAAAATAATATAGAAGTTTCAAGTTGGTGTGTGACATAGAAGAATCACAATACACCACATAACCCTATCACAATTCCATAAATATCATCATTGGTGCTGATGTAAGGAAAAATTTAAACTCTTGAAAAGACTTCTGACATTCCTTATTCCATTGGAATGAAACATTGTTCCTTGTAAAATCTATGATTGATGAATATATTATAGAGAATTCATGAATAAATCATTGGTAATAACTAGTTAAGCTAAGGGAAATTTGTATCTCAAATAAATCATTTAGAAGTTTCCAAGATATCGCAACCACTAGCTTTTCTAAATTCAAAAAAACACATCTTTCAGAGAATACATGACTAAGGAAACATATATCTTGTATCCAAAAATCACACTTTGAAATTATTTCATATAAACTATGATCCCTCAAGATACCCAACAGGATTTCTAGGTGTTTCTCATGCTCATCCCTTTTCCTTGAATGCACCAACATGTCATCCACAAACGCCACCACAAATTCATCTAAATACCTTTTAAATATTTGATTTCTCAATTACATAACAATATAAAGTGAATTTTTAAGACCACAAGGAATAACCACATAGTCATAATGTCCATATATAATTTTGAAATCTATCATTGGAATATATTCCTTCCAAACAAGCAATTAATGATATCCCAATCCTAAATCAATTTTATATAACCACTGGGATCCCCTCTATAAAACATATCATCAATGTGTAGAAGAGGATATTTATTCTTTATCGTAACTTAATTAAGCTTATGATAATATACACATAGCCAAAGAGTTATATCCACATTTTTCACAAACAAAATTGGTGCTTCCCACAAAGATGTATTAGGCTAAATGAATCCTTTACTTTCCAACTCTTCCAACTAGACTTTTAATTCCCTTAATTATACTGGTTTCATCTGATAAGATTTAAGTCAGATAATATAATTCCTAAAAAAGATCAATTGTAAACTCTACTTCTCTAGTGGGTGGAAACTTTAGGAAATTATCAGGAAAAACATTAGGAAACTGATCAAACATTACTAGAAAATCAATATCCCTAATCTCATCCATTGATGACATGTTCAAGGATAACAAATGGTACAATATAGTTCCAACAACCATTTCCAAAAAGTTTTTTTCACCCACATTTATATTCTGATCTTCTCTAAAGAGATGATCGATACCCTCATCAGTTGTAAAATGAACCCTTCAAGTATAATAATTGATGTGATCTTTTATCATTGTCATCCAATCCATACCCAAGATTATGTCATAGACATCCATCTCAAGTAGAGATAAATTTAATATTAATTCAACCCCATCGATAGTTATAGAAGATTATTTGAAAAAAAAAAGGATTGGCATCATCTTTATCCATGAGGAGTTTAAAGTTTCAAAACATAAGGCATCATCTCAACATAAAAACCTAGAAGGTCAACAACATGATAACAAATAAATGAATTAGATGTACCCATATCAAAAAAATATTTCATAAGGGTAAAATTCAAAAGAATAGTTCCTATCACTATTGAGGGTTCATATTGATCATCCAAAATCACTTTCTCATCTCTATAAAATTTCTTACTTGCTACACTTTATTCTTTATTACCCTATTTATATTTCACTGGTTGAGGAGTCGTAGTATTCCTCGAATCAACGTGGCATGATCAGTTTTTCTGAAGATAATTATTATTTTTCCCCCTCCCATCAAATCATATGATGTCTAAAAAACATGATATGTATCCCTATCACCCAAACTTGGAGAACCATGAAAATAGCACTGAAGATGTCCCATCAGGTTACAATTGAGAAATGCTCTTGTTGGTGTCGTACGATCTCAATTTATGAGATCAAAATAACCACAATAAAATCATCCAATCTTACTTTTTGGTTTAGGAGGAAGATTCACTGATCCCACTGTCTAATTATGAGTCACACCACTTCCTTGAAAATAGGATTCTATCTTTTTATTATTCTCAACATTTGAGTTCTCCCCGTTTCCTATAAGTATCAACATTATTCCTCTATCCATAGTTCCTGAGATGTCTTTTTCTACCATCATTTCTCACTCTATTGACCATCTATGTATAATCTGATATAAAAATTACAAAAATGTTTGAGATAATCTATAGCCTCGGTCCCAATTCAAAAATTCATTCCTTCAAGGATGCACTTCCAACAACATTTGGTGAAAAGAGAACTAAATTAATAAATTTAGATGCATACTTTGTCACTATGAGTTTCTCTTGCTTCAAGATGAAAAAGTATGTTGTTCTATAAATTCCTAATGTGTGAGGATAGAATTTTTTATTTAATAATTCTAAAAAATACTCCCATGCAATATCTTTATCCAATTTAGCCTAAAATTATAAATCACATAACTAAAATTCTAGATCCTCTGACATGTGCATAGACAAATTCACTTTTAGCTTGGCTAGCGTTCCTAGAAAATCTATGACTTGATTCATCCTACTCAGCCACACTTCAGCTTTTTCCATATCCATATCACCCCAAAATATTGGTGGATTCTTCTTTTGGAACGGAAAATAATGTCCCACTTGTCTTGGTTCATCCCTATTGTTCACTATATCCATATATTGTAAAGCTTATACAATAATCTGAACTAGCTACTAGTTCACCTATGGCTCATGTGAAAAAAAAATCCAGTAGCCTCTTCTTGTTAGTTTCTTCTATGCCTAACCAATGTAATTTTCTAGAACCAAAAGAAAAATACATTTAGTATCACTCTTAAGCAAGGAAAGTCTTATAAATTTTAAATTTACCACATTGAACATATCACAACAAGGATTTCCAAAATTCAACAAAATAATTTTCAAACCATTTTTGAAGTTTCTATGGTACTTTTTTAAAATCAACCCTTTTCAATTGATTTCAAAAATCAACACTTTTTCACCAAATCATAAAACATTGCTCAAAATGAATTATGAAATCCTAGTGGGAATTAATTTCTATCAATGCATTTCATGATATTTTCATTGGATAAACTCATGAAGATGAGGTTATAACTCCTAAAAGTTTCTCAAAACAATCATGTACCTAAACTCCCTAATAACATTAAGTTCAGTATAAATAGGTCACCTACACCTATTTATTCTCTAAATTTCATGTTTCGATGATCCTATATCACTACAACAAAAGCCGGTCCTAGCGGCGGTTTTTTTTCTGTTTAGCAGCGGTTTAAACCGCCGCTATATTGTGTGGCGGCGGTTCACAAAAACCGCCGCTAAGTTTGGCGTCGGCAATCTATTAGAGGCGGTTTTTTCGATTCCGCGGCGGTTTTAGAAATGTGTCATAGATCCGTCATTTAGCGGCGGTTTCTCTTCATTTAGCGGCGGTTATATGGGTATCTGACATTTTTTATTCGCGGCGGTTTTAACCGCCGCTAAATTCAAGCGTTTGATGCACCTATTCTGCGGCGGTGAAAACCGCCGCTAAATATCAACATAATATATTTAACGGCGGTTTTAACCGCCGCTAAATGCTCACAGGTATGGCATTAGTGGCGGTTAAAACCGCCGCTAAATGTCGAACTGGAAAAAAAAAATATGTTGGATCTGCTCCACCACTGCCATAAATTTTCCAAAACCACAGCCACATCTCACCCATCAGCCCCACATAATATCACATCCACACATCATCATCCCATAATCATGTACATGCATCACAACACATCAAGGATCATTTTATAGATTTATCAAAGGGTATTTTATCACATGATACTTTATTTTAGGAGTGTTGTAACACAATCCATAATCACAGAGTATCCATTTCATTAGAAAAATATAAGTGGTTGGTTAATTTCCCTTTTAGGGTGATATCATAACAATAACAATAGACACAACAGTCACAACACATATCATCCAGTGAAAGAAAATCCCCAAATGACCATAATTTTAACCAAGGTATCAATACCATACAATCCATCATATCATAATAATATCAAAGCTGTAAAAACATGTGAATCATTCCTATTTTCCCCCTTCAGTTTCAATTAGCCAATTATTTATCTTTGATTAAGCCAGCACAACTAGAACCCATAGATGAACAAGAGTAACCCCCCATGCATGATACACAATAAAGAGAAATAACTGATTCCCTACCTTAAAGAATATTTTTCGACTCGCAGCACACCATAGGGTGAAGAAGAAATGACCATAAACCACAAATGCATGAAAAACCCACAAATAAACCTACACTGTGCCAAAATATCATCAAAATGTAAACCAACTCAGACCCTAGACCAAAAAGGAATCATTGTATTGAATCCCCAAGAGAATAATAAGAGGAAACTAACCAAGAATAAGGAAGGTATTACCACCAATTTCCAACCAACATCCACCGAATCCAATGACATCCACCATGCCTAAACTAAAAACAAATTGGTATTCCTGGACCCATTGGAGTGGTGTAAAAATTTTAAAGCCATGACAGAGCCTTTTATCATTAACCTTTCATGCCTTAGCCATTTATGGTCATCGGATTGGTCTTTTAGTGTGATACATATTGGATATGGATCCAATAGGGGTATGAATATGGGTTACATATATGGTATTCTCATTGGATGTGGTATCATCACATGAATATTGCATTAAGAATCTTTTTGTCAACACATGAGGAATCCAGAACACAATAAATAAAATGCATAGAAGGAAACATGAGAAATCAAGAAAATGTTAGGACATGGAAATGTTTGGTGGCAACTATGTGCCATAAATGTTACATATACAAACCAACTGTTATCATACTTGTTCAACACATCAACAATACTACTACTCATCATCTGATGCTGCATCGTCACCCTCTCCACCTTCATCTCCACCACCTGCTGCCACCTGTAAGAACATTATATTGAAAATTAAATATTGTTGCATATTTATAATAAAAATTAAGACCAATAAAAGTTTGCAAACTAAATGATTTTTATTTTTTTGTGATTTACCTGCTCACCACTACCCGATGCACTACCACCGGGGGCATATCTGCTCATATGCTGACGTATTTCAAGCAACTCTTTCTGCAAAGCAGATATCTGATCCCCCTGCTGGTGAACTGTGTTTTGTAGAGCAGACATCTCTCTCTGAGCATCTTCAGGTATGAAATGACTATAACCAGGAGTAGATGAGGCCGAAATCCCAGATGGCATGCGAAAGACCTCAGATGGTACGGGTCCCAAACCCATCCCGCGCACTCTACCAGGATGCTTGTAGAGACCCGAAGCCTAACGTACATGAACATTACATTACTTTTGCGGAATACTTAGTACATAACAAAAACACACACACAAGGATCGTAATAGTTTAGTGTCTTTGGAAACTCGGAATAAAATCTTCTAATCGTGGGGAAAGATCTTCAACATCTCCCATAAAGATCTTCCCTTTTTTTTACCTAAAACCTTTCTTTATATCCTGGGGAAAAGAAAACATAAAAGGGTGAGCTCAAATGCTCAGTAAGGGTAAAAAAAAGAAAAATCAATTACATCATATTCATAAGAACATAACTTTTGGAAATCTTAACCTGCAAAAGAGAGCATAATTTCATAACATGGGATAAATCATAGTAGTGAAATGAAATCCCAATAATCATAACTTAAAACATGAAACTTTGTGGCATACACACATAATCATGGAAAATCATTTCTTGTTAGTCATGACTCATTGCCAAGACTATCTTAGTGGACAAAGTCCCTTTCTGAACCGAGTTCACTCCTCGTTTCAGTCCTGTATTACTGAACCGAAATAACCTTCCGTTCCATCCATGTCTATCTCATGAGATATAAAATCTTTACCCAATGCATTGGAGGGAGATATAGGTCCCACCCATCTTATAATTAATCCTTTCTTATGTGTGCCACATAATCATAAATCTTACATCATCACATAACCCATGTAATAAAAATGGGATTCTTAAACAACATGACATCATAAAACAATTCATATAAGATAAAGGAATTCATAAAAATAATTCCATCACAACATGATAAAATCAATTTAATAATAGGGATAAAAACAGAACCCTTTATTATCTTAGATGGAAAATAATTTTGATAAAACACTTGAACTCCATTATTGAGGAAAATATCCTTTCTTCTTCAAAAACATTTTTTCCTTTCATAACATGTCATACAACATTAAAATAAAAGAAGTTGATTAAAAATAAACTTGAAAACTTGTAAAGGAAGCTTCTTGTAAATAATGTTGTAAAAATCCATTCATGCCGTATAAGTTAAAAAAAACATTCTTCGTACTTTTGTCGGAAAAGTCAAAAAGTACCTCGTACGAAAAATGACAAAAGATTCCTTTCATACATATTACTAAAAACTCACCGAAGGGTAAAAATGGATTTAAACAATTGTAGGTGGATGGAAATAATATTACATATTGATGAAACATGGATGTGGATGATAAAATACACCCCAGTAAATACTTACGAATAAACAATCTCGGATAAAAATGAGATTGTGATATTTCCCTTACCTTAGGTCCGACTTACTTTGTAAGTGTCCGAACCTCCTGTATAATGATTTAAATCATGTTATTGACTTATTACAGAATCATATTCATTGTTATGATATCATATATGGTTCACTTATGACATTATATTACCCGTTCTTTTGTAAATTCCATGTTAAAGAAGCGTTTTGGGTAAAATCGTTTCATTTATCGTAGGTGTTTTGACTTGTTGTTCTTGACATCATTATTACTTATATCTTGATTTACTTACTTCCAGAATATAAAATATGATTTATATATCATATATATTCAGTATATATATATATATAATAGGTAGGTAAATAAAATGAAAAACACCGTTCATGGAGACGGTAGTCCGTACGTACGCATGAACGTTGTTTTCCTTTCCTTATTGTCTTGAAATGGAAGTAAGTAGATGACATAAATATGTATATATATACATAAATCCAGTAGCTTTATAATGTCATATATTTCATTATTATTTCTTATATATACTTTATAATCATTCTTAAATGGTTAACATGGAGAATGAATCTCATCGCGTCGTGGAGACGGTAGTCCGTACGTACGCACGAGCGATGATATCATTTCTATAAATATTGAATTGAATTGGAGTGGATTATACAATATATCAGAATCAATATGATGTTGTAATAACTATGTATTGTTATTCTTTACACCATTATACCCATCCATGTAAGGTGGTGGTGGAAAATAGATTACACCACGGCGTGGAGACGGTATTCCGTACGTACGCACGCGCGGTGATTTCTTTTTCCGTAGGATGGATAGATGGTGAAATAGGGTTGTTTCATACTTATAATAACATATCAGTATATGAGTGATACTGATGTTATTACTTCATAATGAAACAACCTAAGAAGAAGAAGTGGAAGAAGAAATAAAGATGAAAGAATTGGTAACGGTAATTACCTCTTCTTTGAAGTGCCTCTTTGAGACCTCCTCTTAGGGCACTAAAATTGGTCTTTGAGGAAGACCAGAACCTCTAGGATGTTGCTAGGGAAGTGGAGAGGATAAATTGGCAGGGGTTGGCCGAGCTTGAGTGCTCAAATTGGTGTGAGGAGGAGGGGGAGGAGGTGTCCTTTTATAGGGGAGGAGAGGGGCACCTTAGGAATATCTCAAAATATTATTTTATATTAAAGTCAAAATCGGTTTATAATGGTTTCAAAGGGTCTTATTTCGAAGATAAAGTGGGGATGGGTCGAAATCCTATCAACCAATAGGATTTAGACAAGTTTAGGGTATTATTTTAACCTTATCAATTAGATTTAACTCTAAGTTAAATAATTTAACTTTTACCGTGTCTTTTTGTTTTCTTTCACTATATGGTTAATAAACTTACTATAACATGCCAAACGAACCCCAAATTGTATATTATTAATACATATATCCTTATCTAAGTCATTTGGCCGAACCTTAGATTTTTAGGAATAAAATAACAATTAATAATATAATATTTGATTTAAAAACTATTTTGTGTCAATTTTGACACTATTTGATATATGATTTTTGTGAAAGTCATAACAGAATTATATGTTCGAACCAAGTTGATTAAATCAACACTAATATATCATAGTAACCTAGAAAATTAGTGGAATTCATAAAAAGTCTTAAATTACATTTATTTTGGTATTTATATTATCAATTATGTCAATATTTCATTAATAAGATAATTACTGCATCATTTTTGTGTCATAAATAAATTATATTATTTGATGTCTAAAAATTACAAATAAAATACCATCATGTAGGAAATCTTTTTAGCTTTCTAATGAATACTTATAGTCGAATTTATCTTATGTATAACCCCATATTAAAAATGATTTACTTATTAAACTTTGATTTTAACTATTTTAACCCTTCTTTAAATAAATTAATAATAAATGTCCTAATCTAATCCAAGTGGGCCTAAATGGTCATATTTTATTTCTAAGTTTGTTTCTGGTCGAATTACACTTTTCCAATAGAATTAGGACATGTGTTAGGGTAATATTAATATCATATTTACCCTTAGTTACCTTATTTACTATTAACCGTGGTAAAAAAAAGTAAAAAGTTACTATTCACCAAAAAATTATTTTCATCTCATTGAACCACATTTTAGTCCTTGATATTAACCGTGTCTCTCGGATTTTCGAAATTCCATTCACAGAAGCGGTAAAATTAAGTTTTATGCAAAATTCAGTTTTTAACCTACCACTTAGTAGTTTCACTATTCATCAAAAATTGATGTTTTTCAGAACAATGCCAAAATTTCATCCTAAGCTATATTTCATATTCCGAATTCAAAAATGAAATCTATTTTACCAAATTCATAACATAGAAGTTGCATTAATTAATTTTATAATTAAATCCTGCTGTTAAAATAAATAGCGTGTTTTTAGGAAACAATATATATCAAAAGATTGACACTTGATTATGTCTGGTTTAAATGTGAAATTACAACCAATGACCAACATTGTATTAAATTGTAAAAATATATTCTAAATATACTTTAAAACCACTCAAATTAATGATTTATCACTATTAATTATTTCGATTAAAAAGTTGTTTTTAATTATAATTTAGTAATTTTCACTATTCATCAGAATATGAAAGTTATCCGAAAAGTACCAAAATTTCACCTTAGGCTAAATTCGATACTCCGAATCCAAAAATAAATTTCATTTTGAAAAATAAGATTTACTGGATTTCAAAAAGTGGTTATTACTATTCATAACGGCTAGTTTTAATAATATTTTTATAGCATATCGTTGTTTAGTGAAACTCGGTATTGCGTACTACACACGCTATCGAGGAAGGTCGCGATTGCGTGTAATGCAAGTCAAGTCAAGGATGTGTGTTGTGCAAGCTCCTTTTGGTGTAGCGTACAACACAAGACATTAATAAAATTAAAAAGAATATTTTTTTATAAAATCTTGGGCTGTTACAATGCTCCTTCCCAAGGACTTGACCAACTGGGTCATCCTGGGAGACTGAGTAGGATTTCCCAGGATTGGCATCCCATATTTCTTTAATTTTTACCTATAAATCAAATATCAATATATATTAACACAGTAAAAACTGATATTAAGTTATTATAATAAATAATTGACTTCATACCCCAACTTCTCTGGCAGGTTCATTAACAAAACTTCCATCTGTTTTTTTATGAACATCCAGCCACAGTTCTGTTCGGGATGCTTCCTGCCCTAAACTCTGTGACTGCATTAAACAAAGATAAATCATCAATCAAATATGTTAAATAGATAATATTATCTTATAAATATTTAAACTAATTAAAAGATTACCAATGAAATTCGGCTTCTTGAAAAGCTTTTTGAACCCGCAGTGTGCGGGATTACCTGCTTCGCCCGGTTTGAAGCATTCTTTCTTGAGAGATCCTGAAATAAATAAAATTCAATTTAACAGTATTGTATTCAATGTCTATATCCTCTTCATGTACATGTATAAATGTAAAATGAGGATAATATAATAATATATATTTTAATACCATCCGCTTCTCATCACGATGTCTATCGACAAAAACCTTCCACTATTCTTTCGGTACCCCACTGGGTATCTTCTCATACATCTACTGCACGGTCAACGAAGAATCGTTGACATCACACCACAACCTCCATTTGAAATCTTTCCATTTTTTCCAAGATTTTTCAATGTAAACTTCCGTGCTATCACATCAGGAACGGTAAAGTGGAAGAACATCTGTATACAGAAATTCATTTTGAATATATTAGTAAAATGACATTCAATTAAACCATAAAGTAATAAAATTACCTTTATCTGATAATCATAAACTTCATTTTTCCAGTTTGGAGGCATATGCCTCCAATCATCATACGAAATAGGCAGGGAAACGGGCTCCGCTGCTAGCTGACCTATAATCTGACCAAGTAAACCTGCGGCGTCATCCGTCGGGACCCCATAAGAATCAAATGGCACAACTATCTTCTTTCCATGCATGTTCCAGACATCAGAACTTTTTATGTCTTTTTCCATGGTTTCATTGTCTTCATCTGCAATGAGCAAACAATTACTATAAACAAAATGCAATAAATTTATTTAATTAAAATTTGTACCTATGACTGCGACCCTCCAGAATGTCTGTGATGAACTGGAGGGGGCATGTCGCTGCCCCACTGCTGAAGCTCCTGTAGGGGGAGGCGATGACTCATCCTCTAAAGAGGCATCCACTGATGGTGTCAGAGATGGTGCAGGGGGAGATGATGCCGTGGGGACAGACGGATCGTCATCTGTCGTAGAAGAAGAAGGAATAGTGTACCGCTTCTTCCATGGCATTCCTGTCATTTAATCAAATAAAATTAAGTTCAGAATATATATTTCAAAAAATTTATGCAGAAAAAAAATTAAAAATGATAATAGATGCCCAGTATTAACAAACAAAATATATATAACAATGATAATGAATGACTACAGAAATGAAACAAGTAGTTGCTGAATGAATAAATAATTGTACATACAATCATTTTCCCCTTCAATCATGTCGGTTTCCTGCTCCATTGCTTCATCCACTTCATTTATCCTTGCTAGACCAATATTTTCAATATCATGATGGACAAATAATTCTGCTTCCTGTTGTTGATGAAATTCAATTTTAGAGGTCAAATCTTCCACTTCATCACCCATATCATACAAATCTCTTTGTATTACGTGAGTAACTACACTCCACCCTTCATCCACAACATCATTCACATAATATACCATTTCTGCCTGCGATGCTAAGATATATGGATCATGCAGTTCACAATCACCAACATCCATCAAGCGAGAGAAGTTTACAGAAGTAAATTGCAAGGAATCTCTTTTAACACCTCTGATAAAATCGACCCATTTTCATTTGAATAAAACAACAGAAAAATGCACGTGGTAGTTTAATTCAATAATATCATGTAGCTTTCCATAGTATTCCACTTCAGAAAATGTAAAAATACCACTATTCTGTGTTTTCAAACCCACTTCTCGATCGACTGTACGAAATATAAAACCATTCACATTATAAGCGTTGAACTTTCTAACTTGTTTTATAGGACCTCTAGCAAGAAACTTCAAATCTTCTGAAAAGTCAGCTCAAGTATCAGTATTCATGATCTGAAAAAAAAATATAATTTAATATATTTTCAAATTGTATGTGTCAAAGTAATATTCGTATTTATTGCAATATTTATAAACTTACACGTCGTGCAAACCATTCTACCAGCTCTTTATTCACAGCTTTCGTTATATCTTTTTCATTTCGTGTTCGGCTTCTCATTCGTCTCTTTGTTTGTATCCTTAACTCTTCAATAAATGGATCTGCAATTTCACTATTTAGCAGCACATATCAATGTGCCTGTAATAATTCCAATTCTGTTAGTGTCGCGTATGAGGTCCTCCCAACTGATCGGCCAATAGCATGAAATATTTTTGATTTCTGATGCATTTGAGATTGAGTTGATGTGTCGTCAACACGTCCAACTCGAGTAAATCTTGTCTCAATATCATCCAAATATCTGGAACAAAAGGTGAGACACTCCTCGGCCAAATAGACTTTAGCAATAGAGCCTTCTGGTTGAGCTTTATTTCTCACGTATGCTTTCAAATGCCCAAGATATCTGTGGAAAAAAAATATTATGCATTTATTTAAATGCCAAAAAATGTTTACTTAACTGGAAACATATAAATAAAATACCTCTCCATTGGATACATCCATCGATAATGAACGGGGCCTCCTAATTTAGCTTCGTCAACCAAATGCACAGTTAAATGCATCATGACAGTAAAAAACGATGGAGGGAAGATCATCTCCATTGCACAAAGGGTCAATACAAACCTCTCTTGTAGGTTGTCAAGCTGAAATAGATGTAGAGCTTTCTCACATAACTGTCTGAAAAATGTGCAAAAATGGAGTACAACAGCAGTAACTTTTTCAGGTAATAATGTACGCAATGCCAATGGTAGTAACTGTTGTAACAAAACATGTGAATCGTGACTTTTCAATCCATATAACTTACGATTCTTCAAGTAAACACACCTCGAGATGTTACTCGAATACCCATCAGATACCTTCACATTCTTTAAAATTTGAAGGAACGTATCTTTATCCCTATTTTTCAATGAAAAAATGGCCGGAGCATACTTTTCATTCTCATCTGGCCAGAGATCACGTTTTATGTTCATTACTTGTAAGTCTTTGCGAGCATTGAGATGATCCTTCGACTTTCCATGCTCATTAAGTAATGTGAAAATAAAATTATCACATACATTCGTCTCAATATGCATCACATCAAGATTGTGGCGCAAAGAATTAAATTCCCAATACGGAAGTTTGAAGAATATACTTTTTTTCTTCCATTGTTGCGTTCTGATTTCACTTGACGATACACTTCGCACTCGTTTTCCGCTATCATTCAAATGATGAACCTTTCCAAATTCTGTTTTAACATTTTCAAGTTGTGTCAATATTTCAGAACTGGTTAACAACTTTGGAGGTGGTCTAAGATCAATTCAACCATTAAATTTTGATTTGTTCAGCCGAAATCTATGAGATGCATCAAGAAATCTTCGATGGCACAAGAAGCACCATTTTCTACTGTAAGGTAGCCGTTTGGGCTCGAAATCAAAGTTACAAACGGGACAAGCCAAACCCGTATAAGTGTTCCAACCAGATAAATTCCCAAGCCCAGGGAAGTCACTAATGGTCCACATTAAAGCAGCATGCATTTTAAACATTGTTTTAGAAGAAACATCAAATGTCTCAACACCGTTGCTCCATAACTCCTGCAATTCTTCAATCAAAGGCTGCAGGTATACATCAATATCATTTCCAGGCATTTGTTTTCCAGGAATAATCATCGAAATGATAAAAGATGTTTGTTACATACACATCCACGGAGGTAGATTATAAGGGATCAAAACAACTGGCCAAATGCTATAACTCGTACTCAAAGTCCCAAATGGGTTGAATCCATCGGCAGCCAATCCCAATCGAACATTCCTAGGATCAGCTGAGAAATCTGGATGTAATGAATCAAATGTCTTCCACGATTGGGAATCTCGTGGATGTCTCATTAACCCATCATTGTTATTATCTACAGCATGCCACTTCATGTGTTCGACGGTTTTTGATGACATGAATAATCTTTGCAATCGAGGCTTCAAAGGAAAGTAACGCAAAACTTTTGCAGGTGTGTTCCTTTTCTTCTTCTCTGTTAAATTATGTTCAGTCATACTTCCAACATCACCCTTTGACTGCCATCTAGAAGAAGAACATTTCTTACAATTCTGTCTACTTGAATCCTCTCCCCAGTAAAGCATACAATCATTGGGACACGCATGTATTTTTGTATAATTCAGACCAAGCTTGTTAACAACTTTTTTCATATCATAAAACGATTCTGGGATTTTTGCTTCAGGAAATGCATCACGAATCAATTCCAATAACATGGACATTGCCTTATTTGTAATTCCACATAGACATTTGATATGGTACAACTTCTGTAGAAATGAAAGCTTTGAATATTTCAAACACCCACTATACAACTCTTGATTTCCATCGTCAACTAAATCATGAAATGCATTTTCCTCACTGAAGTTTTCCCTTACATTTGGCTCCACATAATCAAGAGGATCCAATGATATGTTACAATCTTGATCTGCTTGTGTTACAGTCTCAGAAACATCACTTGTCACGTTGCAATTTGTAGCACCCTCTTCTGGTTGTTCTGATATGTTTTGATGCTCATAGTGGTGTCTTGTAGTGCCGAATGCATCATTTATGAGGTTTTGCATTTCATTTTCCATTTTTGAAGAACTTGGGACCTCATTCTGTGGATTAACGTCAGTCCTCAATCTTTCTGTATTGTTTGATTCTCCATGCCAAATCCAACACAAATATTGCTCAGGGAATTGCTTTAGTATTAAATGTTCATAAACTTCATCTCTCTTCAACCATGTTCTAAATTTACATTTAGGACATGGATATCTTATTCTCCCTTCAACGGATCGATTAGAAATTTCAAAATCTAAAAACCCATTCAAACCCTTAACATATTGAGGTGTGTTCCTCGGTAATGTGATCCAGCTTTTATCCATGTATATCACAATGTGCCTACACAAAATATACAATAGTGTAAGATTACAGAAACATAATATAATAAAGATGAACCATTGACCATAAAGTATGCATAATATAATAAAGATGATTCATTGACAACATTCACCATTTCAGACCAATTGAACAAGTCTGGTCCATAGGAGACAGCGTCAACACCTCATTGAGGAGCAATAAGAATATCGGGATACACACTTATCATAACACCATCGATCGCACATTTATGTTTCCTCAAACAACACCCCATTGATGTGTGATCGAAACTGATCATAATGCATTTTAAATCAAGTTAACTACATTCACTGAAACCATTTTCACAATGGGTAATGTTTGTTTTATTATTCTAGGGAAATCTAAATGGCCACATTTAAGTTTTGTGGTTCATCTTGTGATGGAAGCATGAGACATGGTGTTTGAATTTCTTGAATAAATTAGTGATAATGACCCTCATAAGGTGGAGAGAATTATGTTAGTCATGGAAATGTGGAGAAAACTATAGAGTGGATGTGGAGGAATCAAGGTTCCAAATAGAAACCTATAAGGGACATGTTTGGGGGTTCTTAGGGAAGGCCAGGTGGAACTTGGATATGGTGTGTGTAGGTGATGGAGGTATACCTTAAGTGAGAAGGCTTCGTGTTTGGGTAGAGGGGCGACATGCCAATAGGGGAAGTTGGGAACCAACAGAGTGAGTTAGCAGGAATGGAAAGACATAGTTGGATAGAAATGGAATGGATGTGGTGGGCTGCGAGGCACCTCAAGTTAATGTTGAAATGATAAATTTATCCTAGTAATGTGAATGAGTTTTGAAGAAGAACCATGTAGTCCTTGGTTGAGATATGGATGGTGAAAGTGTGACAAATCTGGGTAGTTTTGGCAGAAATAATGATTGCTAGAATTGGGTAAAGTTTTCATGGATGTTGTGAGTTGGAAAACATGTTAGGGAAGTTTTGAAGGTTGAGTTGAGGTTCTGTTGACCTCTTTTATGATGAGTGAAGTTCTCAAAACTAGAAAATTGTGGTGACGAAGTAAGTAATATGGTGTTGAGAACCATGGAATGAAAGTAATCGATTAATGGTGTGGCTAGAGTTTCAAGTTGGATGGTCTCAGGTAGGAACCATATTAGTGTATTAGTTTTGGTGATGGGTGTTGGATCAGGTTTTGGATGGTTGAATACCTTGAGATGAAGGTTATGCTTGGGTTGTTCTTTGGATGTTTGAAATGGAGTGAGGCTGTTGGGCCTTGAGTTCTGGATTGATGTAGGTCAGAGAATGTGGTTGGAATCTATGTATCCCTTCAGCGACAATGAGTTTGTGTCACCATTATAATTTTGGTAACTAGGTGAGGTGGTGCAAAGAATTTTGGGCCATGAGTTGTGGAGAGGATTGGAACAAAGGTGTTCCGATTGGCTCTCCACAGGGTAGTGTAGTGCCTTATCGATATCCTATTGTGCGGTGGTATAGTAACATTACCTAAACCTTTAATTTTCATTTGATGTTGATAATAAATAGTTGAGGTGGATGCGTCCTCAAAGATAATTGGGTTTTAATTGTGGTTCATGTTTGGGGAAAATGTTTTCAGGTAGGACCTTTTCCTTAGTCCGAGTGTTGTTATAACATGGTTGAGTTCAAGGAGTATATTAGAAGATGGAAGTTTATAGGTGGGTCCGTGGAACTAAAATTGACCTTAGGGTGCTGTGATGCTTGGGAAGTTTGGATATGTGATGATATGTTATAAGTTGGGGAGGTTTTAAGATCCCAACCCTTATCCATGTGATATGATGAAAAAAATTACACCATTTAACCATAAATATCACACACCCTACTAACATGGATACCCATGACTTCTATGAGGAACCTTTCCGTTACATACATTATATAAAAAAGGACCTGAAAACACCCAATGGTCAGTGTATGGTGTGAGAAAATGAATATTAGAAATATTACACCATTTTTTTCATAAGGATACATTAGAAAAATAAAACAATTATTCTTATTAAGGGAAAATAAAATAATAATATATATATATATATATATTAAAAAAATGGTAATTCACCCTTTTAGAATATATTAAAAAGAATAATCAAATTGATACATCATATTCCATTTAAAATAAATGTGATTAAACCATTTCATAATGTATTTATAAATAACCTCTTTGAAAAGGAAAACAATAGAAAATACTCCTATGGTATATTAGGTATAAGTTATCTAAGATCCTTTTAAATCTATGGTCAAATGACTATTTAAATACATATCCCTAAAATATGTTCCCTTAAATGAGGTAATCACCCTGATAAGTGAATCCACTATGGAAACAATATTTAGTTATATTTTTAGTGTAAATCATTGATAGGTATCCACAATTCATCCTAGAATTATTTTCTTATTATATCCCTTACTAAGTACCACATGATCCCATCTATAGTAGCCCATATTGGAAGGATTTCATTTATTAATTTTCCCACACATAAAGGATTTCAATTTCACAAATGACCCATACATGTAGGATTTAAATTAAAAATTCAAACTATTTGGAGGGAATATCACACATCAATAATCAAACTACTTAATTTCAAATAAAACATGATTCAAAATCCATTTTCAAAATCAATTCCAAATTAATAAATCATTTAATCAAATAATTAAAAAAACAAACCATTATAAGAATCATAAATCAATATATTAATCAACTTATATAATCCAAAAAAATGATATAGCAAGTTTCGATTATAAAATAAAAGATATCTTTAAATCCTACTACCTAAAACACATAATTTTTTTAAAAATAAATGAAATAAATACCAATAGGATCAAAAACTAAAATAAATCCATTAACCAAGAGACCCATATAATGAATCTCAGATTCAATTAGAAACAAATCATCAAGATGGATGTGATAATAGAGAAAACTCACTTTGGGGCCGAGGTCGAAGTGAGAAAGGTCGTCGGGAGAAGGGGGTCGCGGGTTGCCGGTCACAGGCACCGCCGGAGGAGGTCGCGGGGTTGCCGGAGGAGGTTGCAGGGTCGCCGGAGGAGGCCGTGGGATCGCCGGGGGGTCGCTGGGGGCTGCGGGCGAGGGTTGCAGCACGCGGGGTCGGGGGAAACGGGGGTCGGGGTAGGGAAGGCTCGGGGTTTTTAAAAAAAACAAAGGTTTAGCGGCGGTTTATTAAAAACCGCCGCGAAACGTATTTCGGAAAACGTTTAGTGGCGGTTTTGTGAACCGCCGCCACAAAACCGCCGCTAAACACTGTTTATTTTATAGTGTATCCTTGATTCCAACCCCACTAAAGGACTAAACAAGAATTATTTTCAACTATAGGACCAAAAAATCTAATAACATTTGTAACATCCCACCCCTCACCCATTGGATTGGGAAGAGGCGGTGGGTGTTACTGGACTTAGGTGACATCCATAAGACACCAACGGTTGGAAATAAATGTATAGTAATTTATAAAAAATTGGGGGATTATTTTACCTTTGAAAATAAAATAACTATTCAAATATAATCATAGCCAAACAACCAATGTATGATGGATAAGAACAATGTAATACAACTGAAACAAAACCAACAAAACCAAACCATATTAGAGTAAGAAGAGGAAACAAAAACTAAAAAAAACTCAAAGACACCAAATAAATAAACTCCATATATCCAAACATGCTACCAAATCCAACTCAACAATCCATGCCCATATTATCAAGATGCATCACTAAATAAATATGATACCTTTCCTTTACTTATGTCTCGATATATCACATATGTAAATGCATGAAATTCCCCAAGCAGGGGGTGAGTATAAAACTCATTAGGATTTCCCCAATGACTTCCCAACTCATTCCACTAGAATATAACATGTTATAAATTTTATATAAAATATTTTAAAATAATTGAAAACATTTTATATAAAATCATAAAAAAATTTCCAAACCAAAATAGTTTCCCAAGGAAAGAAAACAAAAAAACTATTTCAAACCATTCTTGAAATATATTTGGAATAACCCATTCCATTCCACACATCAACACATGCATGAATAGGTTATATTTCCATACTCTTGAGAGGCCTCTCATTGATCTACTAATTCATCACAAGGTAACTATATAACAAGTTCCCCAATATCACACACCCCTTCCATAGGGTCATGTTAAGGAAAATAAACACATGGTAACTATTTGTTATAAATACTATTCCAAACCTATTATAAAAAACCATTTCGATAAAGAAATTATATTATTGGAATCATTTTTAAAAACATTTTCCATGAATCAAAATAAAATCATCATTTTAAAATTAACATCACACGGTTTTCCACAAAAACTATCCAAATCCACCATTTCAAAAAACAAAAACTAAAGAGGTTTTACATCAAGAATCACACATCAATTTCACAATTAAATTCAATAAAATCAATAAAATAAAAACAAATCCTTAATGTTCTAAACAACAGGATTCGATAGTGAAGTCACCAACCTTGAAACTATTGGTGAAACCAAATAATGGCACACAACACTATTAAAACCTACCTTGAAACTCTTAAAACTCCGTTAGATATTGTTATATATCATAAAAATAATGATATATCATCATGATTGGAATCAAATAACAAGAATATTTCCCCAATGGATTAAATATATGATTCCAAGATAGGGAAGAAGAAGAAAACTAAGGGAAACAATTAAGAACGATCACTTGCCAATAAATCTAGCCTCCAAAGAACCTATATTTACCTAAGAATCACTCATGGATCAAGAGGAACGGTCTACAAAGCCTAGGGATGAATAATAATTTAGGTTAGGACCTGTTTAGGGGGAAACCAAGGTTTAGAGGATAAAATGAGTGAGATTCCAAAATCCAGATCAGATTTTTAATGGTGTATGGTTAGGGCTCACAGTTACGAAAAACGTTCAATAATCATGCACTAGCCACTGCCTCTAAACACCCCTCACATAGTTGGATCACATGGTTATAAAAATTGTGCGCTAAACATACTAACCCCCTCTTTGGAACATTTTATTCTTTCTCTTGAGAGGCCACGTGGTTTGGACAAATCATGTGCCTAACCATGCATCTTCCCAGTGCCCATTGTTTTAGTTGCACAGTATCCTTAGAGCTTTTTCATGGTATCTACTAATTATGCTCAGACTGTAAACCTCAAGAAAATCCCCAAAAACATTCCAAAACTCCTATAAAACTCCATAAACCTAACCCAATCACCTTATATACTTAATATACATAAATAATGGTTCAAGTACCTGAAACTGGGGGTGATACAAGATACTGCAAACATATAATATCAGAGTTCAGTTTCAATGGTCTCCTTTATGGATCAATTATAATATCCTTCACTAAGATCCTTCAAAAATGGGAGTTAACCCATAAATATCTTCACCATAATGATTCTATCCACATGTGCCTCAAGTTATTCATCATTCTAGTCATGGTAGACGGGGTTCGAATATCTAAATGGGGATCAAAGAGGTGGTTTTCTAATGGAAATAACATATTTTGGATAATCAGCTTGATTGAACCCCTTTGGAGGATCATCCCAACTAATAGCTGAACTATACTGATAGGCTTGTTGATCATGTATCAAATAGTTTCAATAAAAAACAACCCATGATTTAAAATTCATCAATTTCTTATAATTATTTTCCCCTTCAATATCAATCAAGATGTAATCCATCGGTGATTTAGAGATGTAAAAATCAATAAAAATATGAGGTTAAATGGGTTGAAAAAGTTATATAGTCCTAATATCTAAAAACAATAGTGATCAATCGAGTTGCCTAATAATTGGAGGATTATGGGATTATAATTGGGAAGGGTTAAACTATGCGACCTCACCCTAATAGCTGATATCAGTGAATCACATTTAAACTGGAACTAGAAATTCCACCATAAGGAAGAATCAAAACCCATTAAAGAGTTATGGAGAACTCGGATAATATTTAATCAGGTATTATTTGACCATGAATCAAATTAAAAATTGATAAGTATCTAAAAACTCCGCTACTACACATTCATGTAGTCCCCATGATTCCTAGATGAATATTTCCAAATATTTGAGGGTTGATTCTAGCCAAAATAAGCCACCAATGAGAGATGTTGGAGATCCAAATATTTCATGAACTCTAGAGATTAAATCAGGATATTATAGACGCCATATTTAAGGGGTGTAACTTTAAGATAAATGGATACTCTTATAAAATAAGTAAGAATATTGGGATCAAGGAATAAAGGGAAATATTATTAATCCTACCCCTTTCTGATGGGAGAGAGACCAGGATAGTGACCATCACCACCTACAGCATCGTTTTTAATGAGGATAAGTTATATTAAAGGATATCACAAAAATTAATTTGCTAAAATATCATTATATCAAAGGATTGTTAAAGGATGGGTATTTAGACTTAAGAAAAATTTACAAGATCCTAGATCCATATGGCATTATGAAAAAGGTGATATTTATTAAAAAAATAGAGGAACTATTGTGCCTCATTTAGGTATTATAATTGATAAATCTATGAGAGGATCAATATAACAAAGACTATTAGTGAAGAGGTTTGCTGTAGAAGAGAATATTTGGAATCAATCACCTCATATGAGATTATTTAGATATAAATAATCTAATTTAATGTGATCTAAACTATAAAATTATCCCATGTTTCCACTAATAAAACTGACTATTGAGGTTTCATGGTGGAAAGCCTCCCCTTATCAGAAAATCTAAGATTCTGGGGGGTAAAGGACCCTAAAATTTTAAAAAACCTTAGGTAAACATTAATTTGTTGAAACTTTTAGAAAAAATCACGTACTAAGGTATGATTTTAACCTATTTTTTTATCAAACTAGGTGTGTTTTAGTGGTTTTTAGTAATTAAAGGAGTTATTGTTGGTTCAGGATTTGTATTTTAGAAAATTGTCGTGATATTTATAATCTTTAATATATATAGAACTAGGTATTTGATGACTTTTAACGAGTACCCAATGGCATAGATAGAGGGAAAATAAGCCTAGGTGGTCCACCAGGTGGCTAGTAGCCTCTTGGTGGGTAGTCGGTGGGGTAATGGATACTTGGTGTTAGTTTAATGGTTAATTAGTGGCTAGAAATATTATTTCTTAAAATTTTTAATTAATTAATTTAATTTAAAATTTTATAAAGACAACTGAGGGCCCCTTGTCTTAAATCACTCAATCAGTAACCCTTCCACTTAGATTTCCTCTCTTATAAAATTAATATATCATTATTCCATACTTTAATTAATTATATTAATTTAACATTTTATAAAGACAATTAAGGCACCATTGTCTTCAGTCGCTCAATTAGTAACCCTTCCACTTAGATTTCCTCTCTTATAACATTAATATATCATTCTTCTATACTTGAATTTGAGTTCTATCTATTCTTGTAATTCATATTAGTAAATTTTAGGTCTTTCTTTCATTATTTCTTAGTTTATATTACATTTCACTATGCACTTTTCTAAATCCATAGAATCACTGTTTTTTCTAATTTATGGATATCAATTTACCAAAATAGATTTGTTTGATGATACTTGATGAGTGGTATTTTACATATATGAGGTCGGTGGAATTTAAATTCTTTCACTATGTTATATAATTTTTTTATTTATGTTTTATATGGACATAGGATAGCTTGAGCGACTGATATGGAAAAATACTAAATACTTGTTCCTTATTCTTTAAATTATGAGTGAGAGTTATCAAACCCATGAAAAACCCCTCTAAAACCTTTTTGTGTTATCCATGGTCATCAATTTCCATATTTCCCTTGTAAATTGGTGAATAACATTGAGATTGAAACTTATGAGGGTGTCCTTACATATGATTTGATGTTGGAAGACATATGGAGTGTTTTTAGAGTGTTCCTTAATGATGACCAGTACATGTATGAATTAATTAGCATTGATTTATCCTTTGTGTGGGACTTTGATGTGGTTAGTTCCTATTTATTTGTGACCCTTATGTTATAGGTGATAATTTAATATTGAAATTCATGCTGATGGAGTTTCTAGCTTCATATACATATTCTAAGTGTATGACATCTTGACCAAGGGTATCCTACTGATTAATTATTATTTGCAAGACAAATTACTTAGGTTATAAACCATTCACCCTTTATGTTTTTATTATATAAGATGATTTTCAATTCACACATATTGATGTATATTTTTATGATGATTTTTCAATCATATATGATAATATGTATACATATAGTGATAACCCATGTAGTATATTATCAATTATGTGAATTTTAAGAACCCATGTTTTTAAAACCATATGAAATTCCAAGGGGATTTAAAAATTTTGGTAATTAATGGATAAATGGTTTTTAACACCTAGCGTCAAAATAAAGTTCCGCACGTAGACCATTTTAAAATGTTAGTGTCGGGTTGTACAAAATTGGTCAAACTTTGCACGTTAACAATGCGTGATACCCCAAGTATCTGTTATCGAATGTATGGGTTGTGCACGGTTCGTCAAACCATGTGGGTCAATTTGTGCGGTTTTTGGGTTTTTTTAAAAAAAAGTGTGCGATCTATTTACCTTAACTAAATGAAAGTTTTAATAATAATAATAAAATAAGGATATTATTATTATTTATATTATGTTAATTAATTAAATTCAAGAGAAAGATAATTTAATTAATTATGGGAAATAAATTTATTTATTAATAAGAAATATTTATTCCACTTTTTTTCAATTATGTATTAATGCTTCTGTTATTGATTGTTATTCACCCAGATATATTGTTGTGAAACTATGACAAGAGGTTATAGTCTCCCCACTGACTATCCTCAGACCCTCACTGCTAGTCGGTAGCTGCTGGCGTATGGGGAGATGCACTTGAAGTCATTTGTTGATCGGTCTGGCCACCGATTTAGGGGTGATCCAGGTCATGACGTTACAAAGTGGTATCAAAGGAGGTTTGTTTCCATTGTCTTACTGTTTTGGGGTTGGTAGATAGGAGACTAGGAATGTGTCGATGCTTGGGACAATATTTTTGCTTGGTACTGATCACCCCACATATGGGAAATGACCATGTGGCTAGGTTTTTCATTGTTCTTAATGTCATTCACTGTTACAGTTGATTTGATTTCACCTTGGGTGACTGTTGTACTTTCTGCTACTTATTGATTTTGAGAATTTTGAAAATTTTGTCTTTTCCAGATAAGGCAAGAAAGTTTCATTTCTTGCATCATATTAAGCACTTAGATATTCACATTCCATGCATATATGACATGCCATGTAGTTACATTAGTAGGATACCTACAAATATGAATTGTGTACCTTGAATATGTGACATGTTTTGTATTTATTTATCATGCCTTTTTAGATAGCACGTTTCGGTGATATAATTAACATGCCTGGGTGATAATATATCATGCTGCCTATCTTGCTTATATGCCAAGATTATTAGTAATAACATGTATTAGTGGTTTCAACTTGTTTCTCTGTGTTATCTACATGTAGTGACATGTTAGTTTACTGATAAATGGTTGGTTTATATAGATAAATTTATTTGGTTGTACTTACAAAAGAACCAATTTTCAGTTTTAAGGTGTATGGGTGCCTTATAACTATAAAAAAGGGTAACCTGTGTATTCAAACAATTAAAAAGGAATGGTTAAATGAAAATGTTAAATGAAAATTGGATAGATTAAATGGGATCCAAATGTTTTTGGTAAGGTGTATGGGTTCCTTATCTACCGGTAGATGGACGTCCATGTGACTGAACCATATAACCATAGTATGTCTGAAAATGGCTCTGAATGTAAAACTGTTGAGTTTTGATTGTAATGAACTATTGTGGGGTTTCTTTTTTAAGAACTTGGATTGAATAAATGGGACCTTTGTAGGTCTCCATTTTATTAAAAAGAATTTACATTCTAAATTTCTTGTTTATATTTGAATGACAATGAATGTTAAATGATTAAATAAGATGTTTGTTAAAGCCTATCTGTTTTGCTAGGGGAGCGTTGATTGAAAACCAAGTGACTTGTTGTGGACAAAGTACTTGCGTGTTCGTTGAAATTCATTCAAATATTTAAATGTTAAAATGAACTAAAATTAAATGGCTAAAAGAAAAAGGGACTTTTGATATTAGTGATATCAGTTTGGCGTGACCAAGATAGAGGGTTGACATTTATGTTTTGTAAGGGACTAGCCCGAGGTAGGTAGTACCCTTAGAATATTATAGGTCATTAATGTAAGTTCATACCACTGCTCAGGAGGACTTCTTGGGACTCAGGGGTTATGACACACCAATAGGATTAAGTAATGAATTTTATGATCAATGTTTGATGTGGTGATCGTGGTTTGAAGAAATTCACAGGCATGTGTTAAGTTTTTTTGAAATAAAACACTAGTGAGAGGCTAATATTTTATTTCGACTTCATAGGAAATCCTAAGGTAGGTAGTGTCACATTGATTTCTATAAATGTGTCGGTAGGTGACGTTGATATTTTTTAATAAAGTAATCTGATAGTAGTTCAAATAATATTTTTAGTGACCTTGGTTTTCCTTTAGTGCACTCTTCTGAATACGACGAGCATGTACCCTATATTGAACTCATCATGAATACACTAATATAGTGACTGTCTTAAACCACACTAAGGTTTTAAATTATGTTGGGCTTGATGAGTGGTTGTTATATGTTTTATAAGAGGGTTTCGTGGTTTCTTTGGGCTATGCCTTAATTCATGTTGGGGCATGATAGTTTTTTTTAATATCATTGCGATGACTTGACTTGGTAATATCACCAGAGGTCAGGTAAGAACTTCAATGTACATGTGGTTGATGATGTAACAATTTTAAAAGGCATGTCGCCATTTTAAGGTTTAGTGTGGGTTTTCAGACCGTATTATCTTTCTATGAAATCATGTGCAACAAGTTTCAATTGTTTGATCGAGATTTTACCTTTTTCTTCAATGAGGTCTCTATAATGGCCTTAGATATAACCTCCAATTCAGTGATATTTATCTCGAGTTTTGAGGAATTAAGTGGTTGGAGTTAGGTTTTGGTTAGTATAGAATTTGGTGTTTTGAAATGTAACGTCTTTGTTCAAATGAAATGTCTCGAACTTGGTTGGTCAGAAGCTGTTGTAGTGGTTCACAATGTCTTCTTAGGGATGAGAATTATTTAAGGTGGTTAATTTGTAATAACCCATGTTTTTAAAACCAGATGAAATTCCAAGGGAATTTAAAATTTTTGGTAATTAATGGATAAATGGTTTTTAAGACCTACCTTCAGAATAAAGTTCTGTGTGTGGACCATTTTAAAGATTTAGTGTTGAGATACAAATAGTTTGTCAAATCATGCGCATCAGTGATGCGAGATACCCTGGGTATCCGTTAGCAAATGCATGGTGTACGCATGGTTCATCAAACCATGTGGGTCAAGTCGTGCAGTTACCAGGTTTATTAAAAAAAGTGTGGTATCTATTTACCTTAAATAAATGAAAGTTTTAATAATAATAATAAAAGGATATTATTGTTATTTATATTATGAAAATTAATTAAATTCAAGGGAAATATAATTTAATTATTTGTGGGAAATAAATTTCTTAATTATATAAAACCTTTCTTCCACTGATTTGTCAATTATGTATTACTTATTCTTCTTTGGATTGTTATTTAATCTAATATACCACTGTGAAACTATGATAAGAGGGTATAGTCTCCCCACTGACTATCCTTAGACCCTTTCTTATAGTCGGCAACCTATGGAATATGGGGAGATGCACTTGAGGTCTTGTGGTGACCAGTCCAGCCACTGGTTCAGGGGTGAGCCAGGTCGAGACGTTACATGAATAGTGATAACTCACTCATTATGTTTATGGTGTATGCATATAGTGATAACTAGTTTACAATATTATTGATTTTGTGGATAATAATATCCCATTCACTAGGTTAGTACTTTTCTGATAGTGATACCTCATTCACCAATGGTTGTTATAGTGATGATCTATTTAACTTAATTATGAAATCAGTGATAATTTATTCACCTTGATGATGTTCATTACTATATTGATTATTTATCCACCTTTATTATGATGTTTGTGATAATCCACTCATGTTGATGATGTTGAATATTACAGTGATGACTTTTTCACATTTATTGTGATATAAAAATGATAACCTATTTAACATGGTTGATTTATGTCATTGTGATACCCATTCGCTCATAGATGTAGATCAATGATAGCTCATTCAACTATACTCTTTTGAAATGGTGATAAGTCATTCACCATTATTGTAATATCATGTTCATAGTCCATTCACATTATGGTTATTATGGTGATATCCCATTAATATTATGATATATTAGGGTGATATCCCATTTACCTAATATTGTGTTGAGTGGTGTTGACCCATTCACCCTGAATCATATATTTTAGTAATGACTTATTAAACTGGAATTGTGTCACAAGTTGTGATAACCTTTTCACACTGACTCGTTATTAGTGGTTATAATCTATTCATTTATGTTTAATTTTAATAGGTAATATCCCATCCATTCTGGATTTTGATCAGAATATGGGAGTACCCATCCCATTTTAGCAATGGTCAAGAAAGTTATGATCATTCATGTGGATGGTTTTTTAGTACACCATGTTATAATGGTTGTTATCATTATGATTTTATGTCCAAATATTATATTGTACATTCACCCATAAATATGTACGGAGATATTTAGGGACATCACTTGGGGTGTCCTACTAAGTGTTTTACTCACACCATTCATGTGAACCCTTGTGAATTTATAGACTTCATGATCATTGATGAAAGTGAGGTAAAGGACCATACTATTGGAAAATTAGTGGTTTATAAAGAAAGATCAGAATATGGGATTTGGTGGAGCATCAGGTTTGATTTTTATAGAAATCCCCATAATTTTTTATATTTTGGGATAATGTTCTATATATGATCAGCATATCGAGTTATATTACTTTTTATGTGTAACATGCATGATATTATAGTGGTTAAATATTTTTTTATGAAATGTGATGATTATTTCTTTTGGTTGGATTGTATGTGTAATGTTTAGGTTAGGTTGTTTATTATTTACAATTTTTTATCTTTATTTTATTATTATTTATGGTTATCTAATAGAGGGTATAGTCTCCTAAAGTTATCAATAGATTATCATTACTATTTGGAAGCCTCTTTTGTATAGGTAAGAATTCTTTAGATCACATGGAACCATCTAATTAAGATTCATTCAGGCCAATTGAGAATAGGATCTTACAAAATGGAATCAGAGGATTCTTTTCTCTTACTATATAGGTTAGAGTTTATGGAGATAGAAGTGGTAGGAACTTGGTATATACCCAATGATTATTATTAGCTAACATATTTCTAGGTAAATTATAAGTTTTTAGAGAATGGGATAGTTGTTCTTGGTTTTTAGATATTACACTTTTGATATTTATAATAAATATGATGTGTGATTTGTGGTTTATTATTATAATCTTAGCCTTGGTGGAATTGTACATGAGTTCATGCATGATATTTGGATTATAATATTCACATTTAATTCATATAATTTTTAGTGATTTAGTATCTAATTATGTAAAAGGGTTCAATTAATCAAAGTGTCAACAACAAGTTATATAGAGTTTTTATATATAATTTTGTGGCAGAACTATACTTAATTGAACCATGGTTACTGGTTCTTTTTTATGTATATGATGATTATTTATGTGAATATATGTTTATTATATACTTATCCAAGTAGAGGGTGGGTTGGTCTAGAAATGTATCAGAGATTAATAAGACCCTTATGTCATAAGGTATGTGTATAGACTAGTAGGTAATGTTTTCTACTACTATTTTCTTGAATTATGATACTATGAACTATTATAAACATAATATAAGTCGTTCGTTTATAATTTCAATATTATTCCACCTTTATGGGGTTCAGTAGAGAACTAGGAGGGAAAGGATGAAAATTCCCCAGCATCTGTGGTGCCAAAATATCAAATAAATCATATACCTCTTGTATATGAGATGTTTTGGGTGATATTGTTTTAGGTTTTATAGTATATAGGTTATGGGGAACCAAGAGATGGGTTCTCTATATTAGAATTATGTAAGGGTTTTCAAATATTACAACCACATCTCTTTGCAATTGAGGTGGTCTACAAACTATTGAGTTTTTAATTGAGTCACTATATATTATTTTCATTCAAATTGGTACACTCCATAAGTGTACAGTTAATATTGTGATGTATATGATATAAGGGATAGAGAATCCCTTGTGAAAAATATCAGTCTAGGAAACCAACACTAGTGTCTGTCATGGAAGGATTTTTTGGCTTAGGTTTTTCAATTAGTTTTTTTTGTAAGACTCTAAGGGCGTATAGGTCCTCATAGTTCATTTATTCGGCTTAGGTTGAAATTTTTGTGATAGATTATGAATATAATTGATTTATTTTTCACCCATTTTTTCAGGCTATGTGATTTAAAAATTCAAATTATTTGGGGATGGTTTGAGCCATCTGATATAATCATAGGTGAAAATATTTTTCACAAAATAATATTCAAAGGTCAAAGACCAGGGTTTCATTTTTTATAGGAACCTAGTTGAGGGAGAAAGTTTTTGGTAGCTTACTTATTTTATAGGGACATAGAGTAGGTTTTCATATGGTAGAAATTAGAGGTATTAAAGTTATCATCAAGGTGATTAATGATAGACTAGTTAGTGTAGAGGTTTATCTCTTTCTCAGAGATGGAGGACTTATCTTCAGTTCTACCAAAAAAGTAAGCTAGGAAATTTTTAGCTTGATTATAATAGGATAATAATGGAGTGTCAATAATAGGATTAGATGGATCACTTTTAATTATTTTGTAGGAGTGAACCATGTTGAGATTTTGAATGTTTGTGTTAGACTCAATTTTGGGTATTAGTTCTAAGAGTTTCATAGTGAAGCAGAAATTAAGGTTATTCCATTTGATTAGGATGAAATGGAGTATGTTCTACCTACTAGAGAGGGTAGAAACATCATAAAAGTGGTGCCCCTCAAGGGAGTTAGGTAGTCAGATTTGAGGGTTGGGTCTATATTCAGCTTCGTACTTTAGATAATACTTCTGGTCATAGATAGGGGTTATCAATAGTTGAAGGTATGATTATTAAGGAATCTACCATGAATTTTTCACTGTTTGATGTGGGTTTTTTACACCCATTTATATTGTATCATTTTTTGTATTCATGGGAAATTTTATAGATTATTTTATGGGTGTGATGATCATTTATGTACCCTTATGGGTGCAATCTGTGGGTATTCAAAGGTGTGTATCATGAACCTATATGAGTAGTATTTAAAAGAATATCTGACATTTATTTAGATTAGATATGAATAGTTTCAATTTAATCCTTTGAATTAATTAACTATACCTTTATCAAGTATAAATTCATAGTTATCATCATTATATTTTTTATACTTCCCCTTATGGTGATTTGTATACCTACATTAAATAGTGGGACCTGTAGGCAGACTATTTGGAATGTCACCATCCCTAATTGGTCCTGATAACCAACCATTTTTTTAGTGTGGATTTTAGGGATAAAGAGGAAATAAAATTGTTTTTCTTCCCTATTATTATTTATATATATATTAGTATATATTTTTTCTAATGAACTTTTAGGGTTTCCATCCATGAGAGAGGTATATTTTATGATCAACTTAGTGTCAGGTGTGAAGCTTATTTCTATTTCACCATGTCGGATTACACTGTTCGAGCTCAGAGAGATAAATTTCCAATTTGAGGAGCTTTATGTGAAAGTATTTATTCACTTGATAATTTCCTAATAGGGTGATCCTATTTTTTCATGAAGGTTAATATCATCTTACGATTGTGTATAGATTACTGGAGGTTGAATTAGGTCATGTCCAGGAACCAATATCATCTCCCTCGTATAAATGACCTATTCAATCAGCTATGGGGACACAAATATTTATCCAAGATTGATCTAAGGTTAGGATATAAATAGATGTGGGTGAGACCAATTAATATTCCTCATACTTCTTTCAAGAGAAAGTATGGATTGTATGAGTTTCTTGTGATTCTTTTCAGATTAACAAACTCAAAAGTAGTTTTTATAGACTAGATGAATAGGGAATTCCATCCTTTTTACATTTATTTAAGGTTTGGTTAATAAATTTAATATTCGTATACTCAAAAATTATATAGGATTATACTCATCATTTAGATATTTTCTTGGGTGTACTAAAGGATCATTGAATTTATGATATGATCTTAAAGTATTGTTTTTTATCAGGCAAGTATGATTCTTGGGGAATGTAATACTTGAGCTACGAATTTAAGTGGACCCAAATAAGGTTTTGGTTTTGGTTTCTTATAAATAACCCATGAATTTTTTTGAGATATTTATCTTTTTAGTATTTTTAGGATACTAAAAGATATTTATTCAAGACTTCTCTAAATTTGAAATTCCAATGAATACCTTAAATAATAGGGGATAAATATTAAGTGTTTATATCCTTATAAAATAACCTTATATGAGAAAAATGGAAGGTTAAAGACTCTATTTATCATAACCTTACCTGAGATGGGTAAGGATTATATCCTATATTGATGCATCTGGGGTTGGGTTGGAAATTGTTTTGTTATAGGATGGGTGAGTAATTACTTATGGGTCTAGGTAGCTGAGGCCACATAAGTGGAACTACCTGATGCATGATCTAAAGTTGGTGGTAATGGTGAATATGATGAGATTATAGTTTCACTACTTTTGGGGTGAGAGGTTTTTTGTGTATACAAATAGCAATATCCTTAGATATATATTCTCAAAATGGGACCCAAAACTTCGATGGAGAATGTGGGTCTAGTACCTATAGTCCTTTGATATTGAGATTATGTACACCCTTAATATTGGTAATGTTATAGATGATGTGATAAGTATGGAGACATAAACCTAGGGAGTGTGAGAGGCTACTATAAAGTGAAAACTAATGTCCCTTTTCACTAAAATTCACTTGGTTTTTCTGAGAGTCAAGGAAGATGTTTTGAGAGTCAAGGAAGGTTAAACCTTAAATCTATGGGTGTCTACTCATCATTAAATGATATAGTAAAGGATAGTTAGTTATCTTACTCAAACTACTATGTTATGAGGGACAGTATATATGTTATAGACAAGACACTATAGTAAACCTAGGACGATAATAATGGGGTAATTTATATATAAACCCGAGTTTTGGTCTCTAAGGGAATGTGTGATAATAAAATATGGTATTTACATTCCTCTAGATGATAAATTCACCTGGGGATTAACTATATGTTTCATAACATCCAAAGGAATTATTAGTGGGTCAAGATTAATATTATTGGGTTCATTTCATGATGTCTTGCCTATTCTCAGGTAAAGGATGAGAACCAAAGATCCACTAGTATTATTAACACATTACCCATTACTTAGTGGAAATAGGATGATGAGGATATTTATTTTGTGATAGGGATGTTGAAGTCTCCTCATGGCAGCAATGTGGTATGGGTTATTATAAATCCATTGATGAGGGTTACACAACTATTATGAATCAAGGAGTATAAATTTGTTGATGACATGGATGGATAAATTTTTTAGATATGGTGTAATTAGATGGCAGAACCAAGTATTGTAGTATTAAATCAAGATTTCTGATTCAGATTTCATTTTTTGAAATGATTATAAAAATTCTTGGGTACTCAGGTGCATAGGAGCATAGTATACCATCCTCTGACTGATAAGAAGTCGGAGCACACTCTTTAGGTATTATAGGCTATTCTACAAGCATATATACTAGTATTTCATAGATATTTTGAGAGAAATATTGTGATGGTTGAGTTCACCTATAAAAATGTTTATCAGGAATGAATGAAGAGGAGTGAAATAAAGGGTTTAACCTCTTCAAGAATTCCAAAAATTGATAAAGAAATCCCTCCAAAATAAGAGGGAGATGAAATGGGGTTAATACCTATAATCCTTGGTATTTTTTGGTCAATTTAAAAGAGGTATAATGGGATTGGGGTTTATATAATATGATGTTAGTTTAGGAATATCACTTTGTAATGAAACATGGTAAGTCTCATGGTTTAGCCTCAAAGTTTACCAAATCAAACACCAAGCATGTACCCTTCACTAGAAATACAAGACACATGAATGGTTAGTCTAAATTATTTGGTAAATTTGGAACTAACCATAAAAAACACCTATAATAAAAAATATAAACCTTCACATGGTTCGTCAGACGATTAGTACTAATTGTGTGCTTGTGTTGTAACTTCAAAATTTTGAATATTTCACACTGATTTGACCTAAAACAAGAAGAAAAATATCAATATCAATATATAAATAAATTAAAATAGAAAAAATAGGGGTTGAGGTGTGATAGAAATACCAATAATAATGTCTTTTTTAGCTATAAATCCAATGAGTTTTGAAGAAAATGGAGAACATGTAATAATATTTAACTAAAAAGGGAAATACACCACAAATTAGATTTTCCAAAACATAAATGAAATCAACTAAAGACATCAAATATGACTCTATCTCAAAATCAAAACTCACAAACCACTAATCCAACAAGAATATTGAGAAATAAATATCCATAGTGGATCTCCTCACCATTTAGGAATTCACTAACACCATGAATAAACAAATACACAAAGAGGGACTGCTCGAGGTCCTAACCAAAGAGGCTCAAGCAAAAAAAACAAACAAAAAATTACATTCATAATTCCTCAAGGCTAAAATCTCACACTTTTAATGAATATAGAATACCAGTTATACCAAAATTTCACACCAAATACCATATCTAGAAAAAATTAAAGGGCGGGATGAATGAAAGAAAGAGGGAAATAAGTATGATACATTAAAATATTTTTGAATCATTATACTAATGTAGATATTGAAAATAATTCTTTCGTTGGTAATATTTCAATTACAGAACTTTTGGAGGTGTCCCAACTGACCAAATTGGTGATATGGATTTGTAACATCTAATAAATAATGCTTGGAATTCCCAAATAAACTGTAGTAAAAGCACACTAGGAACTAGTACAAAAATTATTTACCACATTATCATTTTTTACATCAGTTATAAATAAATGATATGAAAATCCAAAAAAAATGATTTATCACATCATTTATATTATAACCGATGTAAAAAATGAATTAGATTTATTTATCACATCGGTTATAAAATAACTGGCATGATAAAGCCAATTTGTTACATTGGTTGTAAAATAAACGACATGATAAAGCAAACATTATTGCTTTATCACATTGGTAATTATATAACTAATGTTATAAATTGTTTTTATCATGTTGGTTATAAAATAATCGATGTGATAAATTTAATAAAAAAATATTTATCATGTTATTTATTAAATAAATAACATGATAAATATTTTAAATTTTTTATGAAGTTCTATTTCTTGTTATTCCTTTGTTCTTCTTTTGGGTGACAGTGACTCGATCTCTCTCGTGAAGAAACCCTACAATTGATTCTTCAATCTTCTGGCCTCTAAACTCATTTTTAAAGCTTCGTTCATCATGTTTTTTATTAGCACATCTATCTTCTCTACTTTCAACTCTCTAGTAAGCTTCACATGCTTCGATTTCGGTAATTCACAGATTCCCTAAATCTAGTTTTATGATTCCATCATGTATTTCACTATTTATTTTTGAAAGTGGTTTTGTATCCTAATATTGATTTATCATTAGTCGTTCTTGGATCCCATAAATCTAAGGATTCCCTAAATCTCGTTTTGAGATTTTCTATTCACTATTTTTCTTGATTAGATTAATATATAGATAAAAATAAATTTTTGTTTATTTATTTTTTCCCTTTATAACCCACTAAAGAATATATTATGAATTTACACTATTTCAAATAATTAGGGAGGAGTCTCTTTGTTTGGGTGGTTATGTAGATGTTTGAGGTGAATGGAGGGGTTAATGCTACCTCATTTGGATAAAAATATTCAATTTTAGTCCATTGAATAAGAGATGTTATTGGGGTTTCTTATCAGATTTACAAGTAGGGATTAATGGTGGTTTTCAAAATAGTTTATAGCAATATCTAAGAGGTTTCTTTAGTTGAGTATATTTTAATTTTTAAACATTTGAATGTAATTCATTTATTATCTCCAACCTATTTCTCCATCATGTGACATGTCCGGTTGACTATGTGACCTCAGGTGTGCCTCCACATATAAAAAAGGTTGTTGAATAATATTGAGGGTGTAAGGAATATAGTGTGGAGGCAATAAAGTATTGTAAAGTTTTTCAATGAGATTAGAAATATAATAGAAGATTTTAGTGAATAAGAAAAATAATATGAATAATTTAATATGAATTTGATGATGAGATTGGAAAAGTGGAATAAATCCAAATAAAAATTATATAATGGTATGAAAATATGAATGTAACTAAATGATGTATTGAAATTAATATAGGTAAAGGTAAAGAAGACTCAAATAAATAATCCAAAGACCATAGTGTTTAACCCTATATCGGTCCCATGTCTAAGATCCAACCCGTCCATCATGTAATAAATCATTGGTCATTCATGGATGCACTAAATCTTTGTTTTGTGATTTTGTTCATTATGTCTTTCACTATTAATTGTTGGATGTGGTTTAGTATCCTGATATTCTTTTTATCATTGGTATCCTATAATTTTTATTCAATGATGTTTTTCCTTTAGTTACTTACCTTATTTTCAATGATTATTTTAAGGAGATAAAATTGAATATGGATTTTCATTTAGATATGCATACCATGTCACCCAATCTACATTTTTGATGTATCCTGATGTATTATAAATGGATGAGATAGTCATTGGGAAAAAAGAAGACACTTGTACATATTGATAATAAAGTCATTAGAACTTATTATGCTTAAGGGATATTTGTACCACCTTCCCAAGACAATCTAGGTTCCTCTCAAGGCCTGTACACAAGTCTTTTTTCCACAATACCATTTTCCACAACAAACTCAATAGGAATGTTAAAACCCATAAATGTAACCATCAAAATTACATAAAATAAAGAAAATATTTCAAGTAAATACAATCCTAAGACCAATTAGGTTAATATTTTAGATAATTATGATAAAAAATTAAGTAAAAAACTCATGTTGTGATTGGTTAATAATACCTCACAGTAGTGGATGGTGATTTTTTAATGTAGTGGTTTTCTATCTTATTTCTCAAAAACTATATCATTATAATTTTCAGATAAGCATATATCTGTTTTATATTTCAAAATTGTGTTACATTCGAATTATGGAATATTTCATATAAATATAAAACTAGATTATCTAACTATATTTTGTTTTTAAAATTATTTCCATGCATATATTTTTATGATTTATCATTTATATTTAAACTTATCTTCCATTATTGTGTATAATTTGTAATTATATTTTTCAAATACGTATATATTTGTTTTATATTTCAAAATTTTATTACTTTCAAATTATGACATATTTTATATAAATTTAAATTTGGATTATCTTAAAAATATTTATACATTTGATATTTGTTATAGGTAATAATTAGTCAAAGTTGGATTACGTCACATCAAATGAGTGAAGAATCTAAAGAATGTGTTAATGATTTTTTAGAACTTTCTAAAAAAATGTTCTAAACAATGACATGTTTTTCTATCCGTGCTATAAATTTTTAAATATGAAGAAGCTAAAAAGTAGAGAGATCGATGATCATTTAATTTTTCATGGTTTTAATCCGAGTTACAGCATTTGGATTTGGTATGGTGAAACTGGGTAGAATTTTATATGTAATGATGATGATGATTTCCAAGATGGTAACTCTGATGAAATTGAAGAAATGATCCATGATATTGAATAATAATAAATTGAGAAAGAGAAAAAATTAAGCTTTTATATGGTGATGCTAAAAAACCATTAAATCTTGGTTGTACAGATTTTACAGTTTTATCGTCGGTGTTAAGATTAATTAACATGAAGGTGAAGCACGGATGGAGTGAATAGATTTTTACAGAGCTTCTATAATTATTGAAAGATGTTATTCATAAATACAATGATCTTTCAAATTCACATTATAAGCCAAGAAGATATTATTCCTGAAGGGATTGGGATAAAATAAAATTCATGCATCTCTGAATGACTGTGTGATATTTAAGAAGGAATGTGAATTTTTTTTAGAGTGTCCTAAATGTGGGACATCATGGTATAAGTTGAACAAAAAATCATAGTTTGATGTACATATTATATAGATCCCTACAAAGGCATTTTGGTATCTTCCTATAATTTCTCATTTGAAACATTTATTTGCTAATTAATGTCATACAAAAAGGTCAAGATGGCATCCTGATGAGTGGATATGTGATGGAAAAATATGTCATCTAATAGATTGTCCACAGTGAAATAAAATTAATGAGCATTATCCTACTTTCATATATGAAGTTAGAAATCTCAGACTTGGGTTGTGCATGGATGGAATAAATCCTTATCAAATTCTCAGTATCACACAAAGTTCATGGACTATTTTATTTTAAATTTATAACCTATATCCTAGAATTTGTATGAAGCATAAATATGTCATGTTGAGTTTAATGATATCTAGATAAAAGCAATCCAGAAATGATATTGATGTCTTCTTTTCACCATTAATTGATTATTTGAAACTCTAATGGGAGTATGGTATTAGGGTGTATGATTTTTATAAAATGGAATATTTTCAACCACATGCCTTGATTTTGGTCACTATAAATGACTTCTTGACATAAGGATATTTTTCTGGATATAGTGTTAAGGGGAATAAATCATGTCCAATTTTCAAAAAATAGACTTCATATTGTTAATTTCATCATGGGAGGAAAATAGTATATATGGTTCATTGAATTTTTTTTCATATAGATCACTATTATAAAAGATTAAAAAATGAATTCAATGGCTCAAAATAATATGATATTGCTCGAAAACCTTTATACACTGATGAGTATTTTGAGAGGGTGAAAAAACTTGATGTGACATTGGGAAAGGCACATAAATCTGATGATGATAGACATATTTGGAATAAATGGTCAATATTTTTTGAGCTACCATATTAAATATATCATAAAGTGAAACATAAAATTTATGTCATGCATGTGGAGAAGAATATTTGTAATATTTTGGTTGGAACATTATTAGATATTAAAGGAAATAATGGAAATGGGTTGAATTCAATATTATACTTACTATCAATTGGAATATGTTTGGAGTTAGATCCCACTCCTGATGGAAGATGAACATTTCTTCCCATGGCTTGTCATACATTATCCAAGAGGGAGAAATTTGTCTTTTATCAGTGTCTTCATGATATCAAAGTTCTTCTAGGTTATTCTTTAAATTTAAAAAAATGTCTCTTTGAAGTATTTGAAGTTGATAGGTTTGAAATCTCATGATTTCCACGTCATGATTCAATAACATCTACCAGTTGCATTGTGTTGAATATTTCCCATCCGTGTTAGAAATACTACCATGAAGGTGTGTTATTTTTTCAATTTAATTTTTAATAAGTTGATTGATCTGGATGCATTGAACATTTTGGAAAATAAAGAAATTTCTATACGTTTTAAATTGGAAATGTATTTTACGCTATCTTTTTTTTGATATAATAGTGCATTTAATGGCTCATCTAGTTTGAGAAATAAATCTTTATGGACTAGTATATCTATATTGGATGTATCCTTTTGAAAGGTATATAAAGATATTGAAGGGGTATGTTAAGAATACATTTCGACCTAAAGCCTCAATTGTGGAAAAGTATGTTTCTAAGGAGGTTGTAAAGTTTTGAATGAGATACTTGTTTGTGGAGGAGCACATTGGTTTTCCTCCATCTCACCATGAAGGAGTTAATAATGAGGGAAAGGGGATTAATGGCTTGAAATTAAAAAAGTTTTCAGGTGAACAGATGAAGAAGTTACATTTATACATCTTGAATAACATGGATGATTCTCAACCATATATAGCATTGCATATTAATGAGTTGAAACAATGTCATTCAAAGAATAAATAAATGTGGAGTTTGAATGAGCATAACAAAACTTTTTTTCCATGGTTTAAAAATACCATGCTTTGTAGGTCAGATGCATCAGATACATAAAGATGGTTAGTGGGTGGGCCAATTTTAAATTTGATAACATGGTTTGGGTATGACATTAATGGCTATATATTTCATACGAAAGCTCAGGAAAACAAAAGTGTAGTTCATAATAGTGGTGTATTGGTGTTCGTCGAAGCAATGCATTTTTCATGTTCTATAGACAAAAACCCAATTTATGAATCAAGTGCATATTATGGAGTCATTGAAGAAATATGGGAGGTTAATTAATTTAAAATGAAAGTTCTTTTATTTAACTGAAAATGGTTTTTCAGTAACAACAATGTCATACATGATGAATTTGGAATTAAACTTGTTAATATGAATAGATTGGAAGACATAGATGATTCTTTTATAATGTAAATACATGAAAAACAAATTTTATATGTTCTTGATCAATCCGATATGCATCGGTCTACTTTTTTGCATGGAAAAAAAATATGTTGGTGATGATCAACTTGATGAAGATGCTAATTTATGTGAGATCCCTACTTCTATAGAAAGATTAACAGATAATAATGATGATTGTGTTGTAGACATGGTTTGTTCCATAATGAATGATCATGATGAAGGAATTTGGGAAACCAATCCATTGGTATATTCCTAATATTACAGGTAACATGGGTTTATTTCTCATTTACTTTTATTAAATTTATAAATTGTTAGATATTGTATTTTTTTCTTTATTAAAACACGTATTAAAACTAATATATAGAATTTTTTTTATTTTAGTTAGTTTTGTTTAGTTTACCATGTTTACCATTATGTATATTATATATTTATTGATTTTATTGAATGAAAAATAATTTAAATCTATATGTTAAAAAATATTATTTTTTGTGTAAAAATTGATTTATTGGTTAGACCATTTTAAATATTCCTACGTCAATTTTGGATTTGTTTTCATTAATTTAAATTATATTTTATATATCATTACTATTGTTAGCATTTTAGTTAACTATATCGAATATGAATAATAATGTGTTAAGTTTTAGTTTATTTTTTTGTTTCATAATTCCTCTTTTTTTGTTTACATTAGTATTTTAATATGTGAATTTTTATATTTTATGTACAAATGTTTGTCTATTTGTTTTAAAGGATAAAGAAAAATTAATTAATTGATCAACCAAAAAATTCTGGGTATGAGCTTCATGAACATACCTCTAGGGAGTAACATCTGCATGCTTCCATTGATGTTCCCCAATCTTTTTCATGTGCTCCCACACAACAAAGAAGAGTTTGAGGGTTGGTAAACATAGTAGCACAGATTCACCAAAATTATCACTTTCTCACAGCCAGGACAAGAGGATAGTTATAGAATTTAATGAGAATGATATTCCAAGAGGTCTTAATGTAAAATAGTTCACGAGTTTTGTATCAACTTAGGGTAAAATCATATTCATCATTTTGTTTAATAATTAGAGAATTGTTTACAAAACAACAATAGCTCAGTTGTGGGAGACCATTTTGGTAAGCTATTTTTCTATTTTTTGACTAATGTTGAAATGTTTATAGTATAATATGTTTTCCCTCTTAACTATTAGATAACATTTGATACACCTTACACTAGAGGAGTCAGGAGGAAATTTGTATCGATGGCTACTAAGAGATGGAGGGATTTCAAATCAACCCACACATCTGATTTCATTTTTGGGGATAGGAAACATGACAGTCCATATTATATATATCCTTTTATAGATGATGATACATGGAAAAAATTTGTCGATAATAGAACATGACAAGCATTTTTTGAAAGTGAAAGGTAAAAATCTAGATTTTTTCTTATATTAATGATCTTATTAATAACTTCTTAATTATTTCTTATTATTAATTTATAGGAATCAAGGAGATATCATTAGGATATCCAACATAGAAATGTATACCCTCATATTTTATCTTGTGGAGGGTATAATTTATTGTAAAAACAAATGATAGATGAAAAATTACCAAAAAATAGAGCAGAGTATTCAAATTCTAGATAGGTTGCCTCTCCACCCCCTCTGTCTAGACATGAAAAATAGAAGAGGGATCTGATGAGAAAAAAGGGGAAATATCTTATAGAAGAATCACGGGTTGTAGATGAGTGTATTGTAAGTTTATTTTATTTATTTAAGTAAATTCAATTATTTATATACATTGAATCATTACATAATTTTTCAAATAATTAAAAAAGGATTATATTGGGGAGAAGAGGACACAGGGGGTATTTAAAGCTGATGGGAGGCATTATATTTTATCCGATACATTGGGAAATCCCGAACACCTGAGTCATGTATGAGGATACCTGATAGGTGTATTGATAAGAAAAGTGTTTCCACATTCTTCAAATTATTACATGGTGGGTTTATATCAAAAAATAGAATATTTATAGACTGAAGTTCACAATATTTATGAGACGATAGAGGAAAAGAGTAGAGTGTTGGTACATTCTATGTTTGTAGACATGCAAAGAAAATTTTAGACTGCAGCTCCCACTCCACCTCCACCAGCAGCTCCCACTCCCCCATCTCCTCCTACAGACCCTATTATTTATCATCCACCTCTACCTACAAACTCCATTATTTATCTTCCACCTCCTCCTGCAGACCACATTTTTTATCCAACTGCTACACCCCCTCCTCCATAGCTTTCTAGTTATTATGATTTGTATGTTGATTATCCTTACTATCATATAGTTTCATATGGGATGATATATTATATAAGAGATACAATTCATCATCAATAGTTAGAGGTAGATAAGCATAGGGTCATTGTACATGATATTAGAAATATATCAGCTTGAGTACAATTACCTACATATGAGGTGACGATAGTTAGAAAAAGTATCAGCCACTTTTTAGTTTTGACATCTAGACTTCTATGACCCATTACCATAGAGGTATGTGTATGTTATATATTTTATTTTTTTATTGTATTAAAAAAAATTAACATTTGAAAGTTAATATATTTATCTATTTATTTACATGAATACTTTAAAGGTAAAGAAATAATGTATAACCAACCACAAAGACAAAGGGATATGTCATCAGATTCAGATTCTAGTAGTCTTGATAGATTGTCAGGATATTCAAATTTGTTGGTGGGTCATTATACATTTCCAATGGTAGCTCATGTTTTTGGATGTGCAATAGATTTGGGGATTGTGAAAAAATATATCATGGACCTTATTACAATAGATAACTTCAGAATCAATGTGGTGTAAATTCTTTTAATGTAATTATTAACACAAATATTTCCGTATATTAAATTTATTGAAAATTTATACTTATGTTTGTTTTGTATTAGGTATATTTATAAAATTTGTGAGATGAATGAGCATACAGATGTATATGGGTTCATGGACCCGCAGTAGATTTTACTTGAAGGGCATGAATTGGATGAGGAACAAAAGGTGGTTTATATTGTTGAAATATTTCAACATAATATAATTATGTAGTGTTGGATGTTTCCTTATATTTATAGGTATGAAACATATATCTCAGAAATTATTATTTAACTTTTAACATAATAACTAATAACGTTAATTTTTATTTTATATCAGTGACCATTGGATGTTAGGTGTTTTTTCTAGGGGAAAAAAACTTTATCGGATATGCTCTCTCTAAGGAGATGTGAGAGGAAATTTTAAGAACATGTTAGAAAAGTAAGTTTTAATTTCTTAATAATTGTTCATATTATAATGAATTTTAAATTTATTTCATTCATATTATTTTCTAATAGGGGATGGGCTATATTTCAAAAAACCACAAAGAAAAAGGGTTCCAAGATCAAATATGTAAAAGTAAAGGTGAATGTACATTTATAATTAGTACATTTTCGATATATTACATAAAAATGATATTTTGAATTGATAAACCCATTTAAATAGAAATTTCATAAACAAAAATACATCATCAAATGAAAATATTATATATTAAGATTTATGTATGAAATAATTACAATTGGAACAGTTACGAAGTTTGACCATGTTATATTTCCTTAAAAATCATTCTTTAATATTTCATTTTTTTATTCATTATACATGTCAAATACATTATTTTTAATTTTTAGCTATTTGATGACCCTCAACCATATAGTTTACAATAGTTTAAACACTTATAAGTGGAATGGTAAAATTATCATATAGGTTTGATTAGATTTTAGTTTCTTTTTAGTGAATATTGTAATTTTGATTGTTGTAATTATAACTGTGTATTTGGTAGTTTTTTGGGTTGGATTTAGGATTGTTTTTAGTTAATATTTTAATTTTTGAATATTGTAAACGTGAATTTGTAATTTTTCTACTGGTTTTTCTTATTTTCAGGTCTTTTTCTACTTGTTTCTGGTCTAGTTTCTGGTCTGGCTTCTAGTCTGGTTTTGGTTGTTTGAGGTCTAGTTCTAGAGTGGAGAGGAAGGGTTTCATAAATTATTTAAAAAAAATTGTTTTTATGTCAGTTATTTTATAACTAATGTTAAAAATACATTTTTATGGGTTTTTTATGGAGTTTATTTCATAACTGATGTAAAAAATGCTTGGGATTGTGGTTTTCCAAATCGATTTTTCTTATAACTGATGTGGTATAAAGTTTTCTATGTTGGTTATTTAATAACCAATTTGAAAAGAATTCGTCCTAAAGCATTTTTCACATCGGTTATTATATAATCAACAAAAAAATTCATCAGGATTGAGGTTTTCCATGTGAGTTATAAAAAAACCGAAGTGGTAGATTGTTTTTTACATCGTTTATTTAATACACAACGTGAAAAACCATTATCCCCAATCATATTTAACGTTGGTTATTAAATAACTGATGTAAAAAACCTTATAAATAATATTTTTTACATAGATTATATTAAGAGAAGTTAAAAAAAAATATGTTTCCTACAATAATGTGGCCATAAAAAAGACGTGATAAACCTAAAAATAGACGTAAAAACGTTTTTATTTCACTGGTGAGGGATTTATTTTCCTTTAGGTAGAAGTATCCAAATAATAATATCCAACCAACATAGGTTTCTATAACATCCACTCATCACTATATGATGAAACTTTACCAGTAGTGAAAAATACATGTCTATGGCCTATCATGGGTTATCCTTAAGCAGAAAACTACACTAAAAATGACTCATCCACCAAATCATTAAATGAGGCTAGTCTATATAAAATAACTATTGAATTGAGATCCAAATGAATACCATTCATGAATAAGTGAACCTTCAAGGACAAACTTGAAACAATATCAAGAGAAAAGGGAGCCAACTCACTAAATTGGTCAACGTATACCTTCACTATCCATTGACCATAATAGATACAAATGAGATCCACCACATTCCAGAATTTAAACTGATCATGAAGAAACAACTAAGAAAACCTGGTCTTAAAAAATTCCCATGTCATGACATCTTGAAACTGATTAGGACAATCGTCTTCCACCAATCCAAACTTGGTCCTTCAAATAGACCTAGAATAACTCACATTATCAATGATTCAAGAGTTACCAAGGACATAAATAATTCCACAATTATCTCAATCCACTCTAAAAACTCTTGAGAACCATGATCATATTGAATAACAGGAAAGCTCTATGAGGAAATTGACCCCATGAATCTATCAGGATTATTGGTGGTGTCATAAACTAACAAGGCAATACTTAAACCTTCATGATTGTATAGAAATTTTATATTAGTCATGCACAAAATAAAAAATAGAAATAAATTTACCAATAAATATCAATTAAAAATAAAATTATGCTCATACAAAACAAATCCCAACTTAAAATAATAGCCTTAAAAGATTTATAAAAAACAATCAACATAATTTGATAAAGAATTCCAATTCAAAACCATTTAGAAAATTTCATATTTCAAATTTTAAAATTTAAAATTTTAAAATTTTAAAACTTCACTTGAAACTGCATTAAGTTCTATTCATAAATTTTAAACTTTAATTTCTAATTCGATCACATTGGTGGACTAGTTCTATACTTTTCCAAGATAATGAGATGTCATCGCCAGATGTTGTGTTGGTCTTTGAGTCAAAAAATAGGCCTATGGACATGTTACAGTTCATATTCTCATTGGGACTTTGAGATATTAACAAAATATAACGGGTTTTCTTGGTTTTGGGTATATCATTGGAGGGTTAGGTCTTAGCCTTACCAACCTAATGGGTGTTTGTGTGTGTGTTCATTTATTTTAACCCTGAATCCTTAAATAAAAAAACTTAAATTTATCACTCAAACTCACTTTTAAAACTACACAACTACCTATTTAATACATTCTCAAGTCATATAAACCAACATATTTCTATTTCATTTTAATAAACACCCAATAAATTTTTCAGAAAAAAACTTAGTCTTTTGAAAATAAATTTTCTGGTTCAAAATATCCTTAAAAATAAAATCAATTTAATCAACACACTAAGAAAATACCTTCTAAATTTTCCCAAATAACCATTATAAATGACTTAAAAGAAATTGGATAAAAAGGATCTCAACCCAAAATTTAAAGGGAGGATAGTGGTAGCATATGGTTTGGCAGTATGGTTTCATGATCCATGATAAAATTAAGCAGAACACCACTTAAATAAAATAGAACCATTCATATGATTTCACTAACCATCTGGGGTAACCATGAAAATTTTATTATCCATTCCTATTCATATTCAAAACATGTAAAACCTTAAAAAATCAATAAAAATTTGATAAAATCTTAAATAACATCAATATGAATTTAAATAAACAAAAAAATATATATAAAGATCAAAATTGATGACTCAAAACATGAAAAACCTTGGAAACTCAAGGATTAGGAGGAGTGAGAGCTTGCAACACTATCCTTGTCCCTACCTATCAAGTCTTGAAGGTCCTAATCTATAACACACCAAACATCCTAAACAATATAAGTCTCCACAATAACATAGGTATTTGAAAATACTAGGATCTGATACCATTTTTTATGAACCAACTTGGGTTATCCCTTGAAGTAGGCACCCAAGATAGTATATAACATATCTGAGGGGCATCCTTGATCTGTCCAACCCAATGACATGTATAAAATGAATCATAAAAATTTGATAAGGATAGTTATTTCTAGAGAATAATATTTTAATGAATTTTAATTCCTTCATAAATTCAAGTATGAACCACCCATACATTGGACATCGCTAAAATAAGAAAACATGAAAAAATATAAAAAAACATAAAATGAAAGGAAGATAAATGAAGCACAACTGGGAGAAGTAAATAACTCAATATATAATAGTAAACTTTAGTATATCATATATAATATCCAAAATAAAAAATGTTGGTATAATGAACCAGACTGGTGTTCTATCTAACCTGGATCTCATCCTGGTATGTCGTATTTTTCTAAGGGAATTCTCACTCCCTATGGGATGGAAACTAGAGTTTTCCCATCATGGAATAAAAATTTATAATCATTTGTCCCTCATAAAATATATAAATATCCAGTAGATATGAAGTCATAATCCATCCAAATAGAATACAATCATATCCAAACATCCAATAAAAATATACAACTAATACAAAAGAGAAACAACAGGGAAAGAAAATATACATAAATATAGAGGATGAAAATACATTGGTTTAAACAACCAATATAAACTCCAAATCTTAAATGAAAAATCCCATACTGGCTCAAATGAGCCTCTAAGTTACCCATGATCAACATCCAACCATATATCTCCTTAAAAGAACAAAATAAGTTCAAAAACACTGGAAAAAACTTAGACCTATAAAAATATAGGTTTGATAAAGATAGCCTAGTAGGTCTACACCCATAAAATCTAATAATTCACTTTCATATTACATATTAACAATGCTATTATGAAATAAAACAAAAAATAAATAATCTTTTTTAATAATTCTTTACAAAAAAAAATAAACAACACATCATAAGTGTAACACCCCAGGTAAATAAAGAATATTACATTTAATATTTATCCATATTAGTGAATAAAATATTTAAATTACTTTAAAGGGGACGCTATGCTCGATGGCGTACCCAACACGCAACAACGAGTTTCTTGGAAATCTTACGTTGCACTCTAATAATAAAATAATATTATTTTAAATGGTAGTTAACATGTAGCCGTTGTAATGGCAGGAATGGATAGAAATAACTAAAATATGATTATATATGTTCTTAAATGTTTTTACATTTATACAATAAAGGATAGAGGCTTAAAATACGGAAAGAATTCAATTTTAGGCAAATATGCCCTAGTTTTCACTAAAGGTTCACTTATCGCCTTTTGATGGCGAACCATCATTAAATATAGTTTTGATCACTCTTATACATTCTTTTGGACCAAATAAAACTCTTATTAAGAATCGGGACATCAAATTTTACTTTGTGTAATTTTTTGGTATTTTTCCGATAAAGTTCATTTTTTTTAATGAATAGTGTAAAATGTTGTGTTTTAATTCAAAACCTCTTTTTAATCTAATTTATTTATATGATTAGATTATCTTTTGAATTGGTTTTAAAGTGAAATTAGAATATATTTTTACCATTAAATCCAATATTGGTCGTTGGAATTAATTTCACTTTGAAATCAGACTTAAACTAGTGTCAATCTTTTGATACTTATTGTTCTATAAAAACACGCTATTTGCTCTGACAGCGGGAATTAATTATTAAATTAATTAATGTGACTAATATGTTTTGAATTTTGTAAAAATAGACTTCATTTTTGAATTCGGAATATCAAATATATCTTAGGGTGAATTTTTGGTAATTTTCTGAAAAACTTCAATTTTTGATGAATAGTGAAACCACTAAGTGGTACTTATAAAAACTGATTTTTCATTTAAATGAAATTTTTCCATAATTGTGTTTTGATTTTCAAAAATCCGACATACATGGTTGTCATTAAGAAGTAAAATGTGGTTCAATGAGATTATAATAATTTTTTGGTGAATAGTAACTTATTAAGTTCTTAATCGCGATTAGAGGTAATTAGTGTAATTTAAGGTAAAAATGATATTATAAGAATGTGAAAACACCATGACACTTGTCCTACACCTATTGGGTGAGTCATGGCCGACCAATACAAGACATGGGCCAACTTGGGAACCCCATGGAGACACTTTGGTTGGGAAATGACATAAATAACATTTTATTTAATGTAAAAGTAAAATTGACACAAACATGATATGTTTTACTAAAACAATTTTTAAGTTGGGTTATACAAGTCATATTTTTTATTATAAATATTCATTGGAAATCTAAAAAGATTTCCTACATCATAGTATTTTTTTATAATTTTTAGACATTAAATAAATTAAATTATTTATGACATAATAATGATGCAGCGATGACATCATTATTTGACGATTTAAATAAAATGGAAAGATAATGTAAAATCTATGAACTACACATGTCCAAAACTTATTGGATGAGTGGATTTCGAAGCCTTAGCACCTTATCCACTAATTATATCAATGTGGGACCTTTTAAAACCGAAACACATTTTCAAATAAAGTAATATTTCTTACATTCCAAAAGTGTCCCTCCTCTCCTCTTATAAAAGGCCCCCACCTCTACCTCTTTTCACACACTCCTAAAGACTTTGGATCGGCCAACCCCTGCCCATTTACTCTCTCCACATCCCTCTCCTCATCCTAGAGGATTCCCTTTGGGAAGAATCCTTTCAAAGGAGGCCTTTAGGCTCAAATCAAAAGGAGTTACACTTTTAAAGGTAATTCATTCCCTCATGTTCATTTGTTTTAGTTTGCTTCTCCAACCCTTTAAACTCTTTTTATTTACTTCTTTTGTAACAACACCAGTATCTTCAATATACTAGGATGTTGTTATAAGATTTATTCGAGCTACACTCTCACACAACTACATCAAATGGTTAAAGAACATACGGTTTCCGTGGATGGTGAAATTCTGCCTCTCGAAACGATGATTGTTCAATACTCATTTAACACCTTAAAATGTGGCCATTATGATGTCACTATTTTTATATATGATATATAATATGTTTATGTTTTATTTATGCTTCTGTATTTTTCATTTTTGTCTTACCTTTATGGCTTCCATTATGGGTATACGCGATATCTTCATTTAAGGAAGTGCGGACTACCGCCCCCTCAAAGTGATTTGATTCGTTAAATACCATATGTGGGATGTATAAAGGATGGAAATATGATATTATATATGATATTATACTGGAATTATAATATACCTTTATATCATTATTATTCCATTCTATAAAATACGAAATAGAAATGGAAGTAGCGTTCATGCGTACGTACGGCTTACCGTCTCCATGAACGGTGCATTTCATTTCTTACCTCTAAATGATTATGTAACGTTATAAATTAATGAATGTACTGGATATATATAAAATATATGATATCTACATCATGAATACAATTCTGGATATAATAAACATTTGGGCACATGAACAACATGTAATTGTAAGAAGTCCACTTTCGACTTAAGAACCAAATATGGGCAAAACAAATATTATTAACTTAAATGATTACATAATGTTTATGACATGGTAATAAGTGGTATAAAAGTAATATTGAACTTGAAAAAGGTTCTTAAAGAATTAGAAATTAACTCAAGTTTATTATTCAGGAGATTAAAGAACGATCGAGTCAAGTCGGACCCGAGGTAAGGGATCCTACACCTCTCTTTCTTTTTAAGTACACTCTTTTATGTCATTCCTTTTAAGCTCATATTTCTTATGATTGGGATGTTCTTTTATATTAATCCTACTGTAATTATTATTTTCATATGATGAGAGACCCTATTTCCTCTCATCAATCCATTTTGGAAGTTTTGAGTGGCGTCGTTAGGCTGCCGAATATTCGTAAGGGATTTTTCATCTCACTTTTATTCCCGTGAGATTTATGCTACATTTTCCACAAATTCCATTGAGTGGTGTATGTACTGCCCATTATTCTACTCTTTGTTTAATATACTTTCTTTATGAGTATTTACATCAATTATATATTTTCCTTCTTTCATGGGGTGTATGTTTTGAAAGATACCCAAGTCGGTAAGGGAACCTTTCACCCTCCTCTTTTTTAAAAGACTTATTTTGTTGGGTCTTTTAATTTACATATTGTTATGTTGGGATATGTTCTCATATATCCTTATTGATGTAAATTTTATGTCCAAGTGATGAGATACACTTTTTATCTCTCATCAACTCATTTTGATGTGATGCCGTTAGGCTGTCAAGGGAACTTTTTAACCCAATTTCGTTTTCTTTGGGTTCAACTTGTAGTCATTGAATATGTCATCCATTGAATATGTGTGAATGACCTTTTATTGTTTTACACTTAATATCCACTTATATTGGGTGTATATATATTTGTCACACATATTTTTGAGATTTATTTGTCCTTAATTTAAGGATACCTTCTTTATAATGGATTTCGTCACATTTGACATTTCTATTGAGGGTTCATTGTTGTTATGCACCAATTCACTCTTATATGGTGTATATACTGTCCTTTGGAGTATTATATCATGAATCCTTTTATTCTCATGATATTATAAAGTTCTGACTAAATGTTATTCCTCGATTATTGTATTCAAGTGTCTCTAATTTTGGTAAAACCCCTTTAACCAAAATATTGTTTTAAATGTTTTAATTATTTGTTCTTATTAATATCTATGTTTTCAAAATGGTTTTAAGGATTTATTTATATGGATATTAATGGTTTAAAATTTTAAAAGCTTCAAGGTGGTATGGGACACTTTGATTCAAAAATCTTTTTATTAAATGTTTTAAATGGTTTTGGAAATGGTTTCTTTTTGAATGGATTCATTATTTCAATATACTAAAATGTTATATTGTGATTGAAATGTGGAAATGCTATGTTTTCTTTATGCATTTTTTTATGTGATATGACTATGTTATGGTCCTTGGGCATTGTTATGAAGAACGGGTGGTTCCGTGATAAACTAAGGGCGGGTGAGCCCGTTATAGCTCTCCAATGCATTGGGTAACGTGAAGGAGTGAAACGTTAAGGTTTCTCCGAAGAGATTTTAGGGAATATACTGTGATGGGTATTCCAAACGTAACCAAGAGGGTTACTCCCTACGTAAGAATGTTATGAATGCCTCAAGTTACCTTTATGTCTTATGATTTCTATGATTTAGTCATGATTTGATGAGGTAGGATAAAGTGCCTATGTTTTATGGGTAAATTGTGATTTCATTCTTATGTATATATGAACTCATGTTTCCTTTCCATATTTTTATATCCCTTACTGAGCTTTTTATGCACATCCCAATTTTTTGAAATGTTTTTCAGGTCAAGGGAAAGGTACATGATAAGATGATAGAGTCAAGGATGTGTTAAGAAAGAATCCATATTTTTTTTCAATATGTTTCCGTTGATGGGAAGAATGAATACTATCTTTTATGTAACCAATTTGTTTAAATGTGGAATGTAATGCAAGTTTCATGATCTAATTCTCTAAAACTCTAAACCTGAAAAGATCCTCAATGTGTAATCTTGTAATAACTCAAGATTAAGTAAGGTTTAAGACTGGGGCCTTATAATAAGTGTGTAAAAACTCTTTTTCCTTTATTTTTACTTAATGAAAATAGTCAATTGAAAAATATTTCTCTCTTGGTCAAATCCCCCTGGAAATCCACTATTTTAGAGTCCCATTTCAAAACCACCTCATAAAATATCACTTTCCAAAATAAAATTTTCCAAACTCAAAATATGTAACCAATATCCAAATGTTTTTCTAAAACACCATTGAAAACTAACTTCCACTTAAACTAGGAACAATGTCATAAAACCTCATTTTCAAAACTCAAACACACTTGGAGTTTCAAAAACAATCTATGTATACTTTTACATTAATAACACCCCAAAACTGTTTGGAAAATAAAATTTTATATTTAAATATCACACTTTTCAAGCTCATAAACAAAACAATTTTAAATAACTTTGAAATAAAACTTACAATCCCATTACTTTAAAACTTTACACAAATACTTTTTCAACCCATTTGAAAAGTAAACCATAACATAAAGGTAAAAGGAATTCAAAAAAGTATGTCTCACAATGTTGAATCACGCAATGGTGATAAATAAACAAACAAACCATAAAGTAGGTGATACAATCGAATAATAAGGATAAATCCCCTAAATGATCCTAAATAGTATCTTAGTGTCATGGGATCTAACCAATGGGTTATAAAAAATGGGAACTAGATTGAATTATAATAATCCTAATTTATATAGGCACTCAGTGTGAATAAAAAATTTGGAAGCTCTCTTAGTACTCCTTTCTCTCTCTTAGTACTTTATAGGTATCTCTTAGTCCCTACCTCCCATGAGCTTACATAGACTCAGGGGCACATCCCCTATATCGAATCATTCACATCTGGTACAATTTCCCTTAACAAATATCAACATAGGTGGGGAAATAAACCACATAATCCACCAACCCCATTACCAAGTTCTACTATAAAAATTAAATGATGGTTATTATAAATAAATCAGGTCGGGAATAAAATATAAAGCACTTATAATAACTTGTGTCTTACCTCCCACACCCTCACAAGTAAGAATTTCCATTCACATAAAAACACAAGCATCATATACAAATGCATCAATAATAAACATCCCTCTATACGATTATAAGACACTACGAGCATACTAGAATCATAAAGGGCTTAAAGAGGGTTTACACCATTTATAAAAACTCATTTTCTCATAAATTTCCAAATGGGACTTTCCAAATCAATCTTATAATTTCAATCCAACGCACCTTTTTTAAAATTCATCTCAATATACTCATGAGACCAATTTTTCAAAACACCCATGAAACTCAAATGGTAAATCACTCTTTCCATTAAATCACCTTTGAAAACATTAAAAAAACCAATGAGTTTCAAAACATTATTATTATGGTATAATTCATCCATTTGAAAATAAACAACCCATTTTAAATTTTTTAAACACTTTAAAATCCCCAAAATACTTGGTTTGAAAATTGATTAATACAAGAACACTTGTAAAAACTTCTAACTGGTTCTCGCCACTACTTTTAAAACAAAACTCATTATTTTAAATCCATTTACACATTTTCACAAACACTAGGCATGGAGTCTCATTTCATAAAAAGGGTTAAATTCACTTAAAATTAACTCGTCCCCTTGTATACCATACAAATAGGCATAATTTGAATTAAAATCCATTTTCGAATATTTAAGAATTTAAAGGAATGTAATAGAAAGATAAAACAAATAAATGCATACCTCAGTTTAATATTGAATATGCCAGAAGTTGGAACCTATAATGGTGAACACTTATACAAGCCATGATGTTCCCTCTACATCCCCTACATGAGAAAATGCATATGATTTAGACCAATCCCAATACCAAAATCAGCCAAAGTCATCATTAGGGTTCATGGTAAAGAGATAAATCATGTGTAAAATAAGGAATAAATAATAGGAAGAGGTATATTGGGACTTAATATGTATAAACCCACTTTAATCAAAGTTATAAAACCACCAATGGAAATATAAGGTAGGTGACTCCCAAGGGTGGCATTCTTAGCCCATTCAAACAAGAGGGGGAAGAAATGAGGGATGGAGGATTTAATTTAATTAGGGGAAAAAATTTCACTTTTCATCACCTAGGTAGGCCAAAAGGTTTTCTAAACCATGCAAAGGATACTAGAAAAAACTTATTCACACAGTTTTACTGAGAACCCATGTGGTTATAAAAATCATGTGCCAAACATTCCAAATATAACTGTTAAATTGGATATGTGATTCACGCACTTTTTGCATGGTTTACCAAACCTTGTGTAATACACGCACCCTCAACCTTACATACCAAAGGTCCCTCATGATTTATCCTAGGATATTCAAGTTTTAGACACAAATATGTGCAACCCATTCATACTTACTGTGTATAGAAAAAAATGAAATAAAATTCCATCATGTAATGGTAAGCACATAGTTTTATCTAAATAGTGCATGTAAACCATTCACAATATAAAAAACTCACATATTTTTATGTATTTAACTGAAACTTCTCAAAAACATAACATTACTTTAAAAAAATAATATAATATAAAAAACAATAGTGAGATGATTAATTTCATAGTTTTCTTGCCTAGTACAACCACTAGGAAAAATAAAACTCAAAAAAATAAACCTAATTTCCATGTACCACTTGGTAACCTTCCATCCATAAAACCAATGCAATCCATGAGTAATCACAAAATGATACATAAACCTACATAATATACTCTATTATACTAAAACCAAGTGGAACAAGTAGGGTGTGAGAATAAAAAATCATAGTAGGAAATCACCAGAGAGTCAATAAATTACCTTTTTTAAAACAAACCATATATTCTAGTTTGAAATAAAAATATAAGATATATTTTATTCTTTTAATAAAGACCAATCAATATATTACCCAAATAGAATACCTTTAAAACTTAGAATATTTTTTAAGTATACACTTTAGAAACATTTATCAAATAATCTCTTTTTAAATAAACCTTTTTGAAACCTCTTTCAAAATGCCCTTAAAACATACTAAAAAATTCCAAGAAACAAATAAAAAAATAATCAAACAACAATGAACCAAATAAAAGTAATTAGGATAATTTATAAAAATGAAAATAGTATAAAATTTCATAATAGAACCATAAAGTATTAAAGTAGTAGTGTGGCTAAATATAGTAAGCAATAAATAGTAAATGATAGATAATCATGGAAAATTCCTAAACATGCCATAAGGATACCCTAGACATAATCAATTGGAACCATCAACAGAGCTATCAATGAATTCTTATATCTATAACTAATCACCATCACTATAATAGCCCCACTGATAACACTCCCCTATATACTTTTTCCGATATACTGGTGATAGTTTGTTTAATTAGGACTATGTATTAATCATATCACATCCTTTACTAAAATTCCTAGGATACTATTATGATAGTAAAAAAGGGATATTGGGTAGCCTTTATATCAAACATATTCATAAAAAATATACATAATTCAAATATAATTCTTATCCCATATCCTTACACCCTTTCATGTGAAGTCCCTCTATAAACTAGAGGTAATTCATGATGGAATACACTTTTAGAGAAACTAATTCATAGTGCCAATTGGTCCATACACATTTGAAAGTAATTGCATTTCCCAAAAACCATTTGAAATACATTTCAAAAAAATACCATTTGAAAACTCTATCTAAAGTTCCAAATAGACCTAAGAGTCTCATTTTTGGAAGTCAAATTTGGGAGTCCATTTTAAATACCCCTTTAAAAACCAAATGAAATTTTGGAATACTTTAGTTTTTAATGAATGTATCCTATGAACTTCTATATATATATATATATTAATACAACTGTATATGTATGAATGTGAATACATATATTAGTTTTTAACCACATTCATGTATATATATATATATCAATGTTCCTAATAAGCACCATGGAATCCAATAAGGAAACACAATCCAAACCATTAATCAAAACCAAGGTTTCAACAAAATGAATCACCAATAGTCCATAAGAATCATTAAACCAAGTTAAACATTAACTCAAACCCATAACAAAATCTCATGGAATCATTATAAACCGAAAACATTAATTAAACAATCAAATTCTACCTAAAACCCCATTTAGATATTTTTTTCAATCATACGACATATGACCATTTCCTTTAAAACCAAAGAAGAGTTTATATGGTTCAAAAATATATTTATAATTAAATAAAAACCATTTAATAAACAAAAATTTTAATAAAGAATACTTTTATAAATATCAAGTGTATATGGTGTATGAAGAAAAATAAATAGCATGGAACCAACTACCTCAAACAGAGTGTGTGTTTGATGAAACCTTTAGAAGCATGAATAATAAGAACTGAACTCAAATAGAGTGTGTGTTGAATGAAACCTTTAGAAACATGAATAACAATAACTAAAACATGATCCACACAACCTTAACATCAAGAGACAGAGAATAAATAATCAAACCCCTACCTTAGGTTTTTTTCAAGAGATAACCAATACAAGGGAAAGGATAAGAAGGAATATGAGATAAATAAAGGGACTAAGATCTTGAATAAGACCAATAAATGAGTAATAAAACCTTCCAAAATCAAAATAAAGAGAAAGTGGGTAAATTCCTAGGATCCTTGGTTAATTTAGATCATGTAAGGAGCAGCATAGTTTGGTAGTAAGATTTATCAAATCATGCATCTACTATACACCCTTCATTGGATTAGTGGCGGTGGTACTGTAGCAGGCACTATAGCTTGGTACTATAGCTGTATTGTTCACTGAAGGGTCCTTTAGGCCAAAAAATGGGCTTTCAAGCCTTGTATTCAGGACACTTGTCCTTGGGGCTTTGGGTTTTGCCATGGGTCACCTTATACCTATAAATAAATAGGTCTTTCCTTTAATAATAAAATAAGTCTTCAGCCCCAACCTTTTAAAAAAAATATTCCCTACATTAGACACAAGAAACTTATATGGTTCCAATGGATTGTTTTGGAAACTGTGCAACAACCATGTGAAAAGCCTCTAATAAAAATTATAGACCGTATCACAGTTTTCTATATAGTTAATACTAATTGTATTCTTATTATTTAGGTTTATAATATTGAAAATTTCAAACTGGTTTAACCTAAAACTCTAGGAAAAGACCAAATATCAATAAATAAATAAAATAAAAAAAATAGAGTCAAGTTGTGATATTATATGTTATGTGTGTCATATATTAACTCATACATTCCATATGATAGGTTTTATATGATATTAAATGATTAATTAATTTATACATAAAATTATGAATAATTTAACGTATATAGTCATAATACATTGACTACTCCCTACACATTTAAAGTAGTACATGATATATTAATTAACATGTGTTCTATGTGTTATTTATTAAATCATACACGCTATATAATTATGTGACAAAACATGTATGTTATATTCTTCATGAGTAGACAACATGTGATCTTAAAACATTCTGAGAAGTTTGAAAAGGTACTCACTTAGTTTCTTCTAACTACAAACTGTGTACTTATTTTATTATATTTTAAATAATAATAATTTATTCAAAATCACTGGGAGTGGATATCTCTAGAACAGATTGGATGGATATTGAGATAAATTGAAATAAATGACTAATCAGATAATTGATCGAATTAATGCACATGTGTTTTATCTTAATAAAAGAAAGAATTGAAATGACTACTGGCCAATTATTTCAAATGCATATTCATTACATAATTTAATGAAAATGATCCTAGAACTACCTTTGTATTTGTGTTTTTTCTTTTAATTTAATTATTTCAAGGTTTTTTCAGTTATAATTTATATATTAAAATAATAGAATGTGAGTCATCCCTCCCTTATTATTATTTACAGGACTATATATCCATGGTTTCTTATATATAAACCCATTCTTCTAGTTACCTTCACATGCATGTGAAGTAAGTTCATTATAATAATGGAACTCTCATGATCATAGATTTGGTTTAAGATACATCTGAGAAAAAAACAAACCTAAGTGATATATAGAACATAGGTGGAATGATGCAACCCTATCCTAAACAAGTATAAAGAGTTTTTCAACTGATTTGAATGGTTTGTTTATTTTTATCACAATAAACAAACTTCTATTTAAAACTTATAATCATGTCATGTTTTATTTATTTTAATTCTAACTAATTTATGAATTATTTTTTGGATATTAGGCCATGATTACATAAATAAATTGATTAACATGGAAATTTGGAATTAAAATAATGAAAAGTAATATTTGTAAATATTTTATCTATATATGGTTAATCACTTAAGTAAAATTAAGTTAATATTAAAATTATATATGAATAGATAAAATAAGAAAGTTTATGCATAAAAAATAAAATCCCTAAAATTAATATTAAGTCATATAACCTTCTATTATCTAAGTTAATGTAGGACCATAATTAATTTTTAAGTTCAAGACTTTATCGGTGGCACTTTTAATTATCAATAAATCTAAATAAAGATTGTGGGTTGACTTAACCAAACTTATACTAGATTTAATGGATTTTTTCAATTCAATAAAAAATTTGGAGGCAGGTGTTGAGGAAATCACAATCAGGATTTTAGGATTGAGGAGTTCACTCAATAGATCAAGAAGCTACAAGACCACAGTTGGAAATACTACCTACCTAAATACCTTATTATGATTTTCATGTCCTTTTATAGGTTATAAGAGGTGAAATATATATTCGTACCACTAGGATGCTCACACGATGGGGAATTTTGAGTTCAATTATCAAGGATGTTGTGACTTATTAAAATAGTGGGAGAATTAATAACTAAAATTATTAAATCTCATATAATTGGTGATTGGGTAAAGTAATATTATATCTATTTTAATTATTTTATAAAAATTGTATGTGAAACTATGAAAAACACTGTATGTATTCCTTAAAATCAGGTAATGTTCTCATAGGCAAGAATTTATCGGAGTGGTGTAGATTTTTTACACTGCTTTAATATTATAAAATTTGTACTGTGTGTTAGAATCCCCATTCCTGATCTGATTACTTTGTAAAGCATCCAATGGTGAGAAAGGATGTATTTATGAGATTCATAAAGGGTTATAATTGAGTTTATTGAATTATAAAATCAATTATGTTTTAAGATTTGATGATGAAAATGTAAGGACTTGAATACTTACACTATAAATTATTATCACCTTGATAAAAAAATATAAAAGGAGATATTTTAAATAAATGATATTTTCACTAAATTTCATCAATGTAAACTGAAAGAAGACAAACTATCTACTAATCATGTCCTTAAATTCTAGAATATATTGATAATTTAGAAAGATTGTGATTCCATTTAGATTGTAAATTATCTATTAATCTCAAATTATCATCCTCACAAACAATTTTATCCTTATTCATCCAAGACCAAATAAATAGTATGGATAAATTTCTCAAGAATATTTTGACTCTGCTTCACTATATGAATAATATTTTGATGGAACGTCTTTACTCATTCCTTATTAACTAAATTAAAAGATCAAAAATTTCACAACCATTTTATATTTAAGGTATATTTTCTGAAATATTTAAATGAGACAAAATATTAAAGGGGAAAATAATTAATTGAATACTATTTACATATCTAGTGTTAAAAAATTTCATTAGAATAAAAATTGTCATGAATTGAAGAAGAAGGAATTAGAAGAATCTACTTTAAATATATTCATCATTAAATGAAATTTTTTTGTGATACTTATTGGGTATGTATTTTCATATATATGTGCACATTTAAAATACAATAACCATGTAAGTACATAAATATTTCAAGAAGTAAGGTTCATTATCAAAGTAATTGAATAATAGTGATTCCTATAATAGTAATGGTAAGAACACAACTATTGGATTTCACATTGTAATTATTCAAGTTAAACTATTGTTATGTAATGAGTATTACAAAAAAATATTATATTAGTGTCTATTTTAGACACAATAAGACTTTATTTCATATTTTAAATATATGTTATTATGGTATTTTATATTGGACTAATAATTCCATAATTATAGAACAATAAATATATAACCAAAAATAAATAATGATTAATATCATACTTAATTACCTCATGGTGTAAATATAATTCTTTTTCAATAGGTACTAATAATAATTGACTTATTTATATACAAATAAGTTTTTAATCTCTATTGAGATAAGATACTAGGTACACTGGAAAACTATTTATCATATATTAGACAAATAAATCTTTAGAAAAAAGGTATGCCACAAATCATTTAGAGTTATTCCAGTACTTCCATGTGAAATATTATAATTATAAAGGTAAATTCATATACTTCATGAGATTAATTAAAGAAATTTTTGAAATTCTTGGTGAAGTAAATGAGTGCACTTACTAAATATAGAGGGCCCTCTGAGATGGATTATCAGAGAAACACTTATACAAGTAATCATTGATCATTGATATGTGAATTAAAGGTATTCCTAAAATCACATTTCCTTTTATACATAAATATATAAATGGTATTAGAATTAATATCAATGATGAGTATTATAAGTTTTTAAAGTTTTCCATAATTTCTTCCAAGACATGTTTTCAAATAGTAGTGAAAACATCTAACAATATGGTAACTATATTGACCTTGGATATCATAATTATGATATGATAATAATTTATTTGACCACAACCTCAAGCGTTTGTTCAAAATATTCTATTATAATATGGTTTTTAGCTACAAAAAACATCAAACACTTATTTCATCACATTTAACAATCATATTGACACTAAGTATATTAATATATTATTAATAATGATTATGTAAATATAAGGTAAACCAATATCTTTAAATATAGTGGGATAAGACTTTATTCTTTAGATTAAGGCTCTGGATGAACATTAGTTGGAATAAGAATTTTGGACTCCACTAAACTCAATGGGAGGAGTAGTTCCAGTGACACATATTGTACATGAATTCATAACCAAAGAGGTGGTTTATATTCACTATGTTGGGTGAAATATATATTATCCTTTCATAATAATTATTCTTAGAAATAAGAAGTAAATAGAAATATACTAATATTGATAGGTATATATGAACTCTGTAATGGATTCCATATATCAAAATCTAGGGACTCTGTATTTTGGATGTTTCTACGACTTGATTTTGTTATTGAGTATTCAATAAAAACTATACATGGATGGTATGATTTATTATTGAAAGTTTTAGTATATGAACAAACCTATACACCAATAATCATAACTAAAATATTTTTGAATTAAAATTTTCAAACAATACTTCTATTATCATAATATTGGGATATTGATTGTCAAATCCACCTCATTTATAGGAGACCTTATGGAAAATGTCTATATGACGTGGATAAAAGGATACCCTATGGTATATTTCTATATGTAATAACTATAAATGGTTGTTGACATCAATAAATTCCCATAATATTAGTTTATCGCAAAAAATCATTTATGGAAAAATCATGCATAGTGATCATAGAATATTCATTTGGAAATGGAGTTCCATGTGTATATAGAAGGTTAGTGGTAGTGATATAATTTTAAAGCTAGATATATTGATAACATATGGAAAACAAATTTTATTTCTTACCAATTTTAAAAGACTAAGGATGAATTTCCTAAATAATGAATTAAATTAGAAATCAATGTCTAGGGAACAAGATCTATAAAACAGACCTATGGGTTTCTTAAATCTAGTCATAGTATATATATTGAAAAAGTATTGAAAATGTAAGTTATAATAATTAAAGATAGAATTATTTATGGTATATAATCTTTATAGAGAAAACTCTATGGGCATAGGAAATAATTTTTGTGAAATAATAATTTCACAAGCTTGAGTTCTTGGAATTTATCTCATATTATATGATATATACTGGTATTTTATATTACTTATGGATGATACATAGTAGTTGAGTATCAAATAGATACAACGTAATTTCACCAATTTATGTTTAGAACTATCCAAAAATACTTGAAAGAGTAAAACTAGATGAGTTTATGGTGTATATAGTAGTGGGTGTTAGAGTGGATCCTTTGGACCACTTTAATTATTTATTATTTTGATAATTAAAAATATTATGTTTTTATTTATAATAATAATTGTTTTGAATTTAATTGTTTATTAATTATTTTATCACTTATTTTTATTATTACTATTATAATTTAAATTTATTTTAGTTTAAATCCTATGAAAATTTAATTTTTTAAGTTTATTTTTTAACCCTTACGCATGATGTGTTAATTATTCTTTACCTTTATATGAGTTTTGAAAGTCTATTTTTACCCTTATGTAATTTTTCTCTTACCATTATGCAATGTTTATAAAGTTTTTCTTACCCTTACATGATCTTTTTTAACCCTTACATGATCTTTTTATACCCTTATGCATCGATTTTAAAGTTATCTTTACCATTACCTAACTTCCCTTGTACCCTTATGTAAGTAGTTTATAGTTATATTTACTTTTATGAAAATCTGTTTGTTACCCTTATGCAAGTATAACTACCCTTACTCAAAATTATTATTACATTTATGCATGCTTATATATTTTCTATATACCCTTATACAGACTTCATGGTACCCTTATGCGACCTATGAAATTTTATTTTTACCTTAATGTGGTGTAATAAATATCTTTACATAGCTTCTAATTTAACCTTTACACAAATTATAAAATCTATCAAGTTACCCATAATGCAATTTTATTAACCTTTCATAACTTATATAAAATATGTTTCACCTTTATAAAGTATGATTTAATTATATCTTACCTTTATGAATGTAACGTTTATAACCCTTATGTACTTATGAAATTATAATTTTCTTAAGATGACTTTATTTCATGATATTTATGGTATTTTCATTTACTACTTATTTTTTCTAAGTGTTTTAATTATTTTAATCATTATATAAATTATTATTAATGATATAGAATCTATGATAAATTTTTTTACATTGTTTTAAACATATTTAAGGGAATATTAAAGTTTTTCTTCATTCACATGTGAATTTTTACCATGAAACATCAAATATTCATAATTTATTATTTTAATTTAATTTTTTTGTTTATATTGTTTCTAAATTCATATTAGATATTATAAAACATATTGAAACTTATTTTATTATTTTTATTGTAATATATTTTAATATTGATATTATTATATGTTTAGTATGAAAGAAAATCTAAAATTCAAATTTGGAATGAAATAATATGATATTGTTGGTTATTATTTAATTAATTCTTATAAAAGTATTTTTAACTCTTTAATTGATTGTTTTAAAAAGGGTTTCAATTATTCAAAGGGTTACAAATTAAAACAATGGTCTATTTCTCTCCCTCTCACCTAGATAATTATAAAATATTAAATATTTTTATTTTACCAATAGATCTATAGAAACCCTACTTTCTTACATTACTTTTACAACATTTTAATGATAAAAAATATAATAACATTACACCACGAGGATCCCAAGGTTTAGTGTCTTGGTAAAACTAGTACCATACATAACTTTTACAATATAATACATAAAGATTTATTTAATTCTTTTTTCTCAAGCTACTTATTGGATCTTGACTTCTCCTTATTATAATTAGTCACCTGAGGATATACATCAAAAATAGTTTATCTAAAATCCTAGTAAGAGGATAAATAATAACATGATCTAATATAAAATGGTGTGACCATAATCATTATCATCATAACATAGGCATAGGATCATAATCATGAGAGTAAGAATTAAGAAAATACTTGGAATGTGGTAATTCATAAAAATGAAACATAATTTCTTAGTGGTATACTACCAAACATAGTTTTTAACAATTATATAATCATGTTCATGCATACCTGAATTTAATCATGAGGTTACTCACATTACTCAATGCATTGGAGTGCTATATAATTCTGGGTGCACCCATCACATCATAACATTTACATTATCATGCATTCCATATAAAACATATATAAATATTGAACATAAAACTCCCCATGTAAAGTAATAGGATTCACTTCATAAATCATACATTCATAAACTTTAGTTTCACAAATGAAATAGGGAATAGCATACTTGATACAAGGACCATCAACCTTGAGTAAGAATTAAAGGGTGTGTTTTTTAAATAAGAGTTCTTTTGGAAAACATTATGTTTGACATAAACTCCAGTGGAAAATATGTATATCCCAGAAAAGGTAAGATAATTATGAATGAAATATTTTTAAGGAAAACCCAAACTGAAAATTGACTGAAAGATAGAAAACCCCGAAGGAAGAAGGTTGGGTTCGAGAATTCCCCTTACCTTGTATCTGAATGATTTATTCACTTTAATGGTCAATATAATCATGTTATATTCATTAATTAAAAATTATATAACCTTTTATACATTAATATGATTCATTATTGTGTTATTAATTTCTTTTATGGGCCTTTTTATGGGTTATAGAGTTTAAATTCATTGTTTGGGAGTGTGGTTTTTCTTAGTTTTCATGAACTATTCACTTGTACACATGAATGGAAGTTCATGTAGAACATGGATAAAAATAAAAAATTTATATTACATGTTATTAATGATATTATATAAGTTTAAATTATATTATAATGAATTTGGGTATATACCATGTGAATAAATAATTAGTTAAAATTTAATGATAATCGTTTCAGGTTAATTTGGGTGATTTTTTTATCACTATGAACATGTTTTGGTTTATCATTTTGTATTTTGTATAAAAGTTGTTTATATAAAATAAAAGGGGTTAAAATATACATATTACAATATTTTTTCAACTATTTAATGGTTTTATTAATATCCTTGAAGTATTTGAAGTAAAATGGAATTGTATCGCCCAAGATATAAGTAAATTAACACATCACGGGAAACGATTTCATTTTTATAAACAAAGAAAGAGAGGGAGGATTGTAATGAATAATATTCCATTAACATGATATAATACCACTATATCAATCATACTGAATTTATCATGACATTTGGATAAGAAAAGTTGAGGATAAGAGAATAAAAGAAATGAATTTTAAAAGGAATTTGAAAGAAAAGAGAGAGAAAATTTATCGATTGAATGTATCTTCTTTGAGAGCCTCTTTAGGGTATAGGTTTCAGTAATTTTATGAGAAAATGGATTATGGACATGTGGGGAGGCTGGGAAGATATTTTATTAGAAATTTTAGTAGGTACAATGCAAGATAGGTGTGAGGAAATGAGGTTGTAAGGGGTGGAATTTATAGTCAAGGGGAGAGGGGTTTTCTCAATATTATATTCATTAATTTATTATTTCTCCACAAGATAAGAAATAGTAAGGATTATTGTGACTAAAAATATTAATAATTGCATGTTAGTTCCAAATAATGGTCATTTACATCATTTGTGACTCAAGCATGATGCAGAAATTCATTTATTTAGCATAATTTGTAAATTATCGAATTTCACTATTCACAAAAATTCAAATATTTCAGAAAAATCTCAAAAATTCACCCTAACTATTTTTAAATGTGAATAATTCATAAATTAACTTCATATTATTAAAATAATTTTCTAAATATGAGTAATTTAATTTTTAATTTAAATCATAATTTACTTGAAAATACAAATTTTAAAATTAAAACTGCTTTTCTAACACTTCAAAAAATTAATTAAGGTCTCATAAAATTATAATATAATAATAATGCATCTAAATACTAGTTTAGGAATACATTTTATGAAAAGTAATTTTCTTTTAAATTATTAAATTAATCATTAAATATTAATGAATTATAAAAATACCAACACTATAATGTAATTATATCATATTTTCACTTATATGAATGATAAATTTTATTTATACTATCATTGGTAAGATTCCAATTAACATGGCCAATTTACTATTCATAGGGTTCATATTACTATTCATAAGGGTAACATTACTATTCATAAGGGTATGTCACTATTCACCAAAAATTAAGTTGGTCCTATCGGACTCAAAACATATTACTGATCGCAACTGTGTATGTCAGATTTTTAAAATTCAAAACACGTAAGTGGAAAATTTATGTTTAAAGGTCACATAGTAGTTCATTTAATCATAATGTGTCATTGTGTTTCCTAATTTTATTTTATGTGATTATCACATCACTACAAGAAGGTGTAAATTTACTTAATAAAAGTTTAGGTTGTTAAATTATCCCCCCCTTTAAATTTCTCCCTCGAAATTTCGTTTTACGTAAATAGGTGAAGGTAATTATTATTCATTTCATCCTTTGGTTCCCATGTTTCTTATTTGTACTTATGGTTATTCTACGACACTTTGATAATGTGGGTTGTATTTTTCGTAGAACCTTATCTCTTCGGTCCATACTCTTTATGAGCTACTCCTCAAAAGAGAGATCATCTTCCAGTTGTACCACCTATGAGTTCAGTATATATAATGGATCCAATATGTACTTTCTCAAGAGTGATATGTGAAACACATCATTAACATGACCTATATTTAGTGTAAGTGAAATACTATATGCCATGTCTCCTATGTGGTCAAGGATCTCAAAAGGGCCAATGTACCTTGGGATTAGCTTCCCTCTCTTTCCAAACTACATAACTCTTTTCAATGGTGATATTCAAAGACTTTATCTCCAATTTCAAACTCCAAGTCCCTTCTAAGGTTGTCATCGTAGCTCTTTTTCCAAATCAGAGTAGCTTTGATATGTTGACGGATGACTTGAGCCTTCTAGGTCGTATCTTGTATAATATCATGTCTATGTAGCTTTGTTTCTCCAACTTCATCTCAACAGGTTGGAGTTCTACATCTCTTTCCATATAGAGCATCATATGGAGCCATCTAAATACTTGAGTGGAAGTTATTGTTGTATGAGAACTCAACCAATGGTATATGTTGATCCCATCCACCTTTGAATTCTAGTGAGTAGGCTCTAAGCATATCTTTGAGCATTTGAATAGTACTTTCAGATTGGCCTTTAATTTGGGGGTGATAGGCCATGATGAAATTCAATTTAGTACTCAAAGCATGTTGAAGACTCCTCCAGAATTTAGATGTGAACCCGGGATCATGATCAGATAAAATCTAGAGTGGAACACCATGTAGTCTCACCGCTTCCTTCACATATCTCTTTGAAATTTGTTCAAGATATATATCTTCCTGAATATCGATAAAGTGGGCAGTCTTGTGGATTCGGTCCACCACAACCCATATCGCATTATTTTCTTTGGATGTCTTCGAGAGACCCATGACAAAGTCCATAGTGAAATTATCTCATTTACATATGGGTATAGATAAGGGTTTCATCATCCCTTTGGACTCATGTCTCTTGGCTTTAACTTGCTGACATATCAAGCACCTTTAGATATACTCAGCAATCTCCTTCTTCATATTGTCCCACCAAAACTATTCTTAGAGATCATGGTATATCTTGTTACTCTCAAGATGGATAGAAAAAGTTGATCTATGTGCATTTTCCAATAGCTATGTCTTTATCATGGGTGATTAATGCACATAGTGTTGTGTTCCAAACCAAATCACACCATCATTGTCGATATGGAACTCTTTCAGATTCCCTTCCTTTACTGCATTCACCTTATTTTGTAACTCCAGATCATCCCTTTATGCCTCCTTAATCTTCTCTAGGATAGATGGTTGGGCAATCATTTGGGCAAGGTAGGATGTATTCCCTACCATTATGATTTCCAAATCCATATTTTTCATATCCATAAAGATATGGTATTTCTCAATCCACATCATGGATAAATTTGTAGGTTCTTTTCTTCCTAGATAACCATCTACCTTGTTCACCTTTCCAGGATGATAGTTAATAGAGAAATCATAGTCTTTGATTAGATCTAACCATCTACTTTGATGCATGTTGAGATCCTTTTATGTGAATATATAATTTAGACTCTTGTGATCGGTATATATGTCACACTTATCATCATATAGGTAGTGCCACCATATATTCAAGGCAAAAAACACAGATTTCATCTCCATATCATGGGTCAAGTAGTTCTTCTCATGGATCTTCAACTATCTTGAGGCGTATGCTATCACATTATCATTTTTCATGATTAAAAACTCAAGACTTTCTTCAAAGTGTCACTATATATCAAAATATTTTATCCACTTTTTGGTAATGTGAGTACAGGTGAAATGATTAGCCTTCTTATTATCTCCTTTGAAGCTTCCCTCACATTCTTCCATCCAGACATATTTTACCCCTTTCCTTGGTAAATTAGTTAGCGGGATAAAAAATTGTGAGAAATTTCTCACAAAACATCAGTAGTACCCAACTAATCCAATAAACTATAGATTTCCATGAAACTAGAGGGTCTGGTTCATTCCCCAATTGCCTTTGTTTTTGAAGGGTCCACAGAAATTCTCTCACTTGTGATCACATGTCCCAAGAACGTGACTTACTTCATCTAAAAGTCCCACTTTCTGAACATGGTGTCCAAATTCTCCTTTCTCAATGTCTCCAAAAAAAGTATTATATATTATTCATATTCCTCCTTTATCTTGGAGTATATGAGAATATCATCAATAAACACTACCACAAATTTTTCAAGGTAATGTCTAAAGACTCTGTTCATAAAATCCATGAAGATTGTAAGAGAATTAGTAGGTCTGAAGGGCATCACCAGAAACTCATAGTGTCCATACCTTGTACAGAAGGTAGTCTTATGAATATATTCCTTTTTCATATGTAGCTGATGATATCCATACTTAAGATACTATTTTGAGAAGTACTGTTCTCCTCTTGACTGATCGAAAAAGTCATCAATCCTTAGAAGAGGATACATTTTATTTATGGTGATCTTGTTGGGTTCTCGATAATCGATACACAATCACATTGTTCCATACTTCTTCATAAAGAGCACTAGTGCACCCAAAGGTGAGGCATTTGGGTGTATAAACCCTTTTTCCAAATTCTCTTGCAACTTATTTTTTAACTCCCTCAGTTATATAGGATCCATCCTGTAGGGATACTTTGAGATAGGAGTAGCTCCATGTATAAGTTCTACAGAGAACTCTACCTCACAATATACGGGAAGTCTAGGTAAATCATTGGGAAATATGTCACCATATTCCTTCATTATGGGAATTTCCTCTAGCTTGATAATTTCCTTCAACTCAACCATTTTATAAAGGTATTCCCCTTCACAAGGAATCAACACCCACATTGTTGAAGGATTTTTCAAAGGATATTCATGATCTTCCATGAATTTGTATACGAGCATGGGATGGTTCGTAATATGAAAAGATATTTTCTTTTCTTAATAGTTGATATGTGTTATATATAATGAGAGCCAATCCATTCCCATTATAGTGTCGAATTTCAAAAAGGTAAGTATCACGAGATTCACTGGAAGAATCTCCCCATATATGCCAATAAGAGAAGAGTCCAACACTTGTGTTTCAATGATTGCACCACTTGGTGTTTTTACATATATCTCTACTTCAAGGTTTTGGGGCTTTGATTAAATAGTTCTAGAAAACTTTTGAGATATAAATAAATGCATAGAACCAGAATAAAATAATAATTTTTCCATTCTTGAATAAAAAATAAGTGTGCCTTGTATGAATTCATTTTCTTTCTAAAATTCCGAAATAGTGATGGCATAAGCCTTCCCTTTCTCCTTTAGATTTATTGGTTAATGATGCTGATTACCCTTGAGGGATCAAGGTTTAGTACACTGGATTTCATAGTTACCTTGCTCCCTATAGTTGTACCGTTGGACCATGGGTGGTGCTCTGCTTTCCTCCACCACATTCTCCTGCCTTCTTATATCTTTTCGACACTCTTGAGCTTACTGTTAGTCTCTCCCACGCATATAAGATTTACCATTCCGTTTTAGGAAATTCCCTTGATGGTTCTTCCCACATTTTTGACATGGGGGTGGTTGGGTTTTCTTTCCACCATTCTCATTAGATCCTCCATCATGAAACTCCATCTTTTGTTTATTATCACCATAGCCTTGGGACCATTCTCAAACTCCATATCCACTTTTACATCACATCGAATGACTTCTTCGTAACTCACAAAGTCTCAAATTGAAATATCCTTCTAAAGTTTTGGTTTTAATCTACTAAAGAATATATCAATATTTCTATCATTGTTGATAACAAATCCCAAAGTGTACCTTGAAATCCTTTTTAAATTTACTTCATAATTCGTAATATATTCTCAATACTTTTTCTTTAGCTCTATTAATTCTCTCTCCATATTTATATGAAGATTTCATGGGAAATAATTGTCAAGAAACATTAATTTAAAGTATTCCCACTCCATATCTTCAATTTTATCTCTCATCTCGGTGTTCTTAATCAAATCCCGCCATTGGTCAGCCTCTCTATTAAGATGATAAATGGAAAGAGTCACCTTCTCCATCTCAAAATAGTGAACAAAAAATATATTCTCCATCGATTTGACCCACTATTCTGTAACTATTGGATCAGAAGATCCACTAAACCTTGGTAGACGTTTCCTCATAAAACACTCGATGGCCAGTTTCTCTCTATTAGTTGAAGGGGGATATTCCACATTATTCAGGTTTTTTTCATAACCTGAGAAAACTGGGTAATAAATTCCATGAAGTTTTGAACTACACCTCCTAAAGAATTTGGGATGTCATTCGGGAAATCACTACATTGTCCCCTGCATGGGTTTTTGGCCTAGTTTCTCTTAATTCCCACTATTTTCTAAAATAGAAAAGGTTATAAGAAAACATAATTCAACAATTCATGAAAAAATAATTTATTCCTTTGTAAAATTAACACTAAAATAATATGTTATGGGATCCCTAGGTTTCGAAAAACTTCTTGTGTGCTTACATATACTTAGTCTCATGCTAGGCTTTTTACTAAGGTTATCTAATCCAAATTCCCAAATTAATTAAATTGTGCCTCTGATACCAACTATAACGACTCTTCCTTCTTACATTAATTTTATATCATTTTAATGATAAATAATATAAAAAAATTACAACATGAGGATCCAATGGTTTAGTGTCTTGGGAAAACAAATATCATACATAACATTTAAAACATAAGACATAAACATTTATTTAATTCCTTCTTCCCTATCTTCTTATTGGCTCTTGAATTCTCCTTAGTATAAGTAGCAACCTGAGGATATACATCAAAAGGGGTGAGATAAAAGCCTAGTAAGAGGATAGATAAGAACATGAACAAATATAAAATAGGGTGAGAAAAATAATTATCTTTATAACATAGGCATGGGTTCATAATCATGATAGGATGCATTAAGAAAAGACTTGGAATGTGGCAATGCATAAAAATGAAACATCATGTCATAGTGGTCTACTACCACACATAGTTGTGAACAAAGATAGAATCATGTTCATGCATAATTCACTTTACTAATGAGGTTCTTCACATTACCCAATTCATTGGAGCTCTAGATAATTCCAGCTACACCCATCACATCTTAACATTTTCATTGCGCTATATAATTTTAGGTGCACCTGTCACATCATAAAATTTACATTATCATGCATTCCAAATAGAACATATATAGATATTGAAAATAAAAAAACCCCATGGAAAGGAATGGTTTTAACTTAAAAAATTATACATTCATAAACTTTGGGTTTCCAAATTAAATAGGTAATAACATACTTGATACAAGGACCATCAACCTTGAGTGAGAAGCAAAAGGTGTGTTTTTTAATGAAGAGTTGTTTTGGAAAACATTATGTTTGACATAAACTCTAGTAAAAAATATTTATATCCAAAAAAAGGTAATATAATGATGAATAAATTATTTTAAGGAAAAACAATTCTGAAAATGTAGGGAAAGAGGTAAAACCTCAAAGAAAGAAAGTTGGGTTTGAGAATTACCCTTAATTGTATCTGAATATTTTCTTCACTTTAATGGCCTATATAATCACATTATATTCACCAATTAACAATTACAGAACCTTTTATACATGAATATGATTATTTATGGTGTTATTATGCTCTTTTATGGTCTTTTTATGAGTTATAGGTTTTAAATTCATTGTTTGGGAGTGTTCTTATTCTTAGTTTTCATGAACGGTTCACTTGTACACATGAATGGAAGTTCATATAGAAAATGGATAAACATATAGAATTTATATTACATGTTATTAATTATATTACATAATTTTAAATTATCTTATAATGAATTTGGTTATATACCATGTGGATTAATCATTAGTTAAAATTTAATGATGATCATTTTAGGTTAATTTGGGCGGTTTTTGGATCACTACGAATATGTTTTGGTTTATCATTTATTATTATGTACAAAAGTTTTTTCAAAAAATAAAAGGGGTTGAAATATAAATATTAAAATATTTTTTCAACCATTTAATGGTTTTATTGACATTATTCATGTATTTTAAGGAAAATGGAAGTGCATCACCCATGATGTAGGTAAATTAACACATCACGGGTAACAATTTCATTTTTATAAAAAAAAGAGAGGGAGGATTATAATGAATAATATTCCATTAAAATGATATAATACTAGTATATAAATCATAATATAGGTATCATGACATTTATATAAGAGAATTTGAGGATAAGAGAATAAAAATAAATGAAATTTGAAACGAATTTGAAAGAAAAGAGAGAGAGAAATTACCACTTGAATATATATTCTTTAAGAGCCTCTTTAGGGGAGAGGTTTTGGTCATTTTATGAGACCAAGGGATTATGGAAATGTATGAGGATATTGGAAAGATAATTTATCAAAAATTGGAGTAGAAACAAGGCTTGAGAGGTATGAGGAAATGAGGTTTTGAGGGGTGGTATTTATAGTAGAGGGGAGAGGGGTTTTTTCAATATTATATTCATTAATTTATTATTTCTCCAAAAGACAAGAAATAAGGATGATTATTGTGACTAAAAATAGTAATAAGTGCATGTTATTTCGAACCAATTATCATTTAAATCATACATCACTCAATCATTATGCCAAAATTCATTTATTTAGCATATTTTGTAAATTATTAAATTTCACTATTCACCAAAAATTCAAGTATTTCATAAAAATATCAAAAATTCCCCATAACCATTTTTCAACATGTAGAATTAAAAAATTAACTTCATTTTATTAAATTAATTATCTAAATATGATTAATTTAATTTTTAATTAAAATCATAATTTACTTGAAAAATACAAATTTTAAAATTAAAACTACTTTTTTAACACTTCGAAAAATTAATTAAGGTCTCATAAAATTATCATATAATCATAAAAAATCTAAATACTAGTTTTTCATGACTCGTCCCCCGGGTTCCATGTCATGACTACCCTAATCCCGCCTTCCATAAGCCAGGGGTTGGCGACTAGCACCGAAAGGCGTATTCCCTAAAACTGTGAAGGAATTGACTTTATAACCTGTAAAGACACTCAACCAAGCACAAAGCAAGATACAAAAAACAAGTCAACTGTATAAAAAAGAGTGTTGAAAGTAAAGGGGTTAGAATACAATCCCAACAGTAAATGTACAAGTATAACTGAAATACAAAACAACTGAATAAAGAGAAAATTCACCTACTAGATCATCCTCTGAAGTTCCTACCTAAAGGGTAGGTACAGATCGACTCCTCAACAATACACATCCACCTGTCTCCTCTGCGTACCGACACATCGTATGGTCCACCTCCGGGAACCATCTAGTCCTGGTACTCTCAACCTCATTCAGCGATGTCCATCATCTATATCCACACAATAAGGTGAGGGCAGATCCCGTGTAGGGGTGAGTATAAAGATACTCAGTAGGGACCCCGAGACCCTCAAGGTCTCACAAAAACCACCAAGGATAAATCACAAATATGAAATCAACAGATAACCCTACTTAGGTATATACCCATACATATACCTAAGTTATCAAGTAATCCATCTCAATCATGAGGAAAACACAGAGATACTGACTCAGCTCACAACAGGATTTATTCTAGGGGTACACTACCACAAAACTGGGTTTCTGTAGCGCCACCCTTTAACAGCGCTAAAAAAAAGCGCTGATAAAGGGGCACTTTTAACAGTGCTCAAAAAAGTGTTGTTAAAAGTGACCTTTTATGAGCGCTTTTTTAGCGCTGATAAAGGGGGGATTTATCAGTGCTTTTTCCTAGCGCTGATAAATTTTATATTTCAAAAAATCATGAAAAATAATATATTGTTATATTAGTATATTTATATTTATATAAATATAATATATATTTTTTAAATATTTTTTAGAAAATTATAAATAAACTACTACATTTAATATATAATAAATTTAGTGAAAATGGCTTTAATTTTTTTTTTAAATATTATTAATTATTAATTTACTAATTATCATCAATTAATAACCATTTAATAACAATTTTTAGACACAAAAAATCAAAAAAAATAATAAAAGATCTAAAATATGTTGAAAATGTAACTCAAACTTCCAACGGACATAACTTTTGATCCGGGTGTCTGTTTGAGCTCTAAAGCATATCAAATTGAAGCTTGTGACGAGCTCTACATGCCGGTGACCTAGGAGAAGTCTCTGTCGCATTTTTAAAGGAAAAAAAGGACCATAAGGCCTCCAAAACTGAGTTTTTAGTCGGTATACCCCGAATTGTTAACATTCAAATAGGTATAACTTATGATCTAGATGTCTATTAGCCCTGTACCACATATCATATCAAAGATTGTTTCATTTTATTCAATTTTACTAGTTGTAGAGTTAAAATGGGCTTATGGATTATAAGTTATGGTTGTTTTAACATTCTATGGATTTTCAAATACACATATATATGTATTTATTTGTAAATATATGTGTCTGTGTGTGTGTGCCTGTGTTGTATATATGTATGTATTTATTTATTTATTTATTTATTTATAAACACACATAAAAACTTTTATAAATGTATTTAAAACTATTCTTATAAATATATATTAATATACAAATAAATATACAGATAAAATATTGTAACTACAAATATATATATAAATAGATATAAATATAAATTAATATACGAATGAATACATATATACTAATTTATGAATAAAAATATATGTATTAATATAACTAAATATATTTATATTAATATGAATCTATATTAATATACGAATAAATATAACTATATATATATAAATATAAATATATATTAATATACGAATAAATATATATATATATATATTACTATATAAATAAATATATATGTATTAATATAACTAAATATATTTATATTAATATGAATCTATATTAATATACAAATAAATATAACTATATATATATAAATAAATTTATGTATCATTAAATAGATAAAAAATGAAATGGCTTAGTGGTAAAGGTGCAGGTGCGCAAGGGGGAGGTCGCGGGTTCGAATCCGGGTGGAAGCAAGGAGGGGCGTGTGGGCAAGTGCAGAATGCACAGGCAAGGGCAACGTGCGGGAGTGGGTGGGGGTCACCTAGCGCTGATAAAGGGGGGGTCAAGCGCTGTTAAAAGCTCCCCCCCCCCCCCGAATATAAATTTTTTTATTATTTTTTTTTAGTTTTATCAGCACTTTTTAAAAGCGCTGATTAAAGTCGCATTTTATCAGCGCTTTTTTTAGGGCTGATAAAAGGGGTCTTTTTCAGCACTTTTCTGAGTGCTGATAAAAGGGACCCCCCCCATCTTTTCCTCGATTAACAGTTCTTTTTTTAGCGTTGTTAATGCGCTTTTCTAGCACTGATAAAATCCATGTTTTTAGTAGTGGTAATAACAAGTAACATTCCCAGTCACATCTTCGAACACCTTGGTTTCTGGAGATCCCCACCTCTATGAAGTATAGTGGGTCTGCCGCATCACACAGAGTCACTTCTCACAAACCTTGGACTGCTGACGTACTCCTCCTATCGAGTACCATGGGTCTACCATGTCACACAGAGGTGCTCCCCACCATGGGTCTATCGAGTCACACAGAGGCACTCCTCCTCGTGACTTGTGGAGGTACTCCTCCTATCGAGTACCATGGGTCTGCCGCGTCACACAGAGGCACTCCCCACCGTGACCTGCTGAGGTACTCCTCTGGTCATGTACCATTGGTCTTCTATGTCACACAGAGTTGCTCCCCACCATGGGTCTACCGCATCACACAGAAGCGCTCCTCATTGGGCTTGTCAAGTCAATCCAAGTCGAAAAGGTCTGCGGTCGTCAAGTCTCATCCAGCTACTGGGTTCTCGCACTATGCTCGCTCATCTCCAAGAGGATCTGCTCCATGATCTACTGGTTGATACTCCAACCAGCACAAAGTCCCACAAAGAAGCATCTAAAAGGTCTACCACATCAAAAGGGTCTCAACGCAATAGAGGGCATGTCAATCAGATGCTCAGTCTGTGAGTTATTAGCCATTTAGTCCCAGGGGCCTGGTTGGATTCGTGCTCGATTCAACCTGACTATTCCCCATCATAACCCAAAAATCCAGTGGGGTATACTCAAAGGGACTATCTTGCTCCAATATTTCCAATGCCACTGACGGTTCTTCAAACGGACGTCTGGTGCCAACGTTATGGTCAAAAGAAGTAAATGGGGCGTAGTGGGCCCGGTCCAGTCCGACCCGGCCCGACCCGGCCTGGGCCGACCTGGTTTGGTTCGACCCGACCTAACCTGCTAGGTCTGGCCCAGCCCGCATTGTGGCTCGGCCCATTGGTTTCGGCCCAGCCCGCTGGGTCCGGCCCGGCCCGCTGGGCGGTCCGGAAAGTCGAAAGGGGTCGTGGGGGGTTCGGCTGGAGATGGCACGAGGCCGCATGGCGACTCGGTTGGGGCGGCTCATCCAGGAGGGAGGAGGTCGTGGGGAAGCTCGGCCAAAGCAGCTCAGGGCCGCGGGACGGCTCAGTCGGAGCGGCTCGGGGCCGCGGGCAGTTCGGCTGGAGCAGCTCGGGAGGTCGCGGTCAGCGCAGCCGGGTGGCTCGGCAGACGGCGGCAGCGGCGCAGCGAACGGCGGGGGCGACGCGGCGGGCGGAGACGGCGCGGTGGATGGTGGATGCCCGGCTGGCAGCGGTGGCATGGCGGACGGTGGCGGCCCGGCTTGTGGTGGCGGCGCGGCAGACGGTGGTGGCCGGGCGGGCGGTGGTGGCGCGGCAGACGGTGGCGGCCTGGTGGGCACCGACGGTGAGGCAGACAGCAGAGGTCCGGCGGGCGGGGGAAGCGCGGCGGACGGCGGTGGTGGCTCATCCCGATCGGTGGCAGCAGCTCGGCTTGGACGGTAGTGACCGCGGACGGTGCGGCGGGGCCGCAGGTGGCGGAGCCGCAGGGCGCGGTGGTCATAGGTGCCGTAGAGCAGTGTCATTGCGCCATTGCCTTCATTGTGTTTAACACCAAAAATCATCACATGATTTTCGGTGGGTTCGGTCCATGTTTGTCTGGCCCGAACCCTCCGAGTTAGGGTGGTAGCATATAGCTCAACAAGAACATGAAGAAGAACTCCATGCTTTACAACCTCCCGCAACGATTTATTCCCAATCTCAGAAAATAAATCATCTGCGTTCTTTGTTTTAAAAAGGGAAGAAAATGGGAATAGTATTCATACACAAATAAACCCCTACTTTTTTGATTGTTGACGATGAAGAGAGAAGTCGAAGAAGAAGAAGAATCGTTGAGGAAAGACGGATGTCGGTGTCGTCAGTGTTTCCCTCAACTGTTGGTTCATTGATGATGAAGACGTTCCTCATCAACGAACATCCCATGGAAGAAATCTGAGTTGAAGTCGGAGTTCTTCATTAACATTCTTCATTGGTGTTCTTCATTGGAGAGGATAATCCTTCAAATTCTCTCCCAAATCTCTCAATTCCACCCTACAAATGAAAGAGGTTCCAATATAATTAACTTAAGAAGAAATTATGATGGCACACCCAAGTTGGCGTAATTAAGTTACCACATTGGAACAATTAATTAGCTCAATTAATTGGCCCAATTTAATCGTTCAATTTAATGGGAGGGGTGGAATATTGGGGAGTTGGGATGTTTCTCCCCATTAAGATGGGGTGGGTGGTCCCCGCCTCTAAAATTTAAATTTGGGGTTTAGGCTCAGGTGGTCCCCACCACCATACCTCACAAGGGAGGTTTGGTTCTAGTGGACCCCACCTATTAACTTTCAAAGGGTGGTTTAGTTCTAGTGGTCCCCACCATCCAACATCCACATGGGTGTTTCAAATAAAAATAAATTGTTACACAATTTTATTTTTATTTTATTCTTTCACGAAAAACCTAAAAAATTATCTTTCATCCTTGACCAACTGTCGTCGAGGTGAAAGTCTCATTAAGACAATATTGTCACTGCAAGTTCAACGGTTCCCTCAGATTTTTATTCTGAGCATCGGTTCAAAAGTTATAAAAACATGCTCCTATGTTTACTAAACGTACCCAAAAAAAAGTTCAGAAATTCATTTTGGGCTCTCTGGGCCTCGGAATCAAGTGCCGTAAATTTTCGTGGACTTGTAAAATTCCAATTTAATTAAAAAAATAACATGGAAATTTAGGGTCTTTACATTCTCACCACCTCAGGGCTTTACGTTCCCGTAATCCAAAACTCATATCTAGGTAAACAAGTGGGGGTATTGAGCACACATCTGAGCCTCCCGCTCCCATGTGCTCTCCTGGAGGTTCTCATGTTGCCAGCGTACGTGCACCAGAGGTATTGACCACCCATGAAGGACTCACTCATATCGATCCTCAATCTCTATTGGAACCTCTGTAAAAGTCACCCCATCGTTGATGTCTATCTCTCTATGGTTGATAATGAGAGAATAGTCTTGCACGTATCTCCTCGGCTGGAATACGTGGAAGACGTCACGCACCCGGTGCAACTGAGGTGGAAGAGCTAAGTGGTATGCCACCTCGCCAACTCTACTCAGGACCTGAAAAGGTCTGATGAACCTAGGAGATAACTTGTCGCCTCGGCCAAATCTCTGCAAACCTCATCGAGGTGAGACCCGTATAAAGACATGGTCGCCATCTTCGAACTCCAATGGTCTCTGTCTTCTGTCGACAGAAGACTTATGTCTACTCTATGCAGTCTTCATCTGCTCCTGGATGATTTGCACTTTCTCTGTGGTATCCCATACCATCTCTGGTCCCACTAGTGTTGACTCTACTGGGTCAGTCGAGCACAAAGGTGATCTACAAGGTCGCACGTACAATGCCTTGAAAGGTGTCATCCCAATGGTGGAGTGATTGCTGTTATTGTATGAAAAATACACCAAAGGTAAGTGATCCTCCCAGTTGTGACCGAAGTCAAGGACACAGGCACGTAGCATGTCCTCGAGGGTCTGAATAGTCCGTTCAGTCTGGCCAGCCGTCTGAGGATGGAAGGCAGTGCACAAATGAAGCTGCATCCCGAAAGCCTCCAGTAACCCCTTCCATAGTTGGGAAGTAAAATGTGTATCACGATCGGAGATAATCATCGAGGGTACTCTATGTAACCGTAAAATCTCTTATACATAGAGGTGTCCCAAGATCTCTACTGAACCCTGCTCTCTTATCGGTAGGAAGTGGGACGACTTGGTGAATCAGTCGATGATCACCCAGATAGTGTCATGGCCCCTGGGTGTATGTGGAATTCCTATCACAAATTCCAAGGATATCACATCCCACTTCCACTTTGGGACCTCTAAAGGCTGAACCAAGCCTGCTGGTACCTGATGCTCCACCTTCACTTGCTGACAGGTGAGGAACTGAGAGACAAACTCTGCTACTTTTTTCTTCATTATCGTCCACCAGTGTTGTTATCGGAGATCCTTGCACATCTTCACCACTCCTAGATGTACCGCTAGATGGGAAGTGTGTAACTCCCTCAACACTTCCTCTTGAAGTGATACTGGTACCATGGTACATCCTCTAAAGAGGATGACATGCTCCCCACCTTCAGAAAATCCATCAGGTGCTTGTCCTGTGGATATCTAAGCACATCGTGTCTCGTAGTCAGCGTCCCCACATTGCGCCTCCCTGACTCACTGAAGTAGTGGAGGAGTGATTGTAAGAGACTAAAGAAAATTTGCTTCATCTCTATCCACAAAGGATATCTATAAAGTAGCCAGCTACTCTGTCACCTCACCTAGTTGTTGTATACCAGACCTTCTGCAAATTGCATCTGCTACAACGTTCCCCTTCCCAAAAGTATAGACTTTCTCAAAGTCATAGTCCAGTAGGAACTCAATCCAATGTTGTTGTCTCAGGTTCAAGACCTTCTGGGAGAAGATATATCTAAGACTCTTGTGATCAGAGTACAAGATAAAACACTCACCCATCAGATAGTGTTTCCACGTCTTCAAAGTTAAGACCACTGCTACTAACTCCATGTCATGGGTAGTATAGTTGTGCTCATGTTTCCTCAGCTGTCGAGAACCATATGAGATCACTTCTCACTCCTACATTAGGACACATTCGAGCCTAGTCCTTGATGTGTCACAGTAAACTACATACCCTACGCCCTCATATGGAAGCCTCAAGATGGGGGCACTAGTCAGCCTTTGCCTCAGCTCTTGAAAACTCTCATGGAATCTCTCCAACCACACGATGGGTTTCCCCTTCTTCATCAATGATGATAGTAGTGCTGTAACTCTGGAGAAATCTAGAACAAACCTCCAGTAGTAACCATCCAAACCCAGGATTCTCCGTAACTCTATCACACTTATGGGTGGCTCCCAAGCAAGTACCGCCTCAATATTTGTTGGATCCACTACAACTCCAGCCTCTGATATGACATGTCCCAGAAAGTTAACATCTCGAATCCAAAACTGGAAATTTGAGAGCTTATCATAAAGCTGGTGCTCTTGGAGTGTGTCCAGTACTACCCACAAATGATAGACATGCTCTTCCTCAGTAGTCGAGTAGATCATAATGTAATTAATGAAGACTACTACAAAGCGATCAAGGTATATCTAAAAGATCATGTTCATGAGTCCCATGAACACTGCTAGAGATTTGGTCACGCCGAATGGAATAACAAAGAACTCGTAATGGTCGTACCGACACCTGAAGGTCGTCTTATGTACATCCTCATCTCGTACTCTGAGCAGGTGATATCCTGGTATGAGGTTTATCTTTGAGAATAACCGTGCTACCTTCAGCTGAACAAAGAGGTCGTCAATCCTCAAAAGTGGGTACTTTTTCTTCACTTTCACCTGGTTCATGCCCCGATAGTCAACACAAATAATCAAGCTTCTATCCGCCTTCTTGGAGAACAGAATTGGGGCTGCCTAAGGGGAAACACTGGGTTGGATGAATCCCTTCCCCTACAAGTCCTCTAGTTGTACCCATAGCTCATGAAGCTCCGCGAGAGCCATCTGATACACTGGTGTAGATATCGGTGTCGTCCAGGGGTAAAATTTAATTTAAAAAGTCCACCTCTCTGTGAGGAGGTAGACTAGGAACATCATCATAGAAAACATCTGCGTACTAGTCCACCACTACAGGATAACTTGGACTCTCCACATCAACCTCTCTGAGGGTAAGGCTAGCCAACTATTGTGTAATCGGTTGCACCCTCCTCTGGGTAAGTCCATCCTGCGCTACATAGGCTCCCTTCTCGCCGGTGAAGGTAAACCCGGTCCCATCCGTGCGGACACACTGCACATTTCACCTAATATAGTATATCTAATCATGGAATATAGATAACCAGTCCATACCCAAGATGATGTCATAAGACCTCGATGCCGCTACTAGGAGATATCATTCGAAGCTCTCACCTCCTAGAGTAAGCTCTCACTACTGGCACCAGTGCGTAATCATCAAATCCGCTCTTGTAGGGGTCTCTATCCTGGAGAATCAAGCCAACAACTCTGTCGGAATCTTCGATCTCCGAAAGAGGGAAGTGGAAATAAAAGAATGACTGGAACCTGTGTCTATAAGTACTACAGCTAAGGTGGAATAAACACATATCGTACCTCATATCATCTCTGGATCACCGTGATCATAGGCTTAAACTGCCTGTAACTGAGCTCTCCCATGTGGTCGGGGTGGACCACCTAGTGATGGTGGTGGTAACATCTCGAATCGTCGCCCACCGCCAGTTGCATGGTCAGCTCCTCTACCATGTCCACCTGCTCCCTACAGACCTCCTCGGTTGAACCTCTGTCTCTGCCTAAGCGTTCCTTCGACCATCTTCTGATCATCTGTATGACGGTTCGGACAGTCATGAGCCATGTGACCCTGCCCGTCGCATGCATAACACTGCCCGCTCCTGGCATGACTATCTCTGCCTCTGGTGCTCCGCACAACCGACCCTGAGTCATGCAGTCATCCACATGTATGTCTGGTCCTCTTGGACCTCTGCGCCATCTTTCTGATTCCAGGTGCATAAGACTCTGCTACGTGACAAATTTTGGTGGGTCTCACTACTGGTGACTACTCAGCAAGGAAACTCTCTACTAAGAGGACTCTCTCTAACACCTCCCCCTGAGTCAGGATGCTGAGTGAGATCATCGAAGCCATGATCTCTCGCATGACCCCATGCTCAAAGGTCTGGGCCCTAAAGAATGGGTCCCGCACCATATCTGTTTATTAGCGTGAGAGGTCAGTGAACCTCGCTGAGTACTGAGCTACAGTCATGTTTCCCTACTACAGATGAAGAATCTTTTGTATGCGCACAGCGCAAAGAGTCGCTAGAACAAACTCTACCCGAAACAGGCTCTCGAAGTCTGCCTAGAGAAGAGTCACCACATCATGAACCAACATCATCAAGCTCCACCATATGCCCGCTACTGCCTGTAGATGGATGGTGCCAAGGATCACCATGAGATTGGCTAGTGTCCCTACGGGTCGAAAGACTCTCACCATAGGCTCCATCCAATCCTCAACCTCTTGTGGGTCCATCTCTCCCCTAAAACTGGGTGGCCTCTAGTGTTAGAACTCATGCAATGCACTTAAGAAGTGTGCACTATCTGCTATTGGGGCTGGTGGCATTGGTGACCCAATGGGTAATGGTTTCACTGGTGCCTCCACTAGGGCCTCTACTAGAAAAGGGCCCTACACCAAGGCCTCATCGCTCGGTGGTCCATTAGTGCGTACAACTCTCAGAACCCTAGATAGTTGTTCATGTGGAGGCATCCTAAAAAGAACTGGTGCACCCTAGTCAATAAGTTATACCTGGTGAGCTGACTCAAGAGATAACAAAGAAAACTCTTGGAAACACACATGCAATTAGTGTTTTCATGCACTGAGTCTGAAATCGGAAGTCAGGGTCCTGGTGTATGGATACATCGGTCACCGCACCAACACTGGACTCCCTAAACTAAAAACCGCACTCATTACCCTTAACATTATTGCTTCATAGAAAAGTTCATAGTCCTAGTTCTTTGGTAGAACTGACTCCTCTGATACCAATTTTTAATGACCCATCCCCCGGGGCCCGTTCCGTGACTACCCCAAGTCCACCTTCCATAGTCTAGGGGCAGGAGACTAGCACCAAAAGGCGTATTCCCTAAAACTAGGAAGGAATTGTCTTTATAACCTGTAAACACACTCAACCAAGCACAAATCAAGATACGAACAACAAGTCAACTGTATAACAAAAAGAGTGATGAAAGTAAAGGGGTCGGAATACAAGCCCAACAATAAAGGTACAAGTACAACTGAAATACAAAACAACTGAAGAAAGAGAAAATTCAGCTACTGGATCATCCTCTGAGGTTACTACCTAAAGGGTAGGTATATATCACCTCATCAGCACTCCACGTCCACTCGTCTCCTCTACGTACTGACACGTCATATGGTCCACCTCCTAGCACCGTCTAGTCCTGGTACTCTCAGCCTCAGTCAGCGTTGTCCATCATCTGTATCCAACACAACAAGGTACAAGCATAACCAATGTAGGGGTGAGTATAACAATACTCAGTAAGGACCTCGAGACCCTCAAGGTATCACAAAAACCACCAAGGATAAACCACAAAGTATGAAATCAACAGATAACCCTACTTAGGAATATGCCCATACATATACCTAAGTTATCAGGTAATCCATCTCAATCATGAGGAAAACACAGAGATATTGACTCAACTCACACTAGGATTTATTCTAGGGGTAGTAACAAGTAAAATTCACAGTCACATCATCAAACACCTCGGTTACTGGAGATCCCCTCCTCTATCGAGTATAGTGGGCATGTCATGTCACATAGAGGCGCTTCCCACAAACCTTGGACTACTGAGGTACTCATCTTCTCGAGTATTGTGGGTTTGTCGTGTCACACAGAGGTGCTCCCCACCATGGTTCTGTCGCGTCACATAGAGGCGCTCTCCCTTGTGACTTGCTGAGGTACTTGTCCTGTCGAGTACCGTGGGTCTGCCGCATCACACAAAGGCACTCCCCACCGTGGCATGTTGAGGTACTCCTCTTGTCATGTACCGTGGGTCTGCTGTGTCGCACAGAGGTGCTCCCCACCAAGGGTCTACCACGTCACATAGAGGCTCTCCCCACTGGACCTGTCAACTCACTCCAAGTCAAAAAGGTCAGTAGTCGTCAAGTCTCAGCCAGCTACTGGGTTCCCGCACTATGCTCGCTCGTCTCCAGGAGGATCCACTCCACGAGCTGCTGGTCGATAATTCAACAGGAAATAAGTCCCACGAAGAATCATCTCAAAGGTCTTCCACATCATAGGGGTCTCAATGCAATAGACGGCGCGTCAATCGGATGCCCAGTCTGTGAGTTATTAGCCTTTTTAGTCTCGGGAGCCCGCTTGGATTCGTGTTTGATCCAACCAGACCATTCCTCATCTTAATCCAAAACTTCAGTGGGGTATACTAAAAGGGACCATATCGCTCCATGATTTCCAACACCACTGAAGGTTCCTCAAACAGATTCCTGGTGCCAAAGTCATGGCCAAAAGAAGTAAATGGGTTATAGTGGGCCCGGGTCCGGTCGGACCGACCCGGCCCGACCCGGCCTGACCCTATGGGTCTGGCCCGGCCCTCTAGGTCTTTCTCGGCCCACTAGGAGGTCTGGAAGGCCACAAGGGGCTGTGAGGTGTTTGGAAGTGGATGGCGCAAGGTCACATGGCGACTCGGCCAGGGCGGCTCGGCCAGGAGGGCGGAGGTCGTGAGGTGGCTCATTCGGAGCGGCTCGGGTTGTAGCGTGGCTCGATCAGAGTGGCTAGGGCCCACGGGCGATTTTTCCAGAGCGGCTTGGGAGGCCACGGGTGGCACGGCTAGGTGGTGGCTCAGTGGACGGTGGTGGTGGCTCGGTGGATGGTGGCAGCGGCGGGGTATACGGCGGTGATGGCTCGACGAACCGCGGTGCGGCGGACGGCGGGGGCGGCTCGGCGAACGATGGCAGTGGAGCTGTGGATGGTGGTGGTAGCTCGGCAGATGGGAGCGGTGGCTCAGCCCGGTCGGTGGTGTCGGCTCATCCTGGACGGCGGCTGTCATGGGCGGCACGGCGGGGTCGTGGCTGGCGAAGCCGCGGGGCGCGGTGGTCGTGGGTTCCGCGAAGCTGTGTCATTGCGTTGTCACCTTCGTTGTGTTCAACACCACAAATAATCACAAGATTTTTAGAGGGTTTGTGCCATGTTTTTTTTGCCCGAACCCTCCGTGTTAGGGTGGTAGAATATGGCTCAACAAGAACTTGAAGAAGAACATCAAGCTTTACAGCCCCCCGCAACAATTTATTCCCAATCCTAAAAAAGAAATCATCTGCGTTCTTTGTTTTAAAAAGGGAAGAACATGGGAATAGTATTCATACACAAATAAACCCCTACTTGTTTGATTGTTGATGACAAAGAGAGAATTCAAAGAAGAAGAAGAATCATTTGGAAAAGACAGATGTCGGTGTCATCGGTGTTTCACTCGATTGTCAGTCTATTGATGTTGAAGGCGTTCCTCGTCAACGAACGTCCCATGGAATAAGTCGGAGTCGAAGTCAGTGTTCTTCATTGATGTTTTTCGTTGGATTTCTTTTTTGGAGAGGATAATCCTTCATGTTCTCTCCCAATTCTCTCAATTCCACCCAACAAATGAAACCGGTGCCAATATAATTAACTTAAGAAGAAATTGTATCGGCACACCAAAGTTGGCATAATTAATGTACTGTGTTGAAATAATTAATTAGCTCAATTAATTGGCCCAATTTAATGACTCAATTTAATGGGAGGGGTGAAATATTTGGGAGTTGGGAGGTTTCTCCCCATTAAGAGGGGTCTGGTGGTCCCCGCCTCTAAAATTCAAATTGGGGGTTTAGGCTCAGGTGGTCCCCACCACCATAACCTCACAAGGGAGGTTTAGTTCCGGTGGACCCCACCCCTTAACTTTTAAAGGGTGGTTTAGTTCTGGTGGTCCCCACCTCCCAACATGCACATGGGTGTTTCAAATAAAAATAAATTGTTACACAATTTTATTTTTATTTTATTCTTTCACGAAAAACCCAAAAAATTATCTTTCACCCTCGACCAACTGTCACCGAGGTGAAAGTCTCCTTAAGCGAATATCAGCACTGCGAGTTCACCGATGCTCTCAAATTTCAATTCCGAGCACTGGTTCAAAATTTATAAAAACCCGCTCGTACGTTTAATGAACGTACCCAAAACAAAGTTCAGAAATTAATTCCGGGCACTCTGGGCCTTGGAATCAAGTGTCGTAAATTTTCACGGACTCATAAAATTACCATTTAATTAAAAAAATTACATGGAAATTCCTAGTATTTTCATAGTTTATGAAAAAAATTTATAAAAATTAATCTTCTTTTAAAGTATTAAATTAATCATTAAATACTCATGAATTACAAAAATACCAACACAATAATGTAATTATATTATATTATCACTTATAGGATGGATAATTTTTTTATACTATCATTGGTAATATTCCTATTCACCTGGAAAATTTACTATTCATAGGGGTCATATTACTATTTATAAGGGTAAAATTACTATTCATAAGGGTATGTTACTATTCACCAACAGTTAAGTTTGTCCAATCAGACTCTAAACATCTTAATGATAGCAACTTTGTATATGAAATTTTCAAAATTCAAAACACATAAGAGGAAAATTTGTGTTTAAAGGTTACATAATAGTTCATTTAATCATTATGTGGCATTGTGTTTCTTAATAGAATTTTATGTGATTATGACATTACTATAAAAAGGGATAAATTTACTTAATAAAAGTTTGGGTCATTACCGGATCCCTTTGTAGTGTTGAGTTATTTTTATTTAAAGAGCTTGAGGTCGTAAGATATGTATAGTTAGAGGAGGTTACAATTATATAATTGATCTTGTTCCAAATGGTTTCATCTATTCAAAGAACTCTAAAGGTGGGATAATTCCTCTTTGACTTTATTTATGTTAAAGAGAAAAACTATACCTTTGTTGGTACACCTGGAATTCATCATTAAAATCCATTTTAAGGGTTTGTATCAATTGTTTCATCAATGGAATTATTTCCATAATTATCCAGTGGTTATTTCATTGTTGTATTTATTTTTTTGGGTTGGTTATAGTTTTATTCAAATAATATTTTCACACAAGAGGTTATACCACCTATAAAAATTATTCCATAGTTGTGATACCTTATCAAAAGGATGTTTGTTGGTTATTCTCACCTAACTAAAAGGTGAAACACTTGGGATCAGGTTGCTCCTTGTAGAAAATACTAGGTTTCATTTGCTCCCACAAAAGTCTAGTTAGATTTTGTTATACTCTCATATAAAATTCATGGGTTGGTATTCAACACATTTTAAATTTATAGGTTTATATTACTCCCATGTAAAATTATCTCTCTTATATTATTTGGTTTCATACTCTATCAGTTAGGGTGTGAGGAGTTAACTAATTTGATTAGACTAAATCATTATAAAATTATTTTTGTTCACATGTTTATTTTTTTCACACACTCTAAACACATTCACTATTATTATTCATTTATGAAATAATTTTTAATATTTTTAAACCACCAAATACTGCAGTTATTTTTTAATAACTTTGATAATAAATAAAAAATAAAATTCAACCCCCTGCCATTATCTATTACCATCAACCATTTCAACCACTTAATTGGTATCAAAGGAGAACCTTCTTAAGGATTACTTAGCTCTATTATTATTTTTCCTGATACCAAAAATTGGTACCAAGGGTTGACATTAAAAGGATAGTTTCAACTTCTTATATATTTCTATGATTATTCTTTTCTGATCTAACTTGTATCCTAGTCCTAAACAAGACTAAGGAAAGATATATTTTAGTTATGGAAAATCATAAGATTAACTTTTTTAATCAAATGATACCACCTCATTTCAATGGAAGTGTCTATGAATACTAGAAATAATGAATGTAGGTATTTTTGAATAATATAGGTATTGAATATCAGAATATCATGGTTAGATAATTTAAAATACCAGAGGTTGAACTTCAAAAAATAACTAGAAATGATTATGAAAAATATGCCTTGAATTATAAAGTAATGAATTAAATTTATTTTTTACTTAGTAGAAGTGTTTATATTCTTATATATTCTTATAAAATTGATTTTGAAATTTTGAGGAATTTAAAAGTAACTCATTAAGGAACTGATAAATTTTATAGAACTATGATTGGAATTCATAGGGTAAAATTTCAATAATTTAGAATGTATCATCATGAAAGTGTAAATGAGATGATCAATATATTCACAATTATTTTGAATAACATGGTTGTGCTTTGAGATAATGAATAAGGAAGTGATGATTGAAATACTTTGATCCTGACCAAAGAAATGGAATTCCAAGAAGGTAGCTATCGAAGAAAGAGAATGTTTTTCATAATACTCTCTGGTTGAGCTAATTGGATCTCTATTACAATAAAATCTTGAATTAAAGAAAACTGATCTTGATTTATCTGAAAAAAAGAAAGGGAGTATATTTTAAATATAAATATGTTTATTATAACTCTTCCAATAATTAATTAGATTATTTTATCTTAAATAATGTTGATTATCTAAATCAAGTTGCATAATGCAATCAAGGACTCGTAAAAGAAAATAATACTACCGAAAAGGATGAAGGAGAATGTAATAAATTATAGAAGTATTTCAAAAGAAAGGGTATGAGAGGTAAATAAATTATTATTTTTTATGAATGAATAAATCCTAGCCCTACCAAATATGAATGTCCTATGTTTAAATAATAAGGGAAAATAAGAATTATAAGAAGGAAATGAAACATTCTTATCAAGCTAATTTGAGTTGTACTAAAGATCTAGAAAGTGGGAAGGAAACCATTAACCTTGCTCTCATGAGGAAAAATCCTAAGGTGATAGATCCCTTTGATGATATGTTAAAACCAATTGGTTTCTATTTAATGGTTGCATCAAATAAGGTCAATAATTCTTCTAATTATGATTTTGATTCAGGGACTTCCTATAATTATAATTATGATAAATATAAAGTTAAATAATTAAGTGATTTATGTTATGAATTTCAAGAGGAAATGAAAAATATTTCTAAAAAGTATGAAAATTTGACCAAGGTTTATAAAACGGTTTTTAATGAAAATAAAAAAAAATTGGAAAATGAAATGTTGAAGATTTATATTTCTGAGTTTTATAGAGAAAATATTTTTTTGAAAATTGATTTGTCTAAACTATAAAAGAATAATCATAGTTTGAGAAATTTTTATTTTAGTGCTAAGGATAATTTTTTTGATGATTTTGAAATTATTCAAAAGTAAAATATGAAACTCAAGTCTAAGATCTTAATTTTTAAGTAAATGTTATCTAAATTTACTATTTGATTTCATTCTTTAGATAAATTTATGATATTGAAAAAAATGTCAAAATATAATAGAAATTGTCTTCTATGTGATAATATATTGCCTAAAATATATAAAAATATGTTTCTTAAAGGTAAAAAGGATTGTATCTCATTTATTAATTGTTTTAGATGTGATTTATTTAGACATTATAATTATGATTTTTTATTACCATTTTTTCAGTATCTTGGATATACAAAAAATTAAATTTTTAAATATACTTTTAATGTTAAGAAAACAAACCCATCTAGAGCATGGGTACCTAAAGGTATTGTTTTAAATCCTATTATACTAAACCTTTTTGAGATTCCCAGGTATTTTATTTTTTTTCCACCATGCATATTCATATTTATTATATTATGGTATGTTGGCATGTTCTTTAATATTTATTTCATTTTGATTAGTGAGAATGTATTCTATGTTTTATTTTATGGTTTACTCACATGTACTAAATATTTATTTTTTTAACAAACTATTTACATATATTTTTAAAAAAAATTAATATCATATTATTTATTTTTTTGGATACTTTTAAAAAAATTCTATAAATCATTAAAAAGAGAGAAAAAATGGGAAGAAATTTTGAAATTGGTATGTTGTTTTGTAATTATTAAAAAGGATGAGGTTGTTGGATTGGATCCTTTTGAACACTTTATTTATTTATCATTTTGATAATTAAAAATATTTTTGTTTTTATTTAGAGTAATAATTTTGGGAATTTAATTTTTAATTAATTATTTCATCATTTATTATTATTATTATTATTATTATTTATATTTATTTTTGGTTAAAATTTATAAAAAAAATAATTTTCAAAGTTTATTTTTTACCCTTATGCCTCTGGTGTTAATTAATATTTACCTTTATGTGAGTTTTGAAAGTCTTCTTTTACCCACACACAAGTTTTCTCGTGCACTTACATAATGTTTAGAAAGTATTTATTACCCTTGCGTGAACTTTTCTTAGACTTATATCAGTTTTAGTTACCCTTATGAAAGGATTTTAAAGTTCTCTTTATCTTACACAACTTACCTTTTACCCTTATGTAAGTAGTTTATATTTCTGTTCACCATTATGAAAACCTAATGGTTACCCTTACGCAAGTCAAAATACCCTTACACGGTGTGTTTGTTACCTATATAAATGCTTATATATTTCCTTTATACCCTTATGTAGCATGCTTAATACCCTTACGTAACCTATGAAGTTTTTATTTTACCTTTATGTGGTGTTATATATACCTTTATACATCTTCTAATTCTATCATTAAACAAAGTAAGAAATCTCTCTTATTACACTTATGTAATATATACAAAATCCTTATTACCTTTACATAGAATGTTCAAATTATATCTTACCTTTACTCATGGAATTGTTTTGAACCTTACATAGTTATGAGATTCTAATTTTCTCCAGATGACTCTGTTTTATAATATTTATGGTATTTTTATTTACTGTATAATTTTTTTTAAGAACTTAATTATTTTAATCATTTTAAAAATTATCATTAATGATATAGAATCTATAAAAAAAAATTATACATTGTTTTAAACAAATTTAAATGAAGATTAAATATGCTCAACATTCACGCATAAACATTCAGCATGAAACTTCAAATAATTAAAATTTATTATTTTAAGTTGATTTGTTTGTTTATATTGTTTCTAAATTAATATTAGATATTATCAAACATATTCAAATATTTTAATTATTTTAAATGAAATTTATTTTAAGATTTATATTATCAAATGTTTAATATTAAAGGATATTTATTGGCCTCCTCTAGTTTTAATTCTCACAAATCATTCTTATTTATGATTCAAGTTACATTGTTTTAAATCTTGTTTTATCTTGTTTTATCATGATTCATAAAGTTAAATTATGTATAATTATGATTAAATATGACCTTGATCTATTCTGTTAGTGTGTTGCTACATAAGACAGGTTAGCAATAATTTTTCTAAGTATAATCTACTGATAGCTAAGTTACCGATGCCTAACAAATTGACAGATGACCTACCGACGCCTGACCTACTGATGCCTAACCTACCAATGCCTGACCTACTGACATCTGACCTACTGACACCTAACCTATCGACATAGAGAATGACTGACACTAATAATTTTTCTAAATGTATAAGATACCAACGACATGACCTATTGGTTGAGTGACTGACTGACAGAACGACTCAGAGTTTTTACAAGTATGAGCTACTGATACATGAGTTCCTAATACCTGATTTACTGATGCACCACCTACTGAAATCTCTACCAATCGATCTTGAATTACCTATGAAAGTTCAATATACTGATAGAATTATCTACCGATAGACTGACTTATCGAAAGCTTGATACACTGACAGTATGAGTCACTGACAGCATGAGATACCGACAGTCTGAGATGCCGATAGACTGATACATCGATGATCTGTCACATAAATTCCAAATTATTACTAACGGTCATATTTGTGTTATTTAGTGCTATTTATTCTACTAATGATCTTTTAAATAAAACGTTTATGACATTTTTAGATCACAATGTGAGGTACGAGGTACCTGCACATGATCGAGAACATGCTCCTTGTTAGATGACATGTATAAAGCGCATACCTGATCAAAAAGGTTGTGCACACTCATATATGAAAAGTGAAGGATAGAGCTCATGAACCTCATAGAAGAAGACAATATCTTCCTATTATGCATAAATGTATACATTGCTTAGAACTAAAATTCCATGAACATTTGTAGCAACAAAATTAGAATATAAAAACACTTCAAGGAAGAATCTACCTTCTTGGAAACATAAGACAAAATAAAAAATGAAACTCTATTTTGCTGTCTCTTTCTAGAAGTAGACCCTATCTTCACTTCTACTATCTTTAAGGAGTAAAGAATCTTCAAATCACATTACACATATCTGTATAAACCCTATTCTCATTATATTTATCTACCTATGTACATTATTTACATTTTGAGTAGTGTGTGTGTATCTATTATATAAACACGTTCTTTATCTTATTCAAAACTATAAGATACATTTATATCTGCACAAATTTATCTTTTTACACCTTACACTCCCATAGATAATAGTGGAAGATGTCCCTGCATGGACTGTCTGTTTGTTTTGTACTCCCACGAATATTGTTAAAGAGTTCTGTTGATCTGGACAACTTGTATGTTATTGTATACCCCAATCTAGGGTGTGGATAAAGTTTATTTATATAAATTTCTTGGTAGAAATTGATCACAAATTGGAGAGGACTATTTCTCTGCTTGAGAATAAACCTCATTTTTTAATCTTTTATTCTTTTTCAAGTTTAGTTTTTATTATTTGTTTTTGTTTATCCAAACCAGAAAACTTCACTTCACTCTGATAGTTAATCTTAGATAGTGTTTATATTAGAATTTAATTTAGTAAACCATTTTCAAAAGTTAAAATAGTAATTTATATTATCTTAATGGATAACTAATCAATATTTGAGAAATCATTAAAATAATCAAATCTTTTATAAATCTGTTACTTTGGTTAACTGGGCCGTATTTGATTTTAAATTGGGGGATTTTTAAATAAGAATTTTAGACAAAAAGAATATAGGAACTCAATTAACACTCTCTTGAGTTTCCTACTCTATCCAACACTCTGTATCAAATTTTTTCTTACTCTCAACATTTTCAAAGTTTATAACTATTTTCATTTATGATTTTAGTTGTGTTTTAAAGATCTCTAAATATCTGTCAGTTCAAGATTTATTGTTCTTTAAAATATTTTAAATCTTTTTTAAATGGAAAATAGACATGAAGGTTCTGCAACCAGAAAACCTCCCTACATTATGGCACAAATTATGCCCAATGGAAAATTAAAATGAAAATTCATTTAGAAAGTATGGGTTTTGAAGTCTGGTCTGTTGTACTTGATGAATATAAAATTACTACTACTACTAGGAACACTTGGGATTATTCCACTAAGGTAGTCTACAATAATAACTATAAATCTATGAATTCCTTATACTTATCTTTAGGGGATGAATAATTTAATAGTATTTCTACATGTAAAACAACATTTTAAATTTTGGATATACTAGTTGTTTCACATGAAGGAACCATTAATGTTAAGGAAATGAGGCTAAAAACATATACTATTAAATATGATAACTTTAAAATGAAACCTAATGAACCTATCATTGACATTTATCTTAGGTTCAATGAAATTGTAAATATTATGGTCTCTTTGGGAAAGACAATCACATCCAAGGAACAAGTAATGAGAATTATCAGATGTTTACTAGAATGATAGAGAGGAATCTTGGTTTCAATAAGGGAATCCTATGATATCAACACTCTACCAGTAAAGAAAATGATAGGTAAACTAATGATGTATGAGGAAGAACTGAAGGTACATAGAGAAGAATATGATGAACCAAAGATAAAGTCAGTGGATTTCAAAACCACTACTTATAAACACAAAGAAAGAGAGAAACTAAAAGTTTATGCTGAAAGTTCCAGCAATGAAGAATCATAAAGTGACGGTGATGAGGAAGTGTATCATATAGCCAAAAGGTTCAAAAGTTTCTATAGAAAGAATAAATTATTTATAAATCCTAGTTATAAAGGGAAGCATGACATCAAGGGCAACTGGAAAAAGGACTCGAAGAGGAGGGATAATACTACTGAAATAGTCTGTTATGAGTACAAGAGGAGAGGACATGTGAAATATAACTGTCCAAAGTTAAAGTATAAAAATAAGTATGATGAATAATATATAAGATATAAGAAGGAAATTAAGGCCACCTGGAGTTTTTTAGAGGATAGCTCCAACGAATCTGAGTCATCACATGATGATAAGGCTGAAAAATAAAATATGTGTTTAATGATAAACACGTCTGAGGTAACCCTATAATATCCTATATATTATTATTATTATTATTATGGAGATGTATCTAATTCTAAAAAGATGAAAAATAAAGAGATTTTTTAATACTGTAAAATGCTTGAGGAAACATGCAAGGAAATAAATCCTAAGTATAAATCTCTTAAAAATCAACCTGCTCTTTTAGTTTCTATTGATTCTGAACTTACTATTGAAAAGGAAAATAATGCTCAATTGCTTAATGAGAATAATGAACTTAAACGATCCAATTATAAATTAAAGAAGTATCTCGATAAGTTCACAAAAGGTAAATATACCTTAGTTCAAATGCTTGGAAAACAAATTCTCCAAAATATACTACAGGTATTCATTATCAACCTGGAAAAAGAAATTTTATTAAAAACTATTTTATATCAAAATCTATAAAATTTGGTTTTGTTCCCAAAATTGAAAAACATATTGTATGTTACAGCACTGGAAATACTTTCACTACTTCTAGTTTTTCAAGAACCAATAGATTTTATTTTTCTAAGACATTAAAAACTTCTTATAGGATACCCATGAAATAAATTTGGGTTCCTAAATATTTAATTACTACTATTACTAGACATAAGTAATTCTGGGTACCAAAATATTTTTTTTGTTTGAATTGTTTTTGTAGGAAAGTTGTTTGAATAGTTCCTATAAGAGAATATGGTACTTAGATAGTGGGTGTTCAAGACATATGATAGGGGACTATTAGATATTAAAGAAACTTATCAAGATTGATGGTGGGAATTTCACCTTTGGTGATAATGAAAAAGGAAAAAAATTAGACTTGGCCAAATCGATAACACTGATTCAATTTTAATTTCTAAAGTTATTTTTGTTGATGGTATTAATTATAATCTTCTTAGCATCTCACAGTTATGTGATGATGGATTTCATGTTAAATTTGAAAATGATTCTTGTAATGATTTCAATTCTAAGAATGGTGTAGTATTCAGTGTTTTTAGAAATGAAAATGTTTATGCTGTGAATTTAGATTCTATAGTTTCTAAAAAAATTTCTTTCTTGGGTGCCTTTCACAATAATTCTTAGATCGAGTATAGTATATTAGGACACTGTAATATTCACTCCCTTAGAAATATTACTAGAAAAGGACTAGTCAAGGATCTACCTAAACTTGAGTTTCCAAATGATAAAGTCTGTAATCCTTGTCAAATGGGAAAATATCATAAAATATCTTTCAAACCAAAGAAAGAAGTTTTAACTTCTCAACATCTTGAGTTGGTTCACATGGATTTGTTTGGACCTTCTAGAGTTTCTAGTTTAAATGGGAAGCACTATGTTTATGTTCTAGTAGATGAATTTTCTAGATATACTTGGACTTTATATTTTGCTCAAAAAAGTGAAGCATGTTCTTATTTGACAAAGTATTCTAGGTAAGTAGAAAACTTAAGTGGACTTAGGATGAAAACCTTAATAAGTGATAATGACTGTGAGTTTTAAAATCAAGAATTTGAATCATTTTTCTCAAAAAATGGATATAGTCATAACTTCTATGCTTCTAGGACACCCCAGTAGAATGGAGTTGTAGAAAAAAGAAAAGGAACCTTATAATAAATAGCTTGAACTATGATCAGTGAATATGATTTACCTATTTGTTTTTAGAAGAATCTATGAATAAAACTTTTTACATAATTAATAGAGATTTAATTAGACCTATCCTTAATAAAATACCATATTATTTATATAATAATAGGAAGAATAAGGTTAATTACTTTAATTATTTTGGTTGAAAATTCTATATCCTTAATACAAAAGATAATCTAGAGAAATGTTCCTCCAAGAGTGATGAAGTAATTTTCTTAGGTTATTCAACCTCTAGAAAAGCCTATATGGTCTTTAATAATAAAACCAAGTGTGTGGAAGAATCAATACATATCAAATTTGATGAAATAGACCCACATGAACCAAAAACATCCTAAGAAAATATTGAGGACAATCTTTCAAATCTAGACTTAAATCCTAAAGTGTCTGATTCTATTGTCAAACAAGCATAAAGTTCTGTAAAATCTCCAGATTCTGACCATTGAGAACCCAAACATATAGATGAACTGAACGTAACCACCCCATATTTTTCTAGACATGTTAGAACCCTTAAAAACTATCCTCTATATGTTATTTTTTGAGACTTAGATAATGGAACACATACTAGATATTCTCAAAGAAACTAGGTTGAACATCAATACTTTTTGTCACATATTGAACCTAATAACATCAATGATGAAATTAATGATGAATTTTGGGTAATGGATATTAAAGAAGAATTGAATCAGTTTGAAAAAAAAAATTAAAATTTTTTATAGACCTAAGGACACCTTGAAAATAGGCACTAAGTGGGTGTTTATAAATAATGTAGATGAAGATGGAATTATAGTAAGTAATAAGGATAGATTAGTTGCACAAGGTTATAGTCAATACGAAGTAATAGACTATAAAGAAACCTTTGAACATATTTCCTAACTTGAATCTATTAGAATATTTCTATATTATACAACACATATTAATTTCAAACTCTATCATATGGAAGTTAAAAGTTCATTCCTAAATGGTTTTATAGTTGAGGATGTATTTTTAATAACCCCCTGGTTTTAAAAACCCTAATTTTCTAAATCATGTTTTTAAATTAACAAAATATTTGTATGGTTTAAAATAGGATCCAAGAGCTTGGTATGATATGATCAGCACATTTCTTACTTCTAAAGGTTTTACAAAAAGCTAATTTTTACTCTACTCTTTTCATAAAAATAATTTATAAAGATGTTTTAGTTGTTCCAATATATTTTGATGACATTATCTTTTGATCTTAAAAAACCCTTTATGTATTGATTTTTCAAAAATGATGCAAATTGAATTTGGAATGAGTTTAATGGGTGAATAAAAATAATTTCTTTGATTTCAAATTTTTCAAAATAAAGAAGGTATTATTTTAAATCAAATTAAATACAATAAATATCTATTAAATTGTTTTAATTTGGATAGAAAAAAAGTAGTGATACTCCTATGAGTACCACCTGTAAATTGGATCTTAATGAAAATGGAAAATTAGTGGATCAAACCAATTATAGAGGTATGATTGTAATTATTCTTTACTTGAATTCTATCTGACCTGATATTATGTTTAGTGTATGTATGTGTGCTTGTTTTCAAGAAAATCCTAAAGAGTCGCATCTACTTGCTGTTAAAAGAATTTTCAAATACCTCAATGTTTCAACCTAATTCGCATTGTATGTGGGTGAACAAAATGTTCTGATGGATAAAAACTAATTGCCTGTTGTTATAGAGAGTTTTCACATCAGTTTCACCATTTTGTTTTGACCTGATTCGTGTTGTACCATGGGGGTTGGGAAAATGGCTCGACAGATAGTAATAAATTGTCCATTATTATGAAGGGTTCCTCATTGGGTATGATGTCCTCAGATGGTCTCCAACTGGTTTATTTATGGAGCTAGAAACACCCAAAGACCCTAGTATCCATGATTCATTAACTGTATTTCCAAATTCAGGTGCTTGTTGGATGACGATTTGGCCAACGACACTTAAGGATTCTATTGGTTGAGAGGATGGTAGGCCGAGCTCATCACAACCTTTTAGAAGGAAATATTTCCTACCCTGGGACTCTCTTATAGATTTTACCAGTGTTAATATATTTGTGAATCCTTGGTTCTTTCCCAAGCATGTGTATGTGGGTTACCCCTAGGTTTCAAGATTAACCATATATACGCATGTGTCGGGGATTACTAAGACAGTTCTAGTTTAATCTGTATGATGAGGCACTCTGGAGTTTATCACCATCTAGGGGGGCAGAAGTGGTTTCGCTATTGGGATTGAACCTATAAGATGGGATTCCTATGTATTCTCATGAGGGGAATCATAATCCACATAGTTCAGTGCTTCTTAACTAGAAACATCACCTTTTAAGGTCATGCAACAAGGACCCATACATGAGGTTTAACATCATATGGTAAGGACATCTAGGTGAAAGATGCCTAGTCAAAATATCATGTGGGACTTACACTAAAGCGTTCCAGGACACTTATTTGAGTCATGGTCTCCTATTTGGATATGGCCCTATTGGGGATATGGCCCGATGAACACTATGGTGATTCTAGTGTTTGGTTTGGACCTCAGGGGGGATTCCTTCGTATCCAAGTTAGTTGGGGATAAAATCCCTCATAGTTCAGTTTAAGTTGGGGCTTATACCATAAATGATTCCCTTTTTGTAGAGGCGTGATTAGGTCTTAAAATTTGAAAAGGATCCCATTTGAGATCAGGCATCTTACATATCCCAATTAGAGCAGGAATCAGAGTTCTTGTAGTTCATTTGTGGTGGGGTTTACATGTGGAAGAATCCCATTTGAGATAAACCCTTCAGAAAGGTGTCATACGTATCTTAGATAGATTAGGAATCAGAGTTCTCATAGTTCATTGGGGGTGGGGATTAAGTGTAAAAGCTTTCCATTTGATCTCAGGCCTTCAAACATGCATCCTGCGTATCCTAGTTAGAGCAGGAATCAAAGTTCTTGTTTTTCATTGGGTGTGGTGTGGATATTGTGATCACCATAAAACTCTAAGCCAATGTGAGTAATGATCAATGTGAGAAACAAGAGGAATTCGTATACCCTAAAAACCACACACTTTACTAAATCCTTTAATGGAAAAATATGACGATGGCGGAAGAGGTCGGGGTGACGGATCAACGATAGAGAGGGGGGGAGATTCTTTGAATGTTACAACTCTCACCTATGATGAAATATAGGATAGTCATGTTTAGGAATCTATATGGACATTTCTCAGTCTGATCCTAAGAGGTGAAGGTGTACCGCATCCAATAGAAAGGCTCTGGGGTCACCTTAAGGGGGTTCCCTAAATTTGGTTTTGGAAAGGAGAGAAGCATCGCTCCACATCAAAAGGAAAGTCAGGTGTTATCCCTTTTACTTACCACCGTCCCTCATTGAATAGAAAAGCCAATTATTACCCTTGATCCCTAGAACGGGGAAGTTCGCAAGAGTATTCCAAGGTTAGGCCCAAGGTTACCATTGGAATGTAGACTTAAATACATTCTAGGGGTCTACACCCCTTCTAGGATTACCCACATGACCCTTCTTACCATGTGTATGTAAACTTAGAAGGATGAACTGATGCACCTGATGGTTTTATCATAAGGGTCCAGTGACTTTGGAAGAGGCTTTGGCCTAATGTCGATGGACTAGTTATCAGAGGTGATTTAGAGGATGGAATGGAAATGGAAGTTCATGATCGGGACTGGGAGGCAGAAAGCCTGAAGGTACCCTAATTCATGTATCATTTGTTCATGTGGGGTAGCGTACCCTCTGTATGTCATACTGATATGATGATGGACGGGTCATCCACGTATCGAGGTGGTATCCGGACCTAGATTTCATCTGCTTACCATATTGGTATGTGGTCTCAGGTTCCATCTGCATACCATGGTGGTATGTGGCCTTGGAGTCCATCTGTGTGGAGGAACGCTACATGGGGTAGGGTTTTGTCTATATAGAGATGCGCTATGCAGTACGCCAGATTGAATAAGGGTTATTAGTCCTAAAATTCGTGGGAATTTAATCCGCGAAATGAGTATGGTTCATGGTTCACCAATTAGGTTCACAGTTCACGACAATTATTGTGCTTCCTTCTTTTTTATGGTTTGGGGCGTGTTTATACCTGCTAGAAACTGTTTTTGGTTATGTGGTTTGCTAATCATTTTCCTCTGAAGTCTTCCATTCGTAAACTCCAAGATATCTGAAAATTTGATCCTCTATCTCCTTCTCTCCTCCTCTCTTAGATCCCCTCAGGGTCCTTTTATAGAGTGTCTAGGAGGCTTTATCTATGGGTCACATAGAACCTTTTGCGGAATCCCATGGGGAAATCATCCATCCCATGGATGACTCATTCAACCGAGGTTTATGGGGTTGTGGTTTGCAACAGAAGAAATCAATGCCTCAATACCGCGAACAACGCAGTTCATGGGACACTGTATACCTCACCTTGTTCATGAAATGAATTTGTGAGGATATTGTGTGGGGGTGTGCCTCTCTATCATGTTTTCACCAATGATGTGTTTCACAAGGGATGGTTTGTGGGTGGAATTTTTTCGCCTTCATTCTACCAATGACGTGGTTCGTGGGGTCATGGTTGTGGTTGGAATTCCTCCACCTCCATTCCACCAATGACATAGTTTTGGTGGATAGGTTTTATTCCTCATTTATTCTAAAAACTTATTGGTTTTCTAGACAACGCCTTGCAAGCTAGCATTTTTTAGGTTATCCACATATTGTTCAGTTCATAGGCAACACCATCCATGTACAATTATTGGAAATTAGTAAACTAACTACTTTTGTCCTCTTTTAAATTTGATTTCTTAAATATTCTTCTCAAATTTTCAATCAAACTTTAATTTTAATCCATCATCAAATTTTTTGGATTATTTTCCTTCCCTTTGTGGAGTTTTTAGGACCCTACAAATACCCCTCATTATAATGCATTATGATTAGGATGAAAAGGAGAATATTCCTATGTATAAAGAAGTCCTAAACTGAAATTTTTTGTGATATAAATGGGGACCCATAGGGGGACCATACCTATATATAGGGGGCCTATGTCAATTATCATTTACCAGAATTCTCGACAAAATGTGCTCCACCATGTGTTCTTCACTTTCCCTACTTCTGCATACCATCTTCTTCAAGAAATATATTTTTCACAAACTGTTCTTCACATTACATTAACTACAATCTCTTCACAGTAATTCTCATCCTTGAACCGATCTTTGAATCCATGAACCGATCTTTTGAAACTTAAAATATAAGTTTGAACTACAGTGTAGTAAGAAACTACATGATCTGCCTGCTCTATGTATTAAACCTCAATTCGAATAACTAAAAATTAAATTTAAAACTTAAACTTTTAATTTTTCACGTTGGATGACCATGAAGTGAGGCTCATTATGCAGCTCTCCTATTCCACGAACCGTTTGTTTTGATTTCCATCACTTTGTGGGCCCTCATCTTACAGAGCATTCCATGAACAACTAGTTCATGGGGAATTAATTTTGTGAAAAAAAATTAGTGTTAAGTATGCAGATCCTTGCTTCATGTGGAATTATTTAGTCCTTCGTAAAATTTTGTTCTTTTTAAAAAATATTTTTTTAGACTGTCCCTTTTGTATGGTCTTTTGATGCAGGATAATAGATTTTCCTATTATCTCAATTGAAGATGCTAGGAGGAGGGAATCTATGGTTGAGAATTATGAAGACAACCTTCATTCCTACATCATTCCTCAAGAGGTTATTCTCATATACCTCCTTTCTCTAGATATCATATCCTATTAGCTATCTTTTCAGTTTCCCCTCTACAACTTTAGCCTCCTAAATGTTGTTCTCTTGCCATTGGTCAATCACAGAACTCCTATTATTCACTTAGAGGAGTCCCAAGGGAAATATCAGGCCAATATTTCTTTAATGAGAGAACTCTTAACTACTTTTTCTTAATATAATATGTTCACACTGAAAAAATATTCATGGACACGGAGTAATCATTTCCATCGTAAAACCTCTTTGAGGGTGGTTATCCAGGAGTACCCGTCCATTTTCAATCATTCTCAAGAGAATCGCAATGGTGGGTGGAGAGAAAAATGGGACTTGTGATCTGGAGGATTCTTCTCCAATGAGTGGGCCTAGTCATTTTGAGTGAATCATATTTTTTTGGAATCCCCTAGACATTTGGAAGTAGTAAACTTGTATCAAGTGGCATGGGTTCTTAATTTTCAATCTACTCTCCATGTGAGATGCTGCCCGAACTGCTTTTTATTGGTTTTCAAGCACTAATAACTTACACCTATTACATGGGGAGGTGAGGATTAGTTTATGGGACATCCATCAACTTGAAGGGATTCCCATTCTAGGCAACATGTATGATGATTTTCTTCTAGAATCCAATTCTTAGGGGAATGTTGAACAAGTATCTATGCTGGAAATAAATTTATTGGTCATAGAAGATGGATTTCTCAATCAACCCATCCATGTTCATTATCTTATTTCATTCAAAGATTGGATCAGGCTATTCTTGTAGGCAAATGGCTATTAGCCTAGGGTTCTCTACAACTGGACTCACTTAACTCAAAAATCACAAAAAATACTGAGATCATACTATGCCACCCTCAAGGAATATCAATACACCACCTGGGGGTATATAATTCATTCATACGTACCCCCTGAGCTCAAATTGGTATGTTTCTTTTCTATGTTTTTGATTGGATGGATATTCCGCTCTTGTGATGTACATACTAGTGTTAGGGCTTCCACCCTAATGATGGAGGACACATTGGTAGAGGGATATCCCATTAACTTGTATGTTCCTACACTTTCCTGAGTCTATGTACTGTTAGGGTAGATATAGGAATGGAAACCCCCACATCGTCTTATCAGGCCATTTCAATTTTTTTATGGCTAGATGGTAGAGAATTTTCATTTCTACAAGTATCGACATACTGTGATGGTTCCTCGGTCTGAATTTCACCCAGCTCTTCTCAACATTGATGTTTTTCATCCCCAATCATTGAGTATTGATGATGCAATAACACTATTGAATTATGTTTCTTAGTTCTCTTTCACACTTACGTTGCACCCCATGGATATGTTATTGATAACATAAGGGGATCATTTTAAGGGAGTTCTTATATTATTTCATTTTAGGATAGATTTTTATCTACTCTTATAGACTGGTTAACCATTTTTAAACCCTATGGTCCTTATAGGTTTTCTAGGAAATTTGGATGCCTTCAACTGGTCGCACCTCTCCCTACTGTTCTGGTTAAGAGAGAGTCGTATCCCATGATTCTTCACCAATTTTTTTTGGTCATGATATAGGATGATTATAATGTGGAAGTCCTCATTCCTCCCACAGTATCCTCAAATCACATATCATTAGAGTACTCCCAATTATGGGTATATTTCTACCCTAATAGGGAATTGGGAAGGCTAGTTCGATGGGTTCAAAGACCATTGGTTGTTTCCAATCCTATCCCAACATGCCAATTGCGCTATCAACCCCCCCCCCCCCATGGTGAGAAGGCATTCTACCCATCATCACGTGTGTTTAGAAGGGGCTTCAACCACACAACCCATCTCTATAGAAATAAACTCATATTTTATATCTTTGGTAAATATGGTCGATGGTCCTACGGAATCTGGTCTGAGTGGGACATCACCAGGTGTTCTTAAAGTTACTACTTGCCCCCTTTATTTAGTCTTGGAGGCTGAAAAGTCTATTAGGATGGAAATTCTCCCTTCTTGGGTGACTCAGCTCAGGGAGATTCTATCTTCTTTAATGATGCTTCCTGATTACATACCTGTCGTGGTGGAGGGGGACAAATATTATAGTGCCATTAGAAGGCATCGAGTTGTGCGAAAATAGGCATGGAATCAAATATGTACTCTTTCTGTAGAAAATCCCATGAAATAAATTTCCAACGAGTATGATAACTTTCTATGACTATTTATCGATTTGGGTTTGGGTGCCTTTTTTTACCAATGTCTGCATCTCTTTGAGTACAAAATTGTTATAGCTCAAGAGGATCTCCCTGCTTGTGAAGGATACCTCGCTCGGTTCAACACTTCTCACCACCAAGATCAGACTTTCTGGGATATTAATGACGAGTTTCATCATCTGGAGGATGAGGAAGCTAGTTCAAATGACTAGGTGATTACCCATATAGAGGAACTATGCGATCACAAGGCTCTCATGGCCAGACAAAAAGTGAAACAATATAATAAAATGCTAATTATGACATCATAAAATAGAAAGGGTGAGACCTATGGACTGTTATAAAGTGAGTACACCAAATGGTTGAAGTTGAAGCTGAACAGAGGTCTGCTTTGGAACAAGACCTTAACAGCCCCCATCGGGTAGTTATCAAACTTCCAGAAAGATAAAGTCAGTCCTTAGTGTAATCTATTGGGATACCCTACACCACCATTATGTCGACATTGGGGAGAGACTTCATATTGTGGATCCCCCCAACTCTCACGTATTTTGAAAAAATAGAAACATTTTACTTTCAAGTGTTTCTATTTTACATTTTCCTAAAATATCAGACATTTACGATCAACTACATTCAAACCATAATCTCAACCTGATATCAATTTGATTCATAATCCAGGATAAAGGAAATAATAAAATCATGCCCTAATTTTTTTTAAGTGGAGGGGCTCAATGATCATATTTTTACTCTTTCTAGGGCCATGCGGAAAATCCTACAAACTTTGTGCATTTTTTCATCACCATAATATTTTCCTAATCATGTTATGGTGTGGGCTTAGTGGGTATAACTTGAATTTTTATTAGGCCACCCTTTGTGGGTTTCTCACCTAACAAGCATTGCATATCTTTATGATTTTTTGATTGCTCGATGTTTTTCCTAAACATTATGTAGTATAGGTTTTATGAGATAGTAATCGAATTTTTATAGGGTTCCCCTTGTGGGTTTTCTCCCTAGCGTATGTTGTGTCTTTTTCATCAGCAGTTTAAATTATTTCAAACCAAGATATCATTATTGATGTTTTAAGTCAAACAACTTTAATCATGATTTGTGGGACAAGGGCCACAATTTAGGAATAATTAACTGAGAATTTATTGGAAAATTTCTGACATGGATGAGGGATTTTTCATGAACCTAACTTGTGATTTCTAGATATGGGACATGATATGGCACATGGAATCCATGGGGCGTATGGAAGTGTGAAAGGCCCCTCCTAAGGATGAATTTTCCCTAGGTTGATAGGCCATTTTGTGGAAAATATATGTCGAGCCTCCATGGCATTGTATACATAGTCAAACAAATGTGTATGCAGGACACTAGCCATCCATTTACAATTGCCATAAAATTCATATAGAATTTTAGATTTGTTTTTCTGTTGAGGTCCATAGTGGGAAGCCTATTTAGGGAACAATGTATGAAATTATGGGGGAATTTATATTGGTCCTGGTTTAGAAACCACTCTTGCAAGATTTTGATTCGTGAAAAGGAGGGTCAGTGCATGGTGTATTTTAACGCCATTTAACCATGAATTTTAAGACTTGTTATTTTAAGTATTTTTTTTCTAACTAGATGGGTGAAACAATTTTCATTTTCCATGCTAGTTCAACCAATAATGTTCTATCATCTTTAGGCATGAGGGGGAGAAGTTATAAACTGTAATCTGGGGGGTTTTGAAACTAGGGAATGAGGTGAGATGTAAACATAATAGGTGTGTATAGAGATAGGAAAATCCTCTCTTAAGGATTAATTTTCCTTTAGTTGATAGGACATTTTTATGGGAAACATGGGTAGAGCTACTAAGGAATTGTATTCATATTCAAACAAAGGTTCTTGTAGGACACTGGCCATCCATTTCCGATGGTCAAGGATGGTTATGGGGATTCATATATTTCTAGATGCAGAGTAGGTTGTGTGAAGAGGGGTTGCTGATCCTGAAAACGGGGACTTTCAGGTTTAACTTTATTGGGAATACCAGGAATTTGTGGAGTAATTTCTATCAAATCCATGTAGTTGTTTCCTTAAGTGGGTTGGAAACCTACGTGGGCAAGGATGGGACAAAACCATTTCATGGTTGGATCTGAAATATGAGATTTTGATGTCACTACCTATCTGGTAATGATAGGAATCAATCTATATATAGGTCTTTTAAGGATCATTCCTATGTGGATCTAATTTGCGTATATGGATAGGACATTTTTGTTTTGGATACGGATTCACCAATGAGGTGGGGCATGTGTTGAACTTTCCTATGTAGATTCAATTATTCAACAGGGTCATGAGGGGAAATACTCTTTTGATGTGGTCTACCCTAAGGGTGAATACCAGGTATCAAGTATCATGTAGTTTAAACATCATGTGATTAGGATGTTTATATAGAATCCCCAAGAAACTGGAGGGTAATCATGCCAGGATGTTCTGACATGTCCAGGATATGGGTAGGGAGGAGAGTTTAAACCATGGTTTCAAGGGCTCTTGGATCAGGATAAATGACATGGGGCTTCGAAGCCATGGGGTGTACAAAAGTGGGAAAGGAATCTCCTAAGGATTAATTTTCCTTTGGTTGACAGACCATTTTTGTGGGAAACATATGTAGATCTACTAGGTCATTATGTGCATAGTCAAACAAAGGTGTCTGCAAGACACTGAACTTCCATTCCTGATGGCCATGAAGAATTATGACGATCCAAGATCATTCAAAGTAAGGATTTTGATGAATGGATAGAGTTGGTTTAGACATATCAGAAACACTTAGGCTGTGATTACTCACATAATTGGGAGTCTCTCGCACATATTTGACATGTATGTGAGGTGGGATATTTTATCTCCCTCTCTAGATCGAGGCCCAATTTTGAAGATCCAGGTGTCTCAAAATCATATTCCCTGCACAAGTTTGGTCTATGCACAAAGAGTGGGAGAATTTTACCTATATTTGGGGTACCTTTAAATTTAATTTCAAACATATAGGACTTTAGGTTTCCCAATATGCAGGGGAAAACACCAATATACCTTTTAAAGTCATTCCCGCAGGGTTAGTCATTGTAGAATGATTTTACCTGGGTGGGTAATCCTATACTAAAATTTCTAATCCTACGTGAGATATGCTCGGTGTGATAAAAAGGGGGAAAAGGGTTTCACTCAACCATGTATGGATGTAAGGATCAAAGAAAATTTCATTTTTGCACCATGCAGTTTAACATCATGTGGTGAGGATGTGGGTGACTCGATGTGAATGAGCTAATTGTTGTGGGTCCATGTTGTTTTAAGTCTTGCAGAAAGTATGTTGATAACATGATTTAATTTCATGTTTCAGGGATCAAATATCAAATGGATCGTGCGTAAATATGAGATAATTAGTTCAGGATGCTCCGGGTGCACCCCAGATATTAATGAGGGAAGAAGGTGTAAACCATGATTTTGGGATACCTCAATTCAGGAGGGATGATGCAAGGATTAGAAGCCAATGGGTGTATGGAAGTGGGAACAGCCTCTCACAGGGACTAATTTTCCTTTGGTTGACTGGCCATTTTTGGGGGAAATGTATGTAGAGCCACTGGGGAATTGTGTGCATAGTCAAAAAAAGGTGTTAGTAGGACATTGACCATCCATTTTCGAGAGACATGGATGATTATGGTGATCTAAGATTTCCTGGGGCATGGAGTTTGATGGATGAAAAGGGCATGTATGGGTACATGAGAAATATCAAGACCATGAATGGTTCTGAGGTAAGAGATCCTCTATATAGATCTAATTCATATTTAAAGGGAATCATGGTCTTTTGACACTTTCTGGATGTAAGAGTCTATATTTGAAATCCCCTGCATCTATTTTGATTTCACATGTAGAATATTGGGGAAATTGTTTTCTTTGTTTTATTCTATAGGGATGGATCTGGGGTTTCTAGCCCGAGTGTCACTACATATCTCATTATACCAATAATCAATCCACACATAGTTCTTGAGATTCCTTACAATTTAATGTTGTGTGGCTAGGACTTCTTTGGTCATGTGGTTTAACATCATGCGGTTAGGACTCATGAATTTCCATACACAATTCTAGCTTATATGTAGGGGAGGCATTTTTTTCATGAAGGCTAGACCTGAGAAGGCCCGGGTGTCACTACATGTCCCGTTGATGGATGGGAATAAAGCCACACGGAGTTCTAGTATCCTATGTAGTTTAACATCATATGGTAAGGATTAGAGTGAACCAGTTTGAAAAGGATTAGGTGAGTGAAGTGTCTGGATTTAACCTCAAGGAGGTTTCCTACGTATCCTAGTTAGTTGGGAATCAAAGTCCACGTAGTTCTGAAAACATATTCCATGTTTTCATCTGACCTGTGCATATAAAAGGAGTAGTTTTTTTAATGGAGGTTGGTCTAGGACGAAGGATATACTTGTCACTACGTATCCTATGAGGGTAGGAATGAATCCACATGTAGTTCTTGAAAACTCACCATGCTAATCTGACATGTGCATAGAGAGGGGTATATTTGTATCATGTGGGGGATGGACCAAGACTTAGTGTCAAGTTTTATCTATGTATCCCATTAATGAATGAGAATCAATCCATTTGTAGTTCTAGAAGTACCCTACAGTTTAACTTCATGTGGTTATAACTTTTCATGGATTCCCATGTGTAGGTTTGACCTGTATGCAAGGAGAGGGAAATTGTTGGCCTTGACTGGTGGATGTACTAGGATGTAAAATCTAGGAATCACTTTGTATCCCATTGATGAATGGGAATCAATCCATACATATTTATATGGACTCCCCATGATAGTATGACCTGTTCATGGAGATGGTTTCATTTAATACCATGATTTAAAGATGATGGGATTATTATACTCCTCTATGCTTTGTCCATGTGGTGGAAATCCTTACCACCATTCTTAATATCATGTGAGTTATACTCGGTGTGAGAAACAAGGATCAATGAGGATTTCCCTTATAGTATAGGGGAAAATAGGATATAACAGAGGCATTCCATGTCATGTGATGGCTGGACCAAGACTTAGGGTCAAGGTCTCTCTATGTATCCCATTGATAAATAAGAATAAATTCATACATAGTTCTGTAAAAGGCCCTTCCTACATAGGCTTGGGTCATACACAGGGAGGGAGATTTTTTTATATCTAATGTTGGTGGATGGACCGGGACTTAGGATCCAAGCGTCACTACGTATCCTATGAGGGTAGGAATCAATCCCACACATAGTTCTATAAAAGTATCTCCCTATTCCGGTCTAACCCATACACATGAAGGGGTTAATTTTATCTTTCCTTTTCATATATATGATTCATGCAAAACAAGTCATTGTTTAGGACACAGTGATCACCATTCAGTTTAACATATTGTAGTAAGGATGAAGATTCTAGGCATTTTAACATCGTACAATGTGGACGCATATGTCTCTATGCAGTTTAACATCTTGAAACTAAGATGGGTTCATCATGCAGTTTAATGTCATGCGATTATAACCATTTCCATATAGTTTAACATCTAGTAACATATACATGGGTGGATCTATATAGTTTAAAACCATACAGCTAAGATGAGTTTGATATGATTACACAAATTACTTCTTCAGGAACCTCGTATTGGTGGGAGCTATGGTGAGATGTCCATCCATTGAAATTAAGAAATACGCTCCATTAGAGTAGACTTTGTGTATAACATATGACCTTTCCCATTTTGGCTCCATCTTTGGAGGTTTCTTTCTGAGTATCATCGGGGCTCTGAGGATGATCACCATTTCTACTTTGAGGAAATATTGGAGGAGAATCTTATTATTGAATGATCATTCAATCCAGTTATGGTATAATTTCAAATGGTGTAGAGTGTAAAATATTTTCTCATCCAACTACTCTAGATCATTGAACCATTTCTGGTACTGCTCATCTGCATAAATTTGATCACAGATGGCCATGCGAAGTGATGATAATTAAACTTCAATGGGTAGAACCACCTCTATACTGTATACTAATGAGTACGAGGTTACTTGAGTGGCGATGCGGTTCAAGGTTCAGTAAGACCACAGAGAATGGAGGATCTTATTTGGACATGATTTCTTGTCTTATTCTACCATTTTCGAGATTGTAATGGATGGGGTCTTATTTAAGGACTATGTCTACTTGTTGGACACTATATGATAGTGGGACGAATGGTTGGACTTGATTCCATGCTCTAGATATAGATTTTCCAATTCAACAAAGTATAAATTGGTGTCATTGTCCATTATTATTATATGAGGGACACCAAACATGGTGATGATGTTGGATTTCATAAAGATGACAATGCTTCTTTCCTGGACCTCTTTGATAGGTACATCTTCTGTCTATTTCGAAAAGAAGTCAGTTATTTTGAGAATATATTTGAATTTTTTGGCCGTGGTGGGAGGGTATAGTCCCACGACATCTATTCCCCATATGTAAAATGGCCAATAGTACTTGGATATGTGAAGTAACTCTGAGGGATGGTTGATGAAATTTAAATTAACTTGACAGGAATGACACTTCTTGGTGAATGTGGTGCAATACTGCATCATGGTGGGCCAATAGTACCCAAGCCTTCTAATTTTCTACGAGAGATTCAATGTTGATTGATATACTCTGCAAGTTCTAGCATGTAATTATTTTATAATGGTGGTAATCACTTATCCACTAATGAATCTAAGAAGGACTCCATCAAAGACATGCAAATAAATGACCTTTACCCAGTTTGTTCCATCGTACATTATGAATTTTATTTCCCATATCCGGATTTGTTCCCTTCCATCCCTATCTAGTGGGAGCTCTCCCCTTTGAAGGTAATCTACAAGGGAGGCATCTAGATGGTGGTAGTACCATATGGATCAAATATGGGACTGATTTCATCAATTTATTCTATGTTTTCCTAAATTAATCGTAAGACCATCCATCAGTGGGAAATAAAGATGATTGTTTTGTTCTGATCAGGGTCGGTCAGAGTTGTGGCTGCATTTTCCAATGCATCGGCTTGCGTATTCTGTGACCGGGGGACATAATTCAATGTCGGGTCTAATGTTAATTCTGCCATCATTTCTCATACAAGGTTCATCAAAACGATTAGATCGTCTTTCTTTATAGAATAGTCACCATTGACTTGCTTGATGGCTAGTTCTAAGTTGCCTTTAATCTTAAGGTGTTTAGATTGCGCTTGAAGTGATAACTCTAGGCCTGTAATGAGGGCCTAATACTCTGCTTCATTTTTTGTACATCCTTATAAAATTATGAAGGAATATTTCTAGAGGCACCGTTGAAGTGAATTTCCCACATCTGTAAGTTCTCTTGAATATAGAACACTTCCTCCTCAGGTTTCTCAGTATCTAATAGGGAAAAAATATTGAGGGATTCTTGGAGAGTAAATCTACTAATGTTTGGACTTTTATGAATTTTGTGTTTTGAACCATATATCGAACTACTGTAGGATAATCACCCACTATGACAGGAATCCAGTTAACATTGGATGTTTGATAATATACTTGATCGGGTTACTTCATAAGACCAAGTGTACTTCGTGGTACTGTAAGTAATGCCTCATCTTCTAGACCACAAATATTATTTCAAGGTATCTCTTATTGATATTCAAATAATGATTCTTAGCATCAATAATGGTTCGGTTGAGGTAATAGAGACTATTCATGCGGCCAGCATTGTTCTTCTGTGCGAGGAAGGCTCCTAGGGATCACTCAAAGGAAGTTATGTATAGAATGAGTTTTATTCCTTCAACAAGTGGAATTATTACTAGTGGTCTTAAGAGTTATTTCTTGAGATTATTTAATTCTTCATAACAGTCTTCAGTCCATTGATATTCTACCCCTTTCTTTATTAACATGGTGAAGGGAAATCATTATCCTGCGATGTTGTCTATGAAGTACTGAATGTAGGACTAGTTTCCTTAGAGTCCTCTCAACTTATTGAGGTTGTGAGGAGGTTATATACCAATTATGGACTTTTTCTTCTCAGGTTCAACTTCGATGCCCTGGTGGCTTATGATGAATCCAAGTAATTTCCCTGAGGTAACACCAAAATCACATTTCAAGGGGTTCATTTTCAGACTCTGCTATCATAGTTTATTAAAGATGGTTTCAAGATCTGCTATATGGTCTATGTGTTGTTTTAATTTAACCACTAGATCATCAACATAGCATTCAACAAACTTTACCATGAAGGGTTTGAAAATTTGGTGCATAGTGCACTAATATGTGACATTGGCATTTTCCAAACTAAAAGACATCACCTTGTAGAAAAACACTCCCTAGGGAGATCTAAAGGTGGTGGGTTATTCATATTCTTGGTCCATTCTAATCTGGTTATATCCTGAATATCCATCTATGAAAGAGAGATCCTCATATCTAGTAGTCGCATCCATCAAAAATTCTGTGATCGGGATTGGGAAATCATCTTTCAGGCAGTGCTGATTGAGTTCCCTAAAATCGATGCATACCCTGATCTTCCCATTTTTCTTCTTAATGGTGAAATTTTTTTCTACCCATATGGGGTATTAGACCATCATAATGAAGTTATCTCTGATGATCTTTCCGAATTCAGGCTCAGTTTTGGCAGCATGTGTCGGGTGCATCCTTCGGGTAGCTTGGTTGTAAACATGGTGGTCCTATGGTAGGCTCAGGTGGTGAGTGGCCACCTCTAGATTGAGACCTGGAATTTATATATAATTCCAGAAAAAAAAACATCTTGATTTTACCTTAATAAATTATTGTATACCTCTTTATCTTCAGAAGGCATGGCCGCACTAACTAGAGTGGGTCTCGAGTCTTCTTTTGTACCCAAATTGATATCATTGAGTTCATCAATAGTAGTGGATATGCCTTCCTCAATCATTGTATGGGAATCCCTTAGGTCTTCTTATTCCTCCTAAGAATCTTTATCATGTTTCTCTTCATCTTCTGATGGGTAAACAATCCTTGAAATTATTTCTCCATAGCTGAGGTAATAGTTTTAATTTTGGTATCTGGGAGGTGAAGTTGACTCTTCTACCTCTCCCATCGATGAGGGATTCTATAGAGAAGATACAGTGAGAGGTAAAAGAGTTTCCTCATCTTCTTTGAGTGAAGAAACATGTCCTCCTTCCTTAGTGGGTGAGGAAAGTATTTTTTGGATTTTTGATGAGGGTTCGGGGGCATTCCTATTCGATCCCTCACAATTATCTTGGGTGTCCGTGAGTTTTTCAATATTATTAAGCTCGGTGACCATGACTGAAATCCTAAGGACTGCTAAATACGCATCCAAATTTGTACTTGTTCTTTCAATATAATTTATGGTGAATATGTATTCTTCCTTGATATTCTTTAGGGGGTCTATGGGAAACATTTCCAAATTGTTTGGGGCGGCCAACCAATCAATTCTGTTAGTTGAGTGTTGTTTCCCCTTTAGTTCATAGAGCCCCACATCAATAAAGTGTGATTCACAAAGGTCGAATGGGGCCTTATCGGAATGTAGTGTCCCACTCTGTTTATTAATTCTATATTTTAGAAACATATGGTACTATAAGGGGATTAATACATGTTTATAAATCTAGGGCCTCCCAAATAGGGCATTGAAGGCCGTATTATTTCAGACCACCAGAAATTATATGTTAGTGATCAGGTCACTGAACCGGGTTTCAAGATTGATTTGACCTAATGAATTCTACTCACTTTTTTTATCCCAATAGTTTCATGGTTTATGGCATTAGATCATACTCATTTCAGCCCAACTGATGAAGTGTCCACAGTGGGTGGAAATTAACTCCAGATCCATTGCCAATGAAGACTTTTTGAATATTGATGTTATTTATTGTTCCAGACACATATAAAAGTTTTATTTGTCCTTACATGATTGAATATTCATCTTTATCCATGAAGGAGATAACTTTGTGTCATTCTATAGGATTGGTCTCCGTCTGGTAGACTTTAGCAGCAACCACCTCAGCTTCAAACTCTTGGGGACTTAGTAAAGCTATGATGAGTGCTTCCCTAAGATCTACTGATAGATTCAGTGCATCCATGATTAAGATCATAGATGGTACTGAAGCTAACTATTTATAATTTCATATTTATGATCAAAATGTCAGTGATATATAGCTTGGGGATTCTCTTTCATAGGTTCTTTAGGGTCTTGAGAATTTGATGAAGACAGGTCAGCCCTTGGGGTTTAAGTCAGGGTAGCTTCTGTCCTTTATGGATCGACCCAGGAAAATTTGCTCACATGCCAAGGTAAATTAGTTATCTATTCTTCCTATGATGGATATTTTTTAATAATTGAACCAGGGTGGATTTTTATGGGGGTATAATAATTTTCTTGTCCCTATCAAATTTGCTGGAGGGTCCTTCCATGGGTTTCTACAACACGGATGGTTTGAGTGGGGGTGTATCCATAAGCTTGATTTTTTTCATGGATACATCTCGCTTGATATATATAACCTCTATGGATTCTTCCTCTAGTCATCCAATTGGGTGTGAGGAATTCTAGTTCATAACCATATTCAACATTGGAGAAGGGATCCATCAAGTGGATGATATTGACGGAGCCAAAAATCATATCCTCTTCAGATGATTACTTTTCTTTATCATTTGCCCCCAGTGGTGTCGTTTGGTGAGATATTTCTTGTGTTTTTAGATTCTATAGAATGAAATATGAGAGTGTCAAAGTCAACTTTTTATTTTGTTTAAGTTCATCTTCATTTTCTTTCTTTCCTCCCTTTTGATTGGGATGCTTGTTTAGTGGTCGACCTTTGGAGGGTTGTGGGGCCGAGGATGTTAGTTGTGTTTTATCAAGAGATGTTGGAGGCACATACGGTGTCTTAAAATGTTCCTGGAGGACACCATGGTCTCGGTTGATTGTTTTTAGTGTTAACCAACTATTTAACTTTTTCTCCTTTTTTTAACAACTTTCTGTCACTCCCCCTCTTCGTCTGGGTTAGTGGTGGAAACATATTCCACTTGTGTTGGTGGTGGTCTCAGATTAACCTATCTTGAATATAACATTCATTTTAGGAGGCCCTTGAAGACAAATCATTACCAAATGTTGTTCCCCAATATCTTGTAGAAGGGACAGTAATCTGGCTGGTCATCAAGACCTACTTCATCCGCCCACTTTAGCTCAAAAAGTCAGAGTCAGTTACAATTCATGGAAGCTACAAAGTATCCATGGACTTTATCATCCTAAAACGAGTAAAATTTATTTACTCATTCCTTGAATTTATTTATTTTGGCCCCCCTTTGCTCATCGTGATGGGGTAGGGGTAGTTATTGACGTTTACAGGGCCCTACATGGTTTGGTGGGGGCCTTGGAGGTGGGGATGGTGCAGGGGTGGCTTAAGTGTGACAAAAACCTCTTCAGATATTCTCTCTATTTTTACTAGGGTTTATGGGGATGTCTAGGACTTGAAATTAGTCTGTTGCAAGGAATATTCGATCCTTTGAGTGATGGAGAAGAAGTCTCATAACCTAGTTGTATACTTCATAGGAATGAGTGGTGTTCACGGCTCATCTCGAAGATTATCGATACACATGGAAAGCATCTCATATTAGGGGAGTGGCTGGTCCATGGAGTATGTCAGACACTTCCATCTTTCAATGAAGTCTGAAACTCTATCTTTCTCTCACTGTTTGCAGTTTTCGAGGTCACTTACTGTTGTTTTTGGAATTTTGGAGCTGAACTGGAATAGGAACCGGTGCTTGAGATCCTCCCACCCTGTTATTAAGTTAGTTTGAAAACCGGTGTACCACATGAAGGTTGAAGCTTGTAGAGTCCACACAAAGAATCTGAGATTTATATCTTCCTTTTTCTCTAGGGTTCCCATCGTGGGATCACAGTAAGAAGAGTAGTTCATTATATTCTTATTTGGGTCCCCTGATCCATCGAACACTAGGAATACGGGGGTCCAAAAATTTAGTGCCATAGGGACGTTGCTTAACTAATCAGGGTAGGGATTTAATTCTGGTTGTAATAGAGCATTCCTTCCATCCATTTATTCCATTCGAGTTGTCAATAACTCACTGGTATTCAGGATCCCTTGATGCATGTCATATTGGACCTGAGCATGAGTGGGTGTAGTAGGGGGAAATATTGTATGTGCCATCATTACTGGAACATGAAGAAGATACACTACCAAAGGAATCCTCTGTGTATTTGCCTAAATTTGTTGTGGTTACTTCCCCAATGTAGGGGGATCTTGATATCCTATCAAAATTGGGTTTAGGTATACTGATGGTCTTGGTGATGCCTTGAATGAGAATTACAACCTAGCTTCATCCATTAGTATAAGACTTTGAGGTATAGGTACATCTCAAGGAAGTATTGTTTGATGCTCAACCTAAGGAACATAACTAGTAGGATGGATTTATCTTAGCATATTATCATTGATTCCCCTTGGCTCTTTCATTTCTTCATCTTGTTGAGTGAATCTCTCCTCAATCATGGTGGAATCATCTTCATGAGATGGAGGAGGAGGTTCATAGTACTTATTCTTATTATTCTTCTTTTGGGGGGTTCACATAGGAGGTGGTGGAAGATTAACTGACAGGGAACCCAAATTTAAGATGAATCTTTGGTTTCTGGTGTGCACACCTCCTGGCTCGGTGTGGACCATCTCCAGGAGGGAACCCTCTTCTCCAGTTTTCATGTTATTTGTATCATTTTTAAAATGTTTTGTGGGGATGATGTCTACAACATTCACCGATGAATACCATATTAGAAGTGGTGTACCAGGTTCTAAATGGTAGGAGAGCTTCTTACATCCTTTGTTGGATCTTCTCTGGCCATTCTTTGACACTCTTCTAGTTTCTTAGTGAAAGGTGACTCGAAGAGAGCCCTGATATAACCTTACAGTATGCCTCTATTCTGGGGGATGTGAGTCATAGGATGGGATGGAAGGGGTGACTCCTCTATCCATTAACCTCCCCTTATAGGAGAAGACAGATGTCTGCAGGGCGGGAATTTGAGGTAAAAATTCCCCCAGGCCTATAGGGTGGGGTTGCTCCTATTCTTCTATTGACATGCCTTGGCTCAAAAATTTTGGTATTGTAGGGGTTTTTTTGTTAAAAAATATCCAGAACCTTCGAACTCAGGTTTATCCCATGTTTTGGCAGTTTCTGCTACTATTTATGCCTTCTTGATATCATTCATTCCCATTTGGGTGTGATCCAGATATGGTGTCATGTATGCACATGAATTTTTTAATCCCAAGGACATGAGGAGTGCTCGTAGATGAGATTTCCTTAGGCAATAGTCATGTTGTATGTTCTCATTGAAATGGTTCTAGAGATTCTCGGTGGCTTACTCTCATCAAGAATGATGCTTCTGAGACTTACTCAAGGTCAGTTCTTGTCGAGCGCTCCACCTTTCCTGAGCATCGACTTCATTTGAATGATTTCTGGGGATGATGACATTGAAGGATTAGACTTCCAGTGGGTTATATTGTACAGGAAGTGGGGTGAAGTGTAGAGCTCCATGTTCTCCTCATCCTTGGATATGAACACCAGATGGTGCATTGTTGATAAAGGCAGCGCAACTTGTGCAGCACATAGAGGTAGGCTATCTCAAGGAATGTCTTTCACATTTATGATTGTGGTCGTCATGTAGAAGTAAGGGATTCTAGGTTGATTTGATGGTGAAGCTCTCCCAGGACATTAACATGCTTAGCATACCCATCGTATGCCAAAAAAAATTCTTTTAACTGGTGGATATTTTTTTAGATATTGAGTCAATTGTTATGCATACATTATTTTGAAAACTCTCTTGGTATGTTGAACTAATAAGTGGTCATGGGATAATAAATCCCTGGTATGTCATCTTTATCTATTTGTCTTCTCACAAGCAATAAATTTTTTTTCACTAGGGACTCTTCTTCTTTATCCGCCCGGTTTGACTGATCCTTAAAGATTTTTTTCCAAACAGTAGGGTTCGCGGGAGTCTCGTTGACATATGAACGGTACAAGGGTGGCTCGAAAGATGAGTGTGGCCCTAGGATGTCCTATGGTTGATAAAGGATATCTCTTGTCATGGAGATAGTATCCAACATGCCATACACCAATTTTCCAAACACCTCGGCATATGAGGGCATTCTCACATTTTACTCAGTGAGGGGAGGACCTTCTCACCGAGGTAAATTTTGACTGTGGGGAGAACCTTTGCAGTCTATGTTGTAATGGTGATGACTACCATTACAGCTTAGTGTTCATCCATATAGAGTAATTATATGGTGTATACCCTAGGGAGGACCTTTATGGAGGACCATAGAAAGGGTAGGACCTTCTTGCTTCTTGGCATCATTGAGGGGAGGTCCTTCACAATGACTGATATCATGTAGAGGAATACCATCATAGATCTAGATGCAAGGAGATTATTTATAGTGTACATTATGGGGAGGGCCTTCAGGATGTACTGTAATGACGGGAGGACCTTGTTTCTTAACATCACTGCGGGGAGGGCCTTCGTAGCGACTTCTATCATGGAAAGGACTATCATTATAGCTTGACATCTGACTATAGGTAGAAACATATCTATAGCATATACCCTAGGGAGGACGATTGAGGAAGATGATAGAAAGGGGAGGAACTTTTTATCGTTTGATCTTCTAGATAAGTGGAGTTCTACCCTAACATGCATTAGGAGATAGGCTCTAGTGATCGATCGTTTCTAGACCACGTAGTGAGCCCCCATGGGTGATCTGGGGAGGACCTTCAAAGCTGTTAGTATCGACATTGCGGGGAGGAACTTCGCAACTTCTACTGTCACTTCCATAATTTGCTAATGTAATGACAGTATCTTGAGCCTTTGTTGATAAATTTTTGATGGAATCACGAACTCCAGCTTACATCAAAGCAAAAAAATGAATGTGCTCCTCATTTTTTGTTTTCCTTTGGTGCCTTTCATGTTTGGGTGCTCTCTTACGGGCAACTGGGGGCAACTACTTTTGGTAGTATCCTTCACATATGGGACCCTATTTGGTTGGTTCCTGTGATGTCGTCAAAATACGCCGATGGGAATCTTGAGTTCTGGTAGGGGTATATGTCTGCCTTGGAGCGGCCACCACATTGGACCAGTGTCCCCCAGTTGGAATGGGTGTTTATTCCCAATATGGTTGTCCTTGTATCACAGAATATGGTAGTCGACTCTCTTGGACTGGAGTAGGGATGTGGGTCTGCTCTGGGGTGACTATCTGATTTTGTGGATGAATCACCCCTCCTGGGGAGACGATATCGTTGGCCTAACTCCTCACTTTTTCTGCTGACACAATGATATCACCACATGTCTATAGGAAATAGCCTAGAATTGACGTCTAATCCTCCATCATGGCCAAGATTTTTTGAGATATGTATTTTTATAGAATGTATATGAATGCCCATTTTGATGTCAAAGTAAGAGTTTTTTCCTGCTCTGATCCTCCATGGGTTGCTAGTGGGTACTGGTAGTTCTCATGTGTCGGGGAAGTGGAATAAATCTTCCACCGGTTATTTTCTCCAGTTTCCACTATATTTGGCTGGTGGGATTTATATTTGCGAGCAGTAATTTGTGTCTACTCATTTATCACTGTATTTTTCTCACGGTCATTATTTTCATCCACAGGAATTTGACTCTACTAATATTTACTTACCACCATATTTTGATGGTGGGATTCATTGTGGTTGGTAGGAATTTGCATCTGCTTGTGGATTTCCACCCTATTTTATTGGTGTAATTAATATGCATCAGCAGTTTTATATGAATACCCATGGTTTTCTTCCCTATTTGGATGGTGGGATTGGTGTGTGTTGGTAGGGATTTGTTCCTGATTATATATGGGTTATGTCCAATTTGGATGATGGGATTCTTGTGCATTGGCATATATTTGTATCTACCATTAATTTACCACTCTGTCTGCATGGTGGTACCAGCAATCACTAGAAAAAATGTGCATTTGACCATATTGTTATACCCCATTTCTATGTTGGGCTTCATAGGAGCGAGAAAGGATACAAATATGATCATGGATCACCTCTGTATTTTTTTGTTAGGATTCATTTGGAGGGGAAAATTTTATGCCTACCCTTTATATGATGTCGTGTTTGTGTGGAAGACTTCCTCCTTAGAAACCAGGGTGATAACATTCTCCTGGTTATGCGTTTTATACCCTTGGTGGGAAGCCTGAGTATCTGATGTCCATTGGACTTCATCAAGTTCCCTAAGCATGAGATCCTCTTCAGAGTGAGGATATTTGGTTATATTCCACTGGTGGCGATGTCCTCTAGTAGGATCCCTTGAGTGGGATTCTTGTACAGTTGGAATAAATTCATTGGTATCAAACTCATATTCATCCCTAAGATAAGGGAGGTATTCATTTTCACATTCTAGGGATAAGATCCTAAAACGATTTGAGATGGCTAGTGGAGTTGTCTTGTACTAGATTACTGGTCATGGCTGAGGAGGAATCTAGAGAGATTTCACTTATTTAAAGGTCTGCATTAAAGCCTCCACTATAGGGAGAGTATCATTTTAGTGGTACTCTTTGATTAGCGTATTTAAAACCCAATGTTAAAGATGCTAATTAGGTGAGGGATTCATGTTCTTTGTTGGGGACATGTATTCCTATGTGTTCACTAACATGCTTGTTTGAGAAAATTTTTAGGATGCCATTAGGATTGAAGAGAGATCTATGAAATGCCTATAATATATATATAACATATACAGACAAAACAATCTGTCAAAGTATCATCTCATGATCACATGCATAATTTATGATCTTTCTTGGTTCTCTTCCTTTTTTGATGAAAGGGGCTTGTGGTGGGATAATACTACTACCTTGGTTAATGATTCATGTCGGGTTTACCATTTTTGTTTCAACCTAATTCGCATCGTATGTGGGTGAATAAAATGTTCTGACAGATAACAACTAATTGCCTCTTGTTATAGAGATTTTTCACATCGGGTTCACCATTTTTTTTTGACCTGATTCGTGTTGTACCATGGGGGAAGGTGAAATGGAGTGACAGACAGTAATCAATTTTCTATTATTATGAAGGGTTCCTCATTATTTATGATGTCCACAGATAGTCTCCAATGGTTTTATTCATGGCTCCAGAAATACCCAAAAACCCTAGTATCCATGATTCAAAGACCGTCTTTCCAAAGTTAGGCACTCATTGGATGACAATTTGGACAACAATACTTAAGGACTCCATTGGTTGAGAGGATGGGAGTTCGGGCTCATCACACCCTCTTGGGGGGAAATATTTCCTACTTTGAGACTCTCTTATAGATTTATGCAATTTTATATGTTTTTTAATCCTTGGTTCTTTACCAAGAATGTTTATGTGGGTTACCCCTGGGTTTTATGATTAACCATATGTATGCATGGGTTGGTAATTATTGAGATTGTGCTAGTTTAATCCATATAACAATGCACTCTGGAGTTTATCATTATCCAGGGGGGACAAAAGTTGTTTCGATTTTAGGATCAAACCCATAAGATGGGCTTCCTACGTATCCTCATGAGAGGAATTGGAACCCATGTAGTTATGTGCCACTTAATTGGACACATAACCTTTTAAGACCGTGTAATGAGGACCCATCCATGTGGTTTAACGTTATGCGGTAAGGAAATATAGGCGAAAGATGCCTAGTCAATATATTGTGTGGGACTTACACCGAAGCGGACCAGGATGTTTAAGAGAGGCATGGTATCCTGGGTGGATATGTCCCTACCAAGGATATGGCTCAGTGGACACTAGTTTGGTTCGAGTGTTGGGTTTGGACCTCAGGAAGGCTTCTTACGTATCCCAGTTAGTTGGGGATAAAATCTCTCATAGTTTGGTTTAATTTGGGGTTTATACCATAAAGGAGGCCCTATTTATAGGGGCATGATTGGTTATTAACCTTTAAAAGGATCCCCTTTGAGCTTGGGCCTTTATATAGGTGTCCTACGTATCCTAGTTAAAGCAAGAATCAGAGTTCTCGTAGTTCTTTTGGGGTGGGGCTTATGCATGGAAGTTGTCCATTTGAACTCAAGCCTTCTGACCAGCATCCTATGTATCCTGGTTAGAGAAGGAATCATAGTTCTCGTAGTTCATTATGGGTGGGGATTACGCGTATAATCTACCCATTTGAGCTTGGTCCTTTAGACATGCATCCTACATATCATGGTTAGAACAGGAATCAAAGTTCTCGTAATTCATTGGGTGTGGTGTGGATATTGTGATCATCATCAACCTCTAAGCCCACATGAGCCCTTCTTGATGTGAGAAACAAGAGGATATACATAGTCCTGATAAACCACACACTTTCCCTTCTCCTCTGATGGAAAAAAGAGGATGACGGAGGAAGAGGTTGGGGCGACGACTCGATGAGAGAGATAGAGGGTATTTGAATGTGCCAACTCTCACATGTGTTGATATATAGGATTTTTCCATTTAGGAATCTATCTGGACATTTATCGGGATGAGATTGAGAGGAGAAGGAGTTCCACCTCTAGTAGAAAGGCTATGGGTCACCTTAAGGGGGATCCCTAAAGCTTATTCTGGGAAAGGGGAGAATCTTCGCTCCTTTTCAAAAGGAAATTCAGGTGTGATACCTTTGACTTACCATTGTCCCTCATTGAATGGAAAATCCATTAATTTCCTTTAATCCCTAGAATAGGGAGGTTTATGTGAGTATTCCAAGTTTGGTCTCGGTTTACCATGGGAATGTATACTTAAAGATATTCTGGGGATCCACACCTATGATAGGATTACCTATGTGACTCCTCTTACCATGGATATCTAAACTCAAAAGGATGCACTAATTTGACTAATGTTTTTATCATATGGGTCTGGTGGATTTGGAAGAGGCTTTGTACTAATGTCTATGGACTTGTTATAAGGCCCCAGCCTTAAACCTTACTTAATCTTGAGTTATTACAAGATTACACATTGATGATCTTTTCAGGTTTAGAGTTTTAGAGAATTAGATCATAAAACTTGCATTACATCCCACATTTAAACAAAGTGGTTACAATAAAAGATAGTATTCTTTTTTCCCATTAACAGAAACATATTTAAAATAAAACATGGATTCTTTCTTGACACTTCCTTAACACTATCATCATATCATGTACCCTTCCCTTGACCTGTGAAAAACATTTAAAAAACTTGGGATGAGTATAAAAAGCTCAGTAAGAGATATAAAAATATGGAAAGGAAACATGAGTACATGTATACATAAGAATCAATGAAATCATACTTTACTCATAAAACATAATCACTTTAACATACCTCATCAAATCATGAACAAATCATAAAAATCATAAGACATAAAGGTAACTTGAGGCATTCATAACATTCTTACGTAGGGAGTAACCCTTTTGGTTACGTTTGGAATACCCATCACAGTATATTCCCTAAATATCTTCAGAGAAACCTTAACGTTTAAGTCCTTCGCATTAACCAATTCATTGGAGAGCTATATCGGGCTCACCCGCCCTTAGTTTATCATGGAACCACCCGTCTTCATAATAATGCCCAAGAACCATAACATAATCGTATCACATAAAACATGCATAAAGGAAACATAACATTTCCACTTTTCAATCACAAGATATCAATACAACACATTGATATAAAAACATTATGAAAGCCATTTTCAATACCAAAATAAAAGAAAATTAAAATAGGGTATTTATTTTTCTTTTAAAAAAGAATGTATGGCTTGTAGAGGAAGCCGAGACTCAAATAATGGTCACGGCAGCGGAGAAGTCGTTGTCGCCGCATACGTATGACAAAAAAACATTCCTTTTGTATTTTAGTAAAACTCTTCTTATAAAAAAATATTCCTTTTGAATAAGCATAAAATTCAAAGGGGTTTATACACCGTAAAAAGAAGGTTGTGTATAAAACAAAATATGCCTCAATGAAAGGAGATTGAGACGAAGTCCCATACCTCGGGTCCGACTTGACTCGATAGTTCTTTAATGTCCTGAATAATAAACTTGAGTTAATTTTTACTTGCTTAATAACCTTTTTCATGTTCATTATTCCTTTTATATCACTTATTACCATGTCATGAACACTATGTAATTATTTAAGTTAATAACGGTCGTTTTAACGATCATTGGTACTTGAGTAAAAAATATGCTCTTTATAATTACAAGTTGTTCATGTATCCATTATATCCAGAGTTATAATCATGATGTATATATCATATATATCATATATATCCAGTATAGACATGCATTTATAATATTACATAACATTTGGAGGTAAGAAATGAAATGCACCGTTCATGGAAACGGTAAGCCGTACATACGCATGAACGCTACTTACAATTCTATTTCATATTTAATGGAATTAAAACATAATGATACATAGTAGTATTATAATTCCATTATAATATCATATATAATATCATTAATTAGATCCTTTATACATCCCACATATGGCATTAACGAATCAAATCACTTTGAGGGGGTGGTAGTCCGCACTTCCTAAAATGAAGATATCGCGTTTACCCATAATGGAAACCATAAAGGTATGCCATAAATGAAAAATACAGAAGCTTAAGTAAAACATAATCATATTATATATCATATATAAATATATTTACATCTTAATGGACACATTTAAAGGTGTTATATGAGTGTTTAACAATCATCGTTTCGTGAGGCAGAAATTCGCCATCCACCGAAACAGTATGTTCTTTAACCATTAGATGTAGGTGTGTGTAAGTGTAGCTCGAATAATTCTTATAATAACATCCTAGTATATGTAAGATACTGTTTTTGTTACAAAATAAATGAATAAAAAGAGTTTAGGAGTTTGGAGAAGCAAAATAAAACATAAGAACACAAGAGAAGACACTACCTTTAAAACGGGTAACTCTTTTTGATTTGAGCTCAAAGGATTCCTCGGGAAGACTTCTGCCCAAAGTGAGGCTTCACAGAGTAAGAGAGGGATGTGGAGAGACAAAATGGGCAGGGGTTGGCCGAGCCAAAGGCTTTGTAATTGTGGGTAAGGTGGTAGAGGTGGGGGCCTTTTATAAGAGGAGAGGAGGGGCACTCTTGGAAGGTTACAAAATGTTACTTTATTTTCAAATGCGTTTCGGATTTTAAAGGTCCCACATTGATGTATTTCGAGGATAAGGTGATAAGGGTTCGAAATATACTCATCCAATAAGTTTTTGACAAGTTTATGTTATATTTTTAACATTATCTTTTCATTTTATTTAAATCCTTTATTAATGAGGTAATCGTTGCATCATCATGATGTCATAAATAATTTAATTTATTTAATGTCTAAAAATTATGAAAAAAAAATAGTATGATGTAGGGAATCTTTTTATCTTTCCAATGACTATTCATAGTTAAAAATATGACTTTTATAAACCCATGTAAATTTTTTTTAGTAAAACAACTCATGTTTGTGTCATTTTTACATTAACATTAAACAAAAAGATATTAATGTCATTTTCCTTCCAAAGTGGCTCCATGGGGTCCCAAAAATAAACCCATGGGTTTTATTGGTCTCCCATGAAACATACAATAAGGGTAGGACATGTGTCAAGTTCATTTTATTATAATATCATTTTTGCCTTAAATTGCACTAATTACCTCTAATCGCGATTAATAAACTTAAAAGTTACTATTCACCAAAAAAATATTTTAATCCCATTGAACCACATTTTATTTCTTAATTACAACCATATATGTCGGATTTTTGAAATTCAAAACACAGAGGTGGTAAAATTTCATTTAAACGAAAAATCAGTTTTTTATGTACCACTTAGTGGTTTCACTATTCATCAAAAATTGAAGTTTTTCAGAAAAATACCAAAACTTCACCCTAAGCTATATTTGATATTCCGAATTCAAAAATGATGTCTATTTTAAAAAAATCAAAACATATAAGTTACATTAATTAATTTAATAATTAATTCTCGTTATCAGAGCAAATAGCATGTTTTTATAAAACAATAAGTATCAAAAGATTGACACTAGTTTAAGTCCAATTTCAAAGTGAAATTAATTCCAACGGCCACTATTGGATTAAATGGTAAAAATATATTTTAATTAAACATTAAAACCAATTAAAAATATAATCTAATCATATAAATAAATTATATTAAAAAGAGGTTTTGAATTAAAATACAACATTTTTCACTATTCATTAAAAAAAATGAACTTTATCAGAAAAATACCAAAAATTTACCCAAAGTAAATTTAAATGTCCCAATCATAAAGAATAAGTTTATTTCAACAAATAGAGCTTATAAAATTTTCAAAATATAGATTTAAAAATGGTTTTCCATCAAAAGGAAATAAATCAATCTTTTAAAAATATTAGTGTATTTCATGCTTAAGATTGGATTAATTCTCATTTTAAGCCTCTAAAACACTATCTAATTCATTAATAGACATAGATAAAAATATATTTTATTCATTACTTACTTGGGATGTTATATCCTTCCCCCCTTTAGAAAATTGTGTCCCCGCAATCTATTTATTTATCGAATAAGTGGGGGTATTTAGCCCTCATTGCATTTTCATATTCCCATGTTGCCTCCTCAATCATGTGGTTTTCCACAAAACCTTTACCTAATGAATCACCTTATTCCGTAACACTTGCTCCCTGTGGTCAAGAATCTGGACCAGTTGTTCCTCATAAGATAGGTTCTCTTCCAGCTGAACTACCTCTGGACTCAAAACATGAGATGGATCTGGCATGTACTTCCTTAACATTGAAACATGAAAAACATTGTGTACCTGAGATAAACTCAGAGGTAAAGCCACTCGGTAAGCAACTGATCCAACTCTCTCCAGAATTTCATATGGTTCAATGAACCTTGGACTCAGCTTTCCTTTCTTACCAAATCGCATCACACTTTTCCATGGTGATACTTTGAGAAAAACATGATCACCTACCTCAAAAGGGAGATCCTTCCTCCGGTTATCTGTATAACTCTTCTGCCTGATCTGAGCTGTTCTCATGTGTTTCTGTATCAGCTGAACTTTTTTTGCCAACTCTTCTACCAATTCTGGTCCCATCAGCTTCCTTTCACCCACTTCATCCTAGAAAGCTGGAGTTCGACACCGCTTCCCATATAAAGCCTCAAATGGTGTCTTCTGGATACTGGAATGAAAACTGTTATTATATGAAAACTCAACCAAAGAAAGATGTTGGTCCCAACTTCCCTGATAATCCATCGAACAAGCACGTATCATATCTTCCAAAGTCTGAATTGTTCGTTCTGATTGCCCATCTGATTGAGGATGAAAAGCTGTACTAAAATTTAATTCAGTACCCAACGACTTCTAAAGGCCTTTCCAAAAGTTAGAAGTGAACCTTGGATCACGGTCAGATACAATGGAGTGAGGAACTCCATGTAACATGACTATCTCTTTAAGATACAAATGGGAAAGTTGATCTAGGGAAAAATTATCTCGTATAGAAAGGAAATGAGAAGATTTAGTCAAGTGATCAACAATAACCCAGATTGCATTATTACCTCGAGGTGTCTTCGGTAATCCCACAACAAAGTCCATGGATATATTTTCCCATTTACACTATGGCACTGGTAAAGGCTAAAGCATCCCTTTCGGTAACTGCCTCTCTGCTTTAACCTGTTGACAAGTCAGAAACTTCACAGTAAAATCAGCAATATCCTTTTTCATTTCGTCCCATCGGTAATACTCCCGAAGATCTCTATACATCTTAGTGCTGCCAGGATGAACTGAAAAAGGAGAACTATGAGCTTCACATAACAACTCTCTCTTAAACTGTGAATCACAAGGCACACACAATCTCTTCCCAAATATCAAAACACAATCATTATCAATGTTGAATTCAGGAAACTTACCCTTCTGAACCAGCTCTACCTTTTTCTGCAACTCACTGTCTTGCTTCTGTGCTTTCTTGATTCTGTCTGATAGAGAAGATTTCACTGATACCTGAAACAAAACAGAAGAACATCCTGTACCAAAAACTTCTATGCCAAATTTCATCAAATCTGTAACCAAGGGATCACGTTCCAAATGCAACATTGTTAATAAAGCATTACTTTTTCGACTCAAAGCATCAGCCACTTTATTTGATTTTCCCGAATGGTAATGAATTGTACAATCATAATCATTGATTAATTCTAGCCATCTCCTCTGTCTCATGTTCAATTCTTTCTGATTGAATATATACTTTAAACTTTTTTTATTGGTATATATCTCACACTTTACTCCATACAAATGATGCCTCCAAATTTTTAAAGCGAAAACAACAGCAGCTAATTCCAAATCATGTGTAGGGTAATTTACCTCATGAGTTTTCAACTGTTGTGAAGCATAAGAAATTACCTGATCATTATACATTAGGACACAACAAAGTCCTTTCAATGAATCATCACTGTAGATAACAAACTCCGCATTCCTGGAAGGTAGTGCCAAAACTGGATCATTCACCAATCTTCTTTTAAATTAGTGAAAACAATCATCACATTCTTTTGTCCAGATAAACTTAACACCCTTCCAAGTTAGCTTAGTCATTGGACTAGATAACCGTGAAAAAGTTCTAACAAACATTCTGTAATAGCCTTCCAAACCAAGGAATCTACGAATCTCAGTTACATTTGTGGGTCTTGGCCATTCTTCCACAACATTTGTTTTTTCAGGATCAACGGTTATCCCATCTTTAGAAAAAATGTGACCAAGGAAATAAATTTGTTGCAACCAAAACTCACACTTGCTGAATTTCCCATACAATTTATTTTCTTTTAAGGTTTTCAAAATAACCCTTAAATGTCTTTCATGCTCCTCTTTAATTTTAGAAAACACCAAAATATCATCAATCTCATCACTATCCCTGATATTTTTCACCATCGACCACCACTGATCAGCTTCACCTTCAAAACGGTAAACAACAAGACTAACCTTTTGATATTCTGAACACCCCATGACATCAAAAATCTTCTCCAGTGCTTTAATCCACCCTTCAGCTAGCACAAGGTCAGATGATCCTCTGAATGATGGGGGATGTTGCCTCATGAAATGTTCCACCACTGACATGTTCCTCTGGGGTTGATCTGACTGATCTCATGCATGGATACCACCACCATTTATATCCTAAGTCAACTGTGCCATCACTGCAACAAACTGTTCAGTTCCAATACCGAACATCTCAGTTTTCTGATTCGGAAGGTTATTTCCTTCTGTATTCCTTCCTAGCACTTCTTCCCTATTTCCTCTGTGGAAAACCATTCTGAACAAACATGTCTTAGATGAAGCAACATGGTAATCTTCAAATGATATATCATTTCAATTTGACCATAAAAAAAATATTTTTTGATAATAATTTAATAAAATTATAACTCCTAAAGTTATATAAACCGACCTTTGATACCAACTATAAGGCCCCAGTCTTAAACCTTACTTAATCTTGAGTTATTACAAGATTACACATTGAGGATCTTTTCAGGTTTAGAGTTTTAGAGAATTAGATCATAAAACTTTCATTACATCCCACATTTAAACAAAGTGGTTACAATAAAAGATAGTATTATTTGTTTCCCATTAACGGAAACATATTTAAAATAAAACATGGATTCTTTCTTGACACTTCCTTGACACTATAATCATATCATGTACCCTTCCCTTGACCTGTGAAAAACATTTCAAAAACTTGGGATGAGCAAAAAAAGCTCAATAAGGGATATAAAAATATCGAAAGGAAACATTAGTAAATGTATACATAAGAAAAAATAAAATTATACTCTACTCATAAAACATAATCACTTTAACATACCTCATCAAATCATGAACAAATCAAAGAAATCATAGGACATAAAGGTAACTTGAGGCATTCATAACATTCTTACATAGGGAGTAACCCTCTTGGTTACGTTTGGAATACCCATCATAGTATATTCCCTAAATATCTTCGGAGAAACCTTAACGTTTAACTCCTTCACGTTACCCAATGCATTGGAGAGCTATATCAGGCTCACCCGCCATTAGTTTCTCACAGAACCACCCGTCTTCATAATAATTCCCAAGAACCATAACATAATCGTATCATATAAAACATGCATAAAGGAAACATAACATTTCCACTTTTCAATCACAAGATATCAATACAACACATTGATATAAAAACATTATGAAAACCATTTTCAATACCAAAATAAAAGAAAATTAAAATAGGGTATTTATTTTTCTTTTAAAAAAGAATGTATGGCTTGTAGAGGAAGCCGAAACTCAAATAATGGCCACAGCGGCGCAGAAGTCGTTGTCGCCGCATACGTATGACAAAAAAACATTCCTTTTGTCTTTTAGTAAAACGCTTCATATAAAAATGATTCCTTTTGAATAAGAATAAAAGTCAAAGGGGTTTATACACCTTAAAAAGAAGGTTGTGTATAAAACAAAATATGCCTCAATGAAAGGAGATTGAGACGAAGTCCCATACCTCGGGTCCGACTTGACTCGATCGTTCTTTAATGTCATGAATAATAAACTTGAGTTAATTTCTAATTGCTTAAGAACCTTTTTCAAGTTCATTATTCCTTTTATATCACTTATTACCATGCCATGAACACTATGTAATTATTTAAGTTAATAACGGTCGTTTTAACGATCATTGGTACTTGAGTCAAAAATATGCTCTTTATAATTAAAAGTTGTTCATGTATCCATTATATCCAGAGTTATACTCATGATTTATATATCATATATATTATATATATCCAGTATATACATGCATTTATAATATTACATAACATTTAGAGGTAAGAAATGAAATGCACCGTTCATGGAGACGGTAAGCCGTACGTACGCATGAACGCTACTTCCATTTCTATTTCATATTTGATGGAATTAAAACATAATTATACATAATATTATTATAATTACAGTATAATATCATATATAATATCATTAATTACATCCTTTATACGTCCCACATATGGCATTAACGAATCAAGTCACTTTGAGGGGGCGGTTGTCCGCACTTCCTAAAATAAAGATATCACGTTTACCCATAATGGAAACCATAAAAGTATGACATAAATTAAAAATACAGAAGCTTAAGTAAAACATAAACATATTATATATCATATATAAATATAGTTACATCTTAATGTCCACCTTTAAACGTGTTATATGAGTGTTGAACAATCATCGTTTCGTGAGGCAGAAATTCGCCATCCACAGAAACAGTATGTTCTTTAACCATTAGATGTAGGTGTTTATAATTGTAGCTTAAATACTTATTATAAAAACATCCTAGTATATGGAAGATACTGTTTTTGTTACAAAATAAATGAATAAAAAGAGTTTAGGGGGTTGGAGAAGCAAAATAAAACATAAGAACACAAGAGAAGACACTACCTTTAAAACGGGTAACTCTTTTTGATTTGAGCTCAAAGGATTCCTTGGGAAGACTTCTTCCCAAAGTGAGGCTTCAAGGAGTAATAGAGGGATGTGGAGAGACAAAATGTGCAGGTTTTGGCTGAGCCAAAGGCTTTGGAAGTGTGGGTAAGGTGGTAGAGGTGGGGGCCTTTTATATGAGGAGAGGAGGGGTACTCTTGGAAAGTAACAAAATGTTACTTTATTTTCAAATGCGTTTCGGATTTTAAAGGTCTCACATTTATGTATTTCTAGGATAAGGTGATAAGGGTTCTAAATATACTCATACAATAGGTTTTTGACAAGTGTAAGTTATAGTTTTAACATTATCTTTTCATTTTATTTAAATCCTTTATTAATGAGGTAATCGTTGCATCATCATGATGTCATAAATAATTTAATTTATTTAATGTATAAAAATTATGAAAAAAAATACTATGATGTATGAAATATTTTTATCTTTCCAATTACTATTTATAGTCAAAAATCTTACTTGTATAACCCATGTAAAAAACGTTTTAGTAAAACAACTCATGTTTGTGTCATTTTTACTTTAACATTAAATAAAAAGATATTAATGTCATTTTCCTTCCAAAGTGGCTCCATGGGGTCCCAAAAATATACCCATGGGTTGTCTTGGTCGGCCATGAAACATCCAATAAGGGTAGTACATGTGTCAAGTTCATTTTATTATAATATCATTTTTTCCTTAAATTGCACTAATTACCTCTAATTGCGATTAATAAACTTAAAAGTTACTATTCACCAAAAAATTATTTTAATCCCATTGAACCACATTTTACTTATTAATGAAAACCATGTATTTCGAATTTTTGAAATTCAAAACACAGAGGTGGTAAAATTTCATTTAAACGAAAAATCATTTTTTTAAGTACCACTTAGTGGTTTCACTATTCATCAAAAATTGAAGTTTTTCAAAAAAATACCAAAACTTCACCCTAAGCTATATTTGATATTCCGAATTCAAAAATTATGCCTATTTTACAAAATTCAAAACATATAAGTTACATTAATTAATTTAATAATTAATTCCCATTGTCAGAGCAAATAGCGTGTTTTTATGAAACAATAACTATCAAAAGATTGACACTAGTTTAAGTCCAGTTTCAAAGTGAAATTAATTCCAATGACCACTATTATATTAAATGGTAAAAATATATTCTAATTGAACTTTAAAATCAATTCAAAAGATAATATAATCATATAAATAAATTATATTAAAAAGAGTGTTTGAATTAAAATACAACATTTTTCACTATTCATTAAAAAAATGAACTTTATCGGAAAAATACCAAAAATTTACCCAAAGTAAATTTCAATGTCCCAATCATAAAGAATAAGTTTATTTCGACAAATAGATCTTATAAAATTTTCAAAAGATAGATTTAAAAATGGTTTGCCATCAAAATGCAGTAAAACAATCTTTTAAAAATATTAGCGTATTCCATGCTTAAGATTGGATTTATTCTCATTTTAAGCCTCTAAAACACTATCTAATTCATTAATAGACATAGATAAAAATATCTATTATTCATTACTTACTTGGGATGTTACACTTGTTAGAAGAGGGGATTCATAGGATGGTATGGAAATGGAAGGTCATGATTGGGACTGAAAGGAATTAATCTAGAAGGTACCCTACACCACATATTGTTTGTTCATGTGGGGTGGGGTACCATCCACATGGAATGCTAATATACAAGTGGAGGGGTCGCCCGTGTTCCGAGGTGGTACATGGACCTGGATATTATCCACATATTGAAGTGGTACATGGACCTAAATTTGGTATGCATATCATTATGGTATGCGACCTTGGGTTCTGCCCACATACCATAGTGGTATGCAGCACTAGAGACCATCTGTGTGGTGGAATGTAACATGGGTAGGATTTCGTCCGCATAGAGATGCACTACACGGTACACTAGATTGAATAAGGGTCATTAGTCTTACATTTTGTGGGATGCTTATCCACGAAGGGAGCATGGTTTTCGGTTCTCCAATTAGGTCCTCATTTCACCCCTATTATTATGTTTCCTTCTTTATTATGGTTTGTGGCATGTTTATACATGCTATAAACCAATCGTAGTTTCATACTTCACTGATCATTTTCCTTCTAAGTCTTCTATTCCTAAACTCCAAGCTCTCTAAAAATCTGATCCTCTATCTTCTTCTCTCCTCCTCTCTCAGCTCCCCTAGGAGTCCTTTTATAGAGTATCGAGGAAGATGTATCTATGGGTCACACAGCACCTTTTGCAGAATCCCATGGAGAAATCATCCTGCATGTGGACGGCCTAGTTAACTGAGTTTTACGGGGCTAAGGTTCATATGGATGCAATTCATGGTGGTGGAAATCAACGCCTCAATCTCACGAATGACATGGTTCGTATGACACTATCAGCCTCACCTTGTCCACAAACTGAATTTTCTGGGATGGTGTGTGGGGGCGTACCTCTCTATCACATTTTCACCAATGAAGTGATTCATGGGGGATGGTTCATGTGTGGAATTTCTCTGCCTCTATTTATCCAATGACGTGGTTCATTGGGCCATGCTTTGTGGGTGTAATTTATCCACCTCCATTCCTCTAACCACATGATTTGTGGGGATAGAAATAATTCCTCATTTATTCTGTGAACTACCTAGTTTAATGTCCAACACCTTGTGGGCCAGAATTTTTTGGGTTGTCTGTATACAGTTCGATTTTCAGGCAACACCATCTATGTAATATTCCCAAAAATCATTATGTAGAACACTTTGGTCCTTTTATGAATTCGATTTCTTTAATCATATTCTAAAATTTTAAATCGAAACTGTATCTTAATCCATCATAAAATTTGTGGGAGTATTTTCCTTCCCTTTACAGAGTTTTCAGGACCCTACACTCAAGTATACTAACAACTTAGGATTGTCCTATCCTAGAGAACAACCATTTGACTTAATTAGTTATTTTGATGTTAACTTTGGTGGCTTCAAGTTAGATAGAAAAAGAACTTCTAGAACATATCACTTTTTGGGCAAGCCTTTAGTATCATGGTGTAGTAAAAAAGAAGAATTCTATTACATTATCTACAACTGAAGCTGAATACATAGCTACTAGTAATTTTTGCACTCAAATTTTGTGGATGAAACACACTTTATTAGATTATGTATATCAATTTAGATGTGTCCCTATAAACTATGACAACAAAATTTATATTAAAATTTCTAAAAATCTAGTTTCTCACTTAAGAATAAAGTATATTTATGTGATACATCACTTTTTTAGTGATCATTATCAAAAAGGTGATATAACTATTGAATTCATTGGCATAGAACATTAGCTTTCTGATTTTTTACTAAGAATTTAAATTCTAAATGGATGAGTTACATCATACGTGAGTTAGGGATGATAAATTTTTGAGGACCTACAGTTGATGACTCACTGATAGGACCTATCGGTGATGAATCACTGATAGAACCTACCAATGGTGACTCACCGACAAATCTCACTAATGTGTCTCACCGATAGATATGTAATTATTTCTCTATCTGGAATTTTAAACAGCACTATTTTGTTTGTTTTATTTTATTTTAACCAACATTATGTATTTTACATTTTTGAATCCCTAAATGATAAAATAAGGGTCGATACAAAAAAAATTACCCTCACACTCTTACTCTCAGACTCTTTCCCTTGAACCATTCTTTACCAAGCTTATACCTTTCTCTCTCAGACTGAAACCTTTGAACCTCTCTCAATGGCTTATATCAAGCGCATCCTACAAGGATCTAAGGATGACTCACATCCATTCAAGAAGAAAGGAACTGAAGCTATCCAACCTAAACCTACGCTTTTTCATCCATAACTTGAGAATAGAATTGTGATGACTGAGAAGTAGGTTCACTTTGAATGGATGTTAATAAGTAATCTTCTCCTAATGAATGTGTTTCAAGCTCAAGGATGGTTGGAGTGGTTATCCAATAATGAAAGACCATACTATATAAGGTTGGTGCATGAGTTTTACCATTATTTAGAGTTTTTTCTTTATGGGTCAGAGGTATTTTGTATTAAATATATAGTATATGGAAAAAGAATATCTTTTTCTTCCAAAATTTGGGCAGAATTCTTGAAGGTACTCCATGGGGGTCTGTGTGATGACCATAAAAAAAGTTCTCCTCCAACCAGTGACCTTTTCCATTATGAGGAAGAATTAATTGAGTTTAATGTAAATAGAGATCATAGAAGGCCTATTGATATAAATCTTGATGAGTATTTCAGGATCTTATTAAAATTCCTCTATCATCAATTATGTCCCAGGAAAGGGGATTTTCCCTCTCTCAAGTACCAGGATGTTTATTTGTTATATCTATTGAAGAAAGTTCATAAGATTAATTTGTGAAAAATATTTTATGATTCATATCAGTGAGATGATAAACCCCTACTACAATACAAACTCATTGTTTTATCCAAGGATTCTCTCTGTTATGTTGAAAGCTAAGGGGTTGGTGAATGAAGGTGAAGAGAAAATTTCATCTTGTGATGGTTTCTATCTAAACAAGGTTAGTTGCAGGATGATGATAATAAATTTGAACCCCTAGAAGAAGATGTGGGTTGAGGGTAATAATAAGTTTTATGAAGATTTAAATCCTATTGAGAATCCCTTGAGGGAAAGGAATAAGTTAGACCTTGGTCTAGGACCAGATGAAGTGGGTGTATATTCAAATGAAGATATGGATGAGGCAGTTCAAGGAGTTGAATCACCAATAGATGACAGGAGTAGTCCTAACATTATTGAAAGTTCATAGAGGATAACTTATGTTCCTACAATTCCACATAGACCTCTACCCTCTAAATAATCACTTCTAGCTGAGGATGATAGTGAGGAGACTAAAGAATCAGAGGATGTTGTGTATGAAAGTAGACCAGGAAGTTATGAGGAAACTGGTGAAGATGAATAAAATGAAAGTGAAGAAGAAGAAACTGAAGATGATGATAGAGCTGAGGAATATGTGGAGAAATATGGTGGAAATGATAGAAAAAATATAATTTATAGAGAATATGAAGGAACTTATGGATCAAAAAGCGGATTAGATCATCCTGGTGATGTTCAAGGACCTGATGAAGAATTTTTTGGCACTGACTTAGTGGAACATAAACCAATTATGGAATCTCATGAGGATGTTGAATAGGTTGTGGTTGAATAAAGGTCTCCTGATGCTCATGTTCATGTTGAAGTTCCTATTGTAAGGGAAGACTCAGTGACTCCAGTGAGAGAGTTAGTATATTCTAGAAATAGGACATCAGTTTAGGGGAGAGACATGATAATAGATAAAAGGTTGATGTACTTGCTAATTTGGATGACATTGTTGTGCATGTATGGAGGTGATATCCAAGATATGTGACTTTTGGTTTAGATTATACTAATTTAGAGGATAGGACAACTAATCCTACTCCTACTTCCATTCTTTTATCTACTTCAAAATCTATTAAATATGTTACCAAATATGATCTTGATTATTTTAGGGAAGAATTGTTGGATACAGTTAGATCTACCTTTTCCGATACACTTGCTTCAGTTCCAAGACTTAGTGAAAGAGATGTAGATATGATCATAGATATATTTTTGTCTTAGGTTGAACCTCATTTGATCTCATTGTTGGAATAAATTGTCTTATAAAATCAAAAAAAATTATGAATGAGCTGACTAGTATGGTTTCATCCATTAACAATATCACTATTGATTATAAGACATCATTGGATAAAGTGGTGAAAACTTTTGAGGATGCAACTTCTAGGAGTGATACTACTCAGTATCAACCTCATTCTCTTGATGTAAACTAGTTGAGATTAGATATCCAATATATAGTTCAAGGTGCCTCCACTTTAGATACTCTTGTTTTTCATTATACATATGTTGAGATTATTAGATTTTTGATTCGAGAGGAACTTCATACTATGATGGGTGGCACTAATCAGGAGAACCTTAGTAATATCAGGAAGAGAATGACCATGTTCATTACATGGTGAGAATATACTCAAAAGAGTCCATTACTGCTCAGGAGGAAATTACCAAGAAGGTTGAATTCTATTTTAAAAGGATTTACACCAATAATCAGCTAACCATTCATTTCAATTAGTTGAAGGAAAATTTGAGGCTACCACTAGTCACTCAAGAATTCAAAGATCAAGTCGCTAATCTTAAGTAATTTACTTCTACCCTTCACAAGTTTATGGAGAATAAGAAATATTTTGAAAATGATATGGATTATTATGGTGATATCATCAAGGACTTCATCAATCTATTGAATCCCAACCTGCATCATCACAGTACTACCATTTTTTATCAAATAGCTTCTCCTATTAGACCTGTCCTACACCCTTTTACTTATTCATATAATTCTTTGACCATGACCCCTTCTCAGGATACTATCCAAATTCAACATTTCATCCATCAGGAACTTACATTTCCTATTTCTTCTTCTATCCCAAGCCTTGATCCTTCTGTTTTTCAAGGAGTTTCTCATCCATCCTTTAGTACCCTCACTATATATTCCACTATTATTACCTCTACACCTCCTACTCCTACCTCCTTTTCTTCTTGTAAGGACAAATATGTGATGGAATTTGATATGACCAAGAAGTGGTTGGATCACTCTTTGATAGGGATCTGTTTTGACATTTTGTAATCTCGTGTACTATTTGACTAATGCAATATCTTGGATCTGTCTTCATCTCATTATTTGTTTCCTTTTATATAATCCAAAAAGGGAGATAATTTGTATGGAATACATATTAGGGGGAGATAAAATGGAACATAAAATTAAAAGTGAACATTATCTTAAAAAAAATCTTAATAAGTAATCTATATAATATTTTTGTTTATATTAAAATTTTCATTTCTATGATAATTTCATCTCTTATGATATATGTAATATGTTAAGCATACTTTACTTTGATAATCATAAATTAACTATTGTGGTATATAATTCCATGATTTTTGATCATCAAAAAGGGTGATATTGTTGGAATCCTCTAGTTTTAATGCTCACAAATCATGTTTATTTATGATTCAAGTTACATTGTGTTTAATCATTTTTTATCTTGTTTTATCATAATTAATGAAGTTAAATTATGTTTAATTATTATTGAATATAACCTTGATCTATTCTGTTATTGTGTTACTATATAAGATAGGTTAGAAATAATTTTTCTAAGTATAAGCTACCAATAGCTGAGTTACTGACGCCAGACCTACCGACACCTAACCTACCGACACCCAGCCTACTGACAGGGTGACTGACCAACACTCAGAATTTTTCTAAAACTCTAAGCTACCAACGACATGAGATAATGATAGGGTAACTAACCGAAATAATGAATCAGAGTTTTTCTAATTATGAGCTATCAATACATGAGTCACCGACAGGTGAGTTAATGACGAATCACCTATAGGTATCTTTATCGACTGATCCTGAGTTACCGATGAAATTTTGATCCACCGATATAATGATCTACTAACATAATAACTTACCGATATATTGAGACACTGACAGCATGAGTCACTGATAGTAAGAGTCAGTGACAGCATGAGATACTAACAGTCTGAGATTCCAACAGACTAAGGCACTGATGATCTGTCTCTTAAATTCAAACTTATTAATAACAGTCATATTTTTGTTATTTAATGCTACTGATTTCATTAATGATATTTTTCAGACAACATTAATGACATTTTCAGAGAAAAATATGAGGTATGAGGTACCATCACATGACTGATAACGTGTTCCTTGTTGAATGACATGTATAATGTGCAAATCTGATCAAAAAGGTTGTACACGCACATATATGAAAAGTGAATGAGAAATATTTTTCACCTCAGATAAAAACACAAGATTTGCATAATGTGCATACACAAAGACATTGTTGAGAACCAAAACTCTACGAAAATTTGTAAAAACAAACTTAGAAGATAGTAACACTTTAAATAATCATATACCTTCCTAGAAATAGAAGACATAAGCAAAAAACAAAACTCTATTTTTCTATCAATTTTTGGAAGTCAACTCTATATTCACTTCAATCATATTTAAGGATTCTATAATATACAAATCACTTCACATAGATATTTATAAACCCTATTCTCATTATATTGATCTTCCTATGTACATTGTTTACATTTTGAGAAGTGTGTGTGTCTCTTTTATATAAACACACACTATCTCCTATTCCCAATAGAAAGACACATTGATATCTTCACAAAATTATCTTATTAAACCTTACACTCCGATAGATAACAATATAATAGGTCCCTACATGACCTATTTGTTTTTTTTTGTACTCCCACAAATATTGTGTAAGTTTTTGTTGACCTGGGAAGTTTGTATACTAATGTGTACCCCGATCCAGGGTGTGTATCAAGTTTTTTTAAATAAATTTCTTGATGGAATGTGATCACCAAGTGGAGAGGAATAAGTCTATTCTTTAGAATGAATCTCTTGTTTTAATTCATTGTTCTTTTACAAGTTTAGTTTTTCTTATCTATTTTTGTTTATTCAAACCGGAAATCTTCAATTCACTCTGATAGTTAATCTTTGATAGTGTTTGTATTAGAATTTTATTTAGTAGACTTCTTTCAAAAGTTAAAATAGTAATTCAGATTATCTTAACTAAGAACTAATAAATCTTGGAGAAATCATTCAAACAATAAATTCAATTATAAATATGTTACTTTGGTTAACTGGTTCGTATTTAATTTTAAATTGGTAGATTTTTAAATAACAATTTTAGATAAAAAAATTATAGGAACTCAATTCACCCCCTCTTGAGTTTCCTACTCCAACCAAACAAAATTAATTTCGCATTTTGAATGAAACTGTGTTAGATTATTTTTTATTCTTTGAATTGTTATTATATATGTATTCTTATCTCTTTAATTGGGTGTTTTCAAAAGATTTTGAATTGTTCAAAGGGTTTTAAATTTGAATGATAATCTATTTCTCTCTTTATCTCTCTCCTAGATAATTTTCAAATATTATTATTTTTATTTTCCTAATTGATCACTTGGAAGTATATATTTGTTTTTAATTAAATGGATCAAGGAAACATGTGATGCAGTGTTAGTGGAGGTTACAACTGTGAAAGTGATCATGTTGCGAACTATTTCATCTGTTTTAAGAACTCTCATGGTGGGATAATTCTTCTTCAATATCATTCATCTTGAAGAGACAAACTATACCTTTGTTGGAACTATAATATTTCATCATTCAAATCTATTTGAAGGGACTATATCAACTATTTCATTGGAAACATTCTTTCCAAAACAATCCAGTGGTTCTTTCATTATTTTATTTATTTCTTCTAGTATTTGTAGATTTTTCTTCACATAATATTTTCACAAAATAGGTTATAAGACCTATAGAATGTAGTCCTTGGTTTTTCTACCTTATCCAAAGATGTTTCATTGGTTATTATCACCTGACCATAAGGCTGAACATTTAGGTTGGAGATTCTCTTTATAGAAAATTGTAGGTTTTGTCTACTCACGCAAAATTCGAGTTAGGTTTAGGGTTTCTGCTATGTAAAATTCATAGGTTAGGATTCATCCTATTATAAAATTCTGGGTTTAGATTTCTCTAGTGTAAAATTATATCATATCTTAGTGTGTGTCATACTCTATTAGTTGTATTGTAAAGAGGGGACTAAGTTTATTAAACTAAACCACTATAAAATTACTTGTGTTCATTACTTTATTTGTCTTCATAAACTCTTCACACTTTCATTATTCTTATTCATTTAAGAAATATTGTTTTAATTATTTTAAACTACCAAATTATAAAATTATTTTTTAATAACTTTGATAATTTTAAGAAAATAAAATCCACCCCCCTCTTGTCTACTTCCATCAGCCATTCCAACCACTCAGTGGGAACACTAGTGATCAAGGTAATTGAACACACATCTTTATTTAGTTCAATTTGATCTAGTATTTTGGTAAGGCTAAAGTGATATGAAAGAGAAAATTATTATAGTCAGTGGTTTCTATATCTACAATATATGATCACATTAAGGATTTTTATTTTATTTTTTATACAAAAATTAATATTTTTATTATTATTATGATAATATTAGACTATGAAATTAATCAATATGTCAGGTTTGTTATAGGGGAAAAAGAGTTGGATACTCAATAATATCACTACATTAGGGGTTTTCTTAAGGTAGTGATGTCACAATAAGAAGATTCACCACACGGTCATGTGATTATACCAAACATATCCAAAGAAATATAGTAAGCCCAATATTTGTATCCATACTCCACAGAAGCATGTTTAACATATGAGAACTAACTATATAACACCCCAGCCTGATCACTGGGTTCAATCCAGAGTTTCACATGTACTCATGCATGCCTCCACATATATAAGAGGTTTATAACTATAAATGAGGGTCTAAACACTATTATGGGGGATAATATACCCTCGTCATCAATAAATAAAACTATATATAGTAACAAAAAATAATACATCATAATAAATAATAAATGTTATAATAAATGGCATGGAAAATATCACAAGTCATACAAAATAATAAACCTAGGACCCCTAAAGTGGTAGGCCAAACTAGAATATGAGAAATATAGGTAAGTAAATAAAACATTGCATTATCACTCTGTAGTCTATCCTGGTACCACCTTTGATCACCAAGATCTACCTTCTAGGTCCCTTTATTTGGGGTATTTCCCTTTCCTGTATCTTGATTCATGAAGTCTATATGCGCATCAGGATTCCTATGTAGAGTGTGATTATAAACCCATTAGCACATCACTAATGAATATTTAACATGATTGAACATTCATAAGATTGTATTACATGATAATAAATTAATTCCCAAGAAAACAACATACAATCATGTTTTAAGAAGTTGTGTGATGAACAAGCCACTACAAACCCTGTTCGCACATAATTATTCTCCATGATGGAAGGATGATCATAACAAAAGTCATGAACTAGAGTCAAGAAAAAGTCACTAACTATATCCCACTTCAACTATAATTATATCAAATCTCATTTTAATCCACAAGGACATCAAGCCCTATATCTCTCATGGGTTAGGCCATAAGGCCATCGTATCCTGACACCGCCTCAGGTTAGGCCACAAGGCAGTCGTATCTCGGCACTTTGTCCTAGGTCAGGTCACTGAACACCATCATTCCCACTATTTTCTATTGAGTCAGATCACATATATTATTATGTATCATAGACTAAATTGGTCCTATCATTATATCACATGCAGTGTATGAACATGCTCCCCTTCAGAGATTCCAATGCATAACAACTCCTCCAGTCACATTGGTTCCATGCATAGAACAACAATGACATTACATATACCAAATGTATCACATGGAAATAGGGTATAACATACATAGGCACAACATAGCATACCAAGAGTGAGAAATAGTATCCAAACACACACACATGTGATCACACTCAAACATGGGTCTCGCGGGCTACACATTCACACATGTGTGATCAAACATCAAACATGGTTTAAGTATGTTTGAACACAACATCATAAGATGATAAAAATCATATAAATGGCCTATAAATTGTAAGAAACTTCCTACCTCAATCATATCGACATCAATGTCAAGTTTTATCAAGAGTTTTATCACCTGAAAAATATTCACAAACCAACCATAAAAAGTTTTCACACCATGAGTTCCAAGAACTAATTCCAAAAATTCATCACAAGGGTTCTAGAATGAGAGTAAAAAATTAATCAATCCAAGGGTAGAACTAAAACTTACCCAATTTTGATCACTATCAATGGAATAAGTCAATTTTCGTTAAAGGAAAAAAGAAACTAGTCATTTTCATAAGTTTGATTTAGTAAGAAATGGTCTCAAACTGCCAAGGTTTGATCTCCCAGAAAGGTCAATCAAGGTTATGACCTAGGTTTTTTATAGATTCAATAAATTCATCTATACTATTTGAGATAATGATTAAGGATAGGTGAATGTATCAATCAAAATAAGGAATAATGTATTGATATAATATTCAAGACCGCTTATAAATATTGCATGTATTTTCCCTTTTAAAATATCAAGATCCACAGTGCCTGGAAAACATTTTGACTATTTAAAATCCATCCCAACAATAACCATATATTCCACCATGGAAATGGTTTCTTATAACCCATTGAGAAACATAAAAACCCACCATGGGTGTATTCCAAAAAACAAGTTATTTTCCCTCACCGCAGCCTCCACCACGGGCATGGTGACGTGGCTCTAGCATGGCTCATAGGAGCTTCCAAAATGAACCGTTATCATGGAAAAGACTTATCCTTCCCCATTTCACATTCTAAATTTTCACAGGACTAACTAGGGACTAAAATTTCTTTGTTTTTTGCACAATAATGTGGTGGGATGTCATGTTACTCAATGGTTTTGAGAACACTGCTTAGGATGGGTGACCTCATGAGAGGTTTCTCATGGTGTGTGTGAGTAAGAAAAAATAACACTAAAATAACATGTGTTGGTATGTGGGGGATATTAATTATTTTTATGGTCCATTAAGGCACATGGGTGGGCCCCAAGAGGGAAGAACACGTGTTGGCGGATCAATCATTGGTGCTTGGTGGGAAAGGACTCGATTATCATATTAAAAAGAGGGGTGTATGTGTTGTTAGTGGGGACCTATTGTTATAACATAACCATTAGAAATTTGATCTAATATAAGTGGTATTCTATTATATTTGGTTCCCTAGAACCAACTAATTTGTACTTTAGTTTTCATTTATGTTCATGGATTTAAATATCAATAAATACCTTATCACATATTGATTATTCTTGTACATAAAATTAATTTAATAAAATCCTATAATATTTTTCTCACTAAACAATTATTATTGAATGGGACAAATATCATCATGGTCATAAAATTTTCATTTATATTTTCCTACTCACATGGATATTGTGGTGAGTGGGGTCAATCCATAAGGTAGGTGGGTGATATGATCCTATGTATTTATTTAATATCCTAAAGTTAAAAAATAGGGGAAAGTAAGAGAAAATGGGTATGAATAGAGTTTGAGAAGTGTGTTACGATGATACATGTGGTGTGAGTGAAGTTTTAGTATAGTTATACCTAAACTAAATTAGGAGTATGAGACATGCCTAAAATATAAAGAGGAGAATCCAATTAATAAAGCTTGATAGACTACTGATACTCATGATAAATGAAATAAATAAAACATGAAAACATAGAATTAATCCATGAAATGAACTATCACTCATCAGTGAATGCTCACTCGAATAGTCTTTCAATTTAATCTCGCAATTTTAATAAAAGGAAAATAATTCAAAATAGTTATGTGATCAGTTTTCACCTCTTGATACATCAAGAAAAACAAGAACTAAATTGAAGGCATATAATTCAAGAAGAGTGGGTTATATAACTGAAGTAGAATAAAACTATGACATTAATTTATTAACCAAACAAGAAAATAAAATTAACTCAATAATTATTTGTAGTTCATGTTTAGATAAATTAAAAACAAGAATGAGCAAAAAAATAGATAATCAAAGGAAGAATAAGTAATGAGAGATAGAGATTATTCTCTCTCAAGTTGAAGTCCATCTCCCTTAATTTAATCTCTAATTTTATCTTGGATTGAATCACTAGACCACATATGAGAAATAATCTCCTGCTTTCATATTTGAAGTTATGTTGTTTTCTCTGATAGTTTAGCTCTCTCCAGTGTCCTTATGATGTCCCATGAAACTCTATTTAAAAATATTTCATCCACCTCAAAGTCCTCAATAACTAATATAACATTGTCCTTAACCTAGACATATTTTACACGGTGGTATTCCACTTACCTCTATCACCTCCATGGGACTCAACTATATTTTTCAAACAAACTGAAACAGACCTATGTGTTCCAAATTTATTTATAAAATGTACCTGGGCATATATCCATGCTCAAAGTGATTTTTTTAAAGTATCTATAAATTTCATGAAACTTATCCATCCATCAAACTCGACTTAGCCATATCAACATGTTCCTAAACATTTGTTCTTTACACATAGATGGTTGAAATTTTCAAAATGCAGAAGTGAAAATCAAACAAGAATATTCACCTTTGAATTTTTACATGTACCTTATGTGAAAAAATCGTTAAATTAAACTCATTTCCATATTATTAAAATAATATTATCAAACACCTATAATTCACCCATAATAATCATTGAAATAACAATAAAAGGAATCATGAGGCTCATATGACTTCAACCTTGAACCTACGAACAAGATCAAATCAATAAACAAATAACTATCACCTTTATTTTCAGTTTCAACGTATTGAACCCACAGACTCGAAGATTATTCCTAAATATCCTTTAAAAAATTTAATAAATCTCTAATTATTTTATTTGATAAAAAAACTTTCATATTCATCACCACCATAAACTAATTTCAATATCACTATTAATATAGTTTGGTTCCATGTCTTATTGTGTCAGCACTTTTGAAATAAAGCTTTGATATTATGGTTCTTCAGTGATGAGAAATCTCGAACATAGTCTTCTCCAAGATCCAAAAATATTTCTCAAACTCAACGTATCAGGTGGTAGCAATGTCATGGATTTAATTATTCTTCATCTGGTTTATAGAAAACCTCAATAACAGTCAGATTCATCAAGTTTGAATCATCTTCTTCAGCCTTCATCGGTGACATCAACCTCATCATTGATCTTATATGCTACGTTAGTTTCTTAATTTACTATGTGTTGGACTAATGTGGACTCATCCTTACTCATCAGAGTTTGGTCAGTAGCTAAATTGATATATGGTATCACTACGGTGGTAGCAGGGAGTGAAATCCCTAAATGTGGATCTATGCAGAAGAAAACATAACTTTGTGGATGCATATCACTAGAGGTGATCGCAACAACACAAACATAGTAGAATTAATGGTATTTTTCTTCACTCATAATTAATCATACACACTTAAAACAAACTCTATTTTTAGGGATACAAAACTTACTACAAAAAAATAGAGAAAATAAAAGTCCAAAGTTTGGGTTGCAGTAGGTTATGGCCAATCCTCTAAATCCACACATGTCAAGAATCCCTAGTCTAAAATAATCATGCCTTCATTCCAACAGTGAGATTCAGTTCCTTCTAAGAAAAAATAGTTTGTTATTCAACATATCCCCTTAAAACGTTTTCCCTTGTAACCTATGAATTTTCAGTATATCTGAGTGGATGACCAATAAGTGCAATGAATTCATCGTATTCAAATTATTCCTTTTTCTTGTATCCTTTGGTGCTGTTAATGGAATATATTTTCTCATCTATCACTTCCTTCCACATTTCATTGATTTTAGCTTCCTTGAAGCTAACTATATTGGAAATCACCAAGAGACAATGCAAATTTATATACTCCTCCATTGGTTTTGTTCTCTCACATATATATACAAGGATTTGAACATTTTGAGGTTGTCTATGAGAAAGATCTCATTCAATGTCTTTAGATATAGGAGTATGCAGTGACAACATTAATGGATCTTCAATTCCTTATTCCTTCATTAGTACCTATTCAATGATTTATTCATCTTCTATAATGAGTCATACCTCTCTTGAATAATCATCTTGATTCCACTTCCATGTATTCTTTTTGTCAAATATAACATCTCTCCTAAATATAATATTCTTGGTGATGGGATTTTATAAGAGATATCCCATTGCTTGATATCCATATCCGGTAAGGACACACTTCACTCCATTGTCCTTGAGATTTTTTTTTACCTCTGGGATCCTGACACAAGGGAATGGGACTAAAACTGTAAGATGGATTAAACATGGCTTGTGAGTAATCCAAGCTTCATTCAGCATCTTTGATTCAAGATTTCTAATTGGGAATATATTGATTAAACACACTACACATAAATTCACTTCATCCTAGAAATTCATGGCCACTCCTTTGTCTTTCAACATTATTTTTCCATATTGAGAATGGTGAAAATTTTCCTTTTAACTACTCCATTGAGTTGATTTTTGTAAGACAATGTCATGTGGTGTTGAATTCCATACTAATTGAGGTAATCTTGAAACACATCAAAGGTTTAATCCCCACCTCTATCAGATCGCAATGTTTGTATGTGATGTTTTCTTTGAATTTCCACCTACACCTTGAATTATTTAAAGACTCCAAGAACTTATGACTTCATATTGAGAAAATATATCTATGTTTTTCTGCTATAATAGTCAATAAATATCCAAAATACCTCATTTTTTCATTCAATTTTGGATTTAATAGACCGCACACATCAGTGTGAACTAGCTCCAGTAGTGCTTCAGCTTTCTTGTTGGCCTTTGTTGCAAAGATGTTTCCATGTTATTTTCTTAGAAAACAACTTTCATAAATTTGATTCAAGTTTTGAATGATATAAAGATCATTCACCATCTTTTTTATTTCTAATAATCTTAAATTGTCAAAGTTTAAATACATGAACCAAAGATACCATATCTAGTCTTTATTATCAGATACCATCATCAAAAAATGTGGTACGTCGGTTTGGATCATAAGTGGAAACATGTGATTCTTTATCATCGGTAAAAAAATTATCATCCTTCCTTTATCATCAATGATCACCATTTTTTATTTTATAATCTTATGTGAAATCCTTTTTTCACAAATTGTTTGACACTCAAGATGTTGGTCTTCATGTCGGGTACATAGTAGACATCGAAGATGAAAGCATGATTGTCATCTTATTGCTTTATCAAAATATCTCATCTTCCATAGAAATATATTATTGAGAGATTTATAAATGAAATATCTCCTTAAACACTCTCATCCAAGTTTGTTAACAAGTGTTTTTTCCTTGTCATGAGATTATTAGCTCCATAGTCAAGAGACCACATACCTTAATTTTGTGTTAATGGTTATGACATAAACACATAGGACTTTCCAAAAGTACCTCCTACTTCAATGATATGTGTTGCCTTGGTGTCATTCTCCATGGATTTCTTATACCAACATTCATTGTTATAATTTATATATTTTTGAAAATTAAATCATTGAATATTTATTTTTTCCAGTTGATAATTTTTTAATCCCCCACCCCTTCTTCCTCAACTATGCTCTCATGGAGTATAGTTTTTATATTTATAGCCTCCTAGATTTGGGATTGTTCCACCTCATACTCCTCTTCTTTGATCAAATTCGTGTCCATATAATCCTCTACCTCAGTTTCTTTGAGATTTCCTCCCTTTCTTTTTTTCAGAGTTGTTGAGATACAACTTTTATTTCAAGGCATGGTCCACTAAATTTGTTTCACTTCAACAATTCACCTTTATTTGGTGCGCTTATAGAGATCCCATGAGTTGTTTAATGGAGATCATCTCCAGGTCCTTTGTTTCTTCCAAGTAAACAACTATGTAATCAAATTTTGGATCAAGGGGTCACAAAATTTTCTAAAATACCCGCATGTCAGAAATATTTTCTACATTTCTTCATAGTTAGTTCACCAAAACCATTACACAAGTATGATACTTAGTAATGGTCTCGAAAGATTTCATAAAGAGGGATTAGAACTTAATTTTTAAAGATTGAATTTGAATCCTCTTCACTTTTTTGGATCCTTTGAATGCTTTATGAAGATTATTCCATATATCCTTTGATGATTTTGAAGAATTGATTATTTAGAAAGTTTCTTCTTCAAGGCCTTGATAAATGAAGGATTTTTCCTTGCAGTCCTACATTCATTCCACATGAAAATTTTCCTTTTGAACATCCTATAAAGCATCCTCCACTACTTTCGATTCTGGCTTGGTGTATCTATCCTACATGACATCCATGACATCTTGGGTTCTAAGGAGAACTAGAATTTTGATACACCTATTGTCATAATTGTTCTTCATTAGCTTTAAGACCAAATCTTGAACAATTTAATTCACCAGGATGAATTTTTTTTAGATTTGAAAACTAATATATATTTTTTTATCAATGTAGAATGCTGGATTCGTTTTTGAATTACACACAATAATTTTTTTGGATCACTCATATTTTTTTTCATAATACAAAAGGAGACTTTTTTTATGATAATAGGAGAAGGACAAGGTGGGGTGTGGTGATATTAGGTGAAAAAAAAACTTTTTTGATTGATTTTTTTTGTGATCTACTTGGGGGGAAAACAAAATTTCATTTCACAAATTGGAGAGAGAAGGTTTTTCCTTTTTATTTAACACCACCTTGAGAGATAAAAATGTGGTGGAGACAAAATCCCTTTTTTTGTTGACAAATTAGAAAGAAAAATTTCACTTTTGACAAATTAAAAAGGCAAAAGCAAAGTGGGATGGAAATTCTAACTCCTAGATTATGAATAGTTTGAACAATTCATAATCATATTCATTTATCCCCTTCTACTGTTATAGGTTGATAAAACCTCCAAAAAACTCTCACAGACAAGTAGAAACACCTTCAAAGTACTCTAATACCACTGAATGTGGATCTAGGTAGTAGTAAACACAACTGCGCAAATGTAGATCACTGGAGGTGATCACAACAACACAAACGTAGCGGAAATAATGGTATTTTTATTCACTCGAAATTAATCATACAATGCTCAGAACGGACCCTATTTATAGGGATGAAAAAATTATAGAAAAAAACAAAGGAAATATAGAAAAAAAAAGTCCAAAGTTTGGGTTGCATTAATTGTCGCCCAATCCTCCAGATCTACACACGTAAAGTAGCCCATGTCTAAAATCATCATGCTACCATTCCAATGGTGAGAGTAGGTTTCATCTATGAAAAACAAGTTTGTTACTCAATAATCCCATGGTAGATGAAGCAAATTCCAAATTGTGGTAAGAAATAAGGGTAGATAAAGTAGAATAATTATTCTGGCGGTAGAAGAAATGGAGTAGTAGCAGAGGATACCAATGGTTGTTTGGTGGAGGTAGTGGTAGAAAAAAAATATTAACGGGAATAGGGGTCAGTGGACAGCATTGAAGGCAAATTCACTAACGGTAACAGTTCTCAACAGTAGAACCCTTCCATGGTGTCAGAATTAAAATAAAAATATATTTAAAATTAAAATTTAACACTAAGTAAGATATTAGAATATTAAAAACTAAATATTAAAAACTAAAAATAAACTCAATAAATTAATTGATGCAATAATTATAAGTCTAAAAGTTACAAAATATTAAAATAATGAAATAAAAGAATAACAGTTAAAAAAATAAAATTCCTTTTGTTAAATAATTAATTAAATTAACTAAACATTTATTCATTAAAAATAAAAATATTTAAGTTTCAAAAAATAGATATTAAAAACAAAATACAAAATGATAATAAATAATTGATTAATTATTTAATTTAAAAAAATAATTAATTAAATTAAATTACAAAATGATAAAGACTAAACAAAAACATTTAAATTTAATATTTTAAAATAAGAATCAAAATTAAATAAAAAAATAATAAATCTAAAAAACTAATAGTGTAAACATAAAAAACACTTATTTTACCATAAAACTCTTTGATTTAATACTTCGACAATAAATTAACCACAAACAGTAATGAACTAAATTAAGGAACATTTTATTTTTGAAAATGAGATTTAAACAAAAAAACTGATGTGGAGAAAAGAACTAAATAAATACCATATAAAATTCCCCAAAACTTAATATGTTCCTTTCCATCAAAAAAAATTATTCCAAATTAAGTGAAGAAAATGAACCTCAAAATTGAAAAACTAAAATGCCATAGTGAATTGATTTTAAAAATTATATTCCCTTCAGGATTTTATTAAGTGTAAACTGTAAATTCCCTCTCAAAATTGAATATTATTAGTGAAAAAATACGTTACTATTTTAAAAAAAATTATTGAATTTGAAATATTTTTAAATGAATTAAACAAACATCAATTTTTATTTACAAGTACTACCAAAATTATCTTTACATCGAGGTGAATAAATACCCATAATTAAACAGCCCAAAATATTTTATAAAAACAACTGAATGATAGGAAATTAATAAATAGAAGGTAATATAAATATCCCATACAATAGTATAAAAAATAAAATAATAAATAATAAATAAAAACCAATGAGAAAGTTCAACTTGGATTAGCATTTTCATTTCATAGAACATTTAATTCATATCTTATAAGTTTTAATCCAAATCAAAATATTTTAAACCAAATGATAATTGTAAGAAATACACCTAAAATGAAGCAAAAAATAAGTTATCTAAAGCGTAAAATAAAAAAATTACCCAATAAATTCATGAGGTATTAAATATTAACCTCCTCAAAGTGGCATCACAACCTTTAAATTTAAGAAAAAATTTCACCCACTAAAAATGCCTAAGTGAAGCTTAAAAACTCATAATTTTTAATAAAAGGATTTTTATGGGTTTTATTTAATCACATTTTAGCTCATTTAATAATTCTCTCCCACGGTTAAAACCCATCATTATACCCAATATTGAACCTCAAGGTTAAAGAAAATAATTAGACATCTTAATTCAAACCCAATTTTCAATTTAGTTGTTCAATGGAATACCAAAGGGGTATAATGAAATTCAAGAAATATTTTCCACAATTTCAAACACTTTTCAAAAACATATTTTATTTGTACATGTTTTGTCTTAATAAACATGAAATAATGATTTTAAATTCAACTCAGAAAGAAGCATGTTGATCGGTGATTTCACTTCAAATAGAGTATTGAATCCAAAGGTATTTTAAGGGTTCCAAACAAGATTTTTAAAAACTAATTCATACGAGTTTTCATTAAAATAGATTATAGAAAGCTAAACACCCAACATTTAGAATAGCCTCATTCAGTTAAGTTCAAATAACTAAGTACTCAACCCCCACACTTAATTACTAACTTAGGGAAGAAAAACTTTTTATGAAAATAAATAAAGGAACTTTAACTATTTATATCAAAAAATCATGTAATATTATTCAAAAATTTATACCTCAAGTAAAATAAATAATAGTAATCCTTTGATAGTTGTGTTGAGTCATTACGTATATTATATGATCACTCTTATATTTCATTTACAAAATTTATTAATATCCCAATGAATGTACCTTTAAAAGAAAAAAAATGAAACATTATACATGAACATTAATATTCAAAATAATTAGATTAATTAAATGTGAGAGGATGTAATAATGAAGGTTATTTTCATTGATGAATGATTTTAATGTTCAATTTAGGGAGGTAGGGAATAGTAGGTTTAATAATTTAAGTGCATAGAGAAATAGATGAAGGAATTTCTTCCAAAATGAAGTTAACAAACATAAATTTAAAAAATTGGGCTGACTCCTGAGAAATTCTATTTTTAAATTCTCCATCCAAACTCCCCCAAAAACTAACATTAGTCACTAGGAGAAATTGGTTTCCTAAGTAGTAACCACCAAATATTATTATACCATTTATTTTTAAGTGGGAATTTATTTCTATAGGCTTATAGGCATCTAATAAAACATTTAAAACCCTTTTAAACTTCAATATACCCCTAGAAACATCCACTTCTAGTGATGAAAATCATGTTTTACAACTCTGGAAATAATTCATAATTGAAAATTTTGAAATTTTTATGAAGTGAAAATTGGGTAAAAGATGATATTGGGGGTTTCACGTGATCTTGATATCTCTCCACTACATAGTCAACTAAAAATTTCACAAAAAAACATGCTCAAGGATGAGTTTTCAAAGTTTAATGCAATAATAGGCTTCTCAGTGACATTTAGAACATATTTAAAACCTTTAAAAATAAAAAAACAATATTATAATTTACACTATGGATTAGAGTTAATTTCATTACCCAAAACAGTTGAAGAAAAAGTTAAGAAATATGGAAAAAATTAATTCTTTTCATAAAAAATCTTTTGAGTTTCTATTTTATAAAACTGTAATTTTCTTATAAAAAATATTTTACTATTGACTTATAATTATTAGTCGCAATATTGGAAAAATTAACTCTACTAAGTTAAAAAAAAGTGTGTGTTCAATATTCCATTCAGGAACGTGTTCCAAAATTTCATTCCCTAATATGAAATAAAAAACTTCTGGTTTTCTAAATCAACCATAAGAAAAGATAACTCTAATTCAGTTCAATCAAAAATTAAACTTGAAAATTATAGATTAATTTCACTCCTCCTAAGTTGGTTAACATTTGATTCCCATTTATCATTTAATTCCAAGTGAGACTCATCACCAATGATAGGCGAAATGAGTATATATTTATTTAATAGTTTTTAATTTAAAATACACTCTTTCTTCCTCTTCATCAAAAACAAGTTCAATGGTTATTGGATTTTCTTTTTTGAAATAGGGAAGTTTTCATTACAAATTATATTCAATATTTTCAAAATCAAATAATTCCATTTTTAATTTTTATTCCAAAGTTTCACCAACTCCCAACTCAAGTTTTTTCCTATTGTTTCAATGTAATTGGTTAAAGTATTTTTAGATTTAGTTACTCATTTTAAAGTTTCTCCCCATCCTAAGACACCATTGGTTTAAATATTTTAAATTTAATAGTATTGGGTGATATAATAATAGCAGTTTAATCCCCCTCTAATTAATCCTTTGAGACATAATGGTGGTATTGAAGTGGCCTTTGTCTAAATATTTCATCATAATCAAGATCATTTTCATAGTTTGTTTTTTCCTCTTCACTTTCTTAAATATTTACATTCTTAAGTTCAAATAATTCATTTTCATCACTTCTCAATTCCATTTTTTCTTTAATTTCCATAACTTCTTAAATTTGTTTATTTTGGTGTGTCGTTTTCGTTTCTATCATCATGGACTTCTTCAATTTCATTAAACATAGAAATATTTTTGAGAATTAATTGTTCTAGTTCTGAATGATCTTCTGGTTCATAGTCATGAATTTTGTGTGTTTATTCACCATGATAAGGTTTTTGGGGAAGTTTATAGACACACTACCATGTTATGTTCCCATAAAAATGAAAACAAACATAATAAACCACAATAAGTTGATCCCTTCCCCCACATTCATCCATTCTCATAAATTATTTACCAAATAATTTTAAAAACTAAAAAATAAACAAACCTTTGTATCAAGGGTAGTAAATATGATCAAACAAGAAAAGATACTATATATTAGAAAGTTTCAACACAAACAAGATGAGAAAAAATGAATTTTTTATATTTATTTATTTTATTTTTTACGGTTTTTTATTTTATTTTTTTATTTTCTAAACCCTAGACACTCATTCCAAGCCTTCCCCGGCAATGATGCCCAAAATTTTATGGGTCAGAGGTTGTCATTTCCATCAAATTTTCATTTATATTATCCTAATCTCACTAGTACAGTGGTGAGAAGGGCCTTTCCATAGGGAAGGAAGGTGAGATAATCATAGGGATTTATTTAATATTCTAAACTATTAAAATAGGTAACGATGATAGAAAAATGGATATCAACATACTCTGACCAGTTTGTGATGATGATAGATGTGATTTCAGTCAATTTTTAGTATAGTTTTATCTAGACTAAGTTAGTAATATGATAAATTCCTAAAAGGTAATTAGGGGAATCTAATTGATGAATCTTGATAAACTGATGATGCCCATAAAATATGAATTCAACAGAACAAGAAAACATAGAATTAATCTATGAAATTATCTCTCGATCATCATTGAATGCTCACTCAACTAGTAATATGATTAAATATATTGATTTTAAAAATATGAAAATAATTCAAATTAGTCATGAAATCATTTTTCACCTCTCAATACATCGAGGAAAAATAAGAACAAAATTGAAATAATATAAGACAAGAAGAGTGAGTTACATAAAAGAACAAAAAAACTTGAACATGAATTGATTAACCAAACAAGACAACAAAATTCCCAAAATAATTATGTATATTGCATGATTAATGAAATTAAAAACAAATCATAATAAAAAAAAATAGAGAATTAAATGAATAATAAGGAAGGAGAGATAGAGATTATTCTCAATCGAGTTAAAGACCATCTCCCAACATTTAATATCTGATTTCATCTTTTGTTTAAGCTTTGTAATATGCTCTAGAAATAATATCCTACTCTCATATCTAGATATATGGTGTTATCCCTATCAGTAGATCTCTTCCCAATTTTGTTAGTAAATTATCGGTGTCCTCATGATGTCCCCAAAAACATTGTTTGAAAATATTTTCTCCAACTCACAGTCCTCAATCACTGACTAAACACTATACTTCACCATGACATCTTCCATGTGGCATTATTTTAATGAACTCTATCACATACATGTGACTTAAATAAAACTTTTAAACAAACTGAAATAGACCCATGTGCATCGACTGTCTTTATCAAACATACCCAAACATGTATCCATACTCAGTGATTTTTTTAAGGTTGATAAAATTTTCTAAAAACATAGTCATCTCTCAACCATGACTTAGTCATATCAACACATTCCTAAACATTTAGTCTTTATTCTAAAATATTTTAAAATTACAAAATTAAAAAGTTCATAACATACAAGAATATTTACCTTGGATTTTTTTCATCTACCTGACATGCACAATTCATCAAATTAAACTCATTTCCATATTCTTATATTAATATTTTTAAACACTGGGATTGTTCCAATAATCATAAATTAAATAAAAAAATGTAATCTCAAGGACCATATGACATCAACCATGAACATATAAATAAGATCAAACCAATGAAAAAAACCATTTACACCTTTGTTTTTGGTTCCAAAATCTTGAACCCACAGACTTTGAGCTTTTTCTTAAATCTCTTTTCAAAAATTTGAGAAATATTTTATTAGGTAATATGCTTAAACCAACATGTAAAAATCATATCCAACAATTAATACCTTCAATATCACCATTTACACATCTTGGTTCCATGTCTTACAGTATTGGAAAATATGAAATAATCCTTCAATTTTATGATTATTTGGTGATGAAAAATCTTGAATACAGTCTTCTCTATGCTCGCAACTTGTCACCCAAACTCAAAATTTTAGATGGTTTCAAAGTAATGGATTTTTTTATTCTTTATACAATTCATATAAACCCTCAAAAGTAGTCAAATTCAACAAGATCAAATCATTTTCCTCATACTTCATCGGTGATGTCGACCTCATCATCGATTTTAGACGTCAAGTCAATTTCCTCATTTTCTATGTATTGGACACATGCGGCTTCATCTTCACATTGTCAAGTTTTTCCTGTAGCATAATTTTTGGCTGGTATAACTATGAAGGTCTCAATTAGGGTCATCCCACAGTAGAAAAAGTGAAAAGGTAATGGTAGTAAAAATTAAGGGTGGCGGAAGAACCATAATTATTCTAGAGATAGAAGACCAATAGTAAAGGATTTCCATGGTAGTAAGTGGTGGTGGAAGTAGAAAAAAATATCTTTTAATGGAAGCAGGGGTTGATGTGTGGTAGTAAAGGCAAGGGAACTGACTGTAGAAGGTCTTAATAGTATCACCCTTCGACAATATCAGAATTAAAATAAAAATATATTAAAAATTAAAAATTAACATAAAGAAAAATATTAGAATATTAAAACCTAAATATTAAAAACTAAATACAAATTCAGTATATTAATTAATATAATAATTATAATTTTAAAATTTACAAAATATTAAAATAAAAAAATAAAAGATTAAAGGATATAAATTAAAATTTCATTTTTAAATTAATTAATTAATTTAACAAAACATTTATTCATTAAAAATAAAAAGATTTAAGTTAAAACAAAGAAATATTAAAAAATAGATATGAAATTCTATTAAATAATTGATTAATTTATTAATTAGAAAAATAAATAAATAGTTTAATTTAATTACATAAACACATAGATTAAATAAAAACTCTTAGAATTAATATTTTAACAGAAGAATCAAAATTAAATAAATAATAAAATCATGGAAAAAATTAAATGTTTAAACAAAAACACTTTTTTAACCATGTGACTCTTTAATTTAATAATTTTACAAAAAAATAACAACTTATAATAATTAACTAAATTAAGGTACATGTAATAATTAAAAACATAATTGAAGAAACAAAACTAATGTGGAAAAAAACACCAAATAAAGGCCATGTAACATATATAGTTCCCCACTACGATGAGAACATTTATATACAATGAAGATATTCTTAAATTTAGTTCAACAATCAGATAATAGTCTATGAAGGGAAACATAGTATACATAATCAAAACCATGAGTACTCATAAGCGAATGAGACTTCATCTCATTAAATTCAAACTTAGTGACTTCAAGAAGGGATATTATTAGAATAGTCCCTCAAGTAGAAATTCTACATGTTTGCATATCATTGAATATTCCTGTATTCAAGTGTGTGTGATGATCCTTAAAATTTAGGATTATTATTAATGTATTTCATAACTCGCGTACTTTGATGTATTTCCATAGTGAGTGATAACATATGTTCATAGTGAAGTTGGCTACATTGGATGAATCATGAATTATATTTTACTAATAAATAAGTTAAGGAAGTATTTGTTTCTTCCATATATATAGAAGTTGATATCTCAACCCTTTGATTGAAATGGAACCATCCCAATAAATTTTATAGCCATAGTGCAACGACGCATTTATTTCAGATAGTCAAAGAAATATGTATCAATATTATAGGTATATGATAGGAATGTATAACCTTCTTGATGAGATATCATGAAAAAAAGATTATATTACATAGTGATTGTTCATATGTGGTTTTTGTTAATGTAACATATCTTCTTCTTTTGTGAGTATCTTAACTTGTTGCTAGACAATGATCTTGGAATTTAGGCAAGGGTATCAAATTTCACTAAGGAAGAGTCCTAGAAGGACACACATAATGTAGTGACTTTTTTTCCTTATAAGACTTTTAAATATATTAAGGAATGTTTTTGGATCTATGCACTAAGACAGAGTGAGATTCCAAGACCTGATAAGCCCAAAATTGATTTTATAAAAATATTAAATATTTTATATCACACACACATATCATTTTATTTTTTCTATTTTCCAAGACCTTGTATAGGAAATCTGATACCATGTTTCATTTCAGGATGTAATGTTTAGCCTAGGTGTGACCTAAAGTTGGGCAGCACCGAATGTTTTGGATGAGGAACCTGTTAGTGGGTACGTTAAGTGGATTAATTAATTAACTTATTTAATTAATTCATTTAAAACAAAAAAAAACATAATTTACTATTTAAATATCCTTTTATGAAAATTATCCAGGGTTATCTGCATAACCATGGGATATTTGAGAGGTTCTTCTAACGTTCTTCATTGGTGGATCAAGATCAGATGACGAACAACGATCAGATCAAGGTCGATCGAGAGGTAGCAAACATTGTGGATCTTCTTCATCACTGGTTAATGACTTATTCACCAATTATTGATCCATAATTGAGGTAGGACTTGTCAGTTTTAGTTTTCACCCTCTTGATTAAATTTTTAAAGCATGTATTATTATATACTACTGATCCTGTGATCGTGCGCCCTTCGCATGATCTCGGTAAATGAATTATTTTTTAATTCATTTTATTCTTGTTTATACCATGTTCTCAAATCAGTTTCCCTTATTTATGATATTTTTCTAAGAGCGCTTGGATAATGATATTTTTACCTATGTTCTTGTGTCTTTTTTTCACCCATTCATGTTCTTCATCGTTGGCCCACGGGGTCACAGTTTGACATTGTCAGGGTGGGTTCAAGCACGATTAAACCCCAGTATTGATGGAAGTTTGGTGAAAAAATAATGGATCAGTGTTTTAAGGATGGATCATTATAGATTACAGGTGATTCTTCATGGATTCTAGATCCATAAATGGAAATGGGTGACAGGATGTACACAGGACATGTAATTGATTCAACAGATGATGGTATTTTATTTTTTCATCCATTGGAGGACGAGAAATGATGTTTATAGCACTATTACATTGATTTTTGGGTAGTTAATAGGTGATATCCATGGTGGAAAGGCCAGATATAGAAAATACATGAAGAATCTTAGGATTCTGTGAAAACCCCGACTACATTTTGTGTATCTTGGAAGAACAAATTGTGTATACCCTCCCTAGAAGTGGTGCTAGGGTTTTTGGAAAATTTAAGGATCACATGCCATGTGGTTAGACCCACATGTTGTGTGACCCAACCTGGGTATCTAGGCCATGTGACAGCTGCACAAGCCCAAGAACCTATGTAGGAGGACATGTTGTGTACTAAGGAAGTACATGGGCATGGGATGACACCCGATCATAGCCAGGTTCACAGCTAGGTAAACAGGCATAGATTGAGGTACATGGGCATGGATAGGAGAACATGAACAGGACCCAAGCATTTTAAACACACCATATATAATGAAATTTCATCCAATCCATGTCCATAGGGGAATAAGTCTATGCAGTGAGGTAGAGTCACACACAGTGTAGACCCCCTTACATGTTTTGTATTCTCTCCTTCAACTTCTTACTCTTGTATCTCGTTCATTTGGACTGAGATTTTGTTTTTTAAATATCCTATATTGAGTATTTTTTACATATAAAGTGGTGTTGGCCTTTGTTTTGGAATACGAGATATGATGTGAGATGTGCCAAGTGAGATACTTCTTTAAGTGACACTTGATGATGGCAGTGATTAGGGAAGGATCATCATAGATATGTCGAGGATAGTACTCCCATGTTGCACCAAGGCATTGGTTCCCCATGATATTTATATAGTTAGAGTTAGTACTCCCATACACTGGGTGAGGTTCCTCTATCTATGGAGTGGTACTCCCCCATCTTCAAGCTTAAATGGTGTGTGATTTCTCCACGGTATTTGTGGCTCCCTTATCTATGGAGCGTAGTGGAAAGGAGTGGGACCATCCACTCATATTATGGTGAGGTTATATAGGATTCATGGTTCAAAGTTGTGTCTCCCTCAATTTTGGAGCTTAGTGGTGAGGTTCAGGACCCTCCAAAAAGTTTCTTATACAGTTGTTCTTGATGTTGGTCATCAAATATGGACCCTTGGAGCTGTAGGATTAATCACCAAATTCAGTTGGTCTGTGATATGGATATCTCATTTAACTCTCAACTGGGTTTCTTTATGGGTATATATATATGTGTGTGTGTGTGTGTGTGTGTGTGTTCACGTACACACGCATTTGTGTCTATTAGGTTTTGTTTCCCTCTTTCTTTGGGTTGAGATGACTAATTTTTCTATATCTCTTTATCGCTACCTCTTCGGTTTTTGGGGAATTCTACTGGGTATGTATATTCTCTCACATATATTGGATGTTCCCTCATGTTTCATGTCTTATAAATATTATGAAAAGATCATAAATTACTTTGGTAGAGCTTAGAGATACTTGGGTGAATTGACCGTGTACGGTTTTCGAGGCTCAGATATCAAGAGTTTGGATCTCCCATATTTCTTTTATTCTAGTTTTTTTTAGGTTTGGACTGCATTCTAGGTTTGGAATTTATTTTTCCCCTTTACACTTTTTTTTTACTCTATTGTACTCTTATGTATTCCCAAGAGGTTACTGCATGCATGGTTTACTGTATATGTTACTGTCTTTTTATTATTTATCTTTACTATTTCATAGAGATAGATGGGTGTGTGTGTACAGATACATTAAGAAAAAATCCTTCCATTTAATTTATTCATTCTTGGTTCTTATCACTAGCCCCTGGCCTATTAGAGGACGGATTGGTGTTATGATAGCTTGGTCTTCCACTGGTCAGGTAGGGCCCGATAAATGAGATCATTTAAGAATGGTATCAAAAGTGGTATGTCCTTTGTTTTATGTAGAGATGGAACCATGGTGAGGACTAATTGGGACTTAGGAGAATAGTATAAAAGTGTCTTGAATATGAATTTCAGGCTAGGTAACCTGGTGTTAGTGCAGTGGTAGACATATCAATACATTTGGACTTCAACTACCTACTTATCGATTCAGTATTCCAAGACATTGGTTATAGGGAACAATGGTACATGCATCATATATGATTTAGTTCTTTGACTATCCTTCTTGAGTCATCTCCCCATGTATATATGTACATTTTAACATGGTATGTATTGATTAATTTTAAGATTCCTCTGTGATGATAGCTAAATAGGTTACCAATTTAGGATCATGATGATGATCAGATGAGTGATATGGCCTTAGTTTAGGGACCATCTCATGAGGTGTTTCCTCTAGGATGATAGGGAGAATCACCACCAAATTTCAATTAGTAGTTAGTACCAGTAGTTTAGGATGATGATTCATTCAGGCTTAGAAAAATTTGTGTCTACTGTAATTAGAGACCATTGAAGTTCCACAGTGAGCCAGACCTGCATGTGATAGAGGATTGCATTGAGTCAGTGATCTGAGTCTTTAGGTTGGTCCGGGCCTTGAAATATCATATGGTTACATTGGTATCTAGTATTTTATATAGAGAAATTGGGTTCTTGTGGGGGGTTTTATGCAAACCCATGATGAGATGATGCTCTCACAGTCTGACTTCTATCAGTTATTTCGTGAGAAGTATTACCCCTTGTTCTTACACTCGGTTCAGATCCAAGAGTTTCTTGAGTTATATAAGGGTAGTATGATGGTTCTCGATTATGTCATGATGTTCATTGACATTACACGATACTCCCTTGATATGGTATGAGATGAGTTATTCTGGTCAAGGAAGTTAGAGCAGGGTCTTCATAGATCCATTCAAGCAAGAGTGGTCTCCTAATGATTTCCCACTTATAAAAGAGTTCTAGAGTGAGAACTGGTGAGTACGATCTTCCTAGAAGATGGATTTCAAGTGGTTGGAGATGTTGGTGGGAATCATGTAGCTGATTCATCTGCAGTAAGTAGGAGTCATCAGACGTTGAGGTCTCAGTACAAGAGGCATTCTCACTCTCCAGCGTGGACGTGTGAATCTATGGCTCAGAGATCATGTAGAGGATCTAGTCATCCTGGATAGGAGTTATTCTATGATTGCGAAGGGCATGGTCACTTAGCTCATTATTTCTCACTTCCACAATTTAGATCGGATATGAAGACAGTGGATTGACCCCAAAGGTAGAGGCAATGTCGTGATGAAGGATCTCTCAGATGTGGCTAGGGCAGCCCTTGGGGAGGCAGTGTTGCTAGAGGAGTAGGATCTAGAGAGGAGTATTTAGTGGAGTATGATGCTACAAACTCTTACCACCATCACCACTAGGTGTCCCACATTAAGATTTGGAAGGCGGAGGTCAAGGATGTGGGTATTTGCAGGCCATGGAGGATTATGACTAGGCTGCACATGAAAATATATGAGGTACGATCTATATTTATTTTACACTTTAATCCATACTAATAGACATAGGTGTGAGTTATTCATTTATCTCCTTATTCTGTTTTCAATAGTTGGAGATTATAGATAATAATTTAGCCCAATAATTATGGCTATAGGTTTCTACAATGAGGGATTATTTCATATCACTTATCTGAAGATATCGCAAGCTTATTCTTGGTAGATAGAGTTTCAAGTGGGACCTCTTCATCACCAATATGAGACCTTATAACATATTATTTTTTATTTTTTATTTTTTATTTTTCAATGGTTTGATCCTAGATTGACTATCATCATAGACGAGTCAGATTCCTATTGGAAGATGTGGTGAGATTCTCCTTTTTCGGTTAGAGCGGTCTCATGGTGGAATGAGTGGGACTTTTAGGTAAAACATTCCAACTCATCACCCATTAGTTTGTGATTTTATCCCTTGGTATAGTATTTTCTTAAAGCATCTATATTCCTTCAGTAGTGGAGGACTATATAGATGTCTTCCACGAGGATGTTCAAGGACTACCTCCACAGCGGGAGATAGAATTATTATCACACCCCATCCCAACACTTTTCTATTAGTTTAATTATTTTTTATCTCATATTTATTTCTATTATCTTTGGGTATTTTTACTTTGAAATGTGAGTTTTTGGACATGCAAAAAATTTCTCATGGTTAAGGCACATGGTTCACCAAGCCATGTAGTAACCATGTGACAACCTCTGCAATTTTTTACAGATCCAACCGCATTCCTAGCACATAGTTTATGTGAAAAACCCTTGTGAGATGCTCCAAGAGTCTAGTATAAGGAGATAGTTGGCGCATGGTTTTCCATATTGTGCAACTCAAATTGTGCGCCGTGCCCTCTTTTTCAAAAAAAAATAATTATATTAAAATTAAAAAATAAAATAAAATAAAAAATAAAATAAATATAATACCCCTCTCCCCCCTACATCATGCATCCATCCCCCCCCCCCCACCTCCTCTATCTATTCATGCACCACCCCCTCCTGAAGAACCACTTTCTCTAGTGATTTCCATTAGATTTATTTGGGTTTCTTGGCTGATCCTTCAAGGTAAGGTCTCCGTCTACCTCATCCTTTCTTGATTTAGTTTTTTCTCTCTTCTTTACACACCATAAAATTTGGATTGACCCAATTTCATGGGTTTATCCTAGTTATTTTGGTTTCTTCCATTGTTAGGGTGTGTAATGGGTCTCTTGGGTCGGCTTCAGGCATGTTTTGGCATTCTCCACCGAAGGCGAAGCATATCAGATCATTTTAGTTCTCCCACCGCCATTTGAGATTAGTTTCTTCTACCATCTTGGTTTGTTCCAATTTATGTGGGGGTCTTTTGGTGATTCTTTAGTTCCTAGTATTTTTATAGTGCGTCTTGGTTATCGATGAAGTGGTTTTGAGTCGTCGAAGTCAAATGCGACTTACATGCATATGCATAGATAGGAATATATATATATCTCTCTCTGTGTGATTGTAAGTTCCCCCTTTATATATATTCACTCGAGGTAGTATGAATATATATATTGGTGCAATGTGTTCTTATATGTACGTGTGAAAAATTCATATGTGTGTAAGTGTAAAGGGGTATATGCATGTGTAAGAATATATGTAATGACCCCTTGTGCATATTCTTGTCCATGTGAATATGTACTTAGGGGATAGGTATCATTATATATATGTGAACGTTCATGTTTGTGTAAGTGGATAAAGGGAAGATTCAAGTTTCTATCATCAAATATATTGAGTTATGGTGTGTTTCAGCTTGATTCCCTTCCTGTTGATGTAGGTTCTCAATGCCTAAACCTTTAATTGAATTACTTAATTGCTTAAATGTTTTTAAAATTATTATTTAATACTAAATGTTATATATATTCTATGAAAAATGTTTTTGAATCTTCTAAATGGTATTTTCATCTATTTTAAATGATTATTTAAGCTTTCAATGTGGACATCCTTATTTAAGCATGTTTTCATGCCTGTTTCTAAATTTGTAGTGCCTTAATTGTTCAATTGGTCCTCTCATTGTTTTGGAACTAAAAATCCTTAGGAATTAGTGTTTTATAAAGTTAAAAGTATTAATTTTAAAATAATAAGGCACATTTTTCACTTTGAAAATGTTTTGTGGGAGTGGAAACCCCCTCTTAAGCCATTCCCCCCCTTGATTAAGAAATATGATTTGTGTGTTAAATGTGTGATTTTTTATATTTTACTAGTTAAGAATCTTTTGTATTGTTTTGTACCATGGAAAGGGGGATATTCTTAATAAGGGAGATCATTGGTGAGAAGTTGGATAGGTTTTGGATAAAGTAAATGATATGTATGTATATGGTAGCTTGATAAATACTCATCACCCTTTTTAAATAGAGCACATGGGAACCCGAGTACCTAGGTGGGAAGACTAGGTCTTGTATGATAGGTGATCTGGTAGGGCCAAGGCCCATTTTCCCTAGAAGGATTGATGATACAACACTAACTAAACATATGATAAGGATTGGATACCACTAGACCTTGGGATGTGATTCCCCTCTTGTGGCTTGAGCATGATGATGTTTTGGGTTTTAGAATGTATTCATCACTAAGGTAAGAGGATCCTAGGACCCCACTAACCCTAGCTACCTAGGGATTTTCTATGGTGATTTCTATCATTTACCCCTATTTTAATATAATATTTTTTTTATAATCTCATTTCTTATTTTCATTTTAATGTTTGAAATAATAAAAAGCATATTTTATTTCCTTTATTTTGTGGAACCTAATGTTTTTTTCTTACTGCGACCCTTATTTTATTAACTTTCTCCCTCCTATAAAAGATTTATTGTAAATATATCATTATTTTTAAACAATTTTGGAAATTTAATTGAAAGGGGGTTTTTTAAAATGAATTCATGTTACTTGTTTTCTAAAAAAATAGATAAACCCTATTTTTATATGACTTATTTTCAAACTATCATGTATTGGTTTTCTTTTTAAAGGAGATTCATATGTAATAGTAATTCAGGAGTTCTTAATGAGTTTTAGTGCTCATTTTTATATATTTATATTTATTTTTATCTTCTGGTGCTACTTCCATCTCAGACTTAGTCATCATGGAGTGATATTGTTTTAGCGGTTGGTGGTGACATGTAGGGTCATGTGGAGGTATGTATGATTTAATTTATTTTCTATTATAGTGTTTATTTTTATTGATCAATTTATATTTTTTTATTTTTCATTTTTTTATGGTCCAAATTTTTTCCAACTGCTTTATCTTGATGCTCGGAACTAGTTTCCAGCCCAGTAGGATCAGGAATGCCTCTCGGTCCATGTTGTAGGTTGTCTCGGGTGACCGGTTCAAGGTTGACCCAGGTTGGTTCATGAAACTTCTACATCAACTTTCACATTTAGACCACGTCAATATTTTTAGTAGTATATCATATGGACCCTATCGATCTCTTGAAGCTGAGGGTGCAGTTGAAGGACCTTTTAGAGAAGGGTTTTATTAGACCTAGTATGTCCCCTTGGGTAGCTCCTTTTTTGTTCATGAAAAATGAATATTGGATCTTGAGTATTTATGTTGATTATCATAACCTTAACTAGGTAATGATAAATAAAAAGTACCCATTTTCATGGATTAATGTCCACTTTGAATAGTTGTGAGATGCGAGTTGGTTCTTGAAGATCGATCTTGGGTCCGACTACCACCAGTTGAGAGCTCAAAGATCGATCTTACGTTTGGCTATCACCAGTTGAGATTTTGTAAGGATACTATTTTGGGGATGGAATTTTGATGCCACTAAAGACACTATGATTTCCTAGTGATTCCTTTCAGTGTGATTAATTTCTCTTCAATGTTTATGGATTTGATGAACTAGATATTCCAACCATATTTTGACCAGTTTTTGGTTGTCTTCATAGATGTCATACTCATTTACTCTGTGTCACAGGAAGAGCATGTAGAGCATCTAAGGATAGTCTTAGAATTAATTTTTGAGCGCCAATTTTAAGGTAATCTCTAAAAGTTCTAGTTTTGGATCCAAGAGGTTTTTCTGGGGAATTTCATATCTGAACTTGGATTATTTGTGAACCTAGTAAAGACTGATGAAATAATTTATTGAGATCTACCTAAGAGCGTGTCTAAGTTTTGAAGATTTATTGGATTGGAAAGGTGTTATATGATGTTCATTCATAACTTTTCTAGAGTAGAATCTCCTTTTACCACCCTAAAATAGGAAGGGTGGTAGTTTAACTAGACCAATAAGTCTTAGGAAGCCTTTAAGTAGTTGAGGATGAGATTTTCCAATGCTCTTGTATTGAGACTATCGAAAGAGGGATTAGAGTGAGTAGCGTTTTGAAATTCCTATGGAGATAGAATTGGATACATATTAATATAGAGGATGGAAGTCATTGTATATGGGTTTAGGAATTTAAGACCCCATGAGAATAACTACACGACTCGTGACATAGAGTCAGCAGTGGTAGTACTCATTCTAAAGATGTGGAGGCACTATCTTATGGTAGAGCTCTTTATTGTATACTAAAACCATCAGATCCTTAGGAGTATCTTTACACATATATATTTGAACCTAATAAAAAGGTTTGGGTTGTATTTCCAATATAACTATGACTTTGAGATAGTATATACTCTTGTGAATGGTAACATAGTAGCAGATGCCCTTAGTAGGAAGTCTAGTTCTCACTTAGTGGAGGAGGCGTCTAAGTAGTTAGATTATTTATAGATGACCTTGGTGAAGGATAGGGATGTATCCTTTATCCAATTGATGGTGTTAACTCATCCACTTATTTATCATGTGAGATAGTCTTAGTTGGGAGACATTGACTATGAGGTTCATCATGACTAGATATCCTCAGGGGATTCACCAAATGGATTCATTAAAGGAGGGGAGCATGTCGTCCTCTTCTAAGTATGGATGGTGGTTCTTGTAGGTATGTGAGAGGAGGTGATGAGGGAGTTTCATAATTCTTCTTTATTTGTACATATTGGTGTGGCAGTGATGTACAAGGACCTTCAGTAGTAGTTTTGGTGAGTTGTCATGAGATGGAGAATAGTTGATTTCATCTCTCGATTTCTCACATGTCAGCCAGTGAAGGATGAGCACCAGGTTCAAGAATGTTTGATGTGGACTCTTGAGATTTAAAATTTTAAATGGGATAGAATATCCATGAACTTTTTTATGGGTCTTCCATAAATAGCATGAGGCCATGATGCTATCTGGGTGATATTTGTCTGACTTACCAAGTTGGTTCACTTCCTTGCTATCATGGAGAAGAGTTTAGTGGAGAGTTTTTTGTAGTTTTAAATGTAGGATATTATCCTAATTCATAGGGTACACTCAATGATTGTGTACAAATATGATGCAAAATTTTTTTCTCAATTGTGGAGAGGCATGTACGAGGCATTAAAGACCTAGTTGAGGATGAGTATAGCATTTCACCCCTATATGGATAGTAAAATTGAGCACACTATCGAGGTGTTGGAGGATATGGTGAGAGATTTTATATTATAGTTTTTCTAGATCTAGTAGGATCACTTTTCTTTAGTATAGTTTTTTTATAGTAATAGTTATCACTCCATTATCAGTATGGGTCCTTTTGCGGCCCTATATAGAAGACCATGCAGGTCACCCTTATGTTGGACTAAGATTAGTGAGGTATCAATTTTTAGGCTAGAGATGGTGCAGGAAAAGATAGAGAAGTTTTAGGTGATCTAGGATCATATGAGTACAACCTGAATCCAGCGTAAATATTACATATATTAGAATTATAGACCTTTAGAGTTCAAGTAGGGAGACCATGTTTTCTTGAGAGCCTCCCCACAATGAGGATTACATAGGTTTTTCTGGGGAGTTAAGTTATCCTTGAGTTTCATTGGTCCATTCGAGATCTTATGGAGGGTTTGTGAGATTTCTTACCACCTAGACTTACACCCATAGTTGGAGCGAGTGCATGGCATCTTCCATGTGTTATAGTTGAGGAGATATGTGCATAATCTAATGAATTTTATTGACTAGGGTGATCTGGACATCAAGGATGAATCCACCATTATGGAATACCTAATGATGATTCAGGATCAGCAATAGAGGATCTTGTGAGTATGGGACATTCCCTTGGTTCATGTGTTGTGGTAGCATGAGAGCGTACAGGAGAGATCTTAAGAGCAAGTGATCCAGATGTGGGATTAGTATCCCCACATTTTTGTTTAGATTATGATTTTTGGGGTGAAAATTCTTGAATTAGGGGAGAATATAGTGACTTGTATTTTTCCTTTTATGACTTTTAAAAATATTAATGAATATTTTTGGAGTCAGGCGTTGAGACAGCGTGACATTCTGACACCCAGTGAGCCCGGAATTGATATTATAAAAATATTAAATATTTTAAATCATGTGTGTGCATAATTTTTTCCATTTTTTAAGATATTGAATGGTAAATTTGAAACCACAGTTGAATTTAGTATGTAGGGTTTACCCTAGGAATGACCTATAGTTGGGCAGCGTCGAACGTTCAGATGAGGTAGCTGTTGGCGGGTATGATAAGTGGATTAAATAATTTTTTTATTTATTTAATTCATGTAATATAAAAAAACCTAATTTAATCTTTAAATAGACTTCTGTGGAAATTATCTAAGGTTAGCCACATAACCCTGAGATATTTGAGAGCATCCTCTGGCGTTCTTCATTGGTGGATCAAGATTGAATGAAAAACAATGATCCGATCAAGGTGGATCGAGAGGTAGAAAATGTAGTGGGTCTTCCTCATCATTGGAAAACACATTCTTCACCAATGATCAATCCATAATCATGGTATGAATTTTTAATTGTGGTTTTTCACTACTGATTAAATTGTTAAATCATGGATTATTGTCTTCTTTTGATTTAGTGATCGCATACCCACTACATGAGCCCGATAAAAGAATTATTTTTGTTTAATTAATTTTATTCTTGTTTATTCCATGTTCTCACCTTGGTTTCCTTGATTTATGATACTTTTATAAGAAGGATTTTCCAATGAAATTTTCACCTTTGTTATTATGCATTTCTCCTCTCACTCTTCGTGTTCTTCATCGTTGGACAATGGGTTCATGGTTCGACAGTGATGGGGTCGGTTCAAGTGTGATTGAACCCCCCGAATTCATGAAAATTTGGAGAACAATGAACAGATCAGTATTTTATGGATGGAATAGGATGTATTATAGGTGATAATTTTTTGGATCTGAGATCTACAAATAATGAAAGCTAGAGAGACACACTAGGGCTTTGTAAGATGATTAGATTCTATTTTTCTAGCCATCAGAGGCTAAGAAATGATGATCGAAGGCTTATTCCTTAGATTTAGAGTGCTCAATGAGTTATAATTTTGTAGTGAGGCTGAATCTAGAAAAATCATGAATAATTTGAGGATTCTAAAAAAACAACTACAAGATGTGTATCTTAGAAGAACGCATGACATGTAACCCCCTGGAAATGGCACTAGGGTTTTAGAAAAAGTTTAAGATCACATGCCATGTGGCCAGACCCACACGTCATGTGTCCCCAATCAAGAATCCAAGTTATGTTCCAGTTGTAAATGCCTAAGACTCCATGCAGGATGAAACATCATGTACTCGGGTAGTACATGGGCACATGTTGTCACCTAAGCATAACCAAGAAAATAAAAATTTCCGAACATACAAAGACACGTCCAAGAGAACATGGTAAATCAGTGAGGCAGGTTCACATGTTGTGTGGTCCTCCTTACACATCATGTATTCCCTCCTTCAACTTTTTTATATCGTATATTCTTTATTTGGACTTGGATTTTGGCCCACAGGTTGCATGTCCTGAGTTTTTTCACATAGAATGTAATGGTGTCCTTTGTTGTGGAATTTGAGATATGATGCAAGATATTCAGATTGATGAACTTATTTAAGTGATTCTTAATGATGATGGTGAACAAGGAAGGATCATTAGAGAGATTTCAGAGTCAATACTCCCCTTTCACACCATGGTTCAGGTTCCCAATACTCTTTATATAGGTAGATTTGGCACTCCCCTACACTAGGTATGGGTCCTCTATCTACAGAGTGTTACTCCCCCATCTTCAAGCTCTAGTAACATGTGGGTCCTCGATAAGATTCATGGATCCCATGGATGTGGAACATAGTTGAGAGTAGTAGGGACCTCTACACATATTCTAGTGAAGTTACATGGGATACATGGTTCAGAGTTGTGGATCCCTCGGTTGTAGAGTGCAGTGGAGAGGTGTGCGCCCCTCCACATGGTTTCTTATTCAATTATAAATGATATTGTGCATCAAAGATGGACCTTTAGAGCTATAGGATTACTCGTCAACTTTGACTAGGTTGTGAGATATAGATCTCATTTCTCTTTCATCTAGGTTTCTTTATGAGAATATATATGTGTGTGTGTGTGTTTAACTATTGGGTTTCATTTTCATCTTTTTTTTGGTTGATATAAATAATTTATTTGTATCTATATATTTCTCCCTCTTTGTTTTTTAGGGTATCCAACTAGGTATGTATATACTCACCCATTCATGGGATTTTCCCACATGTGTTGTGTCTTAAGAAGATGATAAATAGATCAGTGGTGACTTTGGTGAAGCTTAGGGATAATTGAGAACATTGACTATATATCGTAGATAGGTCTTGGAGATCTAGATCTGGGATCTATCATCTCTCATTAATTCCAATTGTTTCCAAGTTGGGACTTTATTTATGGTTTGGAATATATTTTTACCCTTTGCAATTGGTTTTATTCTATTGTACTCTGATGTATTCTCTAGTTTTTACTACATTCATGGTTTACTCTAGTTGATACTATATTTTTATTATTCCTATGAACTGTGTCATGGAGACGGATGGGTGTGTGAGTATAGGTAAATTAGGAAAAGAACTACCATTTCATGTAAGCCTTATCGGCACTTGTCAATAGATTATGGCCTATTGGAGGCGGGCTTGGAGTTGTGACAACTCAATATTCCACCAGCTAGGTAGGCCTCAATAGGTCATGTCTGTCACACCCCAACTTTTTAATCAATTTTTATTTTATTATTTCTTGGCTCCGGGTTCTCACGCCAAGTATGTGCAGGGTTCCAGCTTAAACTTTTTTTCGTTTACCAACTATAGTGGGTTTCGAAACCATGCACGGTCACCGCACGGTGGGCGGTATCCGCGCGGTCGGCCTAGGTGCCCGCGAAAATGTCTAACGATTAAAATAAATAATTTTTTTATGTAAATAAAGATTGTTAAATGTTTAAATTGTAATAATAATAATGTTATTATGTAATTAATAATATTATTATTAATGAGGTGTTATTATTGTTATTATTTTTATTATTATTATTATTATAACTTTTTTTATTATTATCTTTATTATTATTATTTTTATTATTATTATTTCTAGTTTTATCATCTTAATTATTATTATTGTTATTATTATTATTATAAATAAAAAAATAAACCAAACCTTAACCTAGACCCGACACCCCCCCTGGTTCCCCCTCACCTCACACTGGCCCTCCACACTCGCCCCAGCGGCCGCTCCCTATTCCTCTCCTCACGCAGTTATCCCAGCTTCCCACGCATCCTGGACTTGCCTCTCTCACCTCCTGCAAGTCTCTTCCCAGCCACTTTCCCTTAGTCTCACCCTCTTCCTCACCTCCGCCTTCGACCCTCACCCTCCCGCGCTCCGGCCACCAGACCTAGACAGACCGCCTTCAGCGCTCCACCTATGGGCTCTCGCACACCGGCCAGGCCCCCTTTGGCCACCTGCATGCTGGCCTCCTACCACTTCAGCCGACTACCCCACTGCCTTCCTTGCTCCAGACCCTGCCGGCCTCACCGCACTAGCCTCACCACCCCCAGTCTCGCCCTCCACTCTAGTAGCAGACGTGCCTCCTTCACGCTCAATCTCCTTGCTCCGGTCAGTGGCGCATCTGACCCACCCTAGGTGGTGCCTCTTTTGTACTCTGACGTGTCTATGTTCCCCCTTGATAGTAACCATTTCCTCTACTATATTTATTAATTTATTTTTTTTCGTTCATTTCATTCATGATATTTTTATTTTTTTTTGGTTGAAACTCTATTTTCGCAGTTTTGTTTCATGTGTTTTTCACATTACTTTAGGTGTGTGGTTAATTTACGGGGTGTTATTGGTCCTCCCAATGATGCATCGTTGCGTCCACTCTTTCTTTGAGGTAGGTGAATCCATGTTTTCCTTTCTGATTAAGTCCACTTAATACATGAGTGTTTTTAATTAAATATTTGACTTAGTTTGCACCTTCATAATGCACTTAGTTAACCTTATATAGTGTTTTCAAGTTAGTCGGTTTTGATAGAAATAGTTTTGAAGTACTTTCTCTTTTTATATTTACGTGTGCTTATGAAAAATGTGATTTTGGATGTCAAATGTTGTTTTGATGATGTTTTAATCAAGACACGCACCTTTGATATACTCTGCAAAAGGTTGTGAAAGTGTTTCCGATTTGAGTGGATTGTTTAAAATTTATTCAGTCTGCTTATTGAATTTTTTATAAATTGGTTTGACTGTTTATAAATTTTTTTAGTAAATTTTTGGGTTCGTTATAAAATTATAAAAATAAATTATTTTTTATGTTTATTAAATACTTTATAGATTGTTTCATCTGTTCATAAAAAAATTTAATAAATTTTTTGACATTAAAAATGAAAAGGTAGTTTTTGCATGATATTTTGGGTAATGTTTTGGCTATGTGAAGCTAAAGTTCTTATTGACAACCTTATTGTTTGTGTTAAATTGTTTTGGAAAGGCATTGTGATTATAAGGCAATGGTTTTGTGGTTTTAAAGTAATGAGTTGTGATTCCTAAACAATGTTTCTTTGAAGAATGTATGTTTTCCTTTGAAGTGTGTTTTGATGTGAGTTTGAAAATGGTAAAGGCTCGTTTGGTAGTTTTGAAATTATTGGGTGTTCGTTTTTGAACTCAATGGCCTGTTTGGAACTTTTAACCCAAGGGTAATGTTTGTACTAACTTTTAAAGGAGATTGTGTTTTGGAGAAAGTGTATGCTTGATTGAGAACTTTGAGCATTTTATGAAATGGTTTAAATGTTAAATGGTGTGATGGCCCAGTTGACACTTTGTTAATGTGAAATGATTGAATGTGTATTTGGGGGTGCTCCTGTCTAGGGTAACCCTTTATCGGTGAATGCATAGGAAGCGTCCGTGTTTGGGGAAGACAAGTGCGGGGAGATGAGTCATGTGTGTGGGGGTCTTCCTACTTACACAGTATTATTATAACCACCATGGTTTTCTGGGAATCTTTTAGATGATCGAGTGATAGTTTTTGATCAACCCCGATTAGATGGGTTGGTACCCCTTGGATTGGTTGTTAGGCCAGGTGGGATTTTCCAATGGATTGGTCAGTTATAGGGTGTCCAGTTGGTTATAGACTTAGGAGCTTCACTATATGTCGTTAGGTGGTTCTGAAACTGAGTATATCTAGGGGACTTATAGGGATGTTTAGGATCACCCATGGTTACTGATCATATTTCTTGTTTACTTTCTCTTGTACTATATTCTCTTACTACTTGTTTATCTAATTATTTTTAGCACTACCCTGGTTTTCATTGTTTTGGAATTTGGTTATAAAATGGATTTTGGTTTTTGAAAATGATCGGTATTGTGTGTTGATTTTAAAATGGGAAAATAATGTAGCTTATTTCAAAATGTGAAAACTGTACTTTTATATTTGTATTTCAAACTTGTGTTACTGGATTGTTTCGGGAAAGGAGACGTCAGATTATGTGGTTTAAATTGGAAACCCTACTAAGCATTTTTTATTCTCATGCCTATTTTTATCATTTCAGTTGTAGGTTTCCTTTGCTCAGGTTTTCTTGGTTGAGTTGATCATTATTGGATCAAGGTCGACCTTTGGTTGGGAGGTGACCTGAAAGGTCACGTGGAGGTATGTTGAGTTGTCCCATTTATTTCTTTTCCACTACTAAAATTTAGTTTTATTATTCTGTTTATTCTTGGTTATTTATTTATATTTTTGGGCCAAATCATTCCCAGCAATTAGGTTTGGATGCCCGGCACTAGTTTCCATCCCATGGGGATCGGGAACGCCCTCTGAACCATGTCACAGACCAGCTCGGGTGACCGGTTCAGGGTCAACCTGGGTTGGTTCATGACAATGTCACTACACATAAAGTGTTTTCATTGATCTTGGTAAAATATTATTTATATTTAGCATTTAGAAAAAAAAATTATTCTCTAGATCAAGAAGTAATATTTATTCATAATTTATTGATCATAAATATTAAATAAATATTTATTCATGAGGTATTTTTTTGTTATGAAAATAAATATAATAATTATTTATCTATTTTTATTTCCAAGGTAATAAATAATTATTTATTGATTAATAAATAAATAATTTAATTGATTTAATATTAAAATAAATATTTTATTCACTAAACTATGAATATATTATTTATTTATTTATTGAATGTTTGATATTTATCTTTTTTTATTCCTAAGATAATAAATAATTATTTATTGATAAATAATTTATTTAGTTACATAAATATTAAAATAAATATTTTATTATCCATACCATGGGATATAATATTTATTTATTAAATATAAATATTTATTTGGAAATTCAATAAATGTTAAAGTGAATTAGTAGACCCCATTATTTATTTGGTGATAAATATTTATTTAATAGGGTGTAAATAATATTTATAATTGTGTGAGTTAGCTCACGCTATAGAATATTATTATTAATTTTTAAAGGGGTGGGGTTTATTATGGGTTTAACATATTATTAAGGGATTTTGTGTTGGAGTTATTCCCCCAGAACCAACTTTTTTAGTACATGATTACACATTTTTATTAATTGAATACAGTTTTCTTATTAAATCTTGATTATTCTTCTACATTATATTTTTATGTGATAATGTCCTTAGAATATATGTCACACTAAAAGGTCATATCATTTCTCCACTATGATGATAACCTAAAGGTGACATGACATTATTCATGAATCATGTTATATAGATGGATGATATTGTCTAACAGGACATAGAAAATATAGAATATTAGGGGTAGGAGGATCATAATACATTGAGACACCTTCTCATGATGTTCTCCCATGGTAATATCCAAGATATGATTTTATTAGAATAGGACCTTCAATAGGAAATCTAAATTTCCATGTATCATTGGATGTTCTTATCTGCAGGCATGTGTATTGATCCTTAGACTTTAAGATTATCATTAATAGATATCATTAATAATGTGCTTTGATGTGTTGATGAAAACCATGATGACATATGTTCACAGAGAAGTGGGATATGTTGAGTGTGACATAAGTGATATAGCATTAATGGATATTGAGAGAAAAGATTTTCCCTTCTTTCCTATAATGGAATTTGATATCTCATGCCCTTTGATGGAATATAACTACCTGCATAAATCCATGGAGAGTTCCTTTTCAGAAATTAAAAGAAAGATAAATCAAGTATATATGTTTATGGAACTAGTACGCAACCTTCTTGATAAGAGATATCAAGAAAAATGGATTATATTACATGGTAAACATTTATAGGTGGTTGGACGTTATTGAGACATTAACTTCTTTCTCTATGGATGTCTCGGCATGTTGTTAGATTCTAACCTTTGAATTTAGGTGGTTATGTATATTTACACTAAGAAATAGGCCTAGAGGTTCACACATTAATTGTATCCACAATATCAGTTAAATATAATTAATTAATTTAATAAGTAATAATAAATAATATTTATTCAGTTTTGGGTGATTTTTATAATTTAATAATAAGTAATTCGATAGAAAAAAAGTGATTTAAATTATAAATATTATTTTTCATGTTTTGAGAATATAATATTTAATATATTTATCATAAAACTAATTTAGTGGCAATTATTTAATTAAATGGTTATTATTCGAGGATCGATAAATATTGATGTGGGAAAGAGGACCGGGTTTAATGGTCCAATTATAAATATTTTATATTTATTTATATTCTTATTGTGTCACACATGTAAAGATATTAAAAATAATATTATTATTATTAATGTACATGGGGTCAATTAAGAATATTAGAAATAATTAATGGATTGTGTGCAATTTTTCAACCCTAAACTTGTCATAATAAATATCTAATTATATCTAAATATATCAATTTCCCAAAGTGGATTTTTTGTCTGCATAATAAATTAGAGAGATATCTAGATATATTTATAGAGAGATATATCTAGAAATATATCTAGTGATATATCTAGAGATATATGTAGAACGATATATCAAGACATAGATATAGAGTTCTATATATATCTCCCCTATCCTCCTCTCTTGCGTTTTTTAGAGAGCACCAAGAGTTCTCCCTCTTCGAGAAGAAAATTTTTATGGTCAACCATAAATAACATAATCAATCAAGATAGACCATGCTAGCACCCAATGATTCAATGGTTTTGATCAGAGACTATAGTGAAATTTTATATCATCTCTAGAGTGATTTTGTACTTGAATCCTATAGTGCAATGATGGTACAATGAAATCTATTCCATCGGATCATCAATGAAATTAGAATTACAAGTCTAGGTAACTCTATATCTTTTTTTAGATTAATTATAAATTATATGCAAATATTATATCCCTCCAACTCCTAAATATTAATATAGTCCATTAATCTACTATTTTCATTGGATATGATCTCATGATCATGTAAAGCAACGATTACATGTGAGTTAAGACTAATAGATGAGATATCCATACCTTTAAAGGATATTTCAACTATGTTAGGAAACTACAAGTGGTATCATAGAATACACATGTTTGATTTATAATTATTTATTATTCATTTATTGCTTTCATGTGTTTTCATTCTATTTTACTTAAAATTATTTATTTCAATAATCCAACATTGTCTTCTCTTCTTTTCTTTGTTCTCAATAACATAATTTGTAATTAGTTAATGATTTAAAACAAAGATTCATTTGGATAGTACACGGGGTGTCCTAAGCATGTCGTATATAAAATACATGACACGGGGACTAACATTTTGTGGACATGGGAAGAAGAGAAGTAAACATTGTGTAGTATTCCACCAATAGTGTTCTAAAATTTTCATATAAGGAAGAATTAAATGTATAATTGAACTTATTTATTATGTGTTTTGAGTTTCCTTCATTCGATGGTACACACCATGTCATGGGATTACAAATTATACATTAAATTAATTTCTATATTAAAATTTTCAATGAACACACAAGGTTTCCTCTAAGTACACTCGTGTACTACATTAATTTTAAATAAATATAATTTTGTTTAAAATTATAGATTATGGTTGTTTAAATATGCTCAGATGAAATTAAGATAAATTGAATTAATTAGATTAATTTTTGGCACATTATCTTATTAAAAATACTGAATCAAAGTAATTGATAATAATATTATAAATGTGTGATCATTGCATATTGATGTGGGGATGATCATGAGATTAAACCATCCCTTTGTATTTGATTGGTTTATTTTTATTTATTTTTATTAAATTAAAATGATGTTTTGTGATTCATCTCATCTCTTAATATGTAAGGACATGTGTTCTTGTGGTTTCTTTTATTTAAACCCCCTTTATCCTATCCATTGGATCCCTTCACCTATGTGTGAGTAAAATCTTATATAAAGGGAGAGCTCTCAAGTGAGTGGATATTTTCCGATTCGAGGATCCATTGAGAAACCAATCGTGGAAACATATAGGAGAAAATGAGGAATTCCGAAACAAAAACCAATTTACAATTTATGGTACATTTTCACCTAGGGTTGAGGGTTAGTTTTAATCTTCTAAATAAACTAACCATTCAATAATCTCATGATCATGTCACTTATATTTTATTATTTTCATTTTCATAGTTAATTATTTATGTTTGTGAATGTTATGTGATCACCTACTAAATGAACTAACAATCATGCAAGATGGAATAAAATTACCTTAAATAAAATATTAATCCAGTATAGCTTTCCACTACTTAATTTAAAATGGCCTCATAGTTCAAAGTTCTTGAACAACCCTATTTGGGGTTCTTTTAACGATCTTGGAAAACTTTAATCATTGAGTTTTGGGTTGACTTAACTTGGTCTACATCAAGGGTTGATATCCAAAGAATTAATTGGTGTTACTAATAGGAAAGTGTTGAGGAAATAATTAAAACATGATTTCAGGATTGGGGAGTCCACTCAATGGATCAAAAAACTATGAGTTAATGTAGTTATCAAGTTACACCTACCTAAAACCCTTCAAATATATTGATAGACCCAAGTATGGATTATGAGAAGGGGTATATGGATCCTTGAAACTAGAATATCTAAGTGATTGGATATTCCAAAACTGATGGTGAGTGCTATTATGTTTTAAAGAAGAGTGGGAGATTAATTCAAATTAATTTAAATTTTTTAATATAATAAAAAACTACTAATTATATTCTCTTAATTTGTATAAATTTAAAATCAAACAATATCAACAATATTTCTATGATACATACTTGAGAAGGGTAACCTTATCACTGAAGAAAATTTCTATGAATTGTATAGTAGATTTCATGTTATACTACGCTATTAAAGGAAATTATACATACTGGAAACCCCACTTCCTGAGTTTCTCAAAAAATAGGCTAGTGAGGAAGAAGTATATATATATTTTAGTCATGTGGACAATGAAATGGATATTCAATGTTTCATGTTATCCTATATTTACAATGATCTTCTAAAGCAATATGAGGATATGGATAAGTATAACATCATATCTCACCTTCAGGATCTCTATTAAGAGAAGGAAATGTTAGAGAGATGTGAGGTCTCCAATGCACTGTTCATGTACAAGCTTAGAGATTCTATGCCAGTTGGGGAACATGTAGTCAAGATGATTGGATATATTTAGAGCCTATACATATTGGGTTTTAAGATCCCTGATAAGCTATGGAAATATATATTTATTTCCTCACTACCCAAAAACATCTCTAGTTTTTTTTTTGAATTATAATATGAGAAATAACAAGAAGTCACTATCAGAACTTCTTACTCTTATATTCTAAGTTGATAAATACATGAGGTGTGAAAAAACTATTATAATTATGGTGAATAAGAAGAATAGGAATAATGAAAAGTGGTCAAATACTCATTAAAAATATAAGGAACTATAGCACCTTCCCTCTAAGAAAAATAAAATCTAGAGGCAAGGAAAGGAATATGATGTTTTATGTTTTTCATGTGGAAAACAGGGCCACTAGAAGAGGAATTTCACCCATCCAAATATGGAAGCTAAAGCTTCAAGTGCATTTATTATTGAGTGTAATAATTCCATATCTATAATTTGGGTATTATATACTCTATATGGTACTCATATTTGTATCCAAATATATAAACCAAGTAGACTTAGAAATATTATGAGAGATGAGGTGAATCTACATGCTGCCAATGGAGTGAGGTTGGTTTCTATAGCTATTGGAAACCACCATCTCACATTACTAATGGGATTGAATTTGGTTTCAAATAATTTTTATTATGTTCCTAGTTTTACCAAGATCATTATTTTTTTTCTTGTTTAGATATGGATAGATTTATTTTCATCTTTATAAATAAAGGTTATTACTTTATAAAGATATAATATTTTGTAGTATAGCACAATTTAATAACAGTCTTTATATATTAAATTGTGAAAACCAAATATTGGAAATTTATTATGAAACTAATATGCATGACTCATATGATACCTAATTGTGGGACTCTATGGACGACCATGAATGATGTGCGACACAAAGGATTCAGAGGATCCCAGGCTAGCATTATCTTCAAAATGAAGAGTGTGTTTCAGGATTTTGTCTGGCTGTATACATCTTTCCATGATGCACCATAGGTTAGGGCTCTTACCTAGAACCAGTTTCTTTGCAAGTAGGGAAGCTATGTGGGATAGGGTCATTGGGTCTAATCGTAACCTCTTCACTTTGGGCTCAATCTTAACATGTATGGGTCTTTGATCGGGGTGGATATAAAAGGTGGAGGAGTCATCGGGAACTAAGGGGGATCTGTTGTTGCAACATTCTTGGCTTTCTGTGGTAGGGGAGATGCCTTACAGGCTAAGGCACATGTGATGGTCACGGGCTTGGAGTTATGTCAGCAGAGGAAAATCATGCAAAAGGTGGTGTATACGGACTCCCTTATCCTATATAAATAACTTTCAGGTACAAGCCAGTTTCCATGGAAAATTTTGTATATCATCAGGAAGTAAAAACTTCTCTTGGGTAATTACATCGATATCACGCACATGTAGTGGGAGGGGAACAAGGTTGTAGACTTCTTGGTGTTTGTGGCTTCACCAAATCAGATTTTGTCTTTTTTCATTAGCTTAGGTTCTTTTCCTTGGTAGGGTCTTAAGTATGTTGTTAGTGATGCTCTTGGATTTCACTATTTTAGACCACCATGACCTTTCTTGTACCGTTTTTTTTTTCTCAAAAATAAATAAAAATGTTTATTTTTAGTTAGTGGTCAATGTGAAAGGGCCATAGATATTATAGAATTGGTACACACCAATGTGTGTTGACCTTTTCAAGTAGAATCAAGAGGTTTATTCTCATAATTTATTAATTTTACCAATTACTTGAGTAGGTATGGTTATATCTACTTAATGAGGTACAAGTCTAAATCCTTTGAGAATCTAAAAGATTTAAATAATTAATTTAATAATCATCTTGGTAAAAAGATAAAGAAACTTTGATTGTATTGAGATGGATAATATCTTAACCAAGACTTTATTGACTTTCTATGGGAGTATGGTATTTTATCTCAATTAACTCCTCCTTATAAACCAAAGTTGAATGGTGTTAGTGAAATGAGGAACCATATCTTGTTGTAATAGTAAGGTCAATAATGAGTCATGTGAGTCTTCTATTATCCTTTTATGGATATTCATTACATACATCATTATACCTACTAAACTAAGTACTAACCAAAGAGGGAAATAGTATTACTTTTGAGTTGTAGATTGAAAATAACATGTTTTATCACATGCACATGCATGAAGCCGTGAGGCATTTGTTAAGGCTAGATCCATAAAAAAACTGTCACCATGAGACACAAAGTGTATCTTTATAGGGTATCCCAAGGAAACTAGGGGTACTACCTATAAAACCCTTTAGAAAAGAAAGTGATCGTTACAAGATAGGATATATTTCTTGATAAGGAGAACATCCTCATAGAGGATAGTAGGATCAAGATTGAATTTGAAGAAGTTGATTCTTAATATACACAAGGGTTGGTACAGGAACTGATTCCATAGGTCCCCATAGAAGAAGGTGTTCCTGAAACACAATTATTGTGTAGGATCACTAGAGATGTAATAGAACCATAGAGATATGGTTTTCTACTCACCGATGATGGTGAATCATTATTGGTTGATTATAATGATCCTCTCTATTACAAGGATGTATTATATAGCTCAGAAACTACAATATAGTAAGAAGCCATGAATTTTGAGATGGATTCAATATATCAAAACCAATCTTGGGTTTTGATCAATCCACATGTCGATGTAAAAATTGTTATGAGTAAACGGGTATTCAATATGAAGTTAGACATGGAAGTTAAATTAAATACCTATAAAGAATAGATAGTGGTTAAATGTTTTATTCAACGTTAATGCATTAACTTGGATGAAACCTTTTCTCCAGTTTCCATGTTTAAGTCCATTAGAATGTTTTTCTATAGAATCTTAACATGATTATGAGATTTGGAAAATGGATGCCAAAACTACATTCCTTAAATAGAACCTTCAATAGGATGTGTATATGATGCATACTAAATGGTTTGTGACTCCAATAAATTCCAAAAGGAATGTAAGTTGTATAGATCCATTTATGGATTAAAGTGAGAATCCAAGTCATAGAAAATTTGATTCGATGAAGCCATAAAGAAAATTGGTTTCATTAAGAATGAATGTGATCCGTGTGTTTACAATCATTTTAGTGGGAGTAAAGTTGTTTACATAATAGTATATGTTGATGAAATATTACTAATTTGAAATAATATATCATCCTTACAAGAGGTTAATGCATGGTTGAGAAAGTGCTTCTCTATAAAGAAATTTGGTGAAGCAGACTATATTTTAGGGATCAAGATCATGCATGATAGATCCAATAGGCTGTTCAAACTAAGTTAAGGTAGATATATTAACTAGATACTGAATATTTTTGGTATATAATAATCCAAGAGATAATTTTTTCTAGTGTCACATAGTATACATATTTCTAAGAAGATGTGTCCTCATACACAATAGAAAAGAGAGATAATGAGTAAATTCATATACACTTCTTTGATAGTATCTATCAGATATTCCTTGTTATGTATGAGGCTTGATTTTTTCTATGCTTTGAGAATAGTATTAAGATATCAATAAGATCTGGGTGAACAACATTGGATGGTTGTCAAGACTATCTTTAAGTATCTGAGGTGAACTAAAGATATGTTCTTGGTGTATAGAGGATATGGTGAGCTAGACATCAGGGGTTATAAATATTCTATATTTTATACTGATCATAATGATCATAACTCATAGTATGGATATATATTTTTTCTTAATGGAGGATTTTTGTCCTGGAAGAGTTCAAAGAAACTAGTTTTCATGATTATATAGTAGTGTTTGAGTATATTTTGGCTTCTGATATAGCCAAGTAAGTAGTATAGATTCACAACTTTATCAAAGAGATTGATGTAGTTTCTATCAATAAAGACCATATCACAGTTTATTGTGAAAACGCTGCAACATTGGATCTCTCCAAGGATCCAATGTCACACCAAAAGAAAAAAATCACATAATTTGGAAGTCTCATCTCTTGAGGTATTTTTTTCAATGAGGTAAATTTGTAGTTAGAATATTATCCATGGAATGAAATATGGAAGACCCCTTAATGAAGTCTTTATCCCAGAAAAATCATGAGTATCATGTGAGATATAGTGGAATAAAATCTATTATCAGTTGGCTTCAGTTCAAGTGAGAGCCTACTGGATTTTGTTCCCTAGAACCAAATTGTTTAGTACTTGATTACATGTTTTCCTTAATAAAAGAATATTTTCTTATCATATCTTGAATTATTCTTATACATGATATTTTTATGTGATAATTTCTTTAGAATATATATCATAGTGAAAGGTCACAGTAGTTCCCTGCTATAATGAGAACCTATAGGTTCCATAACATTATTATTGAATCTTGTTCTATGGATAGATTATTTTTTCTGATGGTACATAGAAAATACATGATATTTGGGGAAGGGGGTTCATAAAACATTGAGGAACCTTATCATAGTGTTTTATCATAGTAATATTCAATATAAGAGGTCATGAAAATAGACTTTCCAATAGGAAATCCACATTTCCATGTGTCATTGGATGTTCCTATCAGTGGATGTTTGTATTGATCCTTGGAATTTAAGATTTTCATTAATGAATGTCATAACTCGTGTACTTTGATGTATTGACAAAAACTGTTAGGAAATATGTTCTTAGTGAAGTAGAATACATTGGGTGCATCACGAGTGATATAGAATTAAAGGATAATGAAAAAAAGGGTTTATCCATTTTTTCCTATAATGGATTTTGATATTTTAATCCCTTGGATGATATATAACTTCCTGTATGAATCCATGTCCTTGGTGTTCGATGGGTGAGTTCATTTCAAGAAATTCAAAGAAAGATAAATCAATTATATTGGTTAATGTCACCAGTATTCAACCTTCTTGATTAGAGATATCATAATAAAATGATTATATTACATGTTAAACATTTATAAGAGTTTTGACATCATTGTAATAATAAATTATTTCTCTATAGATGCCTTGGTGTGTTTCTAGATGCTAAATTTGGACTTTAGGCAGTTATGTTTAATTCCACTGAGAAAGAGGCCTCAAAGGTCACACACTGAGAAATAATGCAGTGATATTTATTTAATTAAATATTCATTATTCAAGGATTGATAAATATTGATGAGGGAAAGTTGACCGATTTTAAGGGTCCAATTATAAATAATTGATATTTATTTATATTATTAATGTGTTGCACATGTCAAGTGATTAATAATAATAATATTATTATTATTAATGGCCATGGTTTAAATTAAGAATATTATAAATGGTTAAGATATTGTGTGCAGTTTTCCAACCCTAAACTTTCCATAATAAATATCTAATTATATATAAATATATCACTTTCTTAAAGTGAATTTTTGGGTGTGCACAATGGATAAAAGAGATATCTAGAGAGATAAATATATCTACAGATATATCTAGAAATATGTCTTGATAGATATATCTAGATAGATGTTTTGAGTTCTAAAAATACATCCATCTTTCTACTCTCTCACATATTTGAGAGATCACCAAGATTTATCCCACTTCAAGAGGAAAATTTCTACAGTCAACAACAAACAACACAGGTGATCAGGATCATCCGTGATAGAACCTGATGATTCGGTTTCATTGATCAGAGAATTTGGTGTACATGGGGATCACATCTGGAGGTATTCTACACTTGAATCCTACAAAACAAAGATGGTACAAAAAATCTATTCCATAAAATCATCAAAAAATGACGAAATATAATTTTAGGTAATTCTATATCTTCTTATAAATTAATTATAAATTACATGTGAAGATCATATCCCTCCATTTATGGAATATTAATTTAGTCCATTAATATGTTGTTGTTTTTTTAGACATGATTTCATGATCATGTAAAGAAATGATTACATATGATTTAAGACTAGATTTGAGTTGATCATGCCTTCAAAGGACTCTTCCTATACACTTGGAACCTACACTTTGTGCAATTAATTAATATGAAACTCTAACCCTGAGTCTATAAATAGATAATTTTGAGAATTTTGAGTGTTTGGTAATTGTGTGAAACATTCTCCTCCCTTGATATTTATCTCTTATTGAATAATTACTCTAGGGTTTTCTCTCAAGTTCAATAGATTTTATCTTCCTCCTTACCTTCCTCTCAAGATGAAGAGTTTAAAAGATGATCCATTTAGGAAAAAGGGATTGTCACGAACCAACCCGGGTCGACCCTGAACTGGTCACCCGAGCCAGTCCGCGACATGGCCCGAGGGGCATTCCAGATCCTACTAAGATGGTGACAAGCATTGGGGAATCAATAGATGACAATTGGGAATGATTTTTCCCAGTGAAAATAAATAAAGTAGCGGAAAAATTAGAATAACGCAAAGTAAATAAATAACACGAAAATAAATAACGATCAAACACAACCAACTAACCAGACCACGACCAAAACTCCTCACGACTCTGAGAGTCACTCACTAGTCCACAAGAAACTCTCACCACAGAAAGCAAGCTCGAGTCAAACCTACAATAGAAACTAAAAATAGGAAAACACTATAGGCATGAGTATTAAAACTCAGTAGGCGTTCCCAAAAAATTATTCCCAATGTACTACCTTTAAATAAAGAATTTACCAATTTCATGTTTGAACTAAATCATACAAAATATGGGTTTCCACACATACACATTCATTTCTAAAACAAGTAACATTCCACTGCCCTTTTTAATTTAAAAACAAGTTTAATGTTTGAAAGAAATAGGTGCATTTCATTTTAGAACATTTTTACGAACAATTTAGAAATCCAAATTTTAGTTGTTAGTCAAAAGGAAAACCACACACAAGACACAACTCATACTAAGGGAAATGGAAAAAGTGGCACGCAGGGGCCAACAACTGAACTAGACCTCTCAATCGTCTGCCACATACAAATAAACACTAAGGAAAACATGAGTCAAACCTAGGAGCTCATGAACAATCTAGAACGTACTATACATTTGAATCATCCTAAAGGTATGCCTACTCTTGATGACATCATAATGCCCAAACACTCGGTATCGTCCTACATGGCCTAACCGAGGGGCCCAATCCCCCAGTAGAGTATAATATGTACTAAGGGCCACTAGCCAGTGCATAATCTAAACTAATGCATCAATAATTCTCATAAGATTCACTTACTATGCCAGGTTCCCATTTCAACACATGCACAAACATCACGCTCAACAACTCACACAATCATCATACACAAAAAATCACACCTGAGTCACGTTATGGAAAGTTTTTCAAAATAATTTATTTCATTAAAGTACCAAATTGGCTTTAAACACCCTTTGGAAATTACCCATCTTCCAAAAGAAATAAAAACCTTCACATCACAAGTAAAACCATTTTAAAATATTCAACACACTCTACTTTTATCAGGAGCCAAATGGGACTTAACCAACTTTAAATAAAAACATTATTTCTCAAGAAAAACCAGAATATTTTCTCACCTGTCAAAAGAAAACATTTGACATCAAACCAAAACCACAAATGAGAGTTCATGAATTATGTTCAAAGGCCAAAGGAGAATTCTTTTACTATTGGCATTCATAAAGAAAATAATTTAAGTGATGTGCATAAATTAAAAAGATTCATTTTCATAAAATATTTATTCCAAAAATAACCATCTAACCTTATTTTTCATTTATCAAAAGAAATTCAATAAAATATCTTGAAATTAATAAATTCTAAATTTAAAGGCGAGTGCATTGGTGGACCAACCTCGACTTGCAATCCTAGCATGATGACACGACATGCCTCGAGTGGGCACACAAGCACGTGAAAGCAGACTATTACAGGACCATGGAAAACCCTTTCCAACATGCTGCAACTGCAAAGATAACTAAAATACATAAACACTGACTTAAAAAAATCCAAACGAACAAACAGCACAAAATAACCACCTCTCCCTACTTTCAAAACTTAACTTGCATCGTTTATACTATTTAATAAACCACTTTAAAATTTATAAAACAAATTCCAAAGAGTAACCCATGGTCTACACACCCAAAACTCATTCAAATAACACATTTTTTATCAAACGCACACCCCCAACATACTAGAATAGAAAACACATGACATGCATATACAAAAAAACTAAATAAAAATTCCCATGAAAATATATTAAACATCACAAAAAACTGGTTTTCTCGCAAAACACACCCTATTTCACATATACATGACACACAGTATCAAACACAACCTCAATTGTTTTTAGAAACTAAAGACCCACCAATCTAATTAAAAAACTAAATTATTTTTAAAAAAACGAATTTTGCTTCAAGCTAATCAACCAAAAAACACGTCAACTCAATTAAATGGGTGAAAAAATTAGCCAAACAAAGGAGAACCAACAATTTCAACATGATATATTTAATTTAACAACAAAAACACATAACCAACAACCTAAGATATGTGAACATCAAATAAACAAATTAAACTTAATTTAAAGAGGCATAAGCAATAGAATCCAACCTTAAGAATAAATAAGCTTTTGAAATTCAGGTGCGAACATCAAGCGCGCATCATTCAGACCCCAAGGGTTGTTAAAATCAACCCTAAGAAGTAATATTAAACACAAATCTAATGAATTTCCCCTAAACAATGAAACCTTAGTGGCAGAATAACATCAAATGGAGAGGGAGAGAGAATAACTACTGAAAGGGGGATTGGTTGTCGAAAGAAAGGTTGGTTATAGGTTAGGAGGTGTGCGCCGGAGATCACTCTATGCACAGGGGGCACCGATGCGGTGGAGGTTCTTAGATAGAAGGGGTCATACGCACTGGAAGAGGGGGGTTCACGGGGCATCGTGTGCTGAGCCAGAGGTGTGCCAGGTCCGAGCGGGGGAGGCAAGGCAGTCTAGAGGATGGCCATGGGGAGGAAGCCAGCTATTTCTACGTGACACGAAAGGAAAGGAATCTGGCCATTAGGGGGTGTGCGGTGAGTTCCCAGCTTAAGTGGAAACGCGAGCCAGATAGCAAGGTCCCGAAAAGAAAAAAGGGGGAAATCCAGCCAGGGTTTCATCTGGGATGGCCAGAGCAGGGCAGCTTCAAGGTAGGGAGGTGCGGCGCAACACCGGAGGGGTGAGGCAGGTCAAGCAGGACACCGGTTCAGGGAAGTAGGGACGGTAGGAGGCTGGTGCAGCAAAGGAGCTGCGCGGGAGTCGTGGGATATGCATTGTTGTGCGCGGATGAAGGGCGCTGTAGAGTGGCATCATGGGATGATGGAGGAGGGCGGGGGGCATTGGCCAAAGGGGGAGGCGGAAAGGTGGGTACTGGCCAAATGAGATAGGAAGGGGTGGTCGAGGTCACCAGGTGGTGGAGATGCAGTGCGGTAGGGGGTGAGGCCTTCGCGACAGGGAGAAATAGAGGTGAGAGGGGGGCGCCACGAGTTATTTTTTTTTTTACATTTTTTCAAAAAAAAAATTTTAAAAATACAACGAGGTTAAAAATAATTTTTTTTTTACCCCCCAAAGGCGGCACCTGGTGTGCCGCCTTTGGGGGCTTTTCCGGCCAGGGCAAGGCGGCACCGGGGGTGCCGCCTTTCCCCAAAAAATACCGCAAAGGCGGCACACCAAGTGCCGCCTTTGCCTAAATAATTTTTTTTAAAATTTTTATTTTTATTTTTTGTTTTGTTTTGTTATATATATATATATATATATATATATATATATATAACAAAACTTTTCAGCAGAATTTTTCTGCTATTTAATATCCAGCGGTTCTGCCATTACAGCAGTCTGGATTCTGACTGATACCCTCACCCAGGACTCCCTTTTATAAGGGGGTTTGCCCTGAAAACAATACTGCATTTCCGATGTGGGATTCTGGTTCTCCTTTTCCTGCACAGTACATTCTGCGTTTCTGATGTGTGATTCTGTTTCAAGTACGCGACTTTGAAAGACTATAAAAGTTAAACTATAAGACCAATACAAATGAAACTTTAAACACTGATTAAACATATAAGAAATAGTTGAAAACAAAAATAATTTCATAAAAAATGTTGATACGGATTAATTTATAAGCTTTCAAAACCACCTACTTGAAACTTAAACATATTTGAAGTACGTGACTTTGAAAGCTTATAAAAGATAAATTATAAGACCAATACAAATGAAACTTTAAACATTGATTAAACATATAATAAATAGTTGAAAACAAAAATAATTTCATAAAAAATGTTCACCAAAAACAATTTATAAGCTTTCAAAACCATCAACATGAAACTTAAAAATGTTTCAAATTCCCGACTTTGAAAGACTATAAAACATAAACTATAAGACCAATAGAAATGAAACATTAAACATTGATTAAAAATATAAGAAATAGTTGAAAACAACAAAAACTTCCTAAAAAATTTCCGTAAAAATTAATTTATAATATTTCAAAACAATCTACTTGAATAGGGAATCCGATCCATCAGTTTGAGGGATACCGGGGCTAGGTAGATAGATAATCGGATCATTGTATCTATGGATTTTTTGGATAGGAAGATAGATTCATTTCATTCATTATATCGAGGTATTTCTTTTTTAAGAGAATATAGACTTTCTTATAATTATAAAATAAGGGACACCTTTATTTTTTGGTTATAGAATACGATTCTCTTAAGGTTAAAAGACATTATTCTTTTAATGGCTTTGAAAGTCATTAGTTGTTTTGTATGAAATTGTATTTCTTTTTTGTAAAAAGTTTTTATATTTCCACCACACATATAATTGAATGCAAAACATCATATTAGTATTTTTATTTTGATTTTATCCATATTAATATGATTTTGATAATAACAAAACTTTTGAATTAATAAAATCTATCATGATTATGATTCTTGATCATACAGAAATTTTATTCAAATTTTTACCCATAAATTTTAATGAGGATGAATATTACACAAAATTCAGGATCACATGTCAGATTTTGAACCATCTTGGCACTGCTTAATAAGTAAACACATTATGTGGAATTGGAATATGTGTGTATTAGGGTCCTCTCTATAATACAATATAGCACTAAACCATGGAAACTTTCTTTGCAGGCACTCCACATATCCATTCATATGGTGAACCACCATGATGACTTTTTCCTTTTAACTAATTCCTAAATTGAAAATTATTTTCTATAGGGACATTATGCATTTTTCATCTACAAATGGATTAGAAATTTCACTGAATGTTAGAGGTTATTACTGCATGAAGATATCCATTATAGTTACACAATGTTGTAGATCAATAGGTCTCTCTATATAGGTGGGTTTATTTTTCATAACAAGGGTTAAAATCCCTAATATAGTTATGAATAGGTTTTTCTGCAAAAATATATTTGTTAAATTGTTTATGGTGAATATCCCTACATTGACTAAGAATGTTTATATGGTTCCCATTCCTCCACTTGGTATCTATATTTTTATAATGACATATATATTATTAGCTAATAAAATATAAATGTAAAATATAATTCTAATTATGAATTATAGAGTGTTTTCTAGAAATCTTGAGTGTTTTTCATTGAAATATTTATATCTATATTGGTTCCTCTAAATCAATTTCTAAATGTTACTAATAATGTTACTCAAATACCAATTATATCATCTTATAATCCATAAACCTATAGTCAATAGTTATATTACATTATTGATATAAAGTAAAAGAGTCCCCAATGGAAAGAACAATTTAGTAGTCTGGGAAGACCATATATAGATATACAATACATATTAAAATAGAAGATACAAAATGAACATATTATGAGATCATGAAAACCCCTTCAATCATATCCCAGAAAATATCACATATTCCTCCTCAATGATTCCTGAGAAAGAAAAAAATTACATGTGTGATCAAAAGCTCATTACAGAGTAGCATATATGAGAACCTTACATAACATAAACATAGAATAAGTGATATGTAAAGTATAAATTAAAAAATGAAGTCATAATATGCTAAAATTGAGGGAATTATATGGTCATGATTATAAACGATAACATGGAATAAAATAATCAATTATCTCATACTGATGGAATGTATATTTCTAGAAATGAAATTCTTGTTGTTAAGGCTTAACGCTAGGCCACATTAGTATTATTAGAAGAAGAATACACCAAATACCAACATATTTTTTCATATGATATCTACTGATGAATTGATGGGAAATATAGTTATATGTCAGACCCATCACCTGATTAAGACTAATCAATTCACTCTACGAGTCATAATGACCTTTGTAAAAGTTACCTATGAAACCTATTGCTGAATTAATCATGGGTATCCATATATTGATAAATGTATACATAAAATACTTCCCATTCCTTATAATAATGTAAATTTCTTCTCGAAAAACCCTTATTGAACTTGGAAGACTTGTGTTACCATCCATGTAATTGGAATTACCCTAATCATAAAAATATAGTGGTGAGGGTACCTTCAATGTGTTGTATATCCATGGAAGATAGTAATTGAGTACAATAGTTTTCATTGGTATGAGACCCAGGAAAAAATGACAACTCATATATTTAATGCCCCCAATTTCATGATTTCTTTCAAAAAATATACACTTAATATAATCACAAAATAAAATTATTCCATGTGTCCTTAGGTAATTAGTTACATAGAATAATAACCTAAAATAAGAATACAAAAAAATTATTTAAAACTCCATAAAATGCCCTTAAAATCCACTGATCTTATAATACTGCATAGGATAACCTGGGGATGTACATAAGAAAGGGGTGAATTATAAATCCTTGTAAAGAAATAATCCAAGAATAAAATTATGAAATTAATACATGTGAGTAGAGAGACATAACAAGGTGATATAAAATTGATGTGATTCGTAAAAATAAACCTCAAATTATTATATAATATAATAATATCAAGGCAACATTGGAATGCAATAAAAAATAAAACATGGAATCACAATTCTAAGTCAAGGATAACCACTAAAAAAATATAACATAGAGTGCTTAGGATAACCTCCCATGCACTGTAAGTGATTTCTCATGAGGTAAAAACATTACCCATTTTTATGAAGTGGAATATAATTTAAGGCCACCCATCATACTCATATCATGTACATGAATTTTTTTAAGTTTCAAGTAGATTGTTTTGAAATATTATAAATTAATTTTTACGGAAATTTTTTAGGAAGTTTTTGTTGTTTTCAACTATTTCTTATATTTTTAATCAATGTTTAATATTTCATTTCTATTGGTCTTATAGTTTATGTTTTATAGTCTTTCAAAGTCGGGAATTTGAAACATTTTTAAGTTTCATGTTGATGGTTTTGAAAGCTTATAAATTGTTTTTGGTGAACATTTTTTATGAAATTATTTTTGTTTTCAACTATTTATTATATGTTTAATCAATGTTTAAAGTTTCATTTGTATTGGTCTTATAATTTATCTTTTATAAGCTTTCAAAGTCACGTACTTCAAATATGTTTAAGTTTCAAGTAGGTGGTTTTGAAAGCTTATAAATTAATCCGTATCAACATTTTTTATGAAATTATTTTTGTTTTCAACTATTTCTTATATGTTTAATCAGTGTTTAAAGTTTCATTTGTATTGGTCTTATAGTTTAACTTTTATAGTCTTTCAAAGTCGCGTACTTGAAACAGAATCACACATCAGAAACGCAGAATGTACTGTGCAGGAAAAGGAGAACCAGAATCCCACATCGGAAATGCAGTATTGTTTTCAGGGCAAACCCCCTTATAAAAGGGAGTCCTGGGTGAGGGTATCAGTCAGAATCCAGACTGCTGTAATGGCAGAACCGCTGGATATTAAATAGCAGAAAAATTCTGCTGAAAAGTTTTGTTATATATATATATATATATATATATATATATATATATATATATATAAAACAAAACAAAACAAAAAATAAAAATAAAAATAAAAATTTTAAAAAAAATTATTTAGGCAAAGGCGGCACTTGGTGTTCCGCCTTTGCGGTATTTTTTGGGCAAAGGCGGCACCCCCGGTGCCGCCTTGCCCTGGCCGGAAAATCCCCCAAAGGCGGCACACCAGGTGCCGCCTTTGGGGGGTAAAAAAAAAAATAACATTAATAATTTATTTTAAGACAAGTAAATATAAAAACAAAATGAAATTAAAATAAAACAAATAAAATAAATAAAAAATAATAAGAAGAATAAAATCTTAATAATAATAAAAAAACTTTGATAACTATAATAATGGTAATGTTAAATATTTAATAACATTAATAATTTATTTTAAGACATTATTTATACTAATAATTGTAATCAAACTTTAATAAAAATAATAACAAATCTTTATAACACATTCACTAATAATTTATATTTATTTATTTATTTATTTATTTATTTATCTACATTACCATGTTTAATTGTTTCATTACATCGTCTCCTAACCAACTAATTTAATTAACCTTAAAAATGGGTGGTTGCGCGGTCTCCCCTCACGACTCAGTCGACCATGCACGGGCCATGCGGTGGCCCTTGCTCACTCTAGTAGTGACCGCACAGGTAACCAAACAATCTACATGACTTCCACAAAGACGCACAGAGTTTGCGCACCAACCTAGAACTTGTAAACTCTCCAAACTTCAAAAATTTAAACCGAGACTCACCAGAAATTTGGAAAAAAAAGCATCTGACACCAAGATAAATAATAGGAATAAAATCATTTGAAAAAGTTGGGTGTGACAAATCTCCCCACCATAATGCTTTTCACCCCTGAAAAGCCATAATGAGATCTAGACCAAAAGATAAAACTCCCTAAGTGTCCCTCACCCCCAAAAGTTTAGGCACCTCCAGTTGATCGATCCCATCAGACACTGAAATCTCAAGACACAAATCTTATCCTTAAAACATGATCGCCTTAACTGTCACCAAACAGAACTCAAACCATAAATTTCAACCAAGTAATGAACGAACTTAAATCACCTCCAAGAATTATCCCTATAATCTTAGTCCCACAGAACCATTGGGTGTACTCCAGCCCCGACGTTTACCCAAGAGGAAAAACTTAAAATTAAGTGGTTCCATATGAGACCACTCACCACCAAACGATACCTGAAAAAGGACTCTGATACTGACATGGGGAGGCACGAATGGACTCCCCACCATAAGAGCTGACGAGATTAACCAGACTTGAAAACTTTCTGCATGGACCAAAAACCACCACCACAAGGGGGGAAATAAGGGAAGGGAGCAACTGATAGAACATCAAAACTACCACCATTGTTGTATCAACAACATCGCACCCTCGAAAGATCATAAACTATATCACACTAAGGAATGAGATTAAACCAAGTCCATTTTTTCACCGTTCGGGTTCTCCTGACTACGCACCAGCTTCACTCCAGGACCTATGGTTGGAGCACCGATGATTGAAGCATCTCCTGCCTCGTAGTCAGGCTTCAAAATTTTCTACACATAACACATGAACCAGAATTTTACCCAACACACTTCTATAAAAACAAAGGTTTCAAAGAGGTTCAACCATAACCATTCTTACGACTACAGGAAAAGAAACACCAGAAAATGCTATAGGATATGACCACTACATCCAAGGAACACTATAAAGAGGAAACCTCAAACTGATCCCCAAACATCGCCCTAATCCTACTGACGGGCTTAGGTAACCTGCGGTGAGCTAGGTCTGGCTTCGGCGCTCTTCTTGGAAACACCACAGATGATCAAGTGACCTAAACATCCACCTGTGTGGAAGGGTCTCAGATCACTCGGACACATTGGCCTCTTGTGACCCTGCCTACCACATTGGTGATAAATCACAGTGTTACACTCAGAAGGTGTTGATTGCAGGTTCGAAGGCCTCTTAATTCCTCTAGTAGACCCACCATCATTAGGGAGATTTACATTCTTCCTCTCACCATACTTTGCATTGGTCACCAAGGCCTGGGGAGTATTTTCCACCACAAGTCCCCCTACTAACTCAGCTTCAGCAAGAAAGGTTTTCCCCGCAACATCTGAGAAGGTGGTTAGGTTGAGCTCTTCCACTTTTGATCATAGTTCAAGTTGGAGTCTAGACTCAAATTGTTGAGCCTTCCTAGGATTGTTTTCAACAAACCATTAGTCGTATGGAACTAGTTCTGAGAAACGTCGATAGAATTCTAGTACTGAGTTAGCACCCTGCTCAAGACAACACAACTTCATCCTCTTCCTCAGCTTCTTCAACTCAGAGAAGTATTATTGGATGAATGAAGACTTGAAGAATTATCAAGTGAGATCTTCTCGAGGCTTTATTCAAGACATGTACTTCCACCATTTCTAGTTTAGACCTCAAATTATAAAGGTAGCAAAATTCACCTTTAATTACTTAGGAAATCTAATGAAACTGAGGTTCCTCTCAATCTTTCGCAACCACTCCTCTGCCTCAAATGGATCTACTTGACCATAAAATAGGGGAGGGTTCAACTTCTGGAATTCCAAAACATAGTCTATAGGTTGATCAACTGGAGTATTTGATAAGGATTCCCCACCTGAAGCTACACCATGGGCATCCATCTAACCTCCATGGGGGCGAACACTAAGGAACAAGAAAACAAGGAGCATGATCAAAACATGATCATTTCCATTTCAAATTTGACTTTCCACAAATTCCAAAATAAATATTTACAAACAGTTTTTAGAATTAAAGAAGACCCAAACAATTCACCAGGGGAAACTAGTGTTGATGGGTGACTCAGACATATGGTTGGCGGCCATACTCTAGTCACTCCACCGTCACAAGGAGCAATCTAGGGTAAATTCCCCGGATCCACCTGTCTTGGCAGGCCCTATGAGCTCATAGGGCTAATTTCCCAACTCCCTTTTCATCTCCCAACATAAAACAAACCAAAAGGACCAAAAGGCACTGACAACCCATACATCCCATGGTACCCGAGGTTCGGAATGAGTAAGGGTTGATGATGTCCTTCCTGTACCTTCTTCTAGATCCCCGATAATCCTACTCCTTTTACCATAACAACCCCAAATAACAATGGTCATTGTAAAAAGCAAGGTCCACTAAAAATTCAACCTCCCTCTGATACCATTTTGTCATGAACCAACCCGGGTCAACCCTGAACTGGTCACCCGAGCCGGTTCGCGACATGGCCCGAGAGGCATTCCCGATCCACCTAGGCTGGCGACAAGTGCTAGGGCATAAATAGAGGATAATTGAGAATTATTTCTCCCAGTGAAAATAAATAAAGTAGTGGAAAAAGTAGAATAACGCAAAGTAAATAAACAACACAAAAAGAAAGAACAATCAAACACAACCAACTAACCTGACCACAACCAAAACTCCTCATGACTTTGAGAGTCTCTCACCATTACACAACTAACTCCCTCCCACGGTGATCAATCTCGAGTCAAACCTGCAACAGAAAATAAAAATAGGAAAACACTGTAGGCATGAGTATTAAAACTCAGTAGGTGTGTCCAATAAACTATTCCCAATTCACTACCTTTAAATAAAGAATTTACCAATTTCATGTTTGAACTAAATCATACAAAATATGGGTTTCCACACACACACTTTAATTTCTAAAACAAGTAATTGTCCACTTCCCTTTTTAATTTAAAAACAAGTGTAATGTTTGAAAGAAACAGGTGCATTGCATTTTAGAACATTTGTTGAACAATTTAGAAATCCAAATTTTAGTTGTTAGTAAAAAGGAAAAATATACACAACACACAACACACACTAAGGGCAATGGAAAAATTGGAACATACGGGCCAGAAACTGAACTAGAACCCTCAATCATCTACCACATACAAATAAACACCGAGGAAAACATGGCTAAAACATAGCAGCTCGTGAACAATCCAGAATGTACTATACATGTGACTCATCCTGAAGGCATACCTACTCTCAATGACATCATAATTCCCAAATGCTCAATATCTCCCAACTTGGCCTAACCAAGGGGCCCAATCCCCTAGCAGAGTATAATCCATACTAAGGGCCACTAGCCAGTGCGTAATCTAAACTAGTGCAGTAATCATTCTCAAAAGATTCATTTACTATGCTAGTTTCCCATGCCAACATGTGCACAAACATCACACTCAACAACTCACACAATCTTCGTACACAACAAATCACCCCTGAGTCACGTTAGGGAAAGTTTTTCAAAATAATTTATTTTGTTAAAGTACCAAACCGGCTTTAAACACCCTTTAAAAATCACCCATCTTCCAAAAGAAACCAACACCTTCACATCACAAGTAAAACCATTTTCAAAGATTCAATACACTCTACTTATATCAAGAGCCAAACGGTCCTCAACCAACTTTAAATAAAAACACTATTTCTCAAGAGAAACCATAATATTTGCTCACATGTCAAAACAAAACATTTGATATCAAACCAAAACCACAAATGAGAGTTCATGAATTATGTTCAAAGGCCAGAGGGGAATTCTTTTACTATTGTGCATCAATTCATCAAGAAAATAATTCAAGTGATGTGCATAAATTGAACAGCTTCATTTTCATCAAATATTTTTTCCAAAAATAACCATCTAACCTTATTTTTCATTTATCAAAATAAATTCAATAAAATATCATGCAATTAATAAATTATAAATTTAAAGGCAAGTGCAGTGGAGGACCTACCTCGACTCGTAGTCCAAGCATGATGACGTGACACACCTCGAGCGGGCGCATAAGCATGTCCAAGTAGATGATCGCAAGACCATGGAAAAACTTTTCCAACACGCTACAACCGCAAAGACAACTAAATACATAAAAACGGACTTAAAACAATCCAAACGAACAAACAGTGCAAAAGAACCACCTCGCCCTACTTTCAAAGCATAACTCACATCGTTTATACTATTTAATAAACCACTTTAAAATTTATAAAACAAATTCCAAAGAGTAACCCATAGTTTACACACCCAAAAATCATTCAAAGAACACATTTTTGATCAAACAATGTTGGGAAAAAATCCCTCAAGGTACCATTGAAACATTTTTGAGGTAATTGTGTTTGTTGAAAAAGCGGACCTCTGTGTTGAAAAAGCAAACCTTCATGTTGACAAAGCAGACCATGATGTTGATTTTGTTGAAAAAGAATGATGACAAAGGAATGGATAATCTGGAGGCAGTTCAAAAAAGAACATATCTAAGGTGGTGCCATTTTCCAGTGTTTGCCAAATTTTTGGGCCTCAAAATCAGAAAATGGGGAAGCATGTTTTTGGAAAAGGAAGTTGCGCGCAAGATCTATGGTGGTTTGGAATCTTGCGCGCAAGGAAGGTTTCTAGAGCATAAGGTCAAAAAATAGTAAAGGCATGAGTTGTGTGAAATATTGGAAAATTAGCATGAAAGAGGTTATGCGAAAGATTTCAACATTGGCACGAAAGAGGAGGATGCGCAAAAGATTTGAGCAAGGGCGCGAAAGATGAGGTTGGTGCGAAAGAGAATTATGCACCAAAGGCAACGTAAAATGGGGTTTTTCATGCTAGTCATGATTCGTAGTCTGACCATCGAAAAATAGAAAAGGAAGGATGCGTGCGAAAGATTCAAGAAAGTTGTGAAAGAATAGTTTGGCGTGAAAGAGACTTATGCAACAAAGGCAATGTAAAATGGGGTTTTGCGCAACACATTTGGATCTTGTGTGAAACGTCAGGGTTTTTGCGCGCAGGGGTCAATGAGGTCTATAAATAAGAGGTGAACCCCTCACACAGATTGAGCTCGATACTTAGAGAAAATCCGAGTACCGGATCGTGAAATAATTTCATGCAAAGGGATTCATGTGAAAGATTTTGAAATTGCACGAAAGATTTGAGTTGTGTGAAAGATTTGCATTGCATGAAAGATTTGAGTTGCGTGAAAAAATGAAGTTCCACGCAAAGAGAGTTTCGTGAAAAAAGTGGAATCTTGAACACAAGGCATTAAAGTTACGTGCAATACATAGTAAGGGTTGTGCGAAAGATTTGAGGTTTCCTAGTACACTCGGTGCAAAGAGAGATTCATATGTGGGTGAAATATGAACATCAACAGAGAATCAATCAACAGTTAAGGATGTAGATTCATTAGATATAATGAAGATACCTACAGATCTATAAATTGTGAGTGGATCTTCTGAAGAAGCAGTGAGCACACTTTATTTGAGCGAGCAGTGAGCTTTCATATTGTGAGTGGTTGTAAACTAGGAGGGACGGTGAGTCTGCTCCGAACTTGTAAACAGCAGTGTGCTTATAGTAGAATTGGTACATCGGCACACCGTCGGTGTACACTCCTTCGATGTAGCCCAGTGAGGGTGAACCAAGTAAAAATTTATGTTTCCTATACATTCTTTAAGGTTTATTCATACTTTGCAGCGGGAATGAGAGAAAAGAGGCTTTTTTCTAACATCAAAACAAGATCAGAAGGGGAATTTGTTTTAATCTGTCATACCTTAATTCACCCATCCCCCCTCCCACCCACCCCCCCCCCCCCCGCTCAGGGTATCTAGACTAGTGGACCTAACAAATTCACACCCCCAAAATAGAAAATTCATGACACGAAAAGACAAAAAAACTAAATACACATTCCCATGAAAAGATATTAAACATCCCAAAAATTTGTTTTCCTGCAAAACACACCCTATTTCACATATACATGACACACTTTATCAAACACAACCTCAATTATTTTTAGAAACTAAAGATGCACCAATCTAATTAAACAAACTAAATTATTTTTAAAAAAAACTAAATTTTCACCAAGATAATCAACCACAAAACATGTCAACTCAATTAAATGGGTGAAACAATTATCCAAACAAAGGAGAACCAACAATTTCCACATGATATAAATAATTTAACAACAAAAACTCATAACCAAAAACCTAAGAGATGTGAACATAAAATAAACAAAGTAAACTTAATTTAAACAGGCATAAGAAATGGAATCCAACCTCAAGAATAAATAAGATTTCAAAATTCAGGTACGAACATCAAGCGCACATCGTTTGGAACCCAATGGTTGTTAAAATCAACCCTAAAAAGTAATATTAAACACAAATCTTCGAAATCGCCCCTAAAAATGAAACATTAGCGGAAAAATAACATCAAATGGAGAGGGAGATAGAATAACTACGGAAAGGGGTATTTTTCGCCAGAAGAGAGGTTGGTTGCAGGTTGGGAGGTGGCGCGCTGGAGATCGCGCTGTGCATAGGGGGCACTGACACGGTGGAGCTACTCGGACAGGAGGGGTTACACGCACTGGAAGGGGGGGTTCACGGGGCGTCGTGTGCTGAGATGAAGGTGCACTGGGTCCGAGTGAGGGAGGAAAGTTGGTCTAGAGGATGGGAATGGGGAGGAATCCAGCTATTGTTGTGCGACACGGAAGGAAATTAAGCTGGCCATGAGGGGGGTGCGGAAAGTTCTAGGCATAAGGGGAAACGTGATCTAGATAGAAAGGGACTAAAAAGAAAAAAAAGAGGGAAATCCAGCCAGGGTGTTGGCTGGGATGGCCAGAGAAGGGATGCTACAAGGCAGGGAGGCGTGGTGCGACATCGGAGGGGTGAGGCGGGTCAGGCAGGACACCGGTGCGGGGCACCAGGGCTGGCAGTAGGCTGGTGCAGCAAAGGAGTTGTGTGGGAGGTGTGGGATGTCACATTGTTGTGCGTGTCCAAAGGGCGCTGTAGGGGGTGTCATGAGATGATAGAGGAGGTCGGGGCAGTGGCCATAAGGGGAGGCAGTAAGGTGGGTGTTGGTCGAAGGAGACAGGAAGGGGTGTTCGAGGTCACCAGGTGGTGGAGATGCGGTGCGGCAGGGGGCGAGGCCTTCATGATGGGGAGAAAGAGAGGAGAGGGGGGCCACATATATGGGACACAAGGCGTAAACCCTAAAAAATAACAAATGCAAATAAAGATAAAAACAAAATGAAATTAAAATAAAACAAATTAAATAAATAAAATAATAAGAATAAGAATAAAATCTTAATAATAATAATAATAAAACTTTAATAACTATAATAATGGTAATGGTAAATATTTAATAACAATAATAATTTATTTTAAGACATTATTTATACTAATAATTGCAATCAAATTTTAATAAAAATAATAAAAAATCATTATAACACATTCACTGATAATATATACATATATATATTTATATTTATATTTATCTGTATTTCTATATTTAATGGTTTTATTACATCATCACCTAACCAACTAATTTAATTAACCTTAAAGATGGAAGCTTTCACGGTCTCCCCTCATGGCCCATTCGACCATGCGCGGGCTGTAGGGTGGCCCCTTCTCACTCCAGTAGTGACCGCAAGTGTAACACCCAAAGATTTCATAGTGTGTTATTTCTTCAAAATAATTCAATAACTTGCACTACACGCAACACCGACTTCAATCACACCATGACTTACCAAAAAAAAAGCCATTCAAAAGAGGTTATGAATAGTATTAACTAAATTTTAAACTTTATATAATCCTTATAATTTTAGAATCCATATTATGAGTTTCTTAGACATAATGCAAGAACAGATTCATTTTCAGTATTGCACTTTTATCAACTTTTAATAGTGAAACCTTTTTAAATATAATATTTTAAACTTTTTGACTAAAAGGGGACATCAAAAAATTTAAAACGAAACATCCCAAGCTTCCACGGTACGCTTTCCCTTTGAATAATACAGTAGCGTGTGTCGTACGCAACTTCGAGTTCTAACACACCACAACCAATCAAACTAGCCGTTATGAATAGTAATACCTACCTTTTAAAATTTCAGAAATTTTATCTCTCAAAATGGACTTAATTTTTGGATTATGAGTATCGAATTTAGCCTAAGGTGAAATTTTGGTACTTTTCGGATAACTTTCATATTTTGATGAATAGTGAAAATTACTAAATTTTAATTAAAAACAACTTTTTTAATCAAAATAATTAATAGTGATAAATTATGAATTTTAGTGGTTTTAAAGTATATTTAGAATATATTTTTACCATTTAATATAATTTTGGTCATTGGACATAATTTTACAATTAAACTGAACATAAACAAGTGTCAATCTTTTGATAGTTATTATCTCTTAAAAACATGTTTTTTGTTTTGACAGCGGGAATTTATTTTAAATTAATTTCTGCCACTTCTGTGTTTTGAATTTAGAAAAATGGATTCCATATTTGTAATCAGGATTTTAAAATTGTGTAAATAGGTAACTTTTATTTTTATACATTTTGAATAATTACTGCGGTAAATATTTTATTTACCATGGTTAAGGGTAAATCCGGTAAATAAGGATTAAAAAATAATATTATAATAATACTAAATTACCCTAAAACGTGTCCTAGCATTATTGGTTGATAAATTGTCGACCATAGGCATCTTTGGGTTGATTTTGGGACCCCATGGTGCCACTTGTAGGTGATAGGGACATTTTATTTTAATTAAGTTAAAATGAATACAAAAATGACACAAGCATATATCTTTTAGAAAAATAATTTTTACATAGGGTTATATATGTTGGATTTTAGATTATAAATATTCATTAGAAAGATAAAACGATTTCCTACATAATTATATTTTATTTATAATTTTTAGACATTAAATAATTTAATTTATTTATGACACAATGATGATGAATTAATTACTATAATAGTGAAAAATTAAAATAATTGATATTATAAATACCAAAATAAATATAATATGAAACTTTTAATGAATTAAAATAATTTTATAGGATAATATGATATATTAGGATTGATTTAATTGACTTTTTTCTAAGTAATAAATCTTTTATGAGTTTCACAAAAATCAACTATTGAATAGTGTCAAAATTGACATAAAAGAGTTCTTAAAACAAATATTATATTATTAATTGATATTAAATTCCTAAAAATCTAAAGTTCGGACAAAAGACTTATATCATGATAGGTTCATCATTAATGGACCACTTGGGGGTCTCTTGGATGTATATAGTAAGTTTATTAACCATATTATATAAAAATACAAAGAGACATTGTAAAAGTGAAACTAATTAACTTAAAGTTAATACTTAAAGATAAGGTTAAAATAAGTACCCAAACCTGTATAAATTCTATTGGTTGAGTTGTTTTAGACCTATCCCCACCTTAACATTTAAATAATCAACTTTTGAGCCATTAGAAACGGAACATGAATTTATTATAAATTAATATTTCTAGCTTTTCCAAAGGTGCCCCTCACCCCTCTTATAAAAGGGCACTCCTCCTTCTCATTTCTTCACACCTTCAAAACCTTTGTTTTCGGCCAAACTCTACCCAAATACTCTCCAAACTTCCCTCACTACAACCTAGAGTCCTTAGTTTGATCTGAAAGCCAACCTAAGGAGCCCTTTTGATCAAATCAAAAGGAAGAAACCGAAGAAGAGGTAATGATTTCACCACCATTTTTCATGTTCCTTTCTTCTTCCACTTCTTCTTCCTTTGTTGTTACCATTATAAAATAATAACTCTAGTATCATATATATACTGTGATGTTATTATAAATATGGTACAACCATATTCAGTATTCTATCCACCCTTTGAATAACATGTCACCATACGTGCGTACGTACGGCTTACCGTCTCCACGTCGTGGTGTAATTGTTATTCAATATAATATTATTTGGATGGGTATAATAATGATGTGTAACTCATGTAAATAATAAATATAACATGTTAATGATTCTGTATATATGATATACCATCCATTTATATATTATTTTAATATCAAAAGAATGATATTGTCGCTCGTGCGTACGTACGGACTACCGTCTCCACGAACGCGATGAGATTCATTCTCCATCGTATCCATTCAAGTATAATTATCATTTGATGATTTAAAAAATGATGTTTAAGGACTTGATATCATTCTGGATATGAATAATATACAACCTATCCTTTACAAACATGTCTTACGTAACAAAACATATAAAAGAAAACAAGTAAGTTAACACCCGAAACAACGATAATACTAAGATATTATTATCAAATCAATATTAAAAGATAATATATGATATCATATTAATGTATATGATTATTGTATAATTTAATAACAATTATTTCACCATTATACAGAAGGTTAACTTACCCCAACCAAGGAAAAGTACAAGGTAAGGGGTTTTCATCTCACTCCTTATTTCCGTGAGATTCATGCCATATTGCCACCATTACCTTTTGTGTGGTGTATGTACTGCCCATAATTATATTCTTTGTGTAATACACTCTAATTTATGTGTATTTACATATTCATTATATGATACCTCTTTCATGGGTTGTATGTTTCATAAGTTACCAAATTGGTAAGGGTTATTTCACAATCTCTTTATTATCCGAGTTTGTTTATACGTAATAATCTACTGGGATCTCTTTATCATCCACATCCATGTTTCTTAAAAATGTATTTCAAAACATTTTTACTATTTACTAGAATATGGGTTAAAGTCATTTATACCTTTTTTTTACTTTTTATAAGAGGTTTATAAAGGAATCTTTCCGTCGTTTTCCAAACAAGGTGCTTTTTAACCTTTTCGACAAAATTAAGGTAAAAATGTTTTTTTTAACTTATACGGCGGGTGCGGTTATTTTCCGCCGTTATAAAATCATCGAAGCTTCCCTTACAAAATAATAAGAATATTTTCAAAAAAATGTTTTATTTCATAAATATAAGACTCTTAAATGATTTCAAAATAGAAAGATATATCTTTCTAAAATAGTCTTGATTTCATCTATGTCAACATCCTTTGATGGATTTTAAGCTTATTTGAAGTTGATTTATTATGATACAAAACATCCATATTTTATTGAAGGTTTTGTGATATTTTTGACTGTGGATAAGTTATTCTTATGTCACTCATGGTTTTTGTTTAAAGTATTGACATTTCATAAGTTATTTGTAATCCGAATGTTTATGTTATATTTCAATCTTTCATTCAGATGAATGTGTTAGACAAGTATGTTCCGGGTTGGGGACCGGTAAATGTAAGCCCTCCGGATTGGTCTCCGGTTATTAGAGGAACTCCGGTTTGGTCTCCGGTTATTAGAGGAACTCCGGGTTGGTGTCCGGTTATTAGAGGCACTCCGGGTTGGTGTCTGGTTATTAGAGGCACTCCGGGTTGGGTTCCGGTTACAGTTAGCCCCTAGGTCTTGGAACGAGGCCTTGCCAAAGAAATTAAAGTTCATCATTATTCATTCCAACATTATGAAAGTGGTTATTGATATTTCATGTGATTATTCGATTAGTAGAATATCCATGTGAATAAGTAAATGGAATTATTTCATTTTACTTTTTCCATACTATGTTGAAGTTCAAGTTTAAAAGGCTTTTGTTTTAGTAATGCATTGCCTTAAATGTTTATGCTTATTTTTGAATGTTCCGCTATATTTTTATCCTTATTGGGCATTTGAGCTCACCCCTTTTCTATGTTTTATTTTTTCCAGGATGTGAAGAAGTAAGTTATGAATGACATACAGGGATATTATGAGGGGATAATAGTGTGGACTATGGAGACATTATGTTGTTGTAGTAGTTTTTCACTTTATGATGTAATGTAAAACTTATGAATATATCTAGTGTTTCCAAGGCTACTAAACCAATCGGTCTTTTGAGATTTGATCTTTCTTTTGATCATGCCAATGTTATGTAATAATGCACCGACTCTGGGTAACTAGGGTCAGGGCGTTACAGTTGGTATCAGAGGAAGTTTAGTACAAACCTTGGAAGCTAGATTTTGATAAAATCAGATTAGAACACATATATTTTAGATTAATTTTGAGGATTAGTATAGAAGAACTACCTAGAATTTTGGTATTGTAGAGATTTTGTGAGTTTTCCGAGCAATACATCTCTGTCTGGATACGAGCAGGTAGAGGCGGCTCTGGCACAGATGTACCTAGGGGTAAAACCCGAAAACACCGCTTTGAGCTAGACTCGAACGGGAACTGGTGCACGACAACGGGCCTTGCTACACTCTTGGTTACGACACTCCCGGGGGATATGCTTAGGATAACTCTCATTTTCTTTACAAATCATTATGAAGGGTTTATGAGTATATACTTCCTCAAAGGAGACATTTTTATGATTATGGATTATATCTATAAACTATTTAATTTATGTTATGTGTTTTACAAGTTTGGGATTAGGTATTGTTATTTATAAACTAATCAAATGTATGCCATTGTTTAGAAATGGCGCCCAGTAGAAGGAATGAGAACTCTAGCAATTCACATGATACAAAGAGAAAGAAGGATCATATATTTTATGGTCTTAAGCCAGAATTTACAAGAGAAATAGTCTCGCATGTATTATCATCATATGAAGAAATAATATCATGTGTTGATAAGATAAGTAAAGAGTTTACTGAGTCCTATGGCTTTGAAGGGAAGCAAGATAAGAAAAGGATGGAAGAGAGAAAGATGGATAAAGGGAAGAGGGAAAAGAAGAATTTTCCCATATGTGATAACTGTGGAAAGAAACACCCTGGAACTTGCCTGAAAAGAATGGGTGTTTGTTATAAGTGTGGAGGAAGAGGGAACAAAGTACGTGACTACAAGGGGAAGAAAATGGTTTCAAATGTACAATGCTTCATTTTCAAGGATTTTGGACACTACACGAACGTATGTCCCAGTCATCAGACTATGCCGCAAATGATGCTATTGGATAATAATCAAGTTATGATACTACCACAGATGAAGAGGAATGATTAGAGTTCTTATGTTGATTATGTCAATTGAGTGTTGTATCAACAATGTACTTCTTATAATAATTATGGAGTATATAAGGATTTTACTGCAGTACTATTTCATTAAGGACTTGAGATTGTGTGGAACAAAGAAAAGTGACTCAATAACAGGATAAATTTTTGGAAAATATATGGTTGAGAGAATGATAAACCATAATATAGTTCTGATACCTTGGTAGTGATTTTGGAATAATACATGATTGTTTTGGATAAATTATATTGGATATTCCTGGCTACCTTGGAACTGATTAATGATTTGTATATTCCATCATTGTTGGGGTTTAAAGCATTTTTGGATTGATGAAGTATATCCAGCATTCTATATGGAATAAGGGAGCATGAATGTAATCAAGGAATATGGTAATTCAGGATGTTTCAGTGTATTAAAAGAATACATGATGAAGGTATTCATATGCTATTACGGGGTAAAAAGGATCTACATTATGTTTACCTTCCATATAAATGTTGGACTGTGAGTTTGGGCAGAAGTATTTTGGATAGTTCTAGTTTGGATTATTTTGGATTTCCATAAAAGGACAACCCGGAGGTCGGGCGACAACTCGTCGCGTCCGGCAAGGCTGCGAGACTTGAACCCACAACCGAAGGGCGACAAGGGTGTATCACCTACCACTGGCCCACGAGATGTCCTGGATTAAATAATGTAGTTTTTATTAAAAGATCTTGTAGATGAATTATAAATTCGTTTATTTTGGAACCCTATATGAATAGTGTAAATAGAATTGTTTTACGTTCTATTATCTTTTAGAGTGAAAGATGAGTTTGTGGTAGAAATTTATAAAACTCAAATTATAAAGTAAGTATATCTCCTTATGATCTTAGCCAATCTCATAAATAAATTCCTCAACATTAAGAAAAGGAACTTAGAACAAAAATTTTTTCCTACATGTTACCTTAAATCATCACTAATTTATGGATTTGGGATTGTTGGCCTTTTCATAGCCATGTTCTCTACCACTCTCCATCAGTTAATTGATGGTTAGATTTTTCTTCCATATCCATATTTTCCTACATGGAACCCTAGTATGTGTTATTTTCGGTAATCTTCATACTTTCCACTCTTTATTTTAAATATAGGCCTCATTAATTCATTTTTCGATGTGGGATTTCAACTAAGATATTTTGAAACGTCAAAAATGTGTTATCCTAATACCCTATGTTTTGTTGAACCGATGGTATTTCAAATCATCATAGATTGATGAGTTTAAGGACCTCAATTTTATACTTGTTTTTGATTTATGACCTTAATCACTACCTATAAATATTTACGTTTTCCCTCCAATTATATGTCTCTAATTTCCACCAATGTTCTCCTAATCGAGATCATAATTTGGTGGTGACCCTTTCATTTCTCTTTTCCTCATATTAAGACTAAATTTTAGTAACCCAATTTCCGATGTGGGTTTTCCCACAAATATATTTTCTATTTTCAACCTTTTATTTTCTAAGAACAATTTCAAATTGCGAGGACGCAATTTATTGAAGGAGGGGAGAATGTAACACCCCAAGATTTCATAGTGTGTTATTTCTTCAAAATAATTCAATAACTTGTACTACACGCAACACCGAGTTCAATCACACCATGACTTACCAAAAAAAAAAATCCATTCAAAAGAGGTTATGAATAGTATTTACTAAATTTTAAACTTTATATAATCCTTATAATTTTAGAATCCATATTATGAGTTTCTTAGACATAATGCAAGAACAGATTCATTTTCAGTATTCCACTTTTATCAACTTTTAATAGTGAAACCTTTTTAAATACAATATTTTAAACTTTTTGACTAAATGGGGACATCAAAAAATTTAAAATGAAACATCCCAAGCTTCCACGGTACGCTTTCCCTTTGAATAATATAGTAGTGTGTGTTGTACGCAACTTCGAGTTCTAACACACCACAACCAATCAAACTAGCCGTTATGAATAGTAATACCTACCTTTTAAAATTTTAGAAATTTTATCTCTCAAAATGGACTTAATTTTTGGATTCGGAGTATCGAATTTAGCCTAAGGTGAAATTTTGGTACTTTTCGGATAACTTTCATATTTTGATGAATAGTGAAAATTACTAAATTTTAATTAAAAACAACTTTTTTAATCAAAATAATTAATAGTGATAAATTATGAATTTTAGTGGTTTTAAATTATATTTAGAATATATTTTTACCATTTAATATAATGTTGGTCATTGGACATAATTTTACAATTAAACCGAACATAAACAAGTGTCAATCTTTTGATAGTTATTATCTCTTAAAAACACGTTTTTTGTTTTGACAGCGGGAATTAATTTTAAATTAATTTCTGCCACTTCTGTGTTTTGAATTTAGAAAAATAGATTTCATATTTTGAATCAGGATGTTCAAATTGTGTAAATAGGTAACTTTTATTTTTAGACATTTTGAATAATTATTGCGGTAAATATTTTATTTACCATGGTTAAGGGTAAATCCGGTAAATAAGGATTAAAATATAATATTATAATAATACTAAATTACCCTAAAACGTGTCCTAGCATTATTGGTTGATAAATTTTCGACCTTTGGGTCGATTTTGGGACCACATGGTGCCACTTGTAGGTGATAGGGACATTTTATTTTAATTAAGTTAAAATGAATACAAAAATGACACAAGCATATATCGTTTAGAAAATAATTTTTACATAGGGTTATATATGTTGGATTTTAGATTATAAATATTCATTAGAAAGATAAAACGATTTCCTACATAATGATATTTTATTTATAATTTTTAGACATTAAATAATTTAATTTATTTATGACACAATGATGATGAATTAATTACTATAATAGTAAAAAATTAAAATAATTGATATTATAAATACCAAAATAAATATAATATGAAACTTTTAATGAATTAAACTAATTTTATAGGATAATATGATATATTAGTATTGATTTAATTAACTTTTTTCGAAGTAATCAATCTGTTATGAGTTTCACAAAAATCAACTATTGAATAGTTTCAAAATTGACATAAAAGAGTTCTTAAAACAAATATTATATTATTAATTGATATTAAATTCCTAAAAATATAAGGTTCGGACAAAAGACTTATATCATGATAGTTTCATCATTAATGGACCACTTGGGGGTCTCTTGGATGTATATAGTAAGTTTATTAACCATATTATATAAAAATACAAAGAGACATTGTAAAAGTGAAACTAATTAACTTAAAGTTAATACTTAAAGATAAGGTTAATATAAGTACCCAAACCTTTCTAAATTCTATTGGTTGAGTTTTTTTCGACCTATCCCCACCTTAAAATTTAAATAATCAACTTTGGATCCATTAGAAACCGAATATGAATTTATTATAAATTAATATTTCTAGCTTTTCCAAAGGTGCCCCTCACCCCTCTTATAAAAGGGCACTCCTCCTTCTCATTTATTCACACCTTCAAAACCTTTTGGTTCAGCCAAACTCTGCCCAAATACTCTCCAAACTTCACTCAATACAACCTAGAGGCCTTATTTTGATCATAAATCCAACCTAAGTAGCCCTTTTGATCAAATCAAAAGGAAGAAACCGAAGAAGAGGTAATGATTTCACCACCCTTTTTCATGTTCCTTTCTTCTTCCACTTCTTCTTCCTTTGTTGTTACCATTATAAAATAATAACTCTAGTATCATATATATACTGTGATGTTATTATAAATATGGTACAACCATATTCAGTATTCTATCCACCCTTTGAATAACATGTCACCATACGTGCGTACGTACGGCTTACCGTCTCCACGTCGTGGTGTAATTGTTATTCAATATAATATTATTTGGATGGGTATACTAATGATGTGTAACTCATGTAAATAATAAATATAACATGTTAATGATTCTGTATATATGATATACCATCCATTTATATATTATTTTAATATCAAAAGAATGATATTGTCGCTCGTGCGTACGTACGGACTACCGTCTCCACGAACGCGATGAGATTCATTCTCCATCGTATCCATTCAAGTATAATTATCATTTGATGATTTAAAAAATGATGTTTAAGGACTTGATATCATTCTGGATATGAATAATATACAACCTATCCTTTACAAACATGTCTTACATAACAAAACATATAAAAGAAAACAAGTAAGTTAACACCCGAAACAACGATAATACTAAGATATTATTATCAAATCAATATTAAAAGATCATATATGATATCATATTAATGTATATGATTCTTGTATAATTTAATAACAATTATTTAACCATTATACAGGAGTTTAACTTACCCCAACCAAGGAAAAGTACAAGGTAAGGGGTTTTCATCTCACTCCTTATTCCCGTGAGATTCATGCCATATTGCCACCATTACCTTTTGTGTGGTGTATGTACTGCCCATAATTATATTATTTGTGTAATACACTCTAATTTATGTGTATTTACATATTCATTATATGATACCTCTTTCATGGGTTTTATGTTTCATAAGTTACCAAATTGGTAAGGGTTATTTCACAATCTCTTCATTATCCGAGGTTGTTTATACGTAATAATCTACTGGGATCTCTTTATCATCCACATACATGTTTCTTAAAAATGAATTTCAAAACATTTTTACTATTTACTAGAATATGGGTTAAAGTCATTTATACCTTTTTTTGACTTTTTATAATAGGTTTATAATGGAATCTTTCCGTCGTTTTTCAAACAAGGTGCTTTTTAACCTTTTCGACAAAATTAAGGTAAGAATGTTTTTTTTAACTTATATGGCGGGTGCGGTTATTTTCCGCCGTTATAAAATCGTCGAAGCTTCCCTTACAAGATAATAAGGATATTTTCAAAAAAATGTTTTATTTCATAAATATAAGACTCTTAAATGATTTCAAAATAGAAAGAGATATTTTTCTAAAATAGTCTTGATTTCATCTATGTCAACATCCTTTGATGGATTTTAAGCTTATTTGAATTTGATTTATTATGATACAAAACATCCATATTTTATTGAAGGTTTTGTGATATTTTTGACTGTGGATAAGTTATTCTTATGTCACTCATGGTTTTTGTTTAAAGTATTGACATTTCATAAGTTATTTGTAATCCGAATGTTTATGTTATATTTCAACCTTTCATTCAGATGAATCTGTTAGACAAGTATGTTCCGGGTTGGGGACTGGTAAAAGTAAGCCCTCCGGATTGTTCTCCGGTTATTAGAGGAACTCCGGTTTGGTCTCCGGTTATTAGAGGAACTCCGGGTTGGTGTCCGGTTATTAGAGGCACTCCGGGTTGGTGTCCGGTTATTAGAGGCACTCCGGGTTGGGTTCCGGTTACAGTTAGCCCCTAGGTCTTGGGACGAGGCATTGCCAAAGAAATTAAAGTTCATCATTATTCATTCCAACATTATGAAAGTGGTTATTGATATTTCATGTGATTATTCGATTAGTAGAATATCCATGTGAATAAGTAAATAGAATTATTTCATTTTACTTTTGCCATACTATGTTGAAGTTCAAGTTTAAAAGGCTTTTGTTTTAGTAATGCATTGCCTTAAATGTTTATGCTTATTTTTGAATGTTCCGCTATATTGTTATCCTTATTGGGAATTTGAGCTCACCCCTTTTCTATGTTTTATTTTTCCCAGGATGTGAAGAAGTAAGTTATGAATGACCTACAGGGATATTATGAGGGGATAATAGTGTGGACTATGGAGACATTATGTTGTTGTAGTAGTTTTTCACTTTATGATGTAATGTAAAACTTATGAATATATCTAGTGTTTCCAAGGCTACTAAACCAATCGGTATTTCGAGATTTGATCTTTCTTTTGATCAGGCCAATGTTATGTAATAATGCACCGACTCTGGGTAACTAGGGTCGGGGCGTTACAGTTGGTATCAGAGGAAGTTTAGTACAAACCTTGGAAGCTAGATTTAGATAAACTCAGATTAGAACACATAGATTTAAGATGAATTTTGAGGATTAGTATAGAAGAATTTCCTAGAATTTTGGTATTGTAGAGATTTTGTGAGTTTTCCGAGCAATACATCCTTGTCTGGATACGAGCAGGTAGAGGCGGCTCTGGCACAGATGTACCTAGGGGTAAAACTCGAAAACACCGCTTTGAGCTAGACTCGAACAGGAACTGGTTCACGACAACGGGCCATGCTGCACTCTTGGTTACGACACTCCCGGGGGATATGCTTAGGATAACTCTCATTTTCTTTACAAATCATTATGAAGGGTTTATGAGTATATACTTCCTCAAAGGAGACATTTTTATGATTATGGATTATATCTATAAACTATTTAATTTATGTTATGTGTTTTAAAAGTTTGGGATTAGGTATTGTTATTCATAAACTAATCTAATGTATGTCATTGTTTAGAAATGGCGCCCAGTAGAAGGAATGAGAACTCTAGCAATGCACATGATACAAAGAGAAAGAAGGATCATATATTTTATGGTCTTAAGCCATAATTTACAAGAGAAATAGTCTCGCATGTATTATCATCATATGAAGAAATAATATCATGTGTTGATAAGATAAGTAAAGAGTCTACAGAGTCCTATGACTTTGAAGGGAAGCAAGAGAAGAAAAGTATGGAAGAGAGAAAGATGGATAAAGGGAAGAGGGAAAAGAAGAATTTTCCCATATGTGATAACTGTGGAAAGAAACACCCTGGAACTTTCCTGAAAAGAATGGGTGTTTGTTATAACTGTGGAGGAAGAGGGCACAAATTACGTGACTACAAGGGGAAGAAAATGGTTTCAAATGTACAATGCTTCATTTTCAAGGATTTTGGACACTACGCAAACCTATGTCCCAGTCATCAGACTATGCCGCAAATGATGCTATTGGATAATAATCAAGTTATGATACTACCACAGATGAAGAGGAATGATTAGAGTTCTTATGTTGATTATGTCAATTGAGTGTCGTATCAACAATGTACTTGTTATAATAATTATGGAGTATATAAGGATTGTACTGCAGTACTATTTCATTAAGGACTTGAGATTGTGTGGAACAAAGAAAATTGACTCAATAACAGGATAAATTTTTGGAAAATATATGGTTGAGAGAATGATAAACCATAATATAGTTCTGATACCGAGGTAGTGATTTTGGAATAATACATGATTGTTTTGGATAAATTATATTGGATATTCCTGGCTAACTTGGAACTGATTAATGATTTGTATATTCCATCATTGTTGGGGTTTAAAACATTTTTGGATTGATGAAGTATATCCAGCATTCTATATGGAATAAGGGAGCATGAATGTAATCGAGGAATATGGTAATTCAGGATGTTTCAGTGTATTAAAATAATACATGATGAAGGTATTCATATGCTATTACGGGGTAAAAAGGATCTACATTATGTTTACCTTCCATATAAATGTTGGACTGTGAGTTTGGGCAGAAGTATTTTGGATAGTTCTTGTTTGGATTATTTTGGATTGCCATAAAAGGACAACCCGGAGGTCGGGCGGCAACTCGTCGCGTCCGGTAAGGCTGCGAGACTTGAACCCGCAACCGAAGGGCGACAAGGGTGTATCACCTACCACTGGCCCACGAGATGTCCTGGATTAAATAATGTAGTTTTTATTAAAAGATCTTGTAGATGAATTATAAATTCGTTTATTTTGGAACCCTATATGAATAGTGTAAATAGAATTTTTTTACGTTCTATTATCTTTTAGAGTGAAAGATGAGTTTGTGGTAGAAATTTATAAAACTCAAATTATAAAGTAAGTATATCTCCTTATGATCTTAGCCAATCTCATAAATAAATTCCTCAACATTAAGAAAATGAACTTAGAACAAAAATGTTTTCCTAGATGGTACCTTAAATCATCACTAATTTATGGCTTTGGGATTGTTGGCCTTTTCATAGCCATGTTCTCTACCACTCTCCATCAGATAATTGATGGTTAGATTTTTCTTCCATATCCATATTTTCCTACATGGAACCCTAGTATGTGTTATTTTCGGTAATCTTCATACTTTCCACTCTTTATTTTAAATAGAGACCTCATTAATTCATTTTTCGATGTGGGATTTCAACTAAGATATTTTGAAACATCAAAAATGTGTTATCCTAATACCCTATGTTTTGTTGAACCGATAGTATTTCAAATCATCATAGATTGATGAGTTTAAGGACCTCAATTTTATACTTGTTTGTGATTTATGACCTTAATCACTACCTATAAATATTTACGTTTTCCCTCCAATTATATGTCTCTAATTTCCACCAATATTCTCCTAATCGAGATCATAATTTGGTGGTGACCCTTTCATTTCTCTTTTCCTCATATTAAGACTAAATTTTAGTAACCCAATTTCTGATGTGGGTTTTCCCACAAATATATTTTCTATTTTCAACCTTTTATTTTCGAAGAACAATTTCAAATTGCGAGGACGCAATTTATTGAAGGAGGGGAGAATGTAACACCCCAAGATTTCATAGTGTGTTATTTCTTCAAAATAATTCAATAACTTGCACTACACGCAACACCGAGTTCAATCACACCATGACTTACCAAAAGAAAATCCATTCAAAAGAGGTTATGAATTGTATTAACTAAATTTTAAACTTTATATAATCCTTATAATTTTAGAATCCATATTATGAGTTTCTTAGACATAATGCAAGAACAGATTCATTTTCAGTATTGCACTTTTATCAAATTTAATAGTGAAACCTTTTTAAATACAATATTTTAAACTTTTTGACTAAATGGGGACATCAAAAAATTTAAAATGAAACATCACAAGCTTCCACGGTACGCTTTCCCTTTGAATAATATAGTAGTGTGTGTTGTACGCAACTTCGAGTTCTAACACACCACAACCAATCAAACTAGCCGTTATGAATAGTAATACCTGCCTTTTAAAATTTTAGAAATTTTATCTCTCAAAATGGACTTAATTTTTGGATTCGGAGTATCGAATTTAGCCTAAGGTGAAATTTTGGTACTTTTTGGATAACTTTCATATTTTGATGAATAGTGAAAATTACTAAATTTTAATTAAAAACAACTTTTTTAATCAAAATAATTAATAGTGATAAATTATGAATTTTAGTGGTTTTAAAGTATATTTAGAATATATTTTTACCATTTAATATAATGTTGGTCATTGGACATAATTTTACAATTAAACCGAACATAAACAAGTGTCAATCTTTTGATAGTTATTATCTCTTAAAAACACGTTTTTTGTTTTGACAGCGGAAATTAATTTTAAATTAATTTCTGTCACTTCTATGTTTTGAATTTAGAAAAATGGATTTCATATTTCGAATCAGGATGTTCAAATTGTGTAAATAGGTAACTTTTATTTTTAGACATTTTGAATAATTATTGCGGTAAATATTTTATTTACCATGGTTAAGGGTAAATCCGGTAAATAAGGATTAAAAAATAATATTATAATAATACTAAATTACCCTAAAATGTGTCCTAGCATTATTTTTTGATAAATTTTCTACCTTTGGGTCAATTTTGGGACCACATGGTGCCACTTATAGGTGATAGGGACATTTTATTTTAATTAAGTTAAAATGAATACAAAAATGACACAAGCATATATCGTTTAGAAAAATAATTTTTACATAGGGTTTTATATGTTGGATTTTAGATTATAAATATTCATTAGAAATATAAAACGATTTCCTACATAATGATATTTTATTTATAATTTTTAGACATTAAATAATTTAATTTATTTATGACACAATGATGATGAATTAATTACTATAATAGTAAACAATTAAAATAATTGATATTATAAATAGAAAAATAAATATAATATGAAACTTTTAATGAATTAAACTAATTTTATAGGATAATATGATATATTAGGATTGATTTAATTTACTTTGTTCTAAGTAATCAATCTGTTATGAGTTTCACAAAAATCAATTATTTAATAGTTTCAAAATTGACATAAAAGAGTTCTTAAAACAAATATTATATTATTAATTGATATTAAATTCCTAAAAATCTAAGGTTCGGCCAAAAGACTTATATCATGATAGTTTCATCATTAATGGACCACTTGGGGGTCTCTTGGATGTATATAGTAAGTTTATTAACCATATTATATAAAAATACAAAGAGACATTGTAAAAGTGAAACTAATTAACTTAAAGTTAATACTTAAAGATAAGGTTAATATATGTACCCAAACCTGTCTAAATTATATTGGTTGAGTTTTTTTCAACCTATACCCACCTTAAAATTTAAATAATAAACTTTGGATCCATTAGAAACCGAATATGAATTTATTATAAATTAATATTTCTAGCTTTTCCAAAGGTGCCCCTCACCCCTCTTATAAAAGGGCACTCCTCCTTCTCATTTCTTCACACCTTAAAAACCTTTTGGATCAGCCAAACTCTACCCAAATACTCTCCCAACTTCCCTAAATACAACCTAGAGGCCTTATTTTGATCATAAATCCAACCTAAGTAGCCCTTTTGATCAAATCGAAAGGAAAAAACCGAAGAAGAGGTAATGATTTCACCACCCTTTTTCATGTTCCTTTCTTCTTCCACTTCTTCTTCCTTTGTTGTTACCATTATAAAATAATAACTCTAGTATCATATATATACTGTGATGTTATTATAAATATGGTACAACCATATTCAGTATTCTATCCACCCTTTGAATAACATGTCACCATACGTGCGTACGTACGGCTTACCGTCTCCACGTCGTGGTGTAATTGTTATTCAATAAAATATTATTTGGATGGGTATAATAATGATATGTAACTCATGTAAATAATAAATATAACATGTTAATGATTCTGTATATATGATATACCATCCATTTATATGTTATTTTAATATCAAAAGAATGATATTGTCGCTCGTGCGTACGTACGGACTACCGTCTCCACGAACGCGATGAGGTTCATTCTCCATCGTATCCATTCAAGTATAATTATCATTTGATGATTTAAAAAATGATGTTTAAGGACTTGATATCATTCTGGATATGAATAATATACAACCTATCCTTTACAGACATGTCTTACATAACAAAACATATAAAAGAAAACAAGTAATTTAACACCCGAAACAACGATAATACTAAGATATTATTATCAAATCAATATTAAAAGATCATATATGATATCATATTAATGTATATGATTCTTGTATAATTTAATAACAATTATTTCACCATTATACAGGAGTTTAAATTACCCCAACCAAGGAAAAGTACAAGGTAAGGGGTTTTCATCTCACTCCTTATTCCCGTGAGATTCATGCCATATTGCCACCATTACCTTTTGTGTGGTGTATGTACTTCCCATAATTATATTCTTTGTGTAATACACTCTAATTTATGTGTATTTACATATTCATTATATGATACCTCTTTCATGGGTTGTATGTTTCATAAGTTACCAAATTGGTAAGGGTTATTTCACAATCTCTTCATTATCCGAGGTTGTTTATACGTAATAATCTACTGGGATCTCTTTATCATCCACATACATGTTTCTTAAAAATGTATTTCAAAACATTTTTACTATTTACTAGAATATGGGTTAAAGTCATTTATACCTTTTTTTGACTTTTTATAAGAGGTTTATAAAGGAATCTTTTCGTCGTTTTCCAAACAAGGTGCTTTTTAACCTTTTCGACAAAATTAAGGTAAGAATGTTTTTTTAACTTATATGGCGGGTGAGGTTATTTTCTGCCGTTATAAAATCATCGAAGCTTCCCTTACAAGATAATAAGGATATTTTCAAAAAAATGTTTTATTTCATAAATATAAGACTCTTAAATGATTTCAAAATAGAAAGAGATATTTTTCTAAAATAGTCTTGATTTCATCTATGTCAACATCCTTTTATGGATTTTAAGCTTATTTGAAGTTGATTTATTATGATACAAAACATCCATATTTTATTGAAGGTTTTGTGATATTTTTGACTGTGGATAAGCTATTCTTATGTCACTCATGGTTTTTGTTTAAAGTATTGACATTTCATAAGTTATTTGTAATCCTAATGTTTATGTTATATTTCAACCTTTCATTCAGATGAATGTGTTAGACAAGTATGTTCCGGGTTGGGGACCGGTAAAAGTAAGCCCTCCGGATTGGTCGCCGGTTATCAAAGGAACTCCGGTTTGGTCTCCGGTTATTAGAGGAACTCCGGGTTGGTGTCCGGTTATTAGAGGCACTCCGGGTTGGTGTCCGGTTATTAGAGGCACTCCGGGTTGGGTTCCGGTTACAGTTAGCCCCTAGGTCTTGGGACGAGGCCTTGACAAAGAAATTAAAGTTCAGCATTATTCATTCCAACATTATGAAAGTGGTTATTGATATTTCATGTGATTATTCGATTAGTAGAATATCCATGTGAATAATTAAATGGCATTATTTCATTTTACTTTTGCCATACTATGTTGAAGTTTAAGTTTAAAAGGCTTTTGTTTTAGTAATGCATTGCCTTAAATGTTTATGCTTATTTTTGAATGTTCCGCTATATTGTTATCCTTACTGGGCATTTGAGATCACCCCTTTTCTATGTTTTATTTTTCCCAGGATGTGAAGAAGTAAGTTATGAATGACCTACAGGGATATTATGAGGGGATAATTGTGTAGACTATGGAGACATTATGTTGTTGTAGTAGTTTTTCACTTTATGATGTAATGTAAAACTTATGAATATATCTAGTGTTTCTAAGGCTACTAAACCAATCGGTCTTTCGATATTTGATCTTTCTTTTGATCATGCCAATGTTATGTAATAATGCACCGACTCTGGGTAACAAGGGTCGGGGCGTTACAGCATGGGTTACCAAACTATCTGCACGACTTCCACTAAGTCGCACAAAGTTTGTGCACTAGCCTATAACCCGAAAACTTCTCCAAACTTCAAAAATTTGAACTAGGACTCATAGAAACTTTGGAAAAAAAACATCTGACACCAAGATAAATAATAGGAATAAAATCATTTGAAAAATTCAGGTGTGACAGGGATCATGGTAAAAAATAAAGTAATAATGAAATATGATTGGTACCACCATTATAGAACCTTATGTACCATCATTGATGTTTCTAAACCAAAGTATAATGGGTGGATCCCCACTAAATTGGACCTAATTTAGGTCCTCATCAACACAACAAAAATAAAACTAAATTACATTCTGATGATCAACACATGTCTCAAAGAAAGAAATCAAGACCATGTTTTTCTTCTTGATATTAAATTAATTATAAATTAACATAGAAAATATCTTATCTCTTGGTTTTAGTGAAAACGTTTTCTAATATTCTTTGGAAAACTTTCATTTTTCATGACATTCATCATCATTATCATTGTATATTATCTATAAAATCTAACAAAAAAATTATCCATAGGCTCAATATGCACTTTTGTTACATCTAGAACCATCACCCCAGGCACACACTAAATCTCCACACACACAAATTGTCACAAATCTACCCATACTAACCCTAACCCAAGCATCCAAGTTGGTCCATAATAAGACCCGAAGGGTGTTCCAGATCCCCACAGGCTACAAACTTTTAACAGGGTATCAATAACACTCTTTGGGAATGGTTTTTCCTAATAATCCAACCAAAGGGTCCTATCCAAGAACCTAGAATGACCTCACCATACCTCGGTGATTCATTCACTCAAATGTATGAATAATAATAATAATAAATATATCAATCACATGATATAGTATATATGACAACCCTTATCTTTATTATATATTAATTCATGATTTATTACATAAAACAACACAGAAGATTGATAAGTATAGTGTCTTTGGATAATTAGGAACACTATATAAAAAATTAAAAAAATAGTTAGTACATTTGAATTATTGAAAACTTCCTTAACATTCTCATAATTTTCCATCATTCTTAAAACTACATGGGATAATTGGGTACATACATAAGAAAGGGGTGAGCTATAAAGCCCAGTAAGGGAATAAACAAAGCATAAAATGAAGAAACTATTACAAGTTATAAAATATAAATTTAAATGGGACATAAAATGGTTTATAATCATAAATATGAAAAATGAGTCATGATATAGCATGATAACATAAGGGAGACATGGGAAATAGGAAACAAATTTAAACATGGCATCAAAAACATAGGTCAAAGTTAACTGCCAAGACATCATAACATGGTGGAAAAAGTATTATAATAGATTAGGTTCACTCCCTAATATCATATATGACATATAATTAGACTAAAACATTATCCAAATAATTGGATATCTATATAATTTCAGACACACCTGTCACTTTCATATCATGTACATGCATAAGTGTGCCACATAGATCATACAACATAAGGATGTATTTCATCAATTTTAAACCCAAAATAAAGGAGTGTGGGTTACATAAATGGAATTACCAAATTAATTAAGTTTAGGTACATCTATTTGAATACCCTTGAGTGGAAATTTTTGGAATATTCATGACACAATTTTTTGGCATGAAAAATAACAGTGAAATTCTAGAAGCCTAACAGCATTACTTAAAGATTCATAAAATGGTTTAATGAGACTGAAATGGGTCTCCAATCGTTTTTATTACAAAAGTAAAGTAATAGGGGTGTGTAAAAACACATATCAATGTTAATAATTGGAAATAAAAATGCCAAAAATAGAGATGATTCTTGAATAAATAAGAGAAGGAGAGGAGCCCTTACTAAATTTTGCCATAGTAAAAGCTTAGGTAAATGCTATAATGTGATGGGATAAATGATATATAATAATTATGACATATATTTTACATTATAGGGATATTTATAAAGTCGTTATAAAAAACAATTGATATTAAAAAGGATATATACAAAGAAGGTGCATGAATTGAAAATAAGAGAGGGAGGTCCCTTACCTTGAGAGGGTTATTCCAAAATCTTGGAAGGATATTAATGAGAACTTGGGAGAACCTTAAGAGTACTCAAGAGTGGGGAGGTAAAATTAAGGATGTTATCTAAGGATTTTGATTGAAGAGGAATGGAATCTTGGGTGGGTTTATATATGTTGGTAAAAAATCCCTCAATGAGTCCTCTCGGTATATTTTTGGGTGTGATTATGTTTGTTGACAAAGTTAGATGGCTATGAATGAGTATGGTTGGTATTTTATAAATCATTTGTTTAAGGTGGTGCAGTTTCCTTGTATTTTCCAAATTTTTGGGCCTCAAAATCAGGAGATTTAATTTTAGAAATGGAATTATTTATGCATATGAGTGAACAGTACGTGGATCGTGAAGGATGGTTCACGGACCATGAATGGTGGTATGTGGAACATCAAAGGAAATCATCAAAGGATGGTAACCACGAATCACAAGACGAAGACTGCATACGTGAACGGTTCGTGGGGAGAAAATTGTTTGCGGTGAAGGAATGTGATACACGGAATTCTTTTGGTACGTGGGATGGTTGTCATTTACAAAAATGAGGCAGTGATTTGAGAATCTATGAAGAGAATCATTAGAAAAAATAAGATGGTGATTTTGGCCACTATGAAGGAAGGGAGGTGGTACATGGACTGCATTGGGAATATAGTTCATGCGATGATTATGGTTCGTGGAAGATGCATGATACACAGCGAAGGTAATACCACATTTAATATTTAGTAAATCTTGGATTATCAGATTTTTTTGAATCTATTTGTCTATATAAGGAGAGTTTATCCCATTATTACTTAGAGTGGTTTTCATAAGAAAACAATTTTCCTCTGAGAATTCAGCTAAGTTCGAAAGTGGTTATTGAGAGAGAATTCTATGAGGGGTGAAGTAGTTCGTGAGGAGGATTTTTTGAAAGGAGGAGTTCATTGAAATAGTTCACAAAGGGTTTTTTTGGGGCACTATAGCTTGTAAAGTAAAATGGTATGTGGAGGATAATTGGTTTGCAGAGGAGAAGCGGTCCGCAAAAGAGGTAGTCCACTGAAGAAGGGAGTGTGGTTCTCGAAGGCGGTACACAAAAGTAGTATGCGGGAGACGGTACACAAAGGTAGTATATAGCAGAAAAAGTGGAGGCAATTCATGGAAGAGTTGATCCTCAAAGCATACATACTACACAATTCGTAAAAAAAAGTAAGGTGGTTCGCTGAGGCCTCAAGGAAGCTTAAAAATGCAATAGAACGGTTTTCAAAAGCAATTTATGCTAAACTAAAGATACATAGAAAAGTGTATTTCATTTACAGGTGAAAAAGGAACTTCAACATAGCATCTACCTATAGTTGAGGATGCATGATTTCATTAGAATGAATGGACCTACAAGTCCATAAACTGTGAGTGGATCCCTTCAAAGAGTAGTGATCGATGGAAGAGGAAGACGGTGATCTTTTCCATCAGAAGTGATCCAGAGAAAGAGATGTATGGAGTGACCCTTGGGAATGCGGTGAGCATACCCTAAATCCTATAAAGGTAGTGATCATGGGCAGAGAAGTGATCTATCCTGAACCTTGTAATTAGAAGTGAGATTTAGTGGATTTAGTACATTGGCACATCATTGTTTCATACTCCTTAGATATATCCCAGTGAGGGTGAACCAAGTAAAATAATTGTGTCTTGTGTAAGATTTAATTTATGTTCATATATTTTTGTGGGAGAAATATATAAGTGTGTTTTGTTTAATGACGAAACAAGATTCAAAGTGAAAGTCGTTTTAATTTTTCATACCCTAATTCACCCCCCCCCCCCTCAAGGTATTTGACCTAGTGGACCTAAAAATTGGTATCATAGGGAAATTTTGAAAGTCAGTGGTTCTCTCTCAGTAGAAGAAAGAGAGGTTTTCAATCATAAAGGGATTCTAATCTTTGATGGAAATAATTTTCATCTATGGAAGAATCAGATGAAACACTACTTCTGATCATTGGGAATGGATGTCTTCACAACATCTATGCATGGAATATCAGCCAATATCGATAGTGGAGATTTATCAGAAGATGGAAAAATATAATTAGACACGAATTATAAAGGGATCAATGCTTTATGGGGATCCCTATACAATGAAATCTATACAAAGGTGATTTCATGTAAAACATTGAATGCTATGTGGGAAAAGCTATTGAACATTTATGAGGGTGACTCAAAATTCATAGAATCGAAGCTGTAGGTTCTATGGAACAAATATGAGGATCTCATAATACACCCTAATGAGTCTTTTGATACATTCTTTGATTGGGTGAATGTTTTCATGGAAAAAATATGCAGTCTCAGAGAAATTATTGAGGATATAAATATTGTCAAGTACATATTGAGAAAAATTCCACCTTGGTTTAATTATAATGTTTCTGTGTCGGAAGAAAAAGATCCAAAGGATCTGACACTAGATAACTTGTATAGTACTCTCCTTGCATATGAAATGATAAATGATGATAATGATGTAGTGCAAAACAATAATTCCAAAGAAGTGGAATTCAAGGTCATGAAGAATGTATTTGTTGAAGATAGTCATGAGGAAGATAGTTTAGATAATGTCATGTCATTCCTCTCCTCAAATTTTCAAAGATGAAAAGTAAAGTTCAAAGGTAAACTTCTATTTTCATGCTTTCGATGCAGAAAGATTGGGAATTTTTCAGAAAATTGTCCTAATAAGATTGAATATCACAATGAATACAATGATGAAAATCCCTGAAAGAATTATGCATCCAATGTGAGAGGTATGATAAGTAATAAGAGAAAATTATTCAAAAGGACGAATCTTGTTTCAAAAGAAGATGAAATTTTAGAATAATCTAAGGAAGAAGAGTTAGAGGACTGTAGGGGTTATAAAGTGGATACTTTGGTGGCAGTTGTCGGAAATACCTTAAAAAAGAATAAAGTGATAATGAAGAATGAGAAGTTGAAGGAAAAATTGAACTTCAGGATGAATTAGAAGATTCTATTTAATAGATATATGTTTGGAGATCCAAAAAAAAGAAATCTAAAAAAGTGGTTCAGGATGCCCAAATCTATATACAGCAGTAGTAAGAAGAGAAGTTTGAGCTGAATGGAGAAATTGAGAAACTAAAGTCTTCAATGCCAGAAAGCTTAGAAAAGGTGGTTGAGTACAAACTGAAAATTAAAGAATATAAAAGAGAGATTGATAGTTTGACTAAAACTAGAGAAGTTAAAATCAAATGTATCGAAGAACTTGAAGATGAAGTCATCAGTCTATGACTAAATGTTAGGGATCGAGATAAATTGTTGACTCAAAGAACAACATTGGAAAAATAGATAACACGTGAAATAGAAATCATGAAAGTGGAGCATAGTTTTCCGAAAAAAACAGAATTAATAGTCAAATTCAAATGATAAGGCCATTATGGGATTGATCAAAAATAGAAATCAGTAATGGTTGAAGCCAAACCATAAGAAATCACTCCGATATTGAAGATTTATTTGGGGATGAAGAAGAATCATAAGATTCATAGAACTCAATGTATAATCAGTGGTGCATTATTTCCACATAGGAATGTACCCCGTATAAGATGTTATTATTATGGAAAGATAGGAAACTCACAAAATGTGTGTTCCATAGAAAAGGGGTGTCAAAGGGAACAGAACCAATAGAGGAAGTCATACAAAACTCAATTTTGTAGGTCATCATTTGATGGTCATTGTTTAAAGTGTGGAGGATTCGAACAAATGGTAAGATATTTCTCATCAACAATATAGAGGAATGTCCCCAAGTATACTGAGGTTGTTTATAAGTAGTAGGAAAATGTATCATCAAATGAGCTGAAAATGAAAAATTTATTTGAAACTCTGTAAGATGAAGTCATTCCATCATATTTTGATGAATGTGAAGAGTATCAATCCATATTGGGTATGAATTCAAAAATATGGATCAAAAAGAAAATTTATAAGAAGTTAGTGGTTGCAAAAAATGTGTTCAAGGCATCAGATCGCACTAGGATATGGATCATTGGTAGTGGATGAACCTATTATATGATAGGAAACAAGGATCTGGTAATAGAAATTAGGTATGATAAAGAAGGTATCGTAAGATTTGATAATGATAAAGGGTTGCAAATTATTGGATCTTGGAAAGAAAAGTTTGTGGGGAAATACATGAGACGTGTAAATGTCTTGGTTGTTGAAGGTCTTAGTCACAACTTATTAAGTGTAAGTCAATTGTGTGACTTAGGACATACCATAAGATTTTATAAGTAATTATGTGTCGTAAATGAAAAATATGGTTCTATTTTATTGAAAGTAAATCATACAAAGGGGAATCTCTACCTTTTGAGTGGAGAATAAGATATGATATTTCTATCTAAAGAAGAATAAAATAAGTTATGGCATAAATATCTTGGCCATGTGAGATAAACATCCTTAGAAGATCTGGTGAAATATGATGCTTCTCAAGATCTCCCTAGATTATCATGTGATCGTACACATACGTGTGATTCCTAATAATAAGGGAATATCATTTGAAATACTTATAAGGAAAAAATATAAAATGTTAAAAAGATTGCTTGAGTTGGTTCATATTGATGTGTGTGGACCAATTTCACTCAGATCAATTAATGGGAGGAGATATCGTGTTCTCTTCATTGATGATTATAGCATAATGGCATGGTTATCAATCATTACTCACAAGTTTGAGGTGTTCATTTTCATTACAATATATCAATGGGAAGTTGAAAATATGCTAGATCAGAAAATCTAGAAGATTCAGACAGATAATGGAACAGAGTTCAAAAATAGCCAAGTGGAGGATTATCTCAAGAAATATGGGATAAGGCATCAAGTTTTAGTGATGAGAACTCCACAACAGAATGGAGTAGTTGAGAGAAGAAATTGGATTTTCAACAATATAGCGAGAATAATTCTCATTAAGAAATACCTTCCAGAAAATTTTTGGAAGGAAGTAGTTATGAAAGTAGTCTACACTTCAAATAGAGTGTTCTTATGTATAAGAGAAGACAAGACTCCATATGAGCTCTGGTATGGAAATAATCCATCATTTAATTACTTTTGGACCTTCAGAAGTAAGTGTTTAATTCTTAATAAGGACAAACACAATAAGTTTTAATCCCATGGAGATGAATAGATATTTATTAGCTACTTGAATAAAATCAAAGAATATAAATGATTCAACAAGAGGGTAGGAAATATTGTTGAAATCAATGGTGTAACCATAATGGAGAATGAGTAGAATCTTAAACAAATACATGATCAGACTCTGGAGTATAGTGGTAAAGAAATAAGCAGATCAGGGGATGCCCCAGTTATAGAGGGTAATTCAGATAAATACTTAGATGGTGATAAGGATGAGGATAAATCAGTATCTGCATAGAGACTAGTGAGAAGAGATGAAATCGGTAGACAAAACATAATTTTTGATCAGTCAGCACCAGTGCAGACAAGGAGGATGAAGACTCTATAGCAAGAATCATACTTATCACAAGTAGAGCCTAAATGTTTTGATGAAGTGGATGGTGATGATAATTGGATTCAGTCTATGAATGAGGAGCTCGACCAAATTGAGAAGAATCAAATATGGGAGATTGTTTTGAGGCCAACAGATAAGATTGTCATTGGGAAAAATTGGTTCTTTCACAACTAAATGAATGAATCCAGTGTTTCAATTCAAAACAAAGCATGATTGGTGTGAAAAGGGTACTTCTAGATAGAGGTTGTAGATTTTGATGAAACATTTTCACATGTTGCAAGGCTAAAGACAGTTCTATTATTCATGGCCATAGTAGTGCAAAGAAGTTCAAGATTTTCCAGATGGATGTAAAGTTATTATTTCTGAATGGGGTTTTGGAAGAAGAATTCTATATTGATAATCCAGATGGTTTTCTCATTCGTGAAGATAAGAATAGATTCTATTGACTGAATAAGGATTTATATATTTTGAATCAAACACTAAGAGCATGGTATTCAAGGATAGATCAGTTTTTGAAAAAGCTTGGTTTTTTATGTGAGGGTTTGATTACAATCTATATTTCAACCATGATAATAATCAAAGGATGATAGTGATGGTATATGTTTATGGCATAATTTTTGGGTGATCGTACTAAGTGCAATGCAGATACTTTTCCAAATTCATGAAAAGTGATTTCAAAATGTCAATGATTGGTGAACTAATGTTTTTACTTGGTTTTTAGGTAACATAAGGAAATAATTTCATGTTAATTTCTCAATATAAATATTCCAAGGAAGTTTGGAGAAGTTTTGGAGTGGATAATTCCAAGGAGATAAAGACTCTGGTGGCTACCTAGATGAAACTGTCAAGGGATGATGAAGCCAATATAGTTAATATCACTTAATATAGGAAAATCATTGGAAGTATATTTTACCTGACAGAGATAATAACTGAAGTTATTTTTTCTACATGCCAATCAGAAAAATATCAAAACAATCCTAAGGAAATCCAAATGATTACAATGAAAAGAATACTTCATAATATCAAGGAAACAATGGACTTTGGTTTTTTGTAAAATGAGAAATCTTAACAAGAGTTATTGGGATATACAGATACAAATTGGGATGGATCAATAGATAATAGAAAATCAACATTAGGAGGTTCTTTCTATCTTGGTGGATTGTGTATTTCTTGTCTAAGAAAGAAACAATATCGAATTTAATTGAGCACCGCAGAAGATTGAAAATTATTTTTTATTTTATTATCAAATTACTTTTGAGGAGCAAGTGAGAAACCACTAGATCTAGCAAAACATCCAAAATAAATAGCACAAAAAAACAAATCAAATTACAGGTTCCACCTCTCCCCAGCAGCAATATCAATTTAAGTCCCTCCATCGAAGCATGATCACTTGGAAAACAGTCTCGTGCAAAGATGCACAGGCACAGAACCAATGGCCAAGCCATAAACTCTTAGTCTTCCAAAGCACTTCAGAAGAAGAATACATTGTGGACACATAAATTTGCATGTAATTATTATGGATGAAGTAGAATCTTGATGATATGGGGGTTGAATTGAAATCTCTAATCAGAATCCATTGCGATAATTCAAGTGTTATAAATCTTAGAAAAATCATGTCCATCACTCAAGTAAAAATCACATTGAAATAAAATATAATTTCATCAAGGAGAAGGTGGAGAAAGGTCTTCTGAAGTTGGAGTATGTTCCTACAGAACAACAAGTTGTAGATATTTTTATAAAGGCCTTACCCAATTAATCATTTGAAAGGCATCGACTGGCTCTAAGATTTCAGTCGACTCCCCAAACTTAAAAAGTGTGGATATGGGACCCCCCCCCCCCTTCCCCAAGGTATGGTGTGTTTTTTTCTAATGTGTTAATCTATGTTATTTACCCTATTTAATACCTCAAAGGAATTTCCTTCATGTTTATTGACAAAGGGGGAGACATTGTGGCTATAGAAGGGATAAAATGTATTAGTAAAGACATGGGTAGGATCTATTAAGTGAAGCATTAAAATAGGGGGAGTTGAATATGTTAGGGGGAGCAAGTATGTAGGGGGTATGAAAACTAACGATTCTTTATGTGATCGATTAAAGGATATATATCACGACAGTTGAGGTTCTATAGATGAGGTTCGTAATGAAATCATAAGAGTGATTTTGGAATGAAATTAAATGATTCGTTGATAAACTTTTCATTATACTCTTATTTCTCATGTCAAGCATAGCTCATGTGATCTTAGAGTATGTGTTGATTAAATCCTTGATCGCTATCTTAATCGCAAGAAGTGAATGCTGGAAGAATTTGGAATAAGCTTTAATGAGATGTCAAATTATGAAAGAATTTTTAACAAACCCAAAGGGGGGTATTGTTGGGAAAAAATCACTCAAGGCATCCTATCAGTATGTTTTTGGGTGTGATTATGTTTTTTGAAAAAGAAAAATGACCATGAATAAGTATGTTTGGTGTTTTTTAAAGTAGGTTTTTAAGGTGGTGTAGTTTCCTAGGGTTTTCCAAATTTGTGGTCCTCAAAATATGGAGTTTAAATTTTGGAAAAGGATGTATTTCCTCATAAGAGTGAACAGTATGAAAACTGTGAAGGATAGTTCATAGACCACAAATTTTAGTATGAGGAATGTCGAAGGAAATCAAAAAAGGAAGGGAAACACGAATCACAAGATAAACACCATGTATGGGAACAGTTCATGGGGATAAAATGGTTCGTGATGAAGGCATGTGGTATGTAGAAATCTTGTGGTATATGGGATAGATTGTTGTTTTTGGAAACAAGAAGGTAATTTGAGAAGTTGTGAAGGGAATCATTGGTGAAAAGGAGACAGTGATTTGGGCCACTATAAAGGAAGGGAGATGATGATTGTGGTTCGCAAAAAATGCACGGTAAGTAGTGAAGGTGGTACCACATTGATGATTTGGTAAATCTTGGATTAGAAGATTTTGCGGATCTATTTTCCTATATAAGGAGCGCTAATCCCATCACTACTTAGAGCATTATTCATAAGAAAACACCTTTTCTCCGAGAATTCAGCTAATTCTGAAAGTGGTTTTTGAGGGAGAATTATATGAAGGGAGAAGTAGTCCCTGAGGATCATTCTGACAAAGGAGAAGGAGTTTACAGCAATATCGAAGAGGTTTTGTGGGGAACTATATCTCTTAAAGGAAAATGGTACGTAGAGTGGAATTGGTTCATGGAGGAGAAGCGGTCCACGAAAGAGGTAGTCTGTAGAAGAAGGGAGTGTGGTTTGTGAAGGAAGTATGCAAAATCAGCACACGGGAGATGATACACAGAGGTGGTATGCGGCAGAAAAAGAAGAGGCAGTTCACATAAGAGGTGATCCGCAAAGCATACCCACTACATAGTTCTCAAATAAATCATGGTGTTTCGTATAAAAATTAATGAATCTTTTAAAAGTAGTAGAACAGTTTTCGAAAATAATTTCCACTAACCTAATGATACACAGAAAAGTGTATTTTGTCCATAGGTAAAAAATGAACTTCAAAAAATAATCTACCTACAGTTGAGGATGTATTATTTCATGAAAATGAATATACCTACAAGTCCATAAAGTGTGAGTTGATCCCTTTCAATAGTAGTGAGTGAAGAAAGAGGAATACGATGATCATTTTCACCAATAGTGATCCAAATGAAGAGACATAGGGAGTGACCCTTAGGAATGCAGTGCGCAGACCCTAAATACTATCAAGGCAGTGATCCTAGGAATAGAAGTGATATATCCTGAACCTTGTAATTGGAAGTGAGATTTAGTGGATTTGGTACATCAACGCGTCGTTTTTGTATGCTCTTTGGATGTAGCCTAGTGAGGGTGAACCAAGTAAAATTGATGTGTCGTGTGAAAGATTTCATTTTGATTCATATATTGCTACGGGAGAAAGAGAGAAGTGTGTTTTGTTTAACAAAGAAACAAGATCTAAAGGGGAAGTGGTTTTAATCTTTCATACTCGGATTCACCCCCCACCCTTCTAATGGTATTTGACCAAGTGTACCTAACAATATAGGAAAAGATAAGGGAGTTTCTTATTATTTCCCAAACAGAGGTTTTGGACTCTATATAAAAGTAAAAAAAACTACAAAACTTATCAGGGTTTTTTTTCACATTTTTTCTTCCAAATATGATTTATTTTATTTATTTTATAATTCAAAGTTATTAACTCAATAAAATATTATCCTTGATGATGTGGAAGTGAGTAATGTTTATATAGAATTGATTTTAAAACCTTAAAATATAATGTAGGTTTTGAAGGATTCATAAAGGCTTTATAAAATAAGTAAAATAACCTAAAAACACATTATTTTAAAGGGAAAACATATATTTGGTCGTTGATACCCTTTATCTCATTTATTGCATCACTTTTTGGGTCATTATTATATCATAATACACACTGTATATACTGAATTTAATTTTTAGCCAAAAATTCAAATGTATCGGAAAATTATGAAAAAATCACCATTGGATAATTTTTATGTGATGATAAAAAAATAATATTTATTTTATCAAAATAATTTCAAAATTTTTGAATTTTCACTTTTAAAACAGTCATCGACATTTACTGATAAATGTTGGGTATCTTTACAATAACAGTTTTCAAACCCTTATAAAAATTATATTTAACTTCATAAAAATTATAGTTTCATTTATATTTAATGAAAATTATTTAATAATAATATTTTATTAAAATATAATTTATTTAAAATATCCATTAATTCATCAAATGTAATGTCTTAATTTAAATTACATATTACCCAAAAATACAATTTGTATTTTATCGTTTCAAAATCAAAATCATTTAGAAATTAACAAAAATAATAAGTAAATATAACTAGTATTCTATTGAAAATAAAATATTCATATTATTATTATTATAGTCTTAATATATATCCATTTATTACACTAGAAAATTCTATAAGGTTAAGGTGAGAGATGGTAATATTTTTATGGGGTGGTTTAGCATGCATGTTTTGGGTCGTGATATCGATGAGCTTTAAATTATACTATAAATGGTTTCTCTAATTCTTTATTTGTTAGATCTCAGCTTGGTATTGGTCAAGGTAAAATACCAGTGATTCTATCTCCATCATAATCTTCGATAAATGGGATTCATATGGTATAATCCCACTGTTTAAGGTCATTTCACCTTTTGTCTATGTAAATTGGATTTATCATAACCCTATATTTATACTAATCATATGATCATTATGAAATGGATATTTTATCAATGGTTATGATTCTTATGAGAATTTTAAATCTGATAGGGTATAATAAAGCAAATTAATTTCATGTGTTTTTCATAACCATAAAAGTCTATTTAATTTAATCACAAACGTAATTTTATTTATAAAAGTTCTTGTCATTAATATCTTCCCCCTTCAGAAATTTTTCCCTAAAAATTTTCATTCCACACACTAAAACAGATAAGGGTAATTTTGTTTCATCACCTTCTCTAGTTCCCACATCGCTTCTTCAAACTTTAGGTTTCTTCATAGCACTTTGACCAGGTGAATTATCTTATTTTATAGAACTTTGTATATACGATCTAAGATATTTACTGGATTCATCACATGTGAGGAGATTAACATTTATTTCCTCAAGAGGGATACATGGAACACATCATATACTTGAGATAGGATATGTAGGAGTTATATTCATTAGGTCACCACTCTGATGAAATCAAGGATCTAAAAGGGACTAATGTATCTTAGAATAAGATTTCCATTATTCCAAAATATCATGACTTTATTCCATGGAGATATGAAGAGGAATACCTTATCTCCAACCTCAAACTTTAAGTCTCATTGGCAATTGTCATCATATCTCTTCTATTGACTCTAAGAAGACCTGATGTGCCAATGAATGGTCTTGACATTTTCCACCATTTCCTCAACTATTTTGGGACCCAACTGTTTGTGTTCTCCAAATTCATCCCATCATGTAGGTGTTATACACATCTTACCAAAAATGGATTCATAGGGATCCATTTGGATACTTGAGTAGAAATTATTATTTAATGATAACTCGGCCATATGAATATGTTGATCCCATCCTCCATTTAATTCCATAGATAATGTTCTAAAAACTTTTCTTTAGTTTCTAGATAGTCCAATCATATTGGCCATCAGTTTAAGGGTGAAAATTTGTGCTTAAGTTCAACTAAATATTTGGAGTATATTAGAGACTCTTACAGAACTTGGAGGTAAATCTTGTATCTAAATTAGATAAAATATATAATGGTATTCCATTCAGCCTCACCATTTCTCTAATGTATATCCTTGCAAGTTGATCAAGTGAGAATTCCACTCAGATTGAAATTAAGTGAGAAGTCTTTGAAAGGTGATCCACCACAATCCATATAGAGTTATTTCCTCTTGATGTCATTGGAAGACCAGATACAAATTACATGGTTATATTTTTCCATTTCCATATAGGTATGGGTAATGGTTTTGTCATTCACTTGGATTTTTTCCTTTCATAATTCACTTAATGACATAAAAAACACCTTGATGTATATTTCATGATCTTATTATTCATATTTTCCCAAAAATAGTGCTCTTAGAGATCTCAATACATATTTGTGCTCCGTGGATGTATAGAGAAGGTTGATCTATGTGCATCATCCAACAACTTCTTATTTAACTTGATATTTGATGGTACACATGGTCATAACCCAAATCTTATGAATCCTTATTCATTAATTTATAATTATAAGTATTTCCCTTTTCTTATATCTTCCACCATCTTCTGAATTCTCACATATTATCTTTTTTTCATCCTTTATATTCTCCATAAGGGATGGTTGAGAAACCATTTGTGAAAGGATTGTTGATTATCCTTCCTTTATGATTCCCATGTCCATCCTTTTCAAGTATAAGAATATAAAATCCTTCTCGGTTCTCATCAATGATAAAATTATCAAATCCTTTCTACTTAGATAATCTATAACTTTATTTAATTTTTCAGGATGGTATTGGATTGAGAATTCATAGTCCTTAATTATCTCCAACCATATTCACTGATTCGTATTAATCTCTTTCTATGAGAATATATACTTAAGGATATTATGATACATATATATTTCACAATTTTCCCCAAAGAGATAATTATGATATATTTTCAATGTGAATATTACTTTACCAATCTCTAGATTATGTGTTTGGTAGTTCTATTCATGAAATTTTAATTATCGTAAAGCATAGTCTATCACTTTTTCATTTTGAATTATTACACATCCCAATCCCTTCTTTAAAGCATCATTGTATACCATGAAAAGTTCCCCACTTATGGGCAGTGTAATTATAGGTGTAGTGTTAATCCTCTTTTTCAACTCCTTAAATAACTCTTCACATTCATTATTCTAAACAAACTTGACTCCCTTTCAATTTAGCTTGTTTAGAGGGTTTTAAAATCATAAGAAGTTTATCATAAATCAATGATAGTACCCAACTAATCCAAGTAAAATTTGTATTTCAATCATAGTGGTTGGTCTTGGCCATCCTTAAATTGTGTCTATCTTTTAAGGTTCTATGTATATACCATTACTTATGATAATATTCCATAAGAATGAGACTTCCTCCAACCAGAACTCGCATTTTTGTAATGTTCATAAAGCTTATCCTTTCATAAGGTCTTTATCATAGTGATCAGATGATCATAATGATCCTCCTTACTTTTGTAGTGTGTTATAATATCATCTATAACTATTTACATAAATTTTTCAAGGTAATGTCTAAAAACTCTATTCATCAAGTCCATGTATATTACTGGAGCATTAGTGAGTCTGAATGGTATTACTATGAACTCATAGTGCCCATACCTTGTACGGAAATCATTCTTGTGGATATCTTCCTTATTCACCCTTACTTGATAATACCCCAACCAAAGATCCACCTTGGAGAAGTATTGAGCTCTCCATAGTCGATTGAAAAAGTCATCAATCCATGGAAAATGATACTTATTCTTTATCATGATCTTTTTGAGCTCACAATTATCAATTCAATGGTGTATTGACCCATCACTCTTTTGGATAAAGAGAACTGGTGCACCCCACAGTAAAGAACTTAGGAATATGAACCATTAATCTAGATTCTCTTACAATTTATTCTTTATATTTTAAATTTCCAAAAAATCCATTCTATATGGAGTCTTGGATATTAGAAAATCCCCAAGTAAAAACTTTATTAAAAATTCAACATCCCAACTAAGGGGGAGACTAGCAAATTTGTTGGGAAACAAATCAATGTATTCCCTCATAATGTTCATGTCTTTAAGGATGATTGTTTCCTTAGACTCAATCATTTGAGCTATATACGCTTTCTCGTAGGGAAATAATATCTATGCTTGAGATTTTGGGGATAAAGAAGATTCATCCTCATCTTTTTACTTGTATGGAATCGAATGATGATTTGTGATACAAATAGTGATTTCCTTATCACAGAAATTTATATTGGATTTATGTAAGGAAATCCAATCCATTCCTAGAATTTCATAAAATTCAAATAAAGGTAGTATCACGAGGTTTGTTGGGAAGTTCACCCCATATATTTTGATAGGGGAGGAGTTATATACTTCGGATTCAATAACTTCCCCATTTACTTTTTTGACTAATAGTTCTACTTCCATGATTTTTGGTGGTTTTTTAATATTTCTACTAAACTTTTTTGATATAAAGGAATGTATAAAAACATGGATGATAACCCTATCTTTCACTTTTTGATTTTGGTTCTAACCATTTACATCATCAAAAATAGACTTAGGGATGATAATTTTAAAATTATTAAACATATAAAAATGGAAACCAATAACACTAAAGGGATAATTTATAAATGACATGAATTTTATTAACTTATGACTTTATAGGATTTAATCTACATTATCCATGATCTATTTACTAACATATACTCTTAGGGGAATTTTTTTACCTTAATAATTGTTCATAATGAGATTATAAATTTACCAATGTATATCCCCCGGGAGTTTCAAACTAGGTGTGTAGCAATTCTCATTATCATGCACTAGTTCCTGATCGAATCTATCTCAATATGGTGTTTCCATGGTTGTTACCCCTAGGTACATATGTTCCAGATCCACGTCCACTTATACTATCCAGACATGAATGTATTTTCTTTGAAATCACTTACTCTATACTTTATCAAAAATTATTGATGTATTCTTATGTTTAGTGTTATCCCTAAATCTTTCTCTAATTTAGTCTAATCCTAATCCCAAAAATAACTAAACTTTCCTTGGATACCAACTATGACAACCCTTATCTTTATTACACATTAATTTATGATTTATTACAAAACAAAACCTATGAGATCGATAATTATAGTTTCATTAGTTAATTAGGTACATTAAATGACAACTTAAAAAAACATGTGGTACATTGGAATTATTGAAAACTTCCTTAACATACTCATAATTTTCCATCATTCTTAAAACTGCATGGGATAACCTGGGGACATACATAATAAAGGGGTGATCTATAAAGCCTAGTAATGGAATAAAATAACATAACATGAAGAAATTATTAAATTTTAAATAATTGGAATTTAAATCAAACATAAAAGGGGTGAGAATCATAAAAATAAATAATGAGGAATGATATATCATGATAACATAAAGGGGACATGGGAAAGTGAAAACACCTTTAAACATGGCATCACAAATGTAGGTCAAAGCTAACCCCCAAGACATCATAACATGGTGGTAAAAGTCCCATAATGGATTAGTTTCACTCCCTAATCCCATACATGATGTCTCATGAGACTAAAAAAATTCCCAATTCATTAGAGTGCTTTTCGGGCACACCTATCGCTTTTATATCATGTACATGCATAAGTATGCCACGTAGATCATACAACATAAAAATGCATTTCATAAATTTTAACCCCAAAATCAAAGAGGGTGGGTTAAATAAATTTAATTTCATAATAAATTAAGTATAGGTACATCTATTTGAATTCCATTGAGTTGGAATGGGGGTGGATATTCCTGACACAGTCGTTTGGCATGAAAATCGCCATGAAATTTCAAAAACATAACAGCAGTACTTAAAGATTCATAAAATGGTTTAATGAGAATGAAATGGGTCTCCCATAATTTTTATATCAAAATTAAAATAATAGGGGTGTGTAAAAACATATCCTAACATTATGAATTGGATATCAAAAGGCCTAAAATAGACAAGATGCTTAAATAAAGAAAAAAAGAGAGGATCCCTTTCTAAATTTCGACATAGTAACGGCTTAGGTAAATTCTATAATGAGAGGGTATAAATTATATATAATTATTCAGACATAAATTTGACAGAAAACTGATATTTATAAATTCATGAAAACATAACCAATTAATATTCAAAAGGCTATATACAAAGAAGGTGCTTGAATTGAAATAGAGGGAGATCCCTTACCTTGAGAGGGTGATTTCAAAAGCTTGTAAGGGGATTCTTGAGAACTTGGGGGAATCATGGGAGGAATCTATAGAGAGTAGGAAAGATTAATTATTTTCTAAAAAAATATTTAGTGAATATAAATGGGATCATGGGTGGGTTTATATAGTAAAAGGGAGGGGAGTTCTTTATTATTTCCCAAAATTAGGTTTTGGAACCTATATAATAAAGTAATCAAAACCACAAACCTTACCATAGTTTCTGATCATGGTTTCTACTAGAGATGAGTGGATTTATTTATTTTATAATTAAAAGTTCCTAACTAAATAAAATATTACCCTTGATTATGTGTAAGTGATCCATGTTAATAAATAATTGATTTTAAAAACTTAAAATATAATATAGGTTTTGGAGGATTCATAAAGGATTTATAAAATTAATAAAATAACCCAAAAACACATTCTTTTAAAGTTTAAACATATATTTGATCATGTATACCATTTATATCATTTAGTAAACCACTTTTGGTTCATTATGATGTCATAATTCACACCATTTATTTATACTGAATTTAATTGTTACTCAAAAATTTGATTGTCTTAGAAAATTATGAAAAAATTACCATTGGATAATTTTAACCTGATTATTCCAAAAATAATATTTTCTTTATGAAAATAATTTTCTAAATAAGTGAATTTTCACTTTTAAAACAAGAATCAACATTTTTTGAGAAATGATGGGGTTTTTTAAAATAATAGTTTTCTAACCCTTATTAAAATTTAATTTGACTTCATAAAAATTATATTATAATTTATATTTAATAATTATTATTTAATAATAATATTTTTTTAAGAATTTCATTTATTTTAAAAAAAATACATCAATTCATTAAAAGGAATATCTTAATTGAAACTGTATATAACCCAAAAATACAATTTGTGTTTTATTGTATCAAAATCAAAATAATTTCTAAAGTAACAGTAATTAATAATTTAATCTGACCATATTTATTTTTTAAATAAAACATACATATTAATATTATTATGGTCTTGATACATATACCTTTATTAAACTAGAAAATTTCCTAAGATTAAGGTACATGATTGTAAAATTTTTATGGGGTGGTTCGGTGTACATGGTTTGGGTTGCGATCTCAATGAGCATGAAATTGTCCTGTAAATGGTTTCACTCATGCTTTATTTTTTAAATATAATCTTCATATTGGTAAATGTAAAATTCCAATTATTCTATCTCCCTCAAAAGCTCCGATAAATGGTCTTCATAGGGTATGATCCTACTGGTTGAGGTCATTTCTCCTTTTGCCTTTGTCAATTGGATTTATCATAACCCTATATTTATACTAATCATATGATCACTATTTAATGGATATTTTATCAATGGTTATGATTCTTGATGTTATTTTAAATCTAATATGGTATAATAAAACCAATGAACTATAGGTTTTTTCTATAATCTTAATAGGGCATTAAATTCAATCACAAAGGGAATTTTATTTATAAAAGTTTGGGTCGTTACATAATACAAGAAAATAATAGAAAAAATTAACCATAACATGCCTATATCAAACTAAAATATACATACACAAATAATGATCCATAAATAAAATGTATGGGATGGGAAGATGATTGTGCAATACAAGGTCGGTATACACTTCTTACATGTTGAACTAAAATAAAAAAAAAGTAAAAAAATGATTTTACCCATATCTGTGTGACACGAGGTTCATCCACTAACCATGTCATATCCACATAATCCAAAAAAGCTAACATGAATAACTATCACCTCTAATAATACCCTTGCCTTTACTTACATTAGTTAAAACAAGGTCCACATACACCCATCAGGTGTATGTATGGTGTGAGCATAACAAGCCCAATAGGATCCCAGCAAGTATTCCATAAAATCATTTGTTAAAAAACAAAAATAATTCTATTTTGAAAATAAATATAATAAATTACCTTTTAAACATTTTATGAAAATTCATGTAACATGATATAATATTTTTATAATAAAAATATAATTTATTCCCTAAGACCAATCATTTCCAAAAAAATTAGGAGAAACACCATAAGGTACCTAAGGTCAAGGTCTCCTAGGAATATTACTTCACAATTTAGGGGAACATACCCAATTGGTGGAAGGAAGACAGAACATATGTATAATATTTTTTAGCTATATTTCAATCATATCTAATAATATTACTTTACTAATTAGGGGGATGAGATCAACTAGTGGTAAAAGTTCTCTATCGATTTATCAAGGTTCTTTACCTAAGAAACTGAGGGATCCCCGTGAAGTTTATCTAATTAAAACATTTATTATTTATTTGGGGGATTTTATTAAACACATTCTAGGTATCAATAAATTATTTTATAAAATTATTCTTTGAAACCCATATTCATTAACCATGGAAAAAGAGAAAACCAAAAACACTAGATTATATGTAAGGAAGTCATAAAATCATGAATTTCATACATTTAAAACCTTATAAAACTTTAATTATAAAGATTATAGACAAAAGTTTCAACTTAATAATGGAGGAACACATAATAACCCACCTTATTACATTAAAATGGTTAATAAACAAATTATATACACATGAGGAGAGTATAAGGGATCCCCAAAAGGTTAGAAAAGACCCTAAACTTAAAAAACACATCCTTAAAAATTGAATAGTAAGAAACCTAGGCTACCAAAGCCATAGAGGGAGGGAGAAAACCTATAATAAAGAGTAAATAGAGGATAAGGATAAAAGATAGACCACTTTTTGGGTGATTCATTGATGATATTCATAGAAATTTCTCCAAAATCAAGCCAAGGAAAATGGGGAAGAAGTATTTATCATGTAAGAGGGGGCATGGGGTTTGAAAATTGGGAGAAAATGGGATTTGGGTTTAATAAATTAAACAAGGGCAGTTTTGAAATTCATTTTTAAAAATTCATGGAAGGACCTATCATGGCATAGCCTTCCCCTATCACATCATGATGGCCCTTCCCCCAACTAGGGTGTCCCTATCCAGGGTTGAATCATGGTGAAAACTAGCCTTCACAATGTGACTGGTCTACAATCCATAACTGCAAACCTATGGAATGGCACGGTCATATCATGATCATCCCTAGTCACAATGTAGCAAGTCTAAATTTTATAACTACATACCACCTAAGAACATCTAAAACATAAAAATTCTCAAAAAATGATCTAATAAATTAAAATTCTAAATACAAACCAGTTACCTATTAGGTGTCACAAATCTCCCCACCATTCCTCTTTATATCTCAAAACATTAACCTAAATCTTGATTTAAAAATAGATATGGCCATTACTCCCTCATAAATGATTTTTATTTCCTTGTTTCATTAAAGTCACTCCCATGATGACATAATACTCAAACCATTGAATATATCTCTCATGTAAAACTCTATCTTGGGATTTAATGATCTAACCAAGCTACTCAATCACCAAGATATTTGGATCCAACTCAAGATCTTCTAATTTCAATACATTAGATGGATCGAGGTGGTTCTTCTTCAGTTGAGAAACATGGAAAACATAATGAATCTCCAACTGAGGTGTAAAGTCCAAATAGAAAGAAACCATTACAATCCTCTGGGTAAACTTGAAAGGTCCCACATATCTTGGGGAAATCTTCCCCTTCTTCTATAATTAATGGTGACTTATTTGAGGTGATACTTTTAGAAAATCTTTTTCACCAACTGATAATTCCAATGGATGGTGAAAACTATCATCATATGATTTATAATGGTTATGATTTATTTACATATTCTACTAAATAATCTAGATCCTCACAATCATCTATTAGATAAGGACTAGTCCCATAAGATAGGTTTTACCAACATCATCCCAATACAAAGGGGAATGGGATGGCCACACATATAAAGAATCAAATGGATAAATTTTTATTAAATAATGATAATTTTTATTATATGAAAATCAAACCATATCAATATGGGTATCCCACAAACCACCAAAGTCTAAAACACAGTCCTATATCATATATTTTATAATATGATTCACCCACTATATCTACCATTTGTTTTGGGATGGTAGGTCATACTTAGCTCTACCTAGGATCTCATTACCTCTAGAGTCCATTCCAAAATTGAGAAGTAAACTAAGGATTTCTATTAGAAATAATGAAATATGGTACACTATGAAGTTTCAAAATCTCATACACGTGTAACTTCCCACGATCCTTCATCTTCTTGATATCCTTCATCAGAATGAAATGGGAGGATTTCATCATCCAATCAATGAAAAACCAAATAACATCTATCCCCTAAGGGTATAAGGTAGTCATATAATAAATTCCATATATATCTCATTACATTTTCAGGTAAGGATAATAAGGGGTTGGATAAAACTAGAAGGAATATAATTTTCATCCTTAACCTACTGAAAATTATAGAAATAAAATACAAATTTACCTAAATATTGCCTCATACCCGTCAACAAAAATTGATGTCTCATATCATAATACATTTTGGTGGCTTAAGGATAAACAGACCATTAATATTGATAGAATTCCTCTATCACCACCTTCCTCCCAAATTAAGGAACTACATATCATTTCCAAATATAAATAATTCCCCCTAGGATATATAATTCTCATTGGTGGTCTCACCATCATATAAAGTTTCTCTTATATTCTATATTTCATTATCTTCTAGTTTCACTAGAGATTTAAGAGAAGGTGGTAGTTTCACATTAGCAAGTAACACATGTTTCTTCTATTCCATTAAATATAGATGAAACACCATAAAAGAATCATAAGATTCCATTCATCTCTAGATTAATTCAAATCCTGAGATGGTAATTTCCTATTCAGAGCGTCGACAAAAACATTTTTTTACCTAGAGTATAAGTGAAACCAAAATCAAATGTCTAAAGGTACTCCACACATCACCTTTGATTTATATTTAAATGGTTTTGGGAAAATATATAGCTCAAACTCTTATGATCGATGTGTACTTTAAATTTCTCATCAAAAATATAGTGTTGAAAACACTTAATTGTATGTATAATAGTTTCCACTTCAAGGTCATGGGTGGGATAATTTCTCTCATGTGTATGAAGTTTTCATGAGCCATAAGCTACCACATGATCAACATACATGATTACACAACCCAAAATCATAACTAATACATCACAAAATACTAAGTAACCATGTACAATCTCTGGTAAAATCAAGATAGGGGTTATTGTCAACCATCACTTTAGCTCTTCAAAGGAGTCTTGACATATTATGATCCATAAAAAATTAATATTTCTAAGTGATTTTTATCAATGGAGATGAAAGTATAGAAAAATATTTTATAATTTATCAATAATAGATTTTTGATCCAAAGAATCATCATATCTCAAAGATATTATTTAGCTCCTCCTAATATAAAATGGCCATAACCTTCTCAAGATAGACTAAAATTATCTATTTGGATACCACATTCCCCAATAACATAACTTCTTAGATCCAGAAACTAAATTTTTATAACTTCCCATAGAGATGATGCTCAAAAATAGTTCCCAAAATGAACCTTAAATGATTTTTAGGCTCCAAAAATCATACATGAAAAACATGAAAAGGGAATAAAGGTGATGATGAAATACTTAGTTCATCAATGCCATTAACATTACAGAATCATTATCCAAACCAAAATTCATCACAATATATTCAAAATATTCATATCTATTTCAAAAAGAAATATTTATAACATCTAATTTTCCCACCCTGAGATAGTGATAACCCAAATGAATATCAATCTTAGAGAACCAACTTTCCCATTTCATTTGATTGAGAATTTCATTGTAGGGAGGTAAAGGATATGTATTCCTGATAGTCACCTAGTTTAGATTTCTATAATCAATGCATATCCATAGATTTTCATATGCATTTTTAGAAAAACCCACTAGGGATGCTCATGTGGACACACTAGGGAGAATAAACCCATTGTCCTCTAATTCATCTAATTTTATTTTTAACTACTTAAATTTAGTTGATTATATGAGATATAATGGTAATAAAATTGGTTGTTTTCTAAGAAATAAATTGATAGAATCTTAACTTCCCACAATATAGGTAACCTTGATAATTCATTAATAAACACCTCAAGAAATAACCTGAATACAGGAGGTAACTCACTCCCAAGACATCCCACATCATTTTCCAAAAATAGAGAGGACACCTAGAATATAATCCTACCAACTTTATGAATAATTGATCATACTTGACTTGTTTTTGGGTCATATTCTACTTAAAATAAATAAACACTCTCATTGGGGGTGGAAAAATTCACCCATATATGATAAAAGTAAATATGATCCATGAAATCCATCATTTAGACCATCCTAAATATTATATCAATAAGGTCTATTTCAAGGATAAGAAAATCCAAATACAGCTCTACCTCAGATACAGAGATGATATCAGAGGGATACTAAAGACTACACTCCTTTTTTTGAGAGGAGTTTATATCTCCATAACATAAGGTATAAGATTAGGGGGAAGATTCAATAAATATAAAATTCATGAAAATATAAACAATTGAGAAGCACTGACATAAAATAAAGCAACATTCATAGATGATTCAATAAAAACAGTACATCTCACAATTGTTAAAGCCACCATGAATTACATAGGAGCTTATGTCTGAGTTATAGACCTACCACTAGCATAGGGCTTAATCCTTAGTTAATTACCCATATGATGAACTAATTCTTCCTTGAAATCTATGCGTACGGGTTCTTATTGTTTTTGATGCATCATATTATACTTGATATCCATTAGGGTCTAAAGAACCAGCAGCATTCCTTGCTGAAATATTGATCCTATGGAACCTATAAAGGTTACCCATATGCCAACAATAATGTAGTGTCTTAGGAATCTTAAGGAAAGAAGGTTTTATGTGACCAAATTTTCCATATTGATGGAAAAAAAGGATTTTTCTCCCTTTCAAAGATGAATTGTTCATTTAAGAAAGTGGTTGTGAGCTGCCACTACTAAATCTTCTAGATCCATCCATATTCCAATTTATTTAAAGAAAATAACCCTTATAACCTCCAAGAATGGTAGAGGTGTCAAGTACCCAAAAAATCCTATGTTATTAAACTTCCACCATTAAATATTGATCTACCAATTCCACATAAGTTTTAATATTTTTAAGGAATAATTAAGATTGGTTATCCATTTGAAGACCCACAACAAATTAAAAATCCTTCAATCCATCATTAAATACCATATTCATAGAAAAATTAACAATCTCCACAAACAGATTAGATTGTTCCATGATGGTGTAATTATCCAGATAAAGGCATACAAACTCTCATCTTATTACAAGGGACATAATCCCTATGTAAAACTACTCAGTAAACATCAATTTGAAATCCTTCCATTAAATATTCTTATATAGTTTATCTAACACCATTGATTCCCACCACACTCGACTAGGCCCCTAAAGTATAATGGTGGCATGTTTCACTTTAATTAATTCATAAGTCTTAAGAAATTTAAAAATCCTCACTTTTTTCTCTTACCAGTCTTCCACATCATGAGGATCATTGCTAGCTTAAAATTTTTAAACTGGTGATGAAGAAACTATTAGGTTCATTCCTTTTCCTGAATCAGATTGGGATATCCTTCCTGAGGCTGATCTAGGCTAGGGACTACTCCTTGATCCATCATTTGAACTGTTCTTACTACTACCACAACATGATTTATATTTATAGAAGGATTAACTCATGAACAATTATCCATGAATCATTCATGAGGGTTTATTGGGGGCCTTTTAGAGGACGTGCAACTATATAAAATCAAATAAATTATAAATAAACCATTAAAAACAATAAATAATATCAATTATAACTATAAAAAATTTATAAACAATGTAATAATTATAAAAAATAGGAAAAGGGGGGAAATAAAATAAACAGGCCATTCTTTCCCAAGCATCCAGGATTGGGTTTATGGTTTTCATCCCTTGGACCTTTCCTGGGAAAGCCTAGAGTAAATCATGGGTCTAATAAAAAAATAAAACCTAACATCCAAAAAACCCTAATAACCCAAGGTTTAGCACTAATATTGTTTTCTAGAAATCCCCTTCATACCTACCTCTTGAGTTTTAAAAAAATCATCACTCATCTACCTTAACTTTCCAAAATATCATAAACCAAAACTGGGATTTGAAAAAAACATCTTGAACCAACCTCAACTACCCTAACCCAGGAACCCAAACGGATCTATGATAAGGATTAAAGATCATTCATGATCTATATAGGATGGAAAATATTGTCTGGGAATCAAGAACACTCTTTATGAATGATTTCGCCCAATAATATAACCAACCAGTCCTATCTGTGAACCCATCATTACAATGCCATACCTTGGTGATTTATGCACTAAAATATATGAATAATAATAATAAACATCATAGTCACATGGCACAGAATAAAATAAAATAATAGAAAACCATAACCATAACATGACAATATCAAATTAAAATATGCATGTACTACTTAATATCTAAAAAAAGGGATGAGATGGGAATCAGAATAAGAGATACAATGTCAATATACACATGCTACATGATGAACCAACATAAAAACATCAAATGGAACCAACGATACCCGTATTCAAGTGACATGAGTTTCATCCTCCAACTATATCACCTCCACATAACCTGAACAATCTAACATGAATACCCACCATCTCTGAGAATCACCTTACCCTTACCATCATTAGTCAAAACAGGGTCTTCATACACCCATCAAGTGTATGAAAGGTATGATCATAACAAGTCCCATAGGATCTCACCAAGTATTCCATGATAATATTTTGTTATAAAAAAATCATGCTAGTTTGAAAGTAAATGTACTAAATTATCTTTTAAACATTTTATGAAAATATAAGTAACATGATACAGTTCTTTTATTACTAAATAGAGAAGTGATATTATAAAACCAAACTTTTTGAGAAAAAAACATGGGAGAAACAAACTAAGGTCACTAAGTTCAAGTTATCCAAGATATATTACTTTACTAAATGGGGGAACATCCCTAAATAGTGTAAAAAAGATATAACCATTGCATACTAGCCATTATCATGACTTTAATCATAGATAACAGTATTACTTCACTAGTCAATGCATTACACTCAACTAGTGTGAAAATTCTCTATTAATTTCCCTATATTCCCTACTCAATAACCCGAGGGATCCTAATGAAGATTAACTAATTCAAAAATTTATTATTTATTTGGGTAATTTTATCAAAAACTTGTTAGGAATCAATAAATTCTTTAAGAAAATCATGCTAAAAACCATATTAATTAACCATACTAAAAGAAAACCAAAAATATTAGATTACATGTAAATTATTCCTCAAGTAAATAATTTCATACCTTTAAAACATTATAAAACTTTAATTATAAAGATAAATCACAAAATCTTCAACCCAACAAAGTAGTAAAAAGGAATCACCTACCTTATTTCATTAAAAATGTGGATAAACAAAGTGAATAAACATAAGGAGAGTAGAAGGGATAATTAGATGCTAAGACAATACCCTAAACTTCAAAACCTCATTCTTAAAAGTTGGGAAGTAAGAACCCTAGGATATCATAACCATAAGTTAGGGGAAAAAACCAATAATAAATAGAAAATATAGCCTAAGGAGAATAGAAGAACCACTTATTGGGTGATTCCTTGAAGATACTTGAATAAATCCCACCAAAATCTAGCCAAGGAAGAGTGGGAAGAATCATTAATTACACAATATGGGCATGGGATTCAAAAATAGGGAGAAGTGTATTTAGGTGTAATAAATCAAATAGGGGTAGTGTAGTAAACTCATTTAAAATAACTGGGAAAACCTCATCATGTCATGATCTTCATCTATCCTAGAATGATGTACCTCCCTCAAATTAGGGTACCTATATCTAGGGCTACATACTAGCATGGATGAGACTTCATGACATGAATGGACTATAGTATAAAACATCAAAACTATAGAATAACTTGTTCATAGCATAACCATCCCTATTCATGGTGCGACGGTTATACAGTTCAGAACTAAAGACTACTTAGACCACCTTTGCACCTCCAAAACTTGAAAATTATCAAAGATTAAATAATAATATAAATTAAAAAATTAAATACATACCATTAAATTAGTTGGTGCAACACAAGTTTAGATATAAATTTTAGAAACAAAACAAAAAAATGGAAACACACACATGACAACACAAGTGTTTTACATGATTCGTACTTAGTCCTACTCTATTAGAGAGACATTATTTTTCTTTATTAGAAATGGTATAAGAAATGGAAAATCACATTATATCAGTAAAATTGATCTCATTCACCTATATATAGATGATTCTAGTCATTTGAACTGGTGTTATCACCATATGATTTTGTAGAATACCCCCGCTTGATCAAGGCCGTAGCTATATACTTAGAAAATGCACCACCTAAACTACCAACTTTCAATAGACATTGCATGTTTTGGAATTCCTCCTAAACTCTTTCCTCACATCCAAAAAAAATCATTTTCCACTGACTGATACTAATTCTAGAACCTGGTACTGGTTCCCTTATCTACTTCCAATTCCAAATGGGAACTTTTAAAAATATCAATTTCAAAAGATTCTGATACTTAATAGAAAAGTAGTTCTCACAACCAATTTAAAAATCTGTAACTTGAAGACTATTTTTTAGGATTAACTCGTCCCTATGGATCACTTAGGTAATTCTATCCTTCCTATTCCCACAATAAAAAACAATTAATCACCCTTCCTTTTCTTCTAATCATCCAAGTCCCACTGAAGCATGTAAATTCCCCATACTTTCCCAAACTATAACCTTTATAGAAATATCTTAAGGATTCAAACTCATGCATATATTCTTTAGTTCCAACACTTTTTCCTATAGAATAACCTAAATAAAGTGATACTTTATCTGAATGTGTTTTTTTGTGAGTGAAACATTGGATTTATCCTATATTCACTACACCAGGATAAACCATGACAGATCCAAGTCATCATGAACTAATGCACATGAAATGTATCAATACACACTACATGTTGACCAGGCCAGCCTAGCATACAGTTTATGGGACTACATGTCATGTAACTCGCTAACGCCTTATGTAGTTTGCATGTTTTTGTAGTGTAAAATGTAAATTCAAAGACACATCATGTATTCATTGCACAACACATGTGAGTAACAACCATGTAACTCATAGAGAACACATCATGTAACTCTTGTACATAGAATGTTCCCCATTAATGTTTCCAACCAACATACACACCCATTCTCAAGGCCTGTATCATAAATAAAAGGCAAAGATACATGTACGACATATAGATAGAATGTGCACACCATGTACCCTACCTATTTACAAAGAAATTATAATTAATTAATTGATCCATTAAACTTTATCAACATGTGTCAGTGTATCATTTATTAATAGAACACATCGTGTGATCAGTTTTATTATTAAATAATTAATTAATTTCTATATAATATTCAGAACTATATACTACATTACACACAACATAAATAACATGTGTCTATGTATTATTTATTAATAGTATATTCCATGTAATTATGTGACAAAATTATTATGCTATATGTCGTATAAGGAGATAGTATATGACTAAAATACAGACAAATTAGTTTGAATAGGTACTCACTGTATTTATTCCAAGTACATTCTTTATAATCAGTTAATTTTAATAAATATTAATTTGATTAATTTTGTTAAAATTATAATGGATGATAATATTAAGGAAATTTTGGATGGGAATAAATAAAATGAATTAATTAAGATAGTTAATTTATTTGATCATGTTTTTTCTTAATTAAGAATGATTAAAATGAAATAAAATTTATTAAATGTGTATTCTTTGCATGTGTATAGATAATCATGAGCTTATACCATCATGTGTATGTGATTGGTTTATTTTAATTGATTATTATTATATTTAAAATATGTTAGGTGTGTCATCCCCTCCTCCTTATTATGTAAGGTTTTTTGTGCCTATAGTTTCTTTTATATAAACCCTCTTAACCAATCTCTTGGGCTCCCCTCACTTATATGTGAGTAAAATCATATGTAAAGGATGTAAATATCAAGTGATTGGACGTAGTCCAAACTCATAGATGAGGTGAAACCAACCTAGGACATACATGGTGCATAGTTGGAATGCTACAACTCAAATTTAAGAACCCGGTTCTTCCTTTGAGTTACAGATATTTTATTTTTGGGTTGTAATTAATAAAGAGGAGGAAAAAAGAGGTCATCTAGAGCTTTCTCGCAATGATTCTATTATTTAGAATGTATCTTTAGGTTTCCAAGTGAGGTGCTACCAGTGTGGTAGGATAGAGAATACAATAACACAATGTCTGATGAACCCATCCAAGTTTCGATCTTGTAGAAATATGGGTCATCTACAGTGATTCTATAAGATGTTTCCACCAGCATCTAGTGAGAGAGGTTCTACATTGACTTCACATTCAAGAGCAGGGTTATCAGATTCTCATCAAAAAGAGATATGTGGTATGTTAAACCACTCAGGCCAAGGTGGTGGTCATGGTTTTGGTATCCAGACCCTGGGTTCTTAGTGACAATAGGGTATATTAGCTTAGGGTATCTAGGGAGTGTCACAGGGCCGAGATATAGGTCATACCTATGCAGTGAAACAAACCCAATTGGAGAAGGATCCCGAACCTACTATTATCATAGGTACTATTATAGTAGCCTATATTTTAGCTTCTACTCTTTTTCATATAGGGTATTCTCATAGTTTCATATCTATTCCCATTTTGGAGATCCTTAGGCTTTGTGTTTTTACTTCTAATGATGTTATGATTCTACAAACTCTGCTGGAAATTATAACGGCATGTGTGCATCAGTGTAAGAAGTTCCCCCTTGAGGTTGGTGGGTGTCACTTTGTATGGGACCTCTATTTCTTAGAGATGATGAGCTTTGATTTCATCCTCGGAATGAATTTGTTGGTTCCATTATGAGCCTTTTTTATTACTATTGTCACAGGGTGACTTTCATGTCACCAGAGGGTGGGGATTTTTTACATAAATGTGAATGGGATGTCCGGGTGAGCTGAGTTGGACCTGAGCATCATGGGTTGGACAGGATGACAGCCTAGATTGCGAGTTCATATCTAGATTAATAGGGAATATGTTAGATATATTTCCATCCAGTAGTTGATTGTTTCTGAGACGTCTTCCTGGATGAATTTTTATTTTTACCTCTAGTGAGAGAGGTACAGTTCTCTATTGAGCTAGTGCCATGAGTTGCACCAGTATCCATTCCTCCTTATAGAATGGATATGACAGAGTTGCAAGAGCTCAATAGGAAGATCAAGGATTTAGAGGCTAAGGGTATCATCTGACCCAGTACTTCTCTATGGGGTTTTTCAGTCCTTTTTTAAAAAGATGTAGATGGTACCCTCAGTATATACATATATTATCATAAATTGAACTAGTTGATGATTAATAATTGTTATCCTCTATCGAGGATAGATGATATCTTTGACCAGATTCAAGGAACTTGGGTTTTCTCAAAGATTTACTTGAGATCCGGTTATCATTAAGTGCATGTAAGATCATAATACATACCTCACACGGTATTTTAGAGTAGGTATAGTCTGTATGGGTATTTGGTTATGTCGTTCGGTCTCATGAATGCATTGTCCGTTTTTATGGAACTGATGAACCGAGTGTTCTATCCTTATCTTGAATCGTTTGTTGTGGTTTATGTGGATGATATCTTGGTATATGCTCATAATCAACATGACCATGTCACACATATTTAGATCATTTTGAGTACACTAAGAGAGCATCAGTTATATGATAAGATCACAAAGTTCCACTTCTAGATAGATCAAATTCACTCCTTGGGTCACATAATCTCAGAGATAATAGTATCAGTGGACCCAGAGAAGGTGAGATAAGTAGTTTCTTAGGAGAATACTAAGAATATATTTGAGGTGAAGAGTTTTCTAGGGATATATGGTTACTACAGGTGATTCATACAGGATTTATCACATTTAGATGCACCATTTATGGGCCTTACTAAAAAGGGTTAGAAGTATGTATGGACATATTCCTACAAGACAGCCTTTCAGGAGATGAAAGGGAGATTGAATTTGGCATCGATACTGATTTTTCTAGAGTCAGGTAGGAGTTACACCGTGTACTGTGACACATCAGGTATCGAGCTAGAAGTAGTTCTTATTAAAGGGGATCGAGTTGTTGCATATGAGTATCGGTAGTTGAGGCCACATGAGAGGAATTACCCAAAGAACATTCTCGAGTTAGTAAAGGTTGTTCACGCATTATGTTGTTTGAGACATTACTTATTGTGAGAGAATTTTTTGGTTTACATAGACCACAAAAGCCTCAAATACATATTTACACAGCATGATCTAAATCTGAGGCAGTGAAGGTGAGTAGAATAACTTCAGTCGTTTGACTTTGAGCTTACCTACACACCTGGTAAAAATAATTTAGTGGATGATTCTTTGAGTAGGAGGACTCAGATGCAGTCAGTTCAGTAGGCCGGTAGTGAGTAGTAGCTTATGGATTTGTTCTATGATATGCACTTGGAGGTGCATGACATTCAGGGCTAGACATTTCTTTCTTCTTTAGTTGTTACCTCTACCCTACTGTACAGAGTGAGGATGAGGCATCTATCAGATTACAAAGGACTAGTTAGATGAGAGAGTGTGGTAGGTGAGAAGAATCTTCTAGGTTATACCATAGGTGAGGATGAAATCCTTTTTTTACATGGTTATGTATAGGTTTCTTTAGACATATGTGATGATATTATGTGAGATTTTCATGCCTCTATATGGGTAGTTTATCCTGGTGTCACCAATATGTATTTATATATACATCGTCAGTATTGGTGGTCAGGTATGAAAAGATATGTATCTAGTTTTTTCATGAGGTTCTTCACCTGTGAGCAGGTAAAGGCGGAACACAAATGACTAGCCATACTTTTACAACATCTATCCATTCCTGAGTGGAAATGGAATGATGTCACAATGTATTTTGTGATGGTATTATCGAGGTTTCCTTGAGGTAATGATTTTGTATGGGTTTTTGTTTTATAGGCTTATGAAGGTTACACATTTTCTAATGATCAAGAAAACCTTCAGTGTTGCTGAGATTGGGAGGTTGTGCATACATGAGATTGTACAACTACATGGGGTTCCTCATTCTATCATTTCAGATAGGGTTTCCTAGTTTAGTTCTCATTTCTGGGGAGGGCTATAGAGGGTGTTTTGTATATAGGTGATCCTGATAATAGCTTACCACCCCCAAACATATGGCCAGTTATAGAGCATTATTCAGGTTCTTAAGGACTGTTATGAGCATGCGTCCTAGATTTTGGGGGTTCTTGGGAGAGGCACATACCCCTGGTTGAGTTCTCCTATGACAATAGCTTTTAGGATACTATTTAGATGATTCCATGTGAGGATTTGTATGGTAGGTCATGACGATCACCCCTATATTGGTTTTAGGTAGGAGAGGTAGCTATGTTGGGACCTTATCTTGTCTTGGAGACTACTGAATAGGTATAATTGATTCGGAAGAGGATGGATATTGCACAGTCTCTTCATAAATCATACTATGATCGCTGAAGAATACCTTTTTAGTTCAAGGTCAGGGATTGGGTATTCTTACATGTTGCACCGAGGTTGGGACATAAGAGGATTAGGATATAGGGTAAGATTTCACTGAGATACATCGGGCCATTCGAGATTATAGAGAGAGTCAGGTTGGTTTCCTATAGATTGCAATTACCCCAGATATATCGAGATATACATGATGTCTTCCGTGTTTCTTAGTTACGATGTTACATTTCAAACCCATCTCATTCTTTTCATCTCGGTTAGGTTGTTTTACAGGTATATGTGTCCTTTGAGGAGCATCCTATATGAATTGTGTATCGTGGTACAAAGGTTCTTCATGGCTGGTATATTCCTTTAGTAGGGGTGTTATAGTAGCATAGCCGAGTGCAAGACGAGACCTGGGAGAGGGAGGGTGATGTATGATCATAGTAGCCCGAGTTGTTATTAAATGTTTCTTCACAACACAAGGAAGGGAAATTTGGGGGAAAATTGCTTTAAGGGGGGAACTTTGTAAGAAGCTAGTTCTTCCTTTGAGGTATGAATCTTTTTTTGGGGTTGTACTTAAGAGAGAGGAAGAAAAAGAGGTTGAGGGATGGCTGCAGGCATGTTACATAACATGATTAGGGGTTACATTCCATGTAATCCTAGTACATGTTGTGTAATGGTCTGGCCAGGACCGATTCGTTGTGTGTATGGCATGTTGGATGAAAAGGGGTAATCATGCATATACATGGCATGTATTTTCTAGTACACACTATTTATTTTCTTTTTCTTACAAAATAGGAATTAGCCTCTTATTATTTATATGGATTGAACCCTCACCCCCTAGTTCGTGAATAGTATAACCAAGATGACCTGAGGTAGTTTTGCCTCTCGATTCTTCATCTGAATTTTTTTTTGAACTTTGTCATTTGCATTGGAACCCCTTTGGTGAGTTAGTTATTCCACTTGAGTTGTTATTTATTTATCCATATATTGACCTAGTAATCAAGGTTTTGGGATTTATGTTCATTTTTCAGATCCACCAAATTATATTCCAACGTTGGATGAGGAGATTCTTACAAGTACAAGGTAGGTGGTCTCCTACCTTTCACTAATTTTCAAGATTTTTATATAATTCGGAGTGTCATGAACCCATTATTGGGGTATTGCCTTGATTTATAATTGAACCTTTTTGTTTCCTATTGATGTTTAGCTAATTTAATAAGTTTTTTAAAGCATGTTTTAGGTTTTATACCTTGATTATGGTCCATCCCATGGGTGAGTTTCCTTAGATGTTTGTTTATGGTTGTTTGGGATAGGATTTCATTGAGGCATACCCTTGTTTCCCTTTCTTGAGTTGTTAAAAATGATTTGAGATTATTAATAAATTACAGTGTTTTTAAATTTTAATTTAATTGGTTAGGGTATGGGATGGTTGGCTTTCCCCTTTACCTTTGTATTCCTATGCTTTTTTAAGCGCGTTTGGAATGTTTTTATCTAACTATAAACCCTTCCACATTAGTTAATTAATGTTAAATACATGTAATAGTTTTATTTACATGTGATTATTCTTATGATAAATGTTCCCATGTGAGAAACTAGAATTCCAAGCCTTATGAGCTTGTTCCTTGCTTGAGACACCCTTTGGTGGTGAGTTATATTTTATGCTTTTGGGTTTTGACCTTTTCATGCCTAAAGAAATATTTAATTAAATCTTAAATGATTAAAGGGGTAAATAAAAATGTAAAAACCATGGTATCATATTAAAATACCATGGAAGGGATCATATGACTAGGCTTTAGTCTTGCACCCTGTTTGGGTCATGTTTTAGGCCCAAAAAAATTATATGGTTGCAGGTGTAGATAAGATCAAGTGACCTTCTACAGGTACTTGATATGCTGCTTAGAAGCAGGATAGAATGAGACCAAGCTAAGTTTTGCAATTCTTTTGAGTTTATTTTTTTTCTTTTAGTACTTATATCATGTATTACTACAGTGTAACCTGTTTTGTCTATTTTCCTAGAACATTTAACATGAAACATAATCTTTTGTATGATTTGACACTTAGTTATTTATATTATCAGTCTTCCATTGTTTACTTTTGTTGTATAGTATTACATCTTCCGCTATTATTTTTCTATTGTTTACACTGTGTTACACTATGATAATGAGGGAATAGTCTCCATACTATCACCCCTAGGCCCTCGCTTCTAGTCGGTAGCCTCTAGAATTTGGGGAGATTCATTTGAGGCCATGTGTCCAACCGGGTATGGGGCACCTTTGAGTGGCATCCATATTTGGGATGTTACATCGAATCTGGGAATGGTTTGGAGAGTATTTTACCTGGGTTCAATGGTTGATTTATCATCAACTAGATAAAATAATCATTAGAAAATATCATGATCTTACCATTTTATTATTTTATTATTTTTAATTTTAGGGTTAATTATTTATGTATTTTTTATTGTGGCCACATAATGAATAAATTAATAGTGTCGCACCCCGACCTTTAAAATTATTTTATTTTATTATTTATTATCTTTGTATATTATCATCGAGGTTCGAGTTGAGTTTTGGTTTAAAATATTTGAAGTTTGTAAATTTCGGTGGGTTTCGGGCCAGTGCACGAGAACCGCATGATTAGCGGTAACCGTGCGGTCGGCCTAGGTGACCATTCAATTGACAAATATTTAAAATAAATAAAATTTTATGAAAATATAATTTAAAGTATGTTTTAATAATAATAATGATAATATTACTATTATTAAAAAGAGAAATGAGTATTATTATTATTATTGTTATTAAAAAAATATTATTATTATTATTAGTATTATTATTATTATTATTATTAAAATGGGTATTGATATTATTATAAATATTATTATTAATGTTGTAATTATTATTATTATTATTAGTAGTAGTATTATTATTATTATTATTATTTTTGAAAATCCTAATCCCCTACCCTTACCCCTCTTGTATGACCTCTCCCCTCTCCCATACCATTCCCATGTGCAGTTCGAACTACCGAAACCCCCTTCCTCCTCCGTATGAAACCTTCCGGCATGGCCCCTACCTCTGGTGCCCTATTTCTCCCCTCACTATCCGGACCTCCCCCCCCCCATGACGTGCCTCCTCTTCGTTCTGCCCCTATCTCCATAATAACACCCCCACCAACTGAGGGCCTCCGCCGCCGCTCCTCCCTTCCCACTGGCAGCCTCTTCTCCTTATGTCATGGTTCTAGTGTCCCTCTGGTAATGTATGGGTCATTTTTCTTGAGTGCTAGGGTGTGAATATCCTTCTTTGGAGCATATCCTTCCTTCATCGAGAGTCTCATCGCATTCACACTCAATTGGTAGGTGTTTCCAAGCCTTTTCTTTCCAATTAAATTAATATGATGCTTGTGTGTTATTAATTAATTTTTTAAAACATGGTTCTCAAATTTTTAACACCCCTAGTTAAATTATTGTGGTGTTTTCTTGATTATTTGATTTTATAAAAATAGATTTCAAAGTGAAACTCTTATTATGCATATGTTTTCTTGTGCTAAATGTGTTTGATAAAGGGATTCTTAAGCTTTATGGGTAAAATTGAAATGGTTGGTGATATTTTCCCTTTAAAACATTTTATAAAATTGATTCAATTATGACTTAGTATTTTCATTTGTAATATATTGATTTCTTTAGGTATGGTTTGAAACTTGTTTGTAAGGGATCTTTTTGTTTATGAACTCATATGGCATTTTGTAATTAAGCGAAATGGTTGGGTATGGGTTAAAGGGAGAGTGGTTTTTTCATAGGTTATTTTTGAAGTTTTCATGGATGTTAGGTGTGCCATTGTATTTTGGCACATCCATGGGTGAACTAAGTACACACATGGATGTTCCCTCAAATGAAAATGGTTTTTCCAAAATAGTGTTTTCTTAAAATCTTGGTTTCTTAAATGGTTCTTTGTTTTCCAAATGATTTTTGTTCTTTGTGTGGTTTCTAAAATTGGTTTAAAAAGGAAATATAAGAAGGGTATGCTCATTTTTTCATGCTTAATGAAAATTATATTTCACATTGTTTTTTAAAAATCGTTTCTGAATTTATTTTGGTAAATGAATTTGGGTTGTATGAAACATAAAGTCTCGTTTGGAACTTCTCACTTTAAAATATTGTTTCCTTAGACCTTGATTTATCAAATGGTCCATTGGTTTATAAATAATGTTGGTTCCTTTATTTTGAATTAATTTTATTTTAGGTATTTTGTGATTTTTGAGTTGTCGATAATGTTTATAGAGTGCGTCGTACCTCGCTGCAGTGATTTTGGGATGCAGGTGTCAAGAGTGCCTACATGTGCATGCATAAGGTAAGGCATATATATATATATATATATATATATATATATATATATATATATATGTCTTATTTGAAAATATTCCCTCATGGTGCATGGAATATGTGCAATGTATCTAGGGGTATTTATATATATATATATATATATATATATATATATATATATATATATATATATATATTCATGTGCATGTAAGTGTAAAGGGTTGGTTTGAGTGGTCATCGTCCAAAAAAATGACATGTTTGAGGTAGGATCTCTATGCACTAACCTTTAAATTTAATAATTATTTATTTATTTCATTTTTCATCTAGTTTTTATATTAATTACTGATATATAATTTTTAGTAAAAAAAATTATCTTTAATTGGAGGGGTTTCTCTCTTGTAATGTGTTGTAATAAATGACTTGATTGCATTTTTTACATCAAATTCTCGATGAAATTCCATTTTGGCCTTTATAATTGCATTTTATATTTAAAATTCTGATTTGGGTTTCTTAAATGGGTTTTGAATTTTGTTTTTGGGTTTTAAAGTGGTGTGTGTGTGGTTATTTAAGAAATGGTTTAGCATGTGATGGTTGTGTGAGGCCCAGTTGGCACTTTAAATAAAATGGTTTCATTGAAAACCCTAATTAGAATGGGTCCTCACCTTGTTGGTTGACAAAAGATGGAAGTTTCCTTGGTTTGGGGATTCCTTTATGTAATGATGGTTTAAAGATGAGGGACTTGTTCCTTAGGGTGACTCGGGGGTGACCTTATTGTGTGTGTTGATTATGTGTAATGAATGTGCATGTGACTGGGTACTTGTTTGACATTGTTGGATCACCCCCTTTTTAGTATGGATATGGGAACCTATCATAGTGAGTGAATTCTCAGTGAACGATTTCTACACTATTCTAGGTTATTGCACTATCTAGTGGCCCATAGCATGGGGTTATTTTTTTATCATTAATATGGTATTGGGCCCCTCAGTCAGGCCAGGTAGGGCGACGATCGGGAGTTTGGGCTTTATGACGCCATCGAGTAAGGCATGCCTTCAGGATGAGTCGCATGTATAGTATGTTCTATATTACTCATGAGCTCCTAGGTTATCCCATGTTGTCTGGAACTTATCTATCTATGGAATATGATTGAGATGAATGTACTAGTGGTTACTCTTGTGTGGTGTTTTCCCATTGCCCGTGTTGTATGTTTGTTGATCTTGTTTCCTTGTGTAGTGTAGCTTCTTACTAAAAGTGATAAAATGGTTTCAATTGTTTATCGAAAAATTTTATGAAATTTTTTTACACCTCCTCCCTTTTTAGTATAAAAATCACCACTTTTAAATTTTCAATGTCTGATTCTTAAAAAGGGAATCTATTTTTTAATTGAAAAGGGAAATGGACCCTGATTTGTTTTAGGAAGAAAATGTGTGAAAACCTAGTTTTATACATTACATTTTAAACTTGAAATTGATGGATATTTTATTTAAAGTAAATTTATATGGGAATAGATAGTTTGGGAACACCTATTGAGTTTTAATACTCATGACTATAGTTTATCTTTTTTTAAACTTCAAGTGCTGCTTCTTGCTCAGATTCGTCCACCATAGTACAATGTTGGTTTAAGGTCAGTGGTGACTTATAGGGTTATATGGAGGTATATACAGTTTTATTTTCTTACCACTACTATTTTTTTTCATTGTTTAGTTTTTATTTATTTATTTTTCTTTCATTAATGGTTCAAATCATTCCCACCTGTTTAATTTTGATTCACAAAACTAGTTACCAACCCGTGGGGTCGGGAACTCCCTTTAGGACAAGCCGCTAGCCGGATCAGGTGACTGGATCAAGTTCGACCTGGGTTGGTTTGTAACAAAATGGTATCACAGGGGGCCTTATTATTTGGGGTTTCCAATAGTTGGAGATTAGGATTTTTGGGGCTCAGGAGGTAGTTCATGGGATGGTGCCTGATCACCACCACTCGTGACGAAACCTGAGTTACCAAATGTATTTTGAGAAATGATTCCTTAACATTTATTGGTTTTTTTTGGAATTGAGGGATGAAAATGGAGGGAAAATGGTGTCACAGCACGATCTCACATGGAGTACTAACCTATGTGGAGTTTGAGTGTATGGTTCAAGTGCCTCCTAGTTTTTAATCCTTTCTTGGGGCACGGATCACTACCATGTCATCAGGTTAAGTGTGACTACTAGTTCATTATTCCATTAGTTTGGTGTAAGTTGTGATTCATTGTGGTTTTGGTTGGTTTGGGTATTTTTTTGAAAATAAAATGTGGTTTTGAAATGAAAATGTTTTCTTTAAAATTACTTTAAATTGGTGAAATGGGTTTTAAAGGAAAAAGTTCTGGTTTGAAAATTTGGTACCTCTTTGGAATAGGTAAAGAAATGGTTTTGTTGTAACCTTGGGTGCTCCTCATGAACGTTTTCACATGTGAGGGTATGTATGGAAAGCATGTGTTGGTTCATATAGATAGAAGTGGATAAACATGTGTGCAATGGTTCATAGGATTCTATGGGTGAGTTTTTAAAATTTAAAGGTTTTGGAAAATTGGTTTCTCTTTTAGGAGTGGATTTTGTTTGGTGAAAAGTGGTTTCATGTTTGGAAAATAACCTTAAAATAAGGTGATTTTGAAAAGTAAAATGATTTTGTAAATTGAAATTTGGTTTAAAAAGGGGGTTTTGGAAAATTGGTTTCTCTTTGAGGAGTGTATTTTTTTGGTGAAAAGTGGTTTTATGTTTGGAAAATAGCCTTGAAATAAGGTAATTTCCCCAGGATATTTCTTTTGATTATACTTCTATTTGATGTTGTATTTGGTGTTATGTTTCTCATTTTTTTATAAAATTCCTCCCATAAAGGTTTCCAAGATTTTTAAGGAGTCACACTCATTTTTTGTTTCTTCTAAAATGTTTTTTTCATTCATAGTGAAAGAGGTCCAATAGAGGAATTGGAGTGGATTGAACAGGTCGAGCATATCTTTAAGGTGTTGGAAACTCCCAAAGTTGTCAGAGTGCATGATTTATTGGGTTTGTTTTAAGGTCCATCTTTAGAATAATGGGATATTTTCTCCTCATCATCATTTCAATTCAATATGAAATGGGAAGTTTTCAATTCTGTCTTCATTTGATGGTTTATACCTGAGGAGGTTAAGATAAAGGAAAGGGAATATCTTGTGGGTATTCAACAAATACAACAGTCAGTGAAGGTCTAAATTAACCACTTTAAGGAACTGGTTCCCTTTTCTCCAGAGGTAGCATCAAAGTAATTCATTAATAATTCTCTCTTAATTGGGGGTTTTTTCTAGAGATAAAGGATTGGGTCCTCTCTTCTAAGGACCATCATTTAGAGAACCTGTTATATGAATCATTCCTGACTCATTTGGTTCCTAAAGTGTAGAGGGTTGGTAATATAGTGCATCTCATCATTTGTGAAGGTTCCCCATATGGAGAGGAGCGGATTCCATATGAACCTGATCCTAAGGAGTTATCCTCATTGGTTCTGACTTCTAGTTTGTCAGACCACTTTCTGGTGTGTCATCATTGTGGTTGGTTCGGGCATTCAAATCTGTATTGTTGCATTCCTCTGAAAACCTACTGTCATTGTGGCTGTTTGGGTAACCTTGAAAAGTTCTGTAGGAAGCATTGCTTAAATAAGGATATGTGACCAGAGTATTCTAGTACCTAACTGTGAGGTAGGAGGTGCTTCAACCATCAGAGCTCTAGCCATAGGTCTCGGAGTGAAGCTCGCACACAGTCATGAGTTGATGAGGGTGTGTGAAACCTTGACCCAGTTTTTTTTCATGTTGGGATGGAAATGTTTAATGTTTTATTGATCTTGATTTCCTGTTTTCATAAATTCTTTATTTATTGTGAAAGTATTATGGACTTGATCCATTGAAATTCAATTAGTTATACCTTTTTAAAATTGACCCTTTTGAACCATTCATTTTTTAAACATGTTTTTCCATCACGTGGGTTGGTTTCGATTTTATTTTCAGTTGTGCTCGCTTGCAAACATTTGGGTTTTTTGAAATGGGTGGAAAGTGGATCTAGTTCATTATTGGGTTTTAGTCAGAGTTTATTTTTGTCAGTTTTCGCCTAATATTTGGGGTTCGTTTGGTGTGAGAAAAGATCCTATTTTTAATGGTGGGTTGTTTCACTCATTCTATGAAAGTTGGTTTGGATTGATTGGGAATTCCCACATTGTCCCCCCTCCATAGGGTGGATTGTTTAGGTTTTAATTTCTGTGATAGCAGAATCCTTGTGGTGGGGATAACCCTCTCATGTTATCTCCTTTTTTTGGGTTGTGGTTTCGTCTAGATCAATCAGTTGTGACATGGGGAATAAATAATCACCTCAAAATTCATTGTTTCCTCTAGTTGTGTTCGGACATGGACTCAATTTTGTATTAACTGTCGGCTTGGTGACTTTTTGGGGGCATAAAGTTTTTTTGGTGGGGATATTTGTCACACCCCAACCTTTAAAATTATTTTGTTTTATTATTTCTTAGATTTGGATAATCTCATCAATTTTTGGGTTGAGTATTGGCTTAAAATTTTTGAAGTTTGGTAATTTTGGTGGGTCAGTGCATGGGCACCGCACGGTTAGTGGTAATCATGCGGCCGGCCCAAGTGATAGTGTAGTTTCCAAATATTTAAAATAAATAAAATTTTATAAAAATAAAATTTAAAGGATGTTTTAATAATAATGATGATAATGACAATATTATTATTATTAAAAATATAAATGAGTATTATTATTATTATTAATGACATGATTATTGTTTTTGTTTTTATTTTTAGTACTAATATTATTATAATTATTATTATTTTGAAAATTATAATCCCCAAATCTCACCCCTCTTGTGTGACCTCTCCCCTCTCCCCCCTACCCTTCCCATGTGTAGCGCGAACTGCCAGTGCCCCCTTACTACTCCCTGTGCAACCTACCGGCACCGCCCCTACCTCCAGAACCTACTTTATCCCCACTCTGGCTAGACCTCCTCCTTGTGCCACACCCTTGAAATGCCTCCTTTTCGTGCTGCCCCTATCTCATGCACGACACCCCCACCAGCTAAGGGCCTCCTTCATCGCTCCTCCCTTCCTTATAGAGGCCTCTTCTCCTTCCGTTGTGGTGCGTGGTTCCCTCTGATAAGTCTTTCCCCCTACTCCCTCAATTTCTAGGGTTTTCCATGTGGGGTTTCTCATTTGGACGAACCTTAAATCTAGGGTTGATGTGCAGGTCATTTTTCTTGGGTGTTAGGGTGTGTGGATCCTTCTTTAGAGCATATCCTTCCTTCATTGAGAGTTATGTCACATTCTCACACAACCGGTATGTGTTTCCATGCCTCTTATTTACAATTCAATCCATATGATGCTTGTGTGTTATTAATTACTTTTTAAAACATGATTCGCATCTTTTTAGTGCCCTTGGTTAAATTATTGTGGTGTTTTCTTGATGATTTTATTTGATAAAAATAGCTTTTGAAGTGAAACTCTTATTATGCCTATATTTTCTTATGCTAAATGTGTTTGATAAATGGATTCTTGAGATTTAGGGGAAAATTGAAATGGTTGGTTGATTTTTTCCTTTTGAAAAATTTCAGAAAATTTATTTAATTATGACTTAGTCTTTTCATGTGGAACATAGTGATTTCTTTAAGCGTGGTTTGAAACTTTTTTGGAAGCGCTCTATTGGTTTATAAACTCTTGTCACATTTTGTAATTAGGAGAAATGGTTGAGTATGGTTTAAAGGGGGAGTTGTGTTTCTAGGGGTTATTTCAAAAGGTTTTATGGATGTTAGGTGTAATGTTGGATGTTGTCACATCCATGGGTGCACCAGTTATACACATGGATGTTCCCTCAAATGAAAATGGTGTTTCTAAAATGGTGTTTTCTTAAAATATTAGTTTCTTAAATGGTTCTTTGTTTTCTAAATGATGTATATTCCTTGTGTGGTTTATAAAAGTGATTTAAAAGGGAAATATAAGAAGTATATTCCCATTTGGAAATTCTTAGTAAAAATTTGATTTCACGTTGTTTATAAAAATGATTTTGAATTGATTTTGGAAAATGAATTCGGGGTGTGAAAAAAGGCATGTTTGGAAATTATCACTTTAAAATGGTGTTTCCTTAGACCTTGATTTATTAAACGATCTATTGGTCTCTAAATAATGTTGGTTCCTTTGTTTTGACTTAATTTTATTTTAGGTATTTTGTGATTTTTGAGTTTTTAGTAATGTTTATAGAGTGTGTTGGACCTTGCTGTGGTGATTTTGGGATGTGGGTGTCGAGAGTGCCTACATGTGCATGCATAGGGTAATGAATATATGTGTGTGGGTGTGAGTGTTCCCTCTTTATATATATTCCCTCATTATATGGGGAATATGTGCAATGCAGCTAGGGGTGTTTATATATATATGTATAAATTCATGTGTGTGTAAGTGAAAATGATCAGTTTGAGTGGTCATCATCAAAAAATGGCATGTTTGAGGTAGAATATCTATGCACTGACCTTTAAATTTAAGAATCATTTATTTTTTGCATTTAACATATAGTTTTTATATTAATTATTGATATATAATTTTTAATAAAATTTTCTGTCTTGAATTGGAGTGGTTTCTCTATTGTATTGTGTTGCAATAAATGATTGATTGCATTTTTCACATCAAGTGCTTGATGAAATGCCCTTTTGGCCTTTGTAAATGTGTTTTAGATTTAAAATGAAAGTTTGGGTTTCTTAAATGGGTTTTGAAGTGTGTTTCTAGTTTTCAAAGTGGCATGCATGTGGTTCTTTAAGAAATGGTTTAGCATGTGATGGTTGTGTGGGGCCCAATTGGCACTTTAAATAAAACGGTTTCATTGAAAACCCCTCCTTGGAATGGTTCCTCACCTTGTTGGTTGATGAAAGATGGGAGTTTCCTTATTTTGGGGCATCCCTTATGTAATGATGGTTTAAAAGTGAGGGACTTGTTCCTTAGGGTGACTCAGGGGTGACCTTATTGTGTGTGTTGATTGTGTGTGATGAATGTGATTGTGACTGGGTACTAGTTTGGCATTGTTGGCTCACCCCCTTTTTAATATGAACATGGTATCCTATCATAGTGAGATAATTCTTAGTGAACGATTGTTGCACTAGTATAGGTTATTTCACTAGCTAGTGGTCCCTAGCAGGGGGTTATTTTGTTATCATTTCTATGTGATTGGGTACCTCGGTCAGGCCAGGTAGGGCAATGATAGGGCATTTTGACCTTATGATGTCATTGGGTAGGGTATTCCTTTAGGATGAGTCACATGTATAGTATATTCTAGATTATTCATGATCTCCTAGGTTCTCTCGTGTTGTCTGGTACATAGATATTTTTGGAAGATAATTGAGATGCATGTACTAGTTGGTTACTCTTGTGTGGTTTTTTTCCATTGCCCATGTTGTATGTTTGTTGATATTGTTTCCTTACATAGTGTAGCTTCTTGTTGAAAGTGATAAAATGGTTTCAATTGTTTATGTATAAAGTTTTTGAAAAAAATTTATACTTTATTCCCCTATTTTTAGTGTAAACATCACCTCCTTTAAATTTTCAATGTCTGCTTCTTAAAAAGGGAATCTAGTTTTTAATTGAAAAGGGGAAATGGACCATGAGGTGTTTTAGAAAGAAAATGTGTGAAAACCTAGTTTTATACATTGTATTTAAAATTTGAAATTTATGGATATTTTATTTAAAGGAAATGAATATTATAATAGATTGTTTGGGAACACCTACTGAGTTTTAATACTCATGACTATATTTTATCTTTGTTTATAGATTCGGGTTCTGTTTCTTTCTCAAATTTGGTCACTGTAGCATGATGTTTGTTTGAGGTCGGTGGTGACCTGTAGGGTTACATGGAGGTATATATAGTTTTATTTTATTGTCACTTCTAGTTTTATTTTTCATTTTTCATTTTTTATTTATTTATCTATCTCTAATTTATGGGAAAAACCATTCCCAACTTTTTAATTTTTATTCCCAGCACTAGTTGTTGGCCCGTGGGGATCGGGAATGCCCTTCAGTCCATACTGTAGGCTATATCGGGTGATCGATCCGGGGTCGACCCAATTTGGTTCGTGAAAAAATGGTATCATAGGTGGGATTATTATTTAGGGTATCCAGTAATTGAAGATTAGGATTTTCCAGGATCAAGAGGTAGGTCATGGGTTGGTTCTTGATCACCACCACTCGTGACAAAACCTGAGTTACCAAGGATAGTTCAGGAATTGATTCATTGTCTTGTATTGGTTTGTTTTAGGATTGAGAGATGAAAATGGAGGAAATTCAGTGTCACGTCGTGATCTCACATGGAGTAGTAACCCGTGTGGAGTCTGATTGCACGTTTCAAGCTCCTTATAGTTGTTGATACTTTCTCTGGGCATCACTCACTTCCATGTCATCACGTTAAGCATGGCTACTAGTTCCTCGTTTCAGTGGTTTGGAGTAAGTTGTACTTCGTTGTGGTTTTGGTTGGTGTAGGTGTGTTTTTGAAAATGAAAAGGGGTTTTGAAATGAAAATGATTTCTTTAAAATGGATTTAAATTGGTGAAATGGGTTTTAAATGAAAAACTTATTGTTTGAAAATTTGGTACCTGTTTGGAATTAGTAAAGAAATGGTTTGGGTGTAACCTTGGGTTCTCCTTGTGAATGTTTTCACATGTGAGGTTATGTATGGAAATTTTTTGTTGGAACATATTGATGGAAGCATATGAACACATGTACAATGGTTCATAGGATACCATGGGTGAATTTTTAAAATTTAAAGGTTTTTTAAAATTGGTTTCTCTTTGGAGAGTGGATTTTTTTGTTGAAAATTGGTTTCATGTTCAAAAAATATCCTTGAAATAAGGTGATTTTGAAAAGGAAAATTATTTTATAAATTGAAATTTGGTTTAAAAATGGGTTTTTGGAAAATTTGTTTCTCTTTGAGGAGTGGATTTTGTTTGGGGAAAAGTGGTTTCATGTTTAGAAAATATCCTTGAAATAAGGTGTTTTTTCTAGGATATTTCTTTTGATTGTACTTCAATTTTATGTTGGATTTGGTATTTTGTTTCTCATGTTGTTTAAAAAATGCCACCTAGAAAGGTTTCCAAGATTTATAAGGAGTCACACCTAGTTTTTGGTTCTTCTCAAATTTTTCATGTCCTTCATAATGAACAATATTCTTTAGAGGAAGTGGAGTGACTTGAAGAGGTCAAGAGTGTCTCCAGGGTGTTGGAAACTCCCAAAACTGTTAGAGTGCATGGTCTATTGGGTCTGTTTGAAGGTCCATCTTTGGACAAATGGGATTTGTTTACCTCTCTATAATTTCAAGTCAGGATAATGTGGGGTGTTTTTAAGTCTATCTTTGTCCAATGTTTTATACCTGAGGATGTGAATATGAAGAAAAGGGAAGAGCTCGTAGGTATTAAAAATCCATGGGTCGGTGAAGGCCTATATTGAAAACTTTAAGGAACTAGTTTCCTTTTCTCTGAAGGTAGCTTCAAAGGATTTCATGAAGACTTATCTCTTCATTGAGGGTCTTCATCTAGAGATCAAGTAGTGGGCCCTCTCTTCTAAGGACCTTAGTTTCAAGAAGCTTGTAAATGAAGTGTTCCTAGCTAAGTTGGTTCCCAGAGCACAGAGGGTTGGTAATCTGATGCATCTCATCATTTATGAAGGTTCCCCATCTAGGGAGGAGCAGATTCCGGAGGAACCTGATCCTAAGGAGTTCTCCACATTGGTTCTAACTTCTAGTTCGTAAGACCACTTTTTGGTTTGTCATCAGTGTGGTCGATCCAGGCATTCAAATCTATCTTTTTGCATTCCTTTGAAAACTTGTCATCATTGTGGCCGTTTGGGTCACCTGGAAAAGTTCTATAAGAAACATTGCTTAAAGAATTTGATGTGATCGGAGGATTCCAGTGCCTAAATATGAGGTTGAAGATACTTCAGCCATCATATTTCTAGCCATGGGTCTCAGAGTGAAGCTTGTGCAGAGTCAGGATTTGATGAGGGTGTGTGAATCCTTGACCCAGTTTTGGTTTTCCATGTTGGGATGGAAATGTTTAATGTTTTCTTTCTCTTTTTTTCTTATTTTCATAAATTCATCGATCATTATAAATGTGTGATGGACTTGATCCATTGAAATTAAATTAGTTGTACCTATTTAAAAGTTACCCTTTTGAACCTTTTATTTTTCTTAACATGTGTTTCCCCTCATGTGGGTTGGTTCCGGTTTTGGTTTCAATTGTGCTCGCTTGGAGACATTTGGGTTTTTTAAAATGGGTGAAAAGTGGATCTTGTTTTTGTTAGATTTTAGTCAGAGTTTATTCTTGTGAGTTTTTCCCTAATATCAGGGGTTTGGTTGGTGTGAGAAAAATCATAGTTCAAATGTTGGGTTGTTTTTCTTGGGCTATAGAAGTTGGTTTGAATTGATTGGTAATTACCATGTTGGTCCCCCTCCCTAGGGTGGTATGTTTGGGTTTTAATTTCTATGCTAGTAGATTCCTTAAATTGGGGAGAACCCTCTTGTATTATCCCCTTGTTTTGGGTTATGGTTTCTTCTAGCTCAGTCGGGTGTGACTTGGGGAATAAATGGTCACCCTGGAATTCCTTGTTTCCTCTGGTTGTGTTCAGGCATGGACTCAATTTTTTATTAACTTTTGGCTTGGTGACTTTCTGGGGGTAGAAAATTTTTTTGGTTGGAATAATTGTCACACACCAACCTTTAAAATTATTTTATTTTAGTATTTGTTGGTTTTGAATATTTTTTTGTGGTTCAGGTTGAGTGTTGGTTTAAAATTTTAGAATTTTGGTAATTTTGGTGGGTTTCAAGCCAGTGCACGGGCACCGCACGGTTAGCGGCAATCGTGTGGTCGACCCAGGTGACTGTGTAGTTACCCAATATTTAAAATAAATAAAATTTTATGAAAATAAAATTTAAAGGATTTTTTAATAATAATAATAATAATAATAATATAATTATTAAAAAGATAAATGAGTATTATTATTATTTTTATTTTTATTTTTATTTTTATTATTATCAAAAAAAATTATTATTATTATTATTATTATTAAAATGGGTATTAATATTATTATAAATATTATTATTAATGATATTATTATTATTATTATTTTATTATTCTTTTGAAAACCCTAATCCCCTACCCTCACCCCTCTTGTGCATTCTCTACCCTCTCCCCTTACCCTTCCCTTGTGCAGCGTGAACCATCGGCGGCCCCTTCCTCCTCCCTGAACAACCTTCTGGTGCTGCCCCTACCTCCGGTGCCCGCTTTATCCCCTCTCCGGCTAGACCTCCTCCTTACACTTCCCCCTTGCATTTCACCTCCTCCTCGTACCGCCCCTATCTCCGGCGCGACACCCCCACTAACCGAGGGCCTCTGCCACCGCTCCTCCTTTCCCTCTAGTGGCCTCTTCTCCTTCTGTCGTGGTGCATGAGTCCCTCCAATAAGTCTTTCCCCCATTCTCCCTCAATTTATAGGGTTTTCCATGTGGGTTTTCTCATTTGGCCAAACCCTAAATCTAGGGTTGATGTGCGGTTCATTTTTCTTGGGTGTTAGGGTGTGAGGATCCTTGTTTGGAGCATATCCTTCCTTCATCAAGATTCTCATCTCATTCACACTCAACTGGTAGGTGTTTCAAATCCTTTTCTTTCCAATTCAATCCATATGATGATTGTGTGTTATTAATTAAATTTTAAAATATGATTCACAACTTTTTAGTGCATTTGGTTAAATTATTGTGATGTTTTCTTGATGATTTTATATACTAAAAATATCTTTCAAAGTGAAACTCATATTATTCCTATGTTTGGTTATGATAAATGTGTTTTATAAAGGGATTATTTAGCTTTATGGGTAAAATTTAAATGGTTGGGTGGTGTTTTCCCTTCGAAACATTTTAGAAAATTGATTCAATTATGAATTGGGTTTTTCTTGTAGAACATGGTGATTTATTTAAGCATGGTTTGAAACTTTTTTGGAAGGGATATTTTGGTTTATAAACTCTTATTGCATTTCGTAATTAAGAAAAATAGTTGGGTATGGGTTAAAGGAAGATTGGTGTTTCTGAATGTGATTTTTAAATGTTTCATGGATGTTAGGTGTTCCATTTTATGTTGGAACATCCATGGGTGCACTAGGTGCACACATGGATTTTCCCTCAAATGAAAATGGTGTTTCCAAAATGGTGTTTTCTTAAAATATTGGTTTCTTAAACAGTTTTTTGTTTTCTAAATAAAGTCAGTTCCTTTTGTGGTTTTTAAAATTGGTTTAAAGGGGAAATATAAAAATGGTATACTTGTTTGGAAATGCTTAGTGAAAAGGATATTTCACATTGTTTTGGGAAAATGGTTTTTGAATTGATTTTGGTAAATGCATCTAGGGTGTGCAAGACTTAAAGGCCCATTTGGCACTGCTCACTTTAAAATAGTGTTTCTTTAGACCATGATTTCTTGAATGGAACATTGGTTTCTAAATAATGTTGGTTCCTTTATTTTGAATTAATTTTATTTTAGGGATTTTTTTATTTTTTAGTTGTTGGTAATGTTTACAGAGTGTGTTGGACCTCACTATGGTGATTTTGGGTTGCAGGTGTTGAGAGTGCCTACATGTGCATGTATAGGATAATCCATATATATATATATGAACTCTTTGAATATATTCTCTCATGGAGTAGGGAATATGTGAAATAATTATAGGGGTATTTATATATATGTGTGTCTGTCTGTGTGTGTGTGTGTGAAAATGCATGTGTGTGTAAGTGCAAAGGGTCAGTTCGAGTGGTCGTCGTCAAAAAAGTGACATGTTTGAGGTAGGATCTCTATGCACTGACCTTTAAATTTAATAATTATTTATTTCATTCATTTAAAATATAGTTTTTATATTAATTATTGATATATAATTGTTATTAAAATTGTATGTCTTGAATTGGAGTGGTTTCTCTTTTGTAATGTGTTGTAATAAATGACTTGATTGAATTTTTCACATCAATTGTTTGATTAAATTACCTTTTGGACTTTGTAAATGTGTTTTAGATTTAAAATCCTAGTTTGGGTTTCTTAAATGGGTTTTGAAGTGTGTTTCTAGTTTTCAAAGTGGCTTGTGTTTGGTTCTTTAAGAAATGGTTTAGTATGTAATGGTTGTGTGAGGCCCGGTTGGAAATTTAAATAAAATGGTTTCATAGAAAAATCCTCCTTGGAATGGGCCCTTGCCTTGTTGGTTGAAAAAGGATGTTAGTTTCCTTGGTTTTGGGATTACCTTGTGTAATGATGGTTTAAAGTCGAGGGACTTATTCCTTGGGGAGACTCGGGGGTGAGCTTTTTTTGTGTATTGATTGTGTGTGATGAATGTGCTTGTGACTGGGTACTTGTTTGACATTGTTGGGTCACCGCCTTTTTATTCTGAACATGGAAACCTGACATAGTGAGTGAATTCTCAGCGAATGATTGTTGCATTAGTCCAGGTTATTTCACTATCTAGTGGACCATAGTAGTGGTTATTTTTTTATCATTTTTATGGGATTGGGCCCCTCAATCAGGCTAGGTAGGGCGACGATCAGGTGTTTGGGCGTTATTATGTCATCGGGTAGGGAATTACTTTGGGATGAGTCACATGTATAGTATGTTCTAGATTATTCACAAGCTCCTAGGTTCTCCCATGATGTCTAGTACTTAGCTATCTGTGGCAGATGATTGAGATGCATATACTAGTTGGTTACTCTTATGTGGTGTTTTTCCATTACCTTTTTTGTATGTTTTTTGATCTTGTTTCCTTGCGAAGTGTATCTTCTTTCTAAAAGTGATAAAATGATTTCAATTATTTATGGAAAAATATTTTGAAATTTTTTTACACTTCTGTCCTCCCTTTTTAGTGTAAAAATCACCTCCTTTAAATTACCAATGTCTACTTATTAAAAAGGGAATCTAGTTTTTAATTGAAAAAGGTAAATAGACCATGATTTCTTTTAAGAAGAAAATGTATTAAAACCTAATTTTATACATTGTATTTAAAAATTGAAATTTATTGGTCTTTTATTTAAAGTAAATTTATATGGTATTTTTTTTTAGCACACTTATTGAGTTTTAATACTCACGCCTATACTTTATCTTTATTTTTAGCTTCAGGTGTTTCTTCTTGCTCGGATTCATTCGTTATAGTGTAATATTGGTTTGACGTCAGTGGTGAACCATAGGGTTTACATGGAGGTATGTACAATTTTATTTTCTCTCCACTGCAAGTTTTTATTTTCATTGTTCCATTTTTATTTATTTATTTGTATTTCATTTATGGGCCAAATCATTCTCAACTATTTCATTTTGATGCATGGTGCTAGTTTTCAACTCGTGGGGATCGGGAATGCCCTTCGAGCCATGTCGTGGCCCGTCTCGGGTGACTGGTTCAGGGTAAACCTGGGTTGGTTTGTTAAAAATAATCATTCAAGATGAAATTAAAATAAATTGTACCATGCATAAATTTTATCTAATACATGGTTAATTACTTAAGTAAAATCCACTTAATATTAATAATATAATTAAATAAAAAGTGTTATTTTCACATAAAGATAAAAATCCCTCAAATCAAAATATTAAGTCAGTAATGTTATCCACTACTTAAGTTAAGATTGAACCATAGTTAAAAGTTCTTGACCATCCTGATTTAGGGTTCTTTTAATTATCAAGGAATTTTAGCTTTAGTTTTGAGTCGACTTAACCAAGTTTGCATCATGGTTAGAATTCTCAAATATGACTTGGTGTAATGAAGATGAAAGTGTTGAGGAAATCCTAGTTCGTGATTTCAGGATTGGGGAGTCCACTCAACTAATCAAGGTGTTGGGTGTTAAATACCATTGAGTGGATTTTTAGACCCAAGTCAAAGTTATAATAAGGAATATATGGATCATTTTCACTAGAATTTATATGAAATGGGATATTCTGAAACCAATGGTGAGAGATATTAGGTCTCAATAAAATACTGAGAGAATAAAAAGTTAAATTTATTATCTAATTTAGTAATCCATATAAGGTACTAAAAAAATATGATCTTATTTATTATAGAAATGGAAAACAATACGACTTTGACCATATCACTGTTATATATATTAGATAAGGATAACATTCTCATTGGGTTGAATTTTTATAAATGGTATAGGATCTTGCACATTATATTACACCATGAGTGGAAATTATATGTTCTAGAAACCCCTATTCCTAAAGTGTCTTGTAAATAGGATAGTGAAAAATAATTGTATATATACATGAAACATTTTGATGATGCCACATATGTTCAATGTTGCATGATATTGTTCATATCCAATTATCTTCTAAAGTAAATTGAGGATATGGATGTGCATAGAATCATTGCTCACCTTCATGATCCTTATCAAGATAAGGTGAGACAAGAGATATATGATATCTCAAATTTAAATAACTAGACCCCAGTAGCTTGTAGTTAGTGCCTTACTTTATTTCATTGGCATAAGATATAAGAAATTTCATCCCAAGTGACTAAATAGTTTAGTAGTCTTGATAAATTAGATGCATGCATGACTTTAAAATACATTTGAAAACTCAATTTGAAACATATTTTTTTCGAGAATAACTTTACTCCCTCTAGCATATCCTTGAATGACAATCATAGTACACTCATGGATTCTTGAGGAAAATAAAACATAAGAAAGGGGTTATATCAAATACTTAGTAAGGTTAAATTATAGTTTAAGATATTATGAATCAAAAATAATAATCAATATAGAAATTCAAATAACTAAATTCACCTACAATTTAATCAATAAAATGAAAAAAATTCACCTATAGAGTTTTTCATAGAGAAAATATTCTAGATTATAATTACTGAATTATTAATATAGGTAATTCTTAATTAACGGATGTCTTGTATCTGACACATGAAACTATACCATCAAGACCTTTCAAAATATGGTTTAAAACTACTGGGTACAAACCAATTAGGTTTGTCCGTCTTTATCTCTACTATCAAAACCTTTCACAAGACAGTCTAAAAACTACTAGGTACAAACCAATTAGGCTTTGCCAAATAATTTGTCTCATGATACCTACTGATGCATCAAGGGTATTTCATTAACCAATCCCCAACACATGTATTTCATGTCCAAAATATTCCTCATATATCAAATAATCGATTTAAAAAGATATTTTTAAATCAAAGTTTCATATACCACTTTGAAATATTTGAATCATAAGCCCCATAAAAGTAAATAATTATCAAATAAAACATTGAATACCACGAAGATAAAGTGATTCATGATATGATATATCAAATGGGTAGCATACCACACAAAATAAATAGTTGGTGAATAAGGAATATCTCATAGAAATAAAAGTGAGACAATAAAATCTCTTACCTTACGATTCCTTTAGTCGAACCTTCTTTAATATAATGGTTTTAAGCATGTTAATAACTTATATCATAACATTATTCAAAATTTTTATATCATATATGATCTTATTATATTGTTTTATCAACTTTTTGTTGATAATATTTTGTTATTACCCTTTTTTATGGTGTTAACATCTTCATTTTGTAATATGTTTTTCATCACGTTATGGAGATGATAGACCATACACACGCACGAATGACGATATCATTCCCTTAATGATTTAAATGAGAAATAATTTATGGTATTTTAATTTTTTTAGAATAAATATCATGTCATATTTATTATATATATCTATTATTTCCATCATTATACTCATCTAAGTAAAGTGGTGATGAAAAACAGATTACACCGTGGCGTGGAGACAGTAAGCTATACGTACGCACTCGCAATGATTTCATTTTTTGTGGGATGGATAAAAGGTGAAATATGATTATTTAATAAACATAATAGCATATCATAATATATATATATATAATTTATTAATTAATTTATAATGGAAGAAACACATGAAGAGGATTCATAAGAAGAAATAAATATGAAAAGGTCGATAAAGACGACTACCTATTATTCACCGAACATCTTTAATCTCTTATTAAGGGACCTAGAGTAGGTCTTTTTGAAAGATATAGATCTTTATAACATTTATAAGTATGTTGGTAAGAAAATTATTTAGGTTTTAATCTATCTAGATGGCTCAAATTGGTGTGAGTAAGTGATGGATGAGGTTCCCTTTTATAATTGAGGCGAGGGACACTTTTAGAAATCCTCAAAATATTAAAATATAATAAGGCTATTCTAGATCCAAATACTTCCAAATAGAATATAAATTAAGAGGTTAAGACAATTTATACTATATATTATCCATTTTTTTATTATTAAACATTTTTTTACTTTTAAATAATTTAATAAAATATTAATTCAATAAAATATCATTATTGTCAAATTTGATACTATTCATTTAATTTGGCTTCAAATACATTGAGAAAAAGTGTGAATTAAAATATAATGATTTAATTAATCTCTAATATATCATATAGATCTATAAAATTTATTATACACATTAAATAATCCCAAATAAATCAAAATAAACACTTTTAAAATCAATTATTTTATATTTCTGTTAATTAAAAAAATATTGTATTAGCATTGCAGAAGCATTTAAGGTAATTATATAATTTATAAAAATTAAATATAAATTTATATAATGAAAATAATTTTATTAATATAAAAATAGAAATATATATTCCCCCATATCTTGATTTTTCCCCTATGTGGACACATAAAATATATTAAATACAAAGAGAGTAACATTTTCTAACTATCTTTGATTTAAATAATATATAAGTTATTTTCATGGAAAAGTGTCCATTAAATAATTAAAATTAGATATTAAGGTGATAAGGGTTGAATAATATTCATCCAATAATGTTTTAAAAATTTTAGGTCATGGTTATACCCTTATCTTTTGGTTTTAACCCTTATTTAACCTCTTTGACTCTTACTGTGACAACAAGGATTTTAACTCCTTAAGGGTTAATATAGTTACTATAAAATTACAAAATACCCATAAATGGATCATTAATGAAATTTTTAACCTTATAAAAATCATTTTTCCTAATTTAATATTTTTAGTAATTTTATATCATTTAATAAAATATTATTTATTTTAAAATATCATTAATGTCTATTTTGACATTTTTCATTTCATTGACTTCTAAAAATATAAATAAAATAATATATATTCGAAAAAACTATTATAATACATCCCTAAAATGTCAATATCATCAATAAAATCCTTTTATGAAATGAATTATCTAAAATTATATTTATTTTAATATTTTTAATATCATTTATTTGATATTTTCATTAATTAAACAATTATTGCATCATCATTGTGCAAGTATTTAATGTAATTATTTATTCCCTAAAAATAATACTATTTATACTCGAACATATCCCCAAGATAACCCCATATTAAAATATTTAACTTGTCAAAAACAAAATTATTCCATCTATGACTTTTCTTTAAATTAAAATACAATAAATGGATTAAAGTCATCCAAGTTGATCTAAGAGCTCTTAAAATTGGCCCAAGGATGATTTTTTTTGAAAATAACTCTTCCAATAAAATTAGGACAAGTTTTATGGTAATTTTATAATATTTTTAATATTATTTTTACTCTGAATTACTTGATTTACCCTTAACTATGGTAATTAAAATTACTAATTTTACTATTTATATTGTCCAAAAATAAAAGGAACCTATTCACTAAATTTATACCTTTTATTCCAAATATGGAATCCATTTTTAAAAGTTAAAAATGTATAATTTGAGAAAATTAATTTAAATTTAATCCCACAGATGGGGTGAGAAAATAGGTTTTTAAAGTGAAAACGTGAAAAAGTTTGAAATGTTTTTATATCCACATTCAATATAAAAAAGATTAAAATTACATTAATTAAATTAATATATTTATTATTTATCTAATTTTACTTTAAAATCAATTTAAAATATAACATGACATTATAAATTATTTAGATTAAAATCCCATTTTCAATTAAAATGCAATATTTTTCACTATTCATCAAAAAATAAAATTTATCATAAAAATAAAAAAAAAATCTTTAAGATAATTTTGAAATTAAATTTTCAAAAATTAAGTTTATTTTTTCAAATATAATTTATAAATTTTTCAAAATTTAGTTTTAAAACAAGTGCGCCATTAAAAGTCGACAAAACTGCCTTTAGAAAAATATAGCTTTTATACATAAAATTGAATTTATTCTTATATTATGCTTCTAAAATCTATTTGGATGAATGTAAAAACATTATATTAAATATATAATATAAATTTCATAATTTATTTAATATTATTCATTCTCACCAATTTAATGGCTGGGTTATAATGGTCATGTTAAAATAATAATATTTAATTATATATCATTGTTCGTTTAAGTTTGGCGTTGTGTGAAATATGAGCTATCGAATAAATGAAATATATTTAAAAAAGAGACATATTGTAAAATCTTTGGGTGTTATATTATCCCCTCCTTTAATAAATTTCATCCTTATAATTTGAAATTGCAGTTCAAAAATAAAAGGTTTATATTTGAAAATTCCTTTGTGGGAAACCCACATCGGAAATAGGGTTAATAAAACATCCACTTAATAAGAGGGAAAAGAAAATCCAAAAGTCATAAAAATTTAGGATTTTAAATATGAGAACCTTAGCATAAAGTGGAAACATGTACATAGAAGATAAATCTAACTATCAATTTATAATGTAGAGTGATAGAGAACATGGTCATTAGAAAGTTAACCGTCACAAAACCATAAATTTTTTATTGGTTAATAGACCATTGATTCCTCATAAATAAAAGTAAAGAATAATGTTTTTGTTCCAAAATATTTTTCCTATATTTTAGGGACTCCTTTACTAATACTTGATATAATAAATTTATTTTATTACTTTCCATGTCATGAGAATAATCTCATCCTTTGGTTGTGCTTCGATCTATTTTCACTTCATTTCATACACTTGGAGATGGATATTCAAGATGAATTTTTATTCCCAAAGAACTTTTAATGAATCATAAGGTCCAAAAATATTTTCTTCATCCTATAAATTTTTACTAAAACAAAAAATCTTAGCACGTAGTATCCAATAAATCATGCTTTAACCTAGAACAATAATATCCAATGTTCAACTTAATCCATTCCAACCTTAAGACTCATCCAAAATATATTTATCCAAATTCGCAGTCCAAAAAAATTATAAGAAAGGTCACTAAATTTCCAAAATCAACTTAAAATTATATTCCCGAAACAACATAATGTATCTCTTATTGTTAAATACTAAATATTTGATCACCTTAAAAACCTTAATGAAAACTTTCAAGCTTCCAAATCCTTAAATAATAATTATTATAGTACAATCCTTATTTATTACATAATTATTATAATAAGTAAATTATTGAAAAAATAATCAAATAAAAAAATATTCAATCCAAGAATAATCACATTAATCATTCCTATTTTTCTGTGGTAAGATCATAAGTTTTACCATGATTCATTAGCTTCTTTTGAGGCATATTCCTTTGATTCTTGAGACATTGATTTGAATAGTGTCTCATATCCTTATAGTTAAAGCATTGTACATTGGAAACATTTATATTACCCTTGATTTTACAATAACAATAGTCTTTTTCTCTACACTTGTATCAAACTCCCATTCCTTTTAATCAAGTACAAGGGTTTTTCTTTCCACAATTTTCACATGTGGGAAAATACTTATTTTTCTTCTTTCCTTTATCCCTATTTTTCCCTGTTATACTCTTATTCTCATTATTCCCTTCGAATCCATGATACTTATAGAATTATTTATCTATCTCAATATCACATGATACTATTTCCTTATATGATAATAATTTTTGTAAGCATGTTTCCCTTCTGAATATTTTCTTAAACCCATAAAATAAATGATCATTATTACTCTTTGGATTATGTGTATTGATGTGGTTATCATTCCATCCACTAGGAGCCATTTCTAAAGGATGTCATACACTAGATTAGATCATAACATTATGAAAAATAATTTATAGTCTCATAACTAGTGGACCACAAAATAAAAAATAAAAATTTAGGTATTAATAATCTATAAATCATAAGCTTGGTTTCTTTGAGAATATTTCCAAAATTTTTCTTATGGTTTCATTTTTTAATCTTTGTTTTCCTAAATCTAGTTTCCAAGGTTTCTACTAACCTTTCTCTGATACCAACTATAAAGAATAAGACCCCAATAGCCTGAAGTCGGTACCTTACTTCATTTCATTGTCATAAGATACAATAAATTGCATCCCAAATGACTGAATAGTTTAGTATTCTTGGTAAACTAGATACATAAATGATTTTCAAAGACATTTAAAACTCAAATTAAAACATACTTTTTTTCAAGAATAACTTTATTCCCTCTAGCATATCCTTTCATAACAATCATATCGAACTTTATGGATTCCTAAGGAAAATAAAACATAACAAAGGGGTGAGCTAAAATGCTTAGTAAGGGTTAATTATAGCGGAACATATTATGAATAAACAAGAATAATTAATATGGAAATATAAATAACTAAATTCACATGCAATTTAATCAATAAACTAGAAACAAAATTCTTCCATAGATTTTGACATAGCAAAAATATCCAAGATGATAATTACTAAATTCTAAATGAAGTAAATGATTAACTAATGGATGCCATATATCTGAAACATGAACCACTACCTTCAAGACCTTTCATAATATAGTTTAAAACTACATGTTATAAACTAATTAGGTTTTTTCAACTTTATCTTTACTATCAAGACCTTTAACAAGATAGTCTAAAAACCACTTGGTATAAATGAATCAGGCTTAGACAACTGATTTGTCTCATGAGACCTATCGATGCATCAAGAGGCTTCCATTAACCAGTCCCCAACCCATGTATTTCATGTCCAAATCATTCCTCATATATCTAATAATTGATTTAAAAATATATTTTTAAATCAAAGTGTCACATACCGCTTTGAAATATTCGAATCATAAGCCTCATAAAAGTAAATAATTATCAAATGAAACAATTAATACAAATAATATAAATAGATTCATCATATGATATATCAAAGGGGTAGTACACCACACAAAATAAATAATTGGTTAATAAGGCATGTCTCATAGAAATAAAAGTGAGATGAGAAAAACCCTTACCTTATGATTCCTTTAGTTGAATGTGATTTAACCTCCTATATAATGGTTTTAAGCATGTTATTAAAATATATAAGAACTTTATTCATATTTATTATATCATATATTATCTTCTTCTATTATTTTATCACCTTTTTGTTGGTAATATTTTATTATTACCCTTGATTCGGGTGTTTACTACTTCATTTTATTATGCATGTTTTGTCATGAATGTATCGATTATTTTGTATAGACTATAGATAAAAAATATCCATAATAATTTTAATTTCATAAATATAATATTTAATAATTAAATATATTTTTATATCCATTATTGAATGTTTTATATGGAAAATGAATCGCATCGCATCATGGAGACGGTAGGTCGTACGTACGCACGAGCGACGGTATCATTCCCTCAATGAGTGAAAGGATAAGAAAGTGTATGGTATTTTAATTTTTACAAAATCAATATCATGTAATATTTATTATATATATACATTATACCAATAATTATACCCATCCAAGTAAAGTGGTGATGAAAAACTTATTACACCACAATGTCGAGATGGTAAGTCGTACGTATGCATGTGTGGTGCTTTCATTTTTTGTAGGACGGATAAAAGGTGAAATATGGTTGTTACATAGTCATAATAATGTCTTAGAATATATATTATACTATATTTATTACTTTATAATGGAAAAAAACATGAAGAGGAAGTAGAATAAGAAATAATCATGAAAGAGTCGATAAAGTCGATTACCTCTTCGTTAACAGACTTCCTTTAATCACTTCTTAAGGGACCTAGGGTAGGTATTTTTAAAATATAGGGACCTAAATAACTTTTATATATATTTAAGAAGATAAATTTTTAGGTTTTGATCAATATATATGGCTCAAATTAGTGTGAGGAAGTGAAGGAGGATGTGCTCTATTATAATTGAGTTGAGGGGAACTTTCAGAAATCCTCAAAATATTAAATTATAATAAAGATATTATAGATCCAAAGACTTTAAAATGACCTATAAATTAATATTGGAATAAATTTTCAACCATATATTATTCCTTTGTGATTATTTAACTTTTTTTATTTTTAAATAATTTAATAAAATATCATTATTATCAAATTTGATACTATTCATTTAATTTGACTTCAAATACATCAATAAAATGTATGAATTCTAATATAATTCTTTAAAACATCTATAATTTATATTATATATCTGTAAAATTTATTATGCACATTAAATTATCCCAAATATATCAAAATTAACACTTGTAAACTCAATTATTTTATTTTTCTGTTAATTATTGTATTAGCATTGCAGAAACATTTAAGGTAATTATATAATTTATAAAAATTAAATATAAATTTATATAATGAAAATATTTTTATTAAGATTAAAATAGACATATATTTTTGTTCATATCTTGATTTTTTCCCTATGTGGACACATAAAAGATATTAAATGCAAAGAGAGTGACATTTAGTAACTATTATTGATTTAAGTATTATATAAGTTAGTTTCATAGAAAATGGTCCATTAAACAAAATAAATTAGATATTAATTTTATAAGGATATAATAATCTTCATCCAATAATTTTTAACAAGTTTATTTCATGGTTATAACCTTATCTTTTGGTTTTAATCCTAATTTAACCCCTTTTACTCTAACTGTGTCAACACGGATTTTTACTCTTTGAGTGTTATATGGTTTCTATAAAATTACAAACAACCAATAAATGGATAATTGATGAAATTTTTAACCTTATAATAATAATTTGGATGAATTTAATATTTTTAGGAATTTTATATCATTTAATAAAATATTATTTATTTTAAAATATCGTTAATGTCTATTTTGACACTATTCATTACTTTGACTTTTAAAAATATCAATCAAAGAATATATCTTCTAAACAAATCTTGTAATAAATCCCTAAAATGTCAAGGTCATATATAAAATTCTTTTATGAAATTAACTATCTAAAATATTATTTATTTTAATATTTTTAATATCATTTATTTGATATTTCCATTAATTAAACAATTACTGCATCATCATTGTGCAAGCCTTAATGTAATTATTTATTCACTAAAATTTTTAAAAATTATCATGATGAATATAAATATTTTATATTTAAAAATAATTTATATTCTAACATATCCCCTAGTTAACCCTATATTAAAATATTTTACTTGTTAAAAACAAAAGTATGACATCTTTGACTTTTCTTTAAAATAAAATACTATAAATGGATTAAAGACATTCAAGTGGCTCCAAGAGCTCATAAAATAGGTATAAGGATGATTTTTTTTATAATCACTCATCCAAAAAAAATAAGACAAGTTTTTTGGGTAATTTTATAATATTTATAATATTATTTTTACTCTTAATTAACTGATTTACCCTTAACCGTGGTAATTAAAATTACTAAGTGTATTATTCATATTATCCAAAAATAAAAGTGACCTATTTAATAAATTTGTAAATTTTGATTCAAAATATGAGATATATTTTTCAAAATTCAAAACACATAATTTTCTAATAATTAATTAAAAATTAATCTCACAGATAGGGTGAGAAAACATGTTTTTAAAGTGAAAACATGCAAAGGTTTGAAATGTTTTTATATCCACATTAAATATAAAAAAATATTCCAATGACATTAATTGAATTAATAGATTTATTATTAATATAATTTTACTATAAAACCACTTTAAAATATAACTTAACATTATAAATTAATTAGATGAAAATTCATTTTTCAATTAAAATGTAATATTTTTTACTATTCATCAAAAAATGAAACTTGATAGAAAAATTCAAAAAAATTACCTTGAGCTAATTTTGAAATTAAAATTTAAAAAATGATTTATTTTTTTTCAAATATAATTTATAAAATTTTAAAAATTTATTTTTAAAATAAGTACACCATTAAAAGTCTTCAAAACAACCTTTAAAAAAATATAGTTTTTTATATGTAAAATTGGATTTATTCTTATCTTATATCTATCAAATATATTTTTATGAATGTAAAAACAATTTATTAAATATATAATATATAATTTTAATAATTTTGTTAATATTATTCATTCCCGTTAATTTAATGGCTAGGTTATAATGAACATGTTAAAAAATGATATTTAATTGTATATCATTATTCGTTTAAGCTTGGTGTTGTGTGAAACAAAAGCTATCGAAGAAATTGAATTTATTTAAAAGGATACATATTGTAAAATCTTGGGGTGTTACATCCAATACACTTTTCACATGAAAATTTGGATAATCGACACTAAATGGGACTTATATAGTCAAAATGATTTGCTATAGAGAGCGCTTGGTAATCTCAGGGCCATGCAGGTAGTGGTCAGTGACATTCTGGATCAAAGGGCTGTGATAGATCGAGGTAGTATGATTTCTTCTTGGTCTGATTTTATGATGGGTGACTTGGTATGTACAATGCTGGTCTTGGTGCAGTGGTCATCGGCAACAGCGGTTGTGGGGGTCAACATGCGTTGGCACTATTTGGGCATGGTGGATTAGATCTATTAGGGTTCTTACTATGAGGTAGTGGAGTATCCTCCATTTTGTGTTTTTATAAATTTTGGTCTTTTTGGCCTTCATCTTGGTCTTTAGTCCTCAATACCTCCAGAAAATCTTTTGTTTCTTTTTATGGTGTTTTTACAAGTGTGATATAGGGCCACTGAAATCTAGGCTTTGTGCCTCTGGGCCTTCATGCTTATAATGGGTTTTCCCTTAACCCATTTCAAAATGGTATTCTCTTTTTCTTTTTTTAATAAATTTGTTTATCCCCAACCTATTTGTATTAGGACATGGGGAATAAAAAACTCTTGGTCCTTATGGTGAATAAAAGGAAGAATAAGGCAAAGAGTGCTAAGATTCCTTCTATTTTTGAGGCCCCTAAGAATAGTCCTTCTAATAAAAGTAAAATAAAAATATAGGTGAATGAAAAGGACACAATATGTTTTTCATGTGACAAGAAGGGATGCTATAATCACTACACAAAGTTAAAGAAACAAGGGGGAGATTTAGGTGTGTTCATTATTGAGGGAAATCTTTCTATATCTAAAAATTGAGAATTAAATATAACATTTGGTACTCACATCTATATCCAAATACAAGAACCAAGAAGATTCTAAAATATTTCAAGAGGATATGTGTATCTTTGATTATCCAATATAGTGAGACTTTTTTTCTTGGATATAGGATGTCACCACCATTTTTTTCCAAGAGGGAAGGTCTTGTTTTTGAAAGATAGTTATTAAGTACTTTATGTTACCAAAAATATAATTTATATATCCTGAATATATGTATATGGTTTAATTTCAAATTTTGGAAATAAAATTTGTTTTATTAAGGGAGCATATGTTATAGTATGGCGCATTTAAATAACAACATTTATGTTTTATATTATTAAAACTAAGCGTTATCAATTGATAACGAATTAGGTTCACACGACTCACTTTACACTCAGATGTGGAATCACTACCTTAGTTATGTAAATGAGAAGTGATTTAAAACCCTATATCAAGATGGATATTTGGATTTTTTTGAACTAAATTCACTTGAAAAATGAATCACTTATTTAAAAAGAAAAATTAAAAATCCACCTTTTGGTGGGTATGTTGAAAAGGATATAGAGCTTCTAAAATCAGTCCACGCTAATGTGTGTGGACATTTTTACAATAGAATCTGGAGGTGGTTATTCTTAATTAATTACTTTTAATGGTGACTTAACTAAATATATGGATATGTTTACTTAATAAGGTATAATCTGAGTCCTTTGAGAGATTAAAATAATTGAATAATGAAGTAAATAATCAAAATGGTAAGAATATAGTGATGCTCTATATGATCAAGGTGGTGAGTATATTAACTAATAATTCATTGATTATTTATGGGAGTTTTAGATTATATTTAAACTTTCCTCCTTATCCACTAGAGTGAAATGGTTTTAATGAAATGAGTAATTTCACCTTTCCAAACATGGTAAGGTCAATGATCATTCATGTTGGTATTCTATTATCCTTTTGGGAATATGCCTTACAGAATGTGTTATAAACATTAAATCAAGTGCCAAAAAAATAATAAAATATAATTCCATTCGAGTTATAGAGTGGAAATAAACCCATGTTGTCATATACTCATGTATGGGTTTGTGAGGAGTTTTTTATGGATAATTATAGCAATAAACTATCATCCTAAGGCATGAAGTGTATCTTTATAAGTTATTATAAGGAAAATATGGAATATTTATTTTTAGACCCCTCATAAAATAAATTCACTATGGAAAACAATATATATTTATTGAAAGGGATCACATCTATAAAAGAGATATTGGAAGAAAGATTGAAATTGATGAAATTGATGCTCAAGATACACAAGTGTTGGTAAATGATCATATTACATGGGTCCTCATGGAATATATTGTTCATGAGATAGTATTACGACATAGGAGAACAAGAGAGGTTAGAGAACCATAATTATATGGTTTTCTAGTCATTAAAAATGGTGACTCGTTTTTGGTTGATAATAATGGTTCTCTTTCCTATAAGGAGGAAGTAAAGAGCTCAGTAGCAGTAAGATGGTAATAAGCCATGAATTCTAAGATGGATTCTATTGGGAAACAATCCCTTAAGGAATTGTATTGGTGTTTTTGTGGTGATTAGGTCTTTTGGTAAAGATAGATGACCATGATCCAGTATGGTTAGTTTTGTTGAAGTATATTTTTAAGGTGGCACAATTTCCCAATGTTTTCCAATTTTTTGTGCCTCAAAATCAGGATTTTTTTTATGGACAATGAAGGTTTTCCAAAAAGAATTTTTCTGAACATAGTTCGTGAACTTCAAAGTGTGGAGTTCACAGACCACATAGTAGCATAGATATGCTATGTAGACCGCAAAGAAGGTGCACAGAACGATGAAGGAAAATCAGAAAAGGGGGAGTTTCTACATAAAAGCACTATGTGGACCATGAAATAGATTACGCAAACTACATAGAGAAATCAATTCATGGGAGTCTCATCGTTTGATGGAGGCTCATAATTTGAGGAATTGAGGTTGTGATTTGAGGATCCACAAAGAGTTTTTGCTTGCGTATGACATATGTTGCCACAAAGGATTAAGGCTCTATGTGGGCCACATAGTAGTTCACGATGAAGGTTGTACCACACCATAGTTTTGGGTATTTATGATTAGTAGGTTTTGTAGGATTTATTTTCTTATATAAAGTACCTAATCACATCATAAACAAGAGATAATTTCATTAGAGATGTCATCGGTAGAAGAAATTTGGGGAAGTCTGAGGTAGTTTGTGAGGAAGGATTCTACAAAGAAGAAGAGTTCATAAGGGAGAATTCCAATAAGGACACAGTTCACGAGGATAGTTTTCCAAAGGGGTTTATAGGGCTTTGTATCTCACAAAGGAAAAGGTATTATAAAGTAGAGGTGGTCTGTGAAGCACCAAGGGTTCACAAAGCATCATCCAGTCATGAAGAAGAGGTCATCCATGAAGTAATCGTGCCACACGGGGGAAGGTAGTTCATGGAAGATGAAAGACAGTTCACAATGGGTGAAAGGAAGTTTTTGAAGGGACTAAAATAGTTCGAAAAAGAAATTTCCACAAACTAATAGTATGTGGAGAAGTGGATTTCATTTACCAGGTGAAAACAATACTTCAATAGAGAATCTACCTACAGTTGAAGATGCATTAATTTTTGTTAATGAAGGGACCTACATGTCCATAAATTGTGTGTGGATTATTTCCATAATAGTGAACAAAGAAGTAATAAGAATATGATAATTTCCATTAGAAATTATCCATTGAAAGAGAGTTAGGGAGTGACCCTTGGGAAAGTAGTGAGCTAACCCTAAACATTGTAAAGGCATTGAGTTTGGGCATATAAGTTATCTATCCAGAACCTTGATTTGGTAGTGAGCCTTCGTAATTTTGGTACATCAGCACATTGTCTTTGTATACTCCTTGGACATAGCCCACTGAGAGTGAACCAAGTAAAATCATTGTATACCATGCATGATTTCATTTATGTTCATACAATGCTATGGGAAAGGGATATAATTGTGTTTTGTTTAACAAAGAAACAAGATCCAAAAGGGATAGTTATTTTAATATTTCATAGAATAATTCACCCCCAAGGGTATTTAACCTAGTTGGGATAACATATTCTATATATCAGAACCAAGTATGGGTTCATGTAAACCCTTGATTTTATGTAATTCATGTTGGGTGTAGATGGGTATTTAATATAAAACTGGACATGGAAGGTAAATTGAGTACCTATAAAGCATGACTAGTGGCTAAAAGGGTTTAAATATAATTAATTAATTGACTATGATGAAACCTTTTCTATAGTATTCATTGTCATGACCCATCCCAGTGAGGCATGTTCCACGACTCCCCAAGCCCACCTCTAATAGGAAAGGGGCTGGTGACTAGCACCGAGTACGCATATCACTAACATGGGAGGAATATACTAAGTACCTGTATACAAAAACATATCTCCAAGCCCAAAAATACTGAAATGTAAAAAAATCACTATGGAAAAAAATTCATGCATACAACTAAACCCAACCAACAGATTACAATGGAAAGTAGTGTGAGGAAAGTAAAATGGTCCAGAATACAAGCCCACCAAAAGAAAGTGTCTGCAAACTACAAAGTCCAACCTATAAGCAATAAATAGGTACTAAAACTACTGATTGTAGCCATAGGAACACCTTGTCCTATAGGGAAGCTCAAAAATCTCAATCTGGTCCTGGTCCACCCCGGACTCTGTCAAAAGGTCACTTGTCTGCACAAGACATGACATGTGCGGGAAAAGTCTGCGTGGGGGTGATTGTAACAATACTCAATAGAGGACCCCAAAAACCAAAAATCAATAAAAAAAATTAAAGGTACAGTCATCTCTAAACAGTATATATATATATATATAACATATAACAAGATAACATATCCATATATACTCGAAACCTAAACCCATAGTCTAGAGGTAAGTCACAACAACCGCATACCCACGCTAGGGATTCAGTTCAAAGATTCCACGAAGCACTCATCTAGGAGAACTCAACCCACGAGTTCGATATCTCTGATGAATTTTGTCCGAGAATTAAGTTCATTGGGAACTTTCATGAGAGAGATAGACGCACTGATAGATCTAAAGATAGAGTAGATGCACTCATACCAGGATAACTCACTCCTGAGTGGGGAAAGATCACGATACAGAGATGAGGATCACTTCCAGTGTCTTGGAGTATACCATGACTCATCTAGATTCACCTAATAAGTAGAGGATCAGTGTCCTGTAGGATTGTTCATGTCGATACTTGACTCTACCTAGGGTCAAGAATGCGTATAGGATATTTCTTTGGGCCTCTTAGAGGGATTCTAACTCTATCTAGAAAGTCCTGATGAAGGGATCATACTCCTATGGGTGGAAATGATACCTGACCTTTAGGGGAATGAGAATAGGGGGAACTAACCCAAACAAAACTTTTCCAAGGAACAGTGGACAAGATGATCAATCCATGTACATAAAAGTACATGACGTGTATAAAGGTCATATGACATGTCCTATGACCCCGGGTACTACCCGTGTACAACGACCTGTGAAGAAGAGAATTTCATGTTGAAATATATATACATAGTGTGTAAGAACATGAAATTCCATGTCCAACTATCTGGGGGACTCTATGTATACATTGTTCGGGTTTCCATACATGACTTCAACCCGTGTTTTCCAACCCATATACCAGTACACAGGGTGACCAGCTTAACTGACCTGGCCTGGCTGTGTGGTGGAGTACATGTCGTGTACTCCACCCCATGTCCATGTATCATCTGATATACATGTAAAGTCCCACGTAAGTACTGACACACTATGTGACATTTTTCACACACTGTTTCATCTCTTCCTGCATCGATAAACCTTATTCACCGCTAAGTCGGACCCACACATTGTGTTATTCAGAGAACACGCCGTGTTCTTCATGATTTTACAAAACCCAATGTTCTTCATCAAGTGCTTCGGTAAATATTATATCTCTCGATTCATCCATCTGATCACCTTGAAACTCAGGGTTTTAGGTCTCATTGACACCTCAAAGTTGATTCTGTTGGTTTCGGGCCTCTGATCAACCCAAAAACATGTTTTAATCCACCTACACAAAGAACCGTTGAAGAAATACTTCTATCGAACTGAGTTGATTCGTCAGCCACCATTTTCATCGCACCTCCACTGGGTCATCATGATGTTGGATCTCTAATTTGGTATATTTTCATTGCGAAATGGATGTGTAATGATCTGTTGTTCATAACTCCGTGAAGAATGTGAATAACACGGGGTAAAAAGGGGAAGAATAAATAAACACAACGAATTGAGGGATGAAACTCCACCATCATTCATCATGGTGTTGATTATATCCTATTAGATGGATCAAATGGAGAAAAACAAATCAAATCAAATCATGCATGGATTAATTCCCCAAAATAAACCTGATAAAGGACCCTCCAACAATAATGAATGATTTGTGGGTCAACCTGCTTGTGGTTTGATCTGTGTTCATCATTTAAATCAAATAATGGGGAAAGTAATTGAAATAACAACCCCTAAATCGATCGTGAATGGAGAGGGATAGAATTCATCAATTGGGATTCGATCTTTCTGTGCAACAATCCATGTGTCTTCATTCATCATAGTTCATTAGGAATTCTTCGGGGTGGCCCTTCTCCAAAGTTCCAGAGGATTCCAGAGAAATTTTCTAGGGTTATGAGCCTAAAACTGGGATCTTGGTTATTTAAAACTATAGAACACGTCTCTACGTTATGGAAATGTTAAAATAAAATAAACTATTAAATTAATTTTATTTCCTTTAAAACGTCTAAAAACCAACTTCTGTTTCCAAATCAGGTCAATCGATGTTAGTCCTCTCCTAAATTAAATTAGATACTATGAATTAAATGGTTCCCTTGGATTTATGATTCGGGAACCCATTTAAAAGTTATTCCACTTTTGCAAGAAAATCGCTCGTGAATGCTATTTAAAAGTTTAATTTATTTCAAACATTTATTTTGGGAACTCCGGGCTTCAAAATCATATTTCGTCACAAAGACTGATCTCAAAATAATTCCATATAATTTTTAAAAATAATATATGTAAAATTTGATACATTAAATTATCCCCACCTTAGGTATTTTACATCCCCAAAAATCTAAAACAAAAGGCTGCTCAAACAGATGTGGGTACTGCACACGAATCTGAGCCTCCTACTCCCACGTGCTCTCCTGAATATTCTCATACTACCACCGAACACGCACAAGGGAATCGCTCGCCCATGAAGGATCCTCTCCTGTTGATCCTCGATCTCAACTGGGTACTCCACAAAGGTCGCTCCATCTTTGATGTCCAACTCTTCCCAATTGATGACCTGTGATGGGTCATGCACGTACCTACTCAGCTTTGACACATGGAAGACATCATGTACCCAGTGCAACTAAAGCAGTAGAGATAGGTGGTACACCACCTCGCCAACTCTTTTCAGTCTCTAAAAAGGGTCGATAAACCTCATAGACAACTTTTCGCCCTGGCCAAATCTCTACAACCCTCATCAAGGTGAGACCCAAAGGAAGACATGATCTCCCTATTCTAACTCCATAGGTCTCCACTGCCTATCAGTATAAGACTTTTTCTGGCTTTGTGCAGTCTTCATCTGCTCCTGGACAATTTTCACCTTTTTGTGGTGGCTCGCACCAACTCTAGACCCATGAGTGTTGACTCTCCAGGGTTAGTCCAGCAAAGCGGTGACCAAAAGGGTCTCCCATATAAATTTTTAAATGGTGTCATACCAATGATGGAGTGGTAGTTATTGTTGTATGTAAACTCCACTAGTGTTAGGTGGTCCTCCCAACTAAAACCAAAATCCAAGATACAGGCCCGAGACATATCCTCCAGAACCTAAATGGTTCTCTCTGTCTGACTATCTATCTGTGGATGGAACATTGTGTTCAAGCATAGTTGGGTCCCAAATGCCTCCTAAAATCCATTCTGCAACTATGATGTTCAACGATAATCACGATATTATACTATCACTGAAGGGAAACCATGAGGCCAAAAATCTCATGCACATAGAGGTGTCCCAACCTCTCTATAGAACTATTCTCTCTGATATCTAGAAAGTGGACCAACTTGGTGAGTCAGTCAATGATCACCTAGATGGAATCATGTCCCTTATACATTCATGGAAATCCCATCACAAAATCCATTGATATTTTATCCCACTTCCACTCAGGCACTTCCAGGGGTGAGATAACCCTGGTGACACCTGGTGCTTAGCCTTCACCTACTGGCACGTAAGGCACCGAGAAAAAAACTCGGTTATTTCCTTCTTCATACCTATCCACCAGAATTGACACTGGAGGTCCTAGTACATTTTCACCACTTTGAGATGTAGTATCAAAGGGGATGTATGAAACTCCCTTAGAACCTCCTCCCGCAATTCCATTGGCACAATTGTGCATCCTCTAAAAAGGAAGATGTGCTCCCCACCTTTCGAATATCCATTGGGAGCTTATCCTGTGGATAACTGATCACGTAAAGTATCGCAGTCAACTTCCCCTAGTTGTGCCTCCCTAACTCTCTGTAAGAGTGGAGGGGTGAAAACCATCGACTAGAGATAATATGAATCATCTCCATCCATGAAGGATAACGTTAGTGAGGCCAACTACTTTGATTCCTCACTTAGAACTTGTGAACTTGATCTCCTATTGAGATCATCTGCCACAACGTTCCCCTTCCCAGGAGTATAGACGATCTCGAAGTCATAATCCTGGAGGAACTATCGTCATCACCTCTACCTCAAATTCATATCATTCTTCGATAAGATTTACTTGAGGCTCTTGTGGTCAGAGTAGATGATAAATAGTTCACCCATCAGGTTGTGTCACCACATCCTCAATGCAAAGACTATCACTGCCAACTCAAGATCATGATTCACGTAGTTCTACTCATGCAGCCTTATCTGGAATGAAACATAAGTAATTACTGCATGTCTCTACATCAGGACACAGCCAAGCCTAGTCCATGATGCGTTCCAGAAAGCTACATACTCGACACCCTCTTATGGAAATCTCAATATTGGTGAGCTTTTCAAACTCTTCCTAAACTACTGGAAATCTTGCTAGCACTTCTCCATCCATATAAAAGGTTGTCCCTTTCAGGTAAAAGATTTCATCGGTGCTAATATCCAAGAGAAATCAGAGATAAATATCTGGTAGTATCCTGCCAACCCAAGGAAGCTCCGCACCTCTATCACACTCTGGGGTGGTTCCCATGCTAGCACCACCTCGACCTTGGCTGGGTCCATTGCTACTCCATCTACTGAGATAACATGTCCCAAAAAGTAGACCTCCTATATCAGGATGGGTGACCTTCTGGAAACTTTCCCAGGGTGTGTGTGAGTGAGGACAAAAACATACTAAAAAGGACATGTGTTTCCCTGTGGGGACAATCATTAGTCAGATGATTCGTTTGGGCACGTGGGTGGACCCCAGGGTGGGGACCACGTGTCTGTGAGGCAACCGGTGGTACTTGGCAGGCCAAGACCTGACTATCATGTTAATGTGGGGTGTTTGTGCTATCAGTGGGGCTTAGTTATTACATTTTTTATCAAAGGAGTAACCCATCCTTAAGTGTGTTGCACTGCTTGGGTTGAGATGTGGGTCCCACGTCGAGGATGTTGTGCTCTAAAAGAGGTGTGAATGTAACACCCCAGAATGATAAAGGGTTAAATGACTAAATGATATGACTCATGTTAACAAGGTACGCCTTCCTTTTTGAGATCCTACTAGATTATAACTCCATAGTTAAGCATGTTTATCCTGTAGTAGTGGTCAGGATGGGTGACCTTCTAGGAAGTTTCCTAGGGTGTGTGTGAGTGAGGAAAAAACATACTATAGAGGACATGTGTTGGCCTATGGGGACAATCATTAGTCAGATGATTCGTTCGGGCATGTGGGCAGGCCCTAGGGTGGGGACCATGTGATTGCGGGGAAATTGGTGGGGAACCTTAAGGAGGGGTATTTGTGACACCCCAGAATAATAAAAGGTTAAATAACTAAATGATATGACTCATGTCAACAATGTGCACCTTCCATTTCCATCTTTAAGTGTGGTCCACTACCTGGGTTAAGATGTAGATCCCACAACGAGGATGTTGTGCTCTAAAGGAGGTGTGAATGTAACGCCCCATAATGATAAAAGGTTAAATGAATAAATGATATGACTCATGTCAACAAGGTGAACCTTCCTTTTTAGAAGCCTGCCTGATTAGAACTTCATAGTTAAGTGTTCTTGGACTAGAGTAGTGATTAGGATGGGTGACCTTCTAGGAATTTTACCAGGGTGTGTGTGAGTGAGGAAAAAAGCATACTAGAAAGGACATTTGTTGGCCTGTGGAGACAATCATTAGTCAAATGATTCTTTCAGGTGTGTGGGTGGGCCCCAAGGTGGGGGACCATGTGTCTTTGGGGAAATTGGTGGTACCTGGCGGGCTAGGACCCGATGACCATGTTAAGGTGGGGTGTTTGTGCCACCCCAAAATAATAAAATGTTAAATGACTAAATGATATGACTCATGTCAACAATGTGTACCTTCCTTTTCGGGATCCTGCCTGATTAGAACTCCATAGTTAAGTGTGATTGTCCTAGAGTGGTGATCAGGATGGGTGACCTTCTGAGAAGTTTCCCAAGGTGTGTGTGAGTGAGGACAAAATCATACTAGAAAGTACATGTGTTGTCATGTGGGGACAGTCATTAGTCAGATGATTTGTTCGAGCATGTGGGTGGGCCCTAGGCTGGGGACCATGTGTATGCGGGGAAATTGGTGGTACCTTGATGGCCAAGACCTGACGACCATGTTAAGGTGGGGTGTTTGTGCTATCAGTGGGGCCCAGTTGTTACAGTCATGCTTAAATCCATTAGAATTTTTCTTTTCATAGAAACTTTCCATGACTATGAGATTTAGAAAATGTATGTAAAAATGGTTTTCTTTAATGGGGACCCTATGGAATATGTCTATATGACACAATCAAGAAGATTTTATGGATCTATGAAATTTCAATAAGTTATGAAAGTTTTATAGATCCATTTATGGATTTAAGAAAGTATCTAATTCATGGAATGGTTATTTTGATGACAATATAAAATATTTTGGCTTCATAAAGAACAAATGTGAGCCATGTGTTTAAAAGTGATTTAGTGGGGGGACAATCATTAGTCAGATGATTTGTTCGGGCATGTGGGTGGGCCCCAGGGTGGGGACTATGTGTCTGCAGGTAAATTGGTGGTACTTGGTAGGCTATAACCTGATGTACATGTTAAGGTGGGGTGTGTGTACTATCAATAGGGCCCAGTTGTTACAGTCATGCTTAAATCCTTTAGAATATTTCTTTTCATAAAAACTTTCCATGATTATGAGATTAAGAAAATGGATGTAAAAATGGTTTTCTTTAATGGGAACCCTATAGAAGATGTCTATATGACATAATTAGAAGATTTATGGATCTATAAAATTTCAATAAGGTATGAAAGTTGTATAGATCCATTTATGGATTTAAGAAAGTATCTAAGTCATGGAATGGTTATTTTGATGACAACATAAAATAATTTGGCTTCATAAAGAACAAATGTGATCCATGTGTTTACAAGTGATTTAGTGGGAGTTTGGTCATATTCTTAGTAGTATATATTGATGAAAAGTTACTTATTGTAAATGAAATACCATTATTACATTTGGATAAAGAGTGATTAAACAATTATTTCTCCATGAAGGAATTAGGTGATGTATTCTACATCCTTTTGATCAATAACATTCATGATAGATCCAAGAGGTTTTTTAGGATAAGTCAAGGTACATGAATTGAACAAATACTAAATAGATTCGGTATGGATCAATCCAAGAATGGATTGGTTCCTAAAAAGGATTGCACAGGGATGTGACCACACTGAGAGTGGGGTGAATCGGTGTGGTATGACTTTTGACCTATTAAAACTTGTATCCCTTTGTTTCCTCCTCGCTTATTTAGTAATTGGATTTGTCTCTTTATCTCTTCATATTATCTTTAGTCAGTGTGAATTTAGATGTTTAAAAGGAAATTATCATAAGTTGACACTAGGATTATTGATGAGGTTCTCCTCCCTAAGGATGACTAAGTCCCCAATGTATGGTAGTTCATATCCCATGAACATAAAAATTCATTCTTATCATCAAATAAATCACAAGTAAGGGTAGGGTCTTGAACTCATTATCCTAGAACCAACCAGGTGAAAGGAAAGTTTTGGGATTGTTTTCCATTTGTATAAAAAAATAAGTTTGTACTACCTTGATGAAATATCACCTATGAGTGTTTGAGTCCCTCCTTGACTATGTAGATTAATATTCTTCCTCTTCTGTAAAATTCATATGGTATTCCTAGATATTCATAAGACTTATACTATGTATGTTTATATTATAGGTTGGATACTCATAATCTTTGGCATCTGGTAGATCAATTATAGTATTCCACTCACAATATTATTCTTCTTTTTCTTTTCTCTCTTCTTCTTCATCACATGGAATGAATATTTTATATAAAACACTTTTTCTTCACTTACTCTCTATTATATTGTTCAAATATATGTTCTAATATGATAATTTTCTATTTTTAGAATAACGGTGTCAAACAAAAACTTTTATTTATCACCTGAACAAATATATATTCACAAGAGAATAAATGTGAGTATTATTACCATTAAATTATCTCATGTTTAATATGTTAGGTTCTCCTTCATTATATTTTATTATATTTTTATTTAGACTCTCATAAATCCCTCCATTTAAGACTAAATTTATCTCCTGTAAATAATCCTAAAAACTTAGTCTTCAATCCTCATTTACTCATCATAAAATCATATCTCAATTGAATCTCGTGAATACCCAATAATAAACATTCCTCAATACTCATCTAGCCTCGATCTTCAATTCTAAAATAAATCATTGTAGTTATTCGCTATAAACGTACCTATAAACTCAACATTAAATTTATTACAATAATTAAATATTATTGTAACATTCACTAATTTATTTATTACAAATACATCATTTGTATTTATGTATTTACATTTTCATGTGATAATGCATTGTAAACAGACATGTTTTGAATCCATTAATCTTTGTACATAAAATCTCTAAGAATCCAACATGAAATGATATCTTCAGAATAACCCAAATATCATCATAATTAATTCCACATTTATCTCTACTAGTAAATATAGTATTCATTTAAATATTTATAACCACATATGATAATCTGGTATGGATGAAATATTGAATATAAATGAATATGAATATATGAATATGTGATCATGGAAGCTCCTCCTTAGAAATATTTCAATGATAACATTATTTAAGAGTGGTATACTCGATATTATATTCCTCTTTTATTCTTCATATGCTTCAGATCAAGATTCCCAAAATATGAAAACCATCCATGAATATGTGCAGTTAACCATGTTTTCATAATAATATTATCATATTCATGTCACTATAGGTGTGGATTTATCCTCAAATAGAGATCATGAGTTCTTCATATTCTCAATTAATTCACTACATGATTCATGAATAATAGTTCCTAATACAACTCAGTCTCCAAAATTTCATTCTAAATGGTTGCATGAATTCCAAACATGTTATAAACTCAACTTACCTGGTGGATCTCTCGATTGATCTTGACACATATCTATACATTACAGATTTATTTATCTTCAAATGAACTTATCTACACTATTCTTGTGTTAGTGGGATTCATACTCATGGAAGATCATGTTCTAGATTCAAGATAAGCATGAACCTGGGAAAACTTTATTTTTATTTAATCTATAATCATACACTTCTATAAAACTCAGATTCACTAAATATTTATTAAATGCAGTCTTAATCCATTCTTCTCATTCTTCTTCTTCTTCACGTGATAAAGAACATGAAAAATCATTTTATTATTCTTGCAATAGCATTGTATAGTTCCTCTATTTTTTACTACATAACATGTGGTTGATCAACATGGTCATTAATAAATAAACTCATTTTTTGATATTTTTTCACATTTTAGCTCAATCTCTCACACAGTTGAACAAAGGTAGAATGTTAAATCCATACTTCACTTCATGAAATAACTTCATAATATGTAAGATCTATATAATCCATCCTTATGAATATAAAATATTAACACTTATAGAAGGTACATAGAACCATGGTCAATCAATCTCATCACATGGAAGATCCTTACATTCATGGAAGATTTGTGTGTTCTTTACAAAAAAGATTCACCTTTCATGAGGATGCTCATGGAAGCTCCACTTTATATTACAGAAACTAATTTTCATCATGAGTTCAACTTTTTTGATAGATCACGGTAGATTTTATTCTATTATTGTGAAAGAACCTTATAGTTTTCTGAGCTCAACTACCATGGTAGATCATAATTCACTTCATGCGGTCATTTCTAAATCATGGTTGATGCACACATGTCATGCAATAGATTAATATCATATTGCGTAGTAGATCATATATTCTTTGGTTTGTTTCATATATAAATCCACATGGTCAATTTGGGGTAACCATAATCTTGAAGGCCCAAGATTGAGAAGGGTCAATAGTACTTGGCCCAATTTCAAGTGTGATAACCCGTGGATTTAAATGATGAATAGTACCATGCTTTAGGATGTCCCATATTAAATTATTTTTTATCATGTAGATCCTTAATATACCTCAACACTTACTTCAGTAGCTTGAAATCTATATAACTGGGGATCATCTCCCGGACATGCTACTCACACAGCAGCACACGTTGTTGTGCCACCCTACATGGTGGTTCCTGCTCTATATGTGTGTTGTTCACATGTTATGCATTCACTTGTTCATTTTATGCCTCCATTATAAAATTTCTTGGCTAGAAATTCCACTTGGCTTGGTCATTGTGGTTTGGGAGCCCACCTAAATAGTAGATGGGCCCGATCCTATGGTTGGTCCAAGAAAGCCCATGTTTTTTATAAATCCCAACATTAAAAAACTAAAATATTTTTAAGTATGAAGTGTAAATTCTATATTATAATTCCAATGATATCCTTATTCAACATGTTTCATCCAATAATATTTCAATACTTTATGATTTACAAGGATAGAACACCTCAACTCATTAAAATGCTTCTTTTCCAAGTATGGATCAATTTCCAAGAATATCCATTAGAATCAACTCACATTTTCCCTTTTATCATTTGAATTAGGACAAGTAACTTCAATATCAAAGATTCAATTATTCACTTGAATTCTCATTTATCATTTAAAATTCACAATATATTTTCATATTTCCTTAGCTTGAGAACTTATTCTTCATAATGCTTGGGTTATCCAAAACCACCTTACAAGAACTTATTCCCTATTTTGATTCTTCTTCACCATATTGACATACAATATTCCATGTACATTGACAAAAAATATTACACACACAAAGTGGGCTAAAAAATATCCCCCTTTGTATTTTTTGTTAATTCCACTAGGAAAATTCCATGTCAATATGTTCATGTAATTTATACATTTTATTTTTTCTTCTCCCCCAATTTCTCATTAACATTTTCATTTTATTTTATATCCCTTATTAATAACAAATAAAAATATTTCTATAATAGTGGTTGGTATCAATTCATTCTTAGTAATGTACCATTTTTTATCTCACTCAAAATCTACATGATTCATGGTCGGTGTATAAAAATGAGGGTTTGAGTTAGAAAAAAAAATATTTCCATTTCAAAGTTGAAAATTATACCAACTAAGAATGAATTGATACCAACCACTCTTATAGAGTGGTTGGTATCAATTCATTCTTATTAATGTACCATTTTTTATCCCACTCAAATTCTACATGATTCATGATTGGTGTATAAAAATTAGGGTTTGAGTTAGAAAAAAAATATTTCCATTTCAAAGCTGAAAATTTTACCAACTTATACTTATTACCATTTTCTAATTCTTTCCCTCAGAGTCTGTTAACATGTATTCTGTTTGAAACATATTTATGTAAATTGATTCAAATATTTCCATATATTATCAATATGAATTCCATACACCACATAGCACATAGATTAAAAACATTCAAGTACAACCAATATGTTTCATTTCATATAGCCTTGGAACTTCAAAAAAATATCTTCATTTTATTATCATTAATTAAAATTATTTTCTCCCCCTTAATGTTAGGATAAATTATTGAAATTCAAGGATGATTGAATATCAAGACTTAACTTTTAATGAATAACTCACAAGAACTTTCCATAAAATATATTTTCTTTAATTATAAAGGTTTGGAAGCTTCTCAAGAAACTCCCCCTCTTGGGATACTCTCCTTCTTCAAATCATCAAATTAGATATTTTCTTCAAACAAAATTATATGATAATTGATTGATAAATTATACCAAGATGGGATATTTTTAGATCTGGAATATTTATTCTAGATTACTTTTATTTAGTTCTCCATTTGATAAATAGCTTCATCTTCAATTACATGCATCATTAACACAAAAATACAATACAAATGATATGGGAATAAAGTGAAACCTCATTATGTCATCAGTGAGAGAAACAAGGTTGGGACTTTTTCTCAACCATGAAACTCTTATCTTTTTTGATATGGCCTTCATATATTTCTACATGCATACATATCTATGTTTCTAAATAGTCTTTATTCTCATAGGTAGTTTTGTTTTATCCTTATGTGGGATCTTTCTTTTGACATGATCCATCAAGGAACATGTATCAATCGGTAGATTCTTTATATTCTTCATGATTTCTTCTTGGGATGGCATGATTTTTATACAATAATTTTATTTGTGTCTAGCCAACTTACACCTCCCACACATAAATTCATAAATTTTATGGTCATAATTTTTTAACAACGTCTCATGAAATTAATTTTCTTTAAGTGGATTCTTTTTCTTGAATTTAGATTTTAATTTATCTTTTTCTTCAACCTTTTATGATGATCTTTTTAGGTCACATAGCCAAATAACTGACAATATTTGGGAATTTGTAACTTTGGACTGGTTTTTCCACATGGAATATCAAGAATTTCTTCTATCATACCAATCCACTTATTTATTTCTTTTATTGACTCGTTCCTTTGTTACTTAAGATAGGTTCCATAAAATTTGTATTCCATGGCTTGTTTTCATAAGTCCACTGTGTGTCCACTTTTTAAAAAAAATAGATTCTCCCATTTAGTATTTTTTTCCCTTATACTTATTAGGTGTGCTTGATTTTATATTTTTCTTCTTATTTTCTCCTAAGTAAAACTAATTGGCCTTCTTTATTGACTTTATGTGGGATTTCTTTTCAACATCTTTCTCTTTTCCCAAGACAGGAATTCTTTTTTTTGGATCTTATGGTCCACCTTATTTGTTATATTTGTATGTTTTAATTAATTATACCTACATGTTTCTTCACTATGGCCACTACCATTGAAAATACCATAGAGATCTCCAAGATTTTGAAATTTGTTTGTGAATGACAAATTTTTTTCATTTTCCTTAAGGTATTTTATTCACCAAAACTTTTCTCCCCCTTGATGTAGGATTTATTTTTACTTTATGAGTTGACATATTATCCCAAAAATAAATAGCCTTGTTCCCAAAATTTTAACATCACCATAAATACCCCACAAATCTTGATGTTTTTCTATGTGAATAAATCTATCCAAAATTTCATGTCTGCTGTTTTTTTACTATATTTTTCACTAAATTGGAATTTTTAGGGTAACATATCCTTATAAATATTATTTCATCCACCCTAGATGTTATGGTGGATTCCTCACCATTTTTATTTACCCACAATTGTTTATATTTTGATTTTAAACATTCACCATTCAAGAAAAAAAAATGAATACAAACATTATTTTTAGAAATAGATAATACGTTTTATTTTGAGGTCATTATATATTGATTAGTAGATGATGTCAGTATTTTATTTCCACTATATAGAGGAATTTTAGCATAATATTCCTACTTTGTATCTTTTTTGGCAGTATCTTTCCTTCTAATGTTTTTTGATGACATGGATTAGAAAATTTCTAGATTCTTTAATTTAATTTAAAGATCCAAGCATTTATTATTGAGAATGTATTTTTCATTATCCATTATCTTTATTTTGTCTTAATTGTATTTCTCAATTTTATGAACCACATCATCATTCATTTTATTCTTCTCTTGTATTAAGTTGTCAAGTTTCTTGATCTTATTGTCCTTGAATTCCAATTGAACATTTTTTACTTCAATGATTGACTTTTTATTTTCATCTAGTGCATGGAGATCTTCTTTTAGGATCTAAATGGCCTGATATTTCTTTAGGATTACCTCAATACAATACTTTCTAACTCTATAGCATGCTACTTCATTCTCCATGATTCTTGTACTTTTGATATTACACTATTTATTGATATATACACACATCATCTCCTTTTATTTTATTTCTATCTCTCTCTATCTTTTTTCAACATCATCTTCAAGATGATTGATCTTCTTCAAAAAATCATATTGAGAATTTGTACTATAATATTTCCTATTTTTCTTTGGTTCTTTAATTAGATAGTCTTAAAAAACATATCTGATAGATCTTCATCAGTTTCTGAGGTAGAAAAGTTGTTCATTTCCTTGGTAGTAGTTTGAAATACCAGTTCATATTCTTCCATGTAGGAATTATCTTTTATATAATCAAATCATGGGAAAACATATTCGTATTCCTCTTATCATAATAGTTACACTTTCTTTATTCTCCTAGACTCCTTCATCCATATATTTTTTTAAGTTTTAGTAGAAATGAAAATCTGATCAGTAGTAGATATAATTCCACCAAGATTATATTTCATGTTGTTATATGAAGAGAACTTCAAAGATAATAGATAATCTAACAGAGATAAAATTGTTTCTCTAATACCAATTGAAAGGATCACATGGTTATGTGACCACACTGAGAGGGGGTGAATCTATGTGGGGTGACTTTTGACCTATTAAAACTTTTATCCCTTTTTTACCTCCCACTTGTTTAGTGATTGGATTTATCTCTCTCTCTCTCTATCTATCTTATCTTGAGTCAATATGAATGAAGATGTAAAATAAGAAAAAATCACAAGATAACTCAAAGATTTTTGATGAGGTATGCCTCCCTTAGGATAACTACGTCCCCAGTGTGTGGTGTTTTTTATCCCACACATGCACAGATTTATTCTTATCATCAAAGAAATCACAAGCAAGGGTATAGACTTGAACTCATTATCTTGGAACCAACCAAGTACAAGGAAATTTTGGGGATTATTGTCCCTTTGTACAATAAAAAAATCTTTCACTGCCATAAATAAATATTACCCAAGAATACTTGAGTCCCACTTAGACTATATAAATTGATCTTCTTCCTCTTCTATAGCAATCTGATTGGATGCCTTGATATTCATCATAATTCTACAATATGTGTTTGTATTGTAGGCTAGATAATTATAATCTTCAGCCTATGGTAGATTGTTTATAGTATGCCACCCACAATATATTTTTTTCTTATTTTTATTTATCTTATTCTTTAGTTTATGGAATGTATCTTCTCTATGCAACATTGTATTTTCAGTTTATCACACTTCAATACATTAAAGTTTTCAATAGATTCTATATTGAATCTATGTCTTGATATAATAATTTTCTATTTTCAGAATAACAATGTTGAAAAATAACTTTATTAATCACTAGAATGGATATATATTCAAAGAAGATTAAATTTGAATATTATTCTCATTAAATTATATCATATTTAATATTAAAGGTTATTCTTCATTGTCTTCAATTATATTTTCATTTATACTCTCGTAAATACCTCCATTTAATACTCAATTGATATTATATAAATACTCCTAAAAACATAGTATTTAATTCTCATTTACTCATCATAAAATAATATCTCAATTGAATCTTTTAAATATCAAGAATTAAAATTTACTCAATATTCCACTATTCTCAATCTTTAATTCTAAAATAAATAATTTCAATTATTCATTATAAATACATATGTAAACTCAGTATTTAATTTCTTATGATAATTAAATATGATCATAACCTTATCTCATTTATTTCTTCCAAATATATATTGCATATTTATTTCTTCACATCTATATCTGATAATAAAGTGTAATAATTCTTTACTATTTGTACATAAACTCTCCTAGAATCCAGTATAGAATAATATATTTAGAATAACTCAAACTTCATCATAATCAATTCCTTATTTATCACTATCAGTAAATATTTCATTCATTTAAATATTTATAAGCACATATGATACCATGGAATGGATTAAACAATAAATATTCATAAATATGCATATATGTATATGTGATCATGGAATATCCTCTGTAACAACTCGTGTCATTATAGGTTATGAATTTCATATGGAATCTTGATTTTTCATCTGTTGGATGAATCATTCAGATAATTGGGTGTTGAAACAAGATTATTCTTGTTTAAAAATCTTAAAGAGGTGTTTATAGGCTTAGAAGGAAGCCTGGTGAGTGACTTAGATCTCTAGAGAAGGATGGATGAATGGTCAAGGAAAGTCAGGCTGTAGTAGTAGCACTGGCCAACTGGTGCTAGGACACCAGCTATCTAGTGGTCTGGTAAGTAGTCTAAAATCCCTTCTAGGATCACTAGCCAGTTGGTGAGCTTAGGGTAGCTATCCAATGGGTCGCGTTGGGTAGCCTTTTAATTAAGGTCTTTTGTGTCTTTTTTCCCTTATCCCCCCTTAGGATTAATCTTAATTGCTCAGTTTTTGGAGATACATTTAGCTAGTCTCTCCTATTATCCTCCCCCCATGAGTCTCCCTTGATATGAGGTGGATCTTGATAAAATTCATTGGAAAATACAAGGGAGGTCATCTGTTCTTATTAGATGTTTACTCCCTATTCCTCATTTAGTGGTGGATCGTTGATCTATTAGTTGTGGATGATTCCCCTTTGTAATTATTATCCCATGAGAACCCTTTATGTATCAATTCTTATTAATCCTTTATCATCTTTATCATCTACTGATATTTAAAATGATTTTGATTATAGAATAGATGAAAATTCAACCAATCTTGGTGGAATTTTCCAAGAATGATGGGGATTTCAATTGGCATGACTAGAGGATGGCCCGCGATGATGAACGTGTGTCATTGATTGAATTTTAGTTAAAAGTGTTTCCCTTACTATTTTTATTCTATGGTTTTTTTTCAAATTAAGTTGAACCATCCATCATATCATAGAATTGAATTGTATATTTTTCATTCCTTAGGTTTGGGAGTGTGATGAAAGTGGCCCAAACTCTGTTGGATGACATTGAAACTATGGTACATCACCCAATTCAATTATCCTATATATTTAAATTTAATTATATTAAATTTTAATTTGATTTATTATCATGTGATAGGAATTTTTTCTAGGATGATATTGTAAGAGCATTGCAGACCTTCTTGGGTGGTTGGCTAGGGTTTCGACTAAGTGGTGATATCAGTAAGTCTTTCATAAAATATGAATTCCCCTTTCATTGTGATTTTATTGGTAATCATTTAAATAATTATAATTTAGTTATAATTAATGAAATTGGAATGTTCTACATGAGTTAGGAACTCATGAAAATTGATGAGGGTCGTATAGTCTCTGATGGCTCAGACAAATCTATTGGGATTTTCTTGGATGGGATTTGACACCATTTTTAGGTAGGTAGTATTGTTTACTCTACCTAATAGTAATATTCATAGTTTATTGGAATTTTATATGAGGTTTTTCACTTGGGGTGAATGGCCCTTAATTAATAATCATGTTATGGATGATAGGTAGTGCTTAATTAGTTTAATGAAATCAAGTCTTAACTAATTAAAGTAAATATAACAAAATATAACTAAAAAAATACCAAGGTCAATGATGGACCCTTGTGCACTCTCATGATGTTATATTCCAATGTTAGAGGATTTATCACTAATGTTTTCCTTAGATTACATGGACCCCTTAGGTGTGTGATTATGCTACATGATACTTAGAGGCCATGAAACCCATGTATATCCTTAGAAACACTTATTTAACAAGTTATTCATGATTTAGTTTGTGTAAGGTGTATCTTTATACCTTTACATGGTTTTAGATTGTGTGTTCCTTGTTATGTTTTTTATTACTTATGTAATATTTCATAGCCTGTGGAATTAATTTTTTTATATATTGTTCCTTGTTATGTTATACCTTATATGTGGTTTTGTGCATGGTTATTGGAATATTTTTTCAGTGTTCAGGTTGGTATGTGGCCCTAAAAACTTATTTGATTCCTTATAGGGTGAGTATAGATTACATGACTCATTGTTAATGGATCTGTGTGGGATGGTTAGCACCTTATATTGGCACATCCCATAGGAATGTCATATACCATTGTAAGAGTTTCCATATATGTTGGTATGACCTACTATGTGGAACATCCTTTCATATGAGATAGATTCCATTATTTGGGTGTACCAAGTGTGTGTACCATCACAAGAGAGTAGGTAACCATGATTCATGGGTGTTTATTGTTCTTAAAGGAAACTTATTCCTTAAAGGCAGAATGTGTATTTCCCTAAAGGTGGGCATGGAGTTATTCCTTGAAGGTGGAGCAAGCATTTTCTTAAAGGAGGATGGAGTTACATAAGATGATTTAATTTAGGTGATGACTACTTATGTCATTATTTTGGCATGGATCCAAAGAAGGTAAGTCTAGGGTTCATGGAAGGTTGGTTAGCACATGGATGCTCAGTATATGGTTGATCTTTTTTCTTTTGAATCGGTGATTATTTTTTGTTCTTGCATAGTTTAAGTATTACCTGTATAATTTTATTTTTATGTGTATCACTTGAATGCACCTTGAATTGTACTAGTTAGGTATTGGACTGCATTGGTGGTGCTAGACTGAGTTTTACTCACACATTTCTCAAGCGGCCATGGCACTTGGGTTCTCGAACATCCCTCACTTATTTTAGGTTCAGGTCCGGATGAAGCTTGAGTTTGATCATTTAGTAAGATTGCTCTCTATGAATCAGTAGACTGGGATGAGTAGATACTTGGGGTTCGGTGTAGAGACTCTTTATACTTTTTTTCTTTTACTATCTTATATATGTGATTATCCTGGTGGTAAATCAATTTCCTTTTATTTATAACTGATTGTTTGAGTTTGTTGTTTTTGAATTCATCCATTACAGATAGTGTATTTATTGGTTTTCATATACTCTATTTGATTATAGTTACATGTTTGGTTATTTATCTATTATTATGCACTTTGACTGAGGTTATAGTCTCCCTGAGATTTTACATTAAACATTCACTATAAGTCAATAGCCTCTAGAATATGAGGAGGTATGCCTGATGACATGTGTCACTCGGGTTCAAACCTTGTGACTTGATTTTAGGTGTTAAAAAATGGTATCAAGTTAGTTTCTTTTCTGATTTTGGGAGTTCGTAGATAGGATACATAGAAATGTATTGGATATTGTGATTAAACTCACTCTCGTGTGTTGTGAACACCTTTCTTAAGGGAAGCTCAAGTTACTAGGGCTTGGGATTAATGTTTATGGTTTTCACTGTTATGGTTATATGATTTCACCTTGTGTGAAACACATATATTTTGAGGTTTTTAATTTCATATGGATTTGAATCTTGTTCGTATTGGAAATAGGTTTCACGTGCGTCATATTTTTTATGTAGGGTTCACATGATATATATGTTTCTTGTGTGTGATTGTACTAATGAAGGAGGAATTAGCTTCTTAGGTTTCAAAAAATTATAATTTGTTTTCATATATGAGTTATTGGTGACATTTTACTTGTATGAACCCCTATTCATGTTTACTTCTGATGGAAGGTCATGTGAGACTATGGTGTGGTGAATCTAGATAGTGATGGTAATGATGATGCATCCCCTCTATTCATGGAAGGTGTGATGAACCTTAGTAGGTCATTTTCAAGCATGAGTTTCCATGGTAAATAATATTTTGTGAGTATTAATAGATTCTTTCAATTAATTAAGGTTTTAGCTATAGTTAAAGTGGAGTTATCTGTGTAGCTCCTAGTGGTTTTTTATTTAACTAAAATAGGAATTTGTGGCCTTAACGTGGATGGTCTAGGGTGAAACCATCATGTGATGTCTATAGAGATGTACTCATGGGATATCTATAGATATGTATATAGATGAATTTTCATGAATTATGACCCTTATTTATACCTTATTGTGGGTTAAATGGAAAATTCTTATGGCCTTAGAGATGTGACTCTGGTTATTGGTGAGTCGGTGCCTTGTGTTGTGTATTGGTAACCCAAGTAGGGATATTTCTTTATGAAGGGATAGTTCAATTTAATAGAGCCTTAGAGGAATATTATATTTATGGAAGTTAAATGTTAATGTGAGTAACCTTTATAAGTCTTATAGAATGTTCATTTTAATTTCCTTTAAACCTTGTAATATAGAGCACCTTGAGTTCTGGTACTTGTGATATAAGGTTTGGGTTGAAAGGATGGATCTTTCAGATACCTAACCTTTCTATTTTTGGGTGTATCTTCTAAATAGTGATGGGATAATGATATTATGAATGTTTTTTAGAGTGATTTTCAAGTGGAATTAAACATTTAATAGATCCTACCATGGATGATATTCCCAATTCTAAAAAGACCACTGAGGGTGATCAGGGTTAGTGTTGTTGGTTCCTTATAGAGAATGAATAGATAAAGAGGTGTGTGAGTCTATTCTTGGAGTTCCATGACTCATGGTAAATAACTCTATTTTGAGAGAAGAGTGGTGTTATCATATCTTTCTGGGGAATATTTGATACGGGAGTGTTCATACCTATAGTTATGCATGGGGTCGAGTAAATTGGTGGAAAAGGTTGTGAGAAAACTACTGAGTGATTTAGGTTCTGTGTAAGAACCCAAAATAATCAGTGGTGGTAGATAACTGAAAATTTTGGTTTAGGGTCACCCTTGGAGTTATCAACTAGCATGTTCGGCATGAATATCATAGGCTTGGAGGCCTAGAGGTTGATATTTGTGGAAATTTATCCACAACAAGAGATGGAATCAATAATGGATCTGGGTACCATTATGTGGATAACCTAAAGTTATCATTTATGAATATGAATGCATTGAATCGTGTTCCGGGTAATCCATGAATGTGTAGTTCATGGTTTATTTCTTAAGGATCGAGTATGAATAGATAGTCACACTTAGTCATTACATTTTTAGATGATCTAGTCATGGTTCGGGTATACTGATGAATGCATTTCAAGGAAATGATAAGGATTCTCCTTTGGTGTGGATCATCGATCTGGTTGTGATTAAATAACCCTCTCATGGAAAGTCTTGTGAGTTGTGTAAGACCGGTTGTTGGATGGTCACGGTGACTCCATAAGATCAATGAGTAATGGACCCATGATTATCTGGTTCTACTATTAATGACTGGTTTATTATTTGGATGTGGAACTAGATGGAGACTAGATGTGGACATCATGATTAGGGTGAAGTTGGTACGATCTTAAAGTAAGTTAGATAGGTGGTGCCTTAGTGCACAGTTGAGATCCCTATGTATGATGTAAGTGGTTGGTGAAACAACCAAAGAAAATACCTTTGAAGTCAGTGTTAATTTTAGTAAGGTTGTTGGATTGATTTAACAATTCCTCTAAGGCTTAATTCATTGTGATCGATGACTTCATGGAGCATCACTTGTTTAGGTCGGGTACCTTTATAGGAAGTTGACTGGAAGAAACCGACTAGTTTTTTCATGTAAACCTAAATGCAATGGGTTGGAACCACATTGATCTCATCATATTGGGTATGATATAGGTGTTTAAGGATTGGTTGGGTCCTTCTTGGAATGTTTGTGTGCTCATGTTACATTTGGTCGGTAGAGACTTGTAGGTTCAGTTCAAAATCAAGAATGAGGTATTAGTATCAAATTTCAACCCATGTTTTTCATATTATCAGGAATGATAGAACTAATATAAACCAAATGTATCATTGGATAGTCAAAATATTATTCCATATAGAGATTTTTATGGTGGGTATCACCTCTATGCTCTAAGAGGAATCAAATAGGATATTTCGCTGAGTCAAGTTTGACAGATGCAATGATCACAAACTCGATTTTCAATAACAAAAAGCATATGGATCAGAATATGATGTTTTTTCTTAGGTTACACTGGGATAGTGTGATGGGAATTTGGGACTAAGTTCAAACTTGGGGTGTTGAATTGTCATTTGAGAATGGAATGTAATGAACTCTATGCAGTTGGTGATTGATGAAAATTGGGAGGCATGATTCGCATGATACCATAACTTCTTGAGGATGATAAGTTCTATGGAGGGGAGATTTTAATGACCCTCAAAGTTACAAGTTAATAATTTTGAAGGGAATTTGAACTTCTCATCTAGTGTATGGATCATTTGGAGAACTGGGTGTTGAAATTAATTCTTCATGTTTAAACATCTTAAAAAGGTGTTTTTAGGATTAGAAGGAAGCTTGGTGGGAGACTCAAAGCTTGGGATAAGGCTAGAGACATGGTTGGGGTTATCTAGGCTATAAAAATAGCATAATCTGTCCAGTAGTCTGGTTAGAAGCCAAGGGTGTTCAGTTGATGGGGTATGCTAGGTAGTTTTTTAATTAGGGGATTATATGTATTTTTGGCCCTGATTCCCTCTTAGGATTAATCTCCCTTGTTTGATTTTTGGAGAGTCATTTAGCTAAGATATTATATTATCCTCCCTCTATGAGTATACCTTTATCTAGGATGGATCTTAAATTTTTTGGAAAATTTAACTAAGATCCTTCATTCTTATTTTATCTTGACTATATATTCCACATGTGGTGGTGGATCGATGGCCATTCACCATGGATGATTCCCCTTGGTAAATATTAGAAATTTTTAACCCTTGATGTCTCAATTCCTCTTTATACTTGATCATCTATTGATATTTTGAATGATCTCAATTATATAATAGAAGAAAATTCCACCAAATCTTAGTGGAATTATCCAAGAATAATGGGCCTTTAAATTGGCATGGCTAGAGGATGTCTTGTGATAATAAATGTGTGTCATTGATTGAAGTTTCATTGAAAGTATTCCCATTGGTGTTTTCCTTCTATGTTTTTTGGTGAAATTGAGTTAAACCATTAATCATATCATGGAATTTAATTTAGGAATTTATGTGTATTAGGTTTGAGATTGTATTGACAGTGGCATTAACTTCATTAGATGATGTTGCATCTAAGGTATGTTACCCTGTTGAATTTTCCAAGAGATTACAATTTAATTATATTAAATTGGACTTTGATTTGTTGTTGTGTTATTGGTATTTATCCCAGAATGATTTTTGAAGAGATTTATGAACCTTCCATGGGTGGTCAGTCATGGTTCTGACTAAGCGGTGATATTGGTAGATCTTTCATCAAGTATTTCTTTGCCTTTGGTTGTGATTTTTCTTTTAATAATTTAATTAATTATAATTTAGTTATAATTAATTAAATTGGAATTATCAACATGAGTTATGACCTTATGAATATTTATGGAGGATGAATGGTCTTATACGTCTCAGAAAAAGATTATGGGATAATCTTGGATGGAAGTTGACTCCATTTTGAGGTATGTGGTCTCATGTAATCTACCCCATGGTAATATGCATAGTTTATTGGAATATGATATGAGGTTTTCCACTTAGAGAGAAAGAACATTAATTAATAATCATGTTATGAATTAAATTTATTGATTAATTAGTTTAATGAAATCAAGTCTTAACTAATTAAAGGAGTTGTGACCAAATGTAATTGAACAAAGTTCCAAGGGCCATGACAGACCCTTATACACAAGCTTGATTTCAGATGCCAATGGTTGAGGCTTGATCACTAATGTGTGCCTTAGATTACATGGACCCCTTGGTTGTTTGATTATGTAACATGAGACCTAGAGTCCATAAAATCCTTGAATATCCTTAAAACCCTTATTTAACATGTTATACAATATGTGTTGTGCATAGGGTGGCTCGTATGACCTTTACTTGGTTTTAGATTGTGTGTTACTTTCTATGTAGTTTATTACTTGTTTAATATTTCTTATCTTGTAGAATTTATTATTGTGATATATTATTCCTTGTTATGTTTTTCCTTATATGTGATTTTTTACATAGCCATTGGAATATTTGTTCAGTGTTCGGGTTGAAAGGTGTCCTTGAAAGACATAGTCAAATCCTTAGAGGGGGAGTGTGGAAAGTATGACTCATTAGTAATGTATTTTCATAGGATGGTTAGAACCTTAGATTGGAATATCCCATGCTAACACCATACACCATTAGAAAAGTTTCCATATATGTCGGTATGACCTACCAATGGGGAATGTCCCTACATATAAGAGAGATTCCATTATTATAGCATTCCAAGTGTGAGTACCATATCAAGTGAGTAGGTAACCATGAGTCATGGGTGTGTATTTCCCTTAAATGTGGGTGTGGGATTCTTCCTTAAATGTGTAACATGTATTTTCCTTAATTAAGGGCGTGGAGTTATTCCTTAAAGGTGGAATGAGCATTTTCTTTAAAGGTAGATGGAGTTACATGACATGATTAAAGTCATTTGATGAATACTTATGACATTATTATGGCGTGATTTTAAAGTAGGTACGATCAAGGTTCATGGAAGATTTGTTAGCACATGAATTCTCAGAATATGGTTTATTATTAATTGTTTATACATTGATAATTATTTTTTGTGCTTTCACGGTTTATATATTGCTTATCTACTTTTACTACTGATCTTATCACATGAATTTACAAAACATTTTACTAGTTAGGTACTGGACCACATTGGTGGTGCCCTAATGAGTTATACTCACACCCTTCTTGGGCGGTCATGGAACTTGGGTAATCGAGAAGTCCTCATTTATTATTGGTACAAGTTTCACTAAAGCTTGGGTATGATCGTTGAGTGAGATTTCTCTCTATAAGTTTAGAGACTGGGAGGAGGTGAGGCTTGGAGTTGGGTGTAGTATAGACTTTATATACTTTTTTTCTTTTACTATATTTTTTATGTGATCAACCCATTGGGAGATCAGTATCCTTTTATTTAGGCATGATTTTTTTAGTATGTTCTTTCTACATTCATCTATTATAGATAATATGTTTATTGGATTTCATGTACTCATTTTGATTATGGTTACATGTTTATTTATTTATCTATTAATGTGCACTTTTATTGAGGTTATAGTCTCCATAAGATTTCATATTAGACACTAACAACTAGTCTGGATCCTCTAGAATACGAGGAGGTGCACCTGAGGTCATGTGGAACTCTATCTCAGACCTAGTGAGTTGGGCCAGGGTGTTACATCTCCTTTGTCCAAATTTTAATGATAGAATTATTGAAGATATATATACCCGATATTATCTTCCCTTGTTCTTTTTCATATTCTTCAACTCAAGCTTCCCCAATATGCAAAGTGTCCATGCATACATGAATTTAACCTTGTTTTTATAATCATATTCTCATATGCATGTCACTAAATTCATGGATTTATCCTCAAACAGATATTGTGAGTTCTTCTTCATTTTCTCAATACATTCATTGCATGCTTAATGAATAATAGTTCTTGGTATAGATTGATCTCTATAATTTCGTGATAGAAAATTTCATGAATTTTGTATGTGTTATAAACTCACCTTACCTAGTAGATCTCTCAACTAATCTTGACACATCTCTATACATCACAATTTTCTTCATCTTTTAATGAAATTATTTTTACTCTTCCTATGTTAATAGGATTCACACTCATAGTAGATCATGCTCTAGATTCAAGCTAGGAACAAACCTATGCAGTTTTTTTCATATAATCTATAAGAATACCCTTCTGTAAAACTAGAATTCACTAAATATTTATCACATGATAGTTATAATCGATTCTTCTCATCCTTCTTCTTCTTCACATGATAAAGAACATAAAACATCATTGTATTCATTTCTCAAAATCATTACATGGTTCCTCTATTTTTATCTACATAACACATGGTTGATCAACATGATCATGAATGAATAAAATCATATTTCAAAACTCTATTTTTTCACATGGTATCTTTATCTATCTCATGGTATATATAAGGCAACACTATTTATCCATATTGTACTTCACGGAAGAACTTTATCATTTGGAAGATTCATTCAAGCCGTCATCATGCACACAAAAGATCAAAACTTACAAAAGGTTCATGGAAGCATGGTCAGTCAATCATAACTCATAGAAAATCCTTACATTCATGGGAGACTCATTCATTATTTATACAAAAGATTCATCTTCCATGAGGATTCACATAGAAGATCCACTTATTCTTGTGAAAACTCATGTTCATCATATGTTCAATTTTTTTGATAACTCATGGTCGATTGTATTAAATTCTTGTGTAAGAACCTTGTAATCATTTGATCTTAACTACCACAATAGATTGAAACTCACTTCATGCGGTCATTTTCAAATCATGTTCAATCTACGCTTATTATACAGTCGGTTAATCTCATGTTTCATAGTAGATCATATGTTCTCGGTTCTGTTTGATCACTAAATTTTCATGATCGATTAAATGCAGTCAAATCCATAAAGTCCCTGACCTTGAAGATAATCAATAATACCTAGCACTAGTTTGAGCCTAATAACCCATGGTATTAAATAATGAATAGTTTCATGCTTTGGGATGTACCACAACAAACTATTTGTTAGCATGAATTTTTTTAATATATATCAACCCTTCCTTCAATGGATTGAAATCTATAAAACTAGGGATTGTCTCCTAGATTCACCACTCACACACCTATACAAACCAATGTACCACCCTTCATAGTGGTTCCTACTTGTTGTGTGTGTTGTGTGCATGTTATGCATGCACCCATGCATTCTATGCCTCCATTATACAACCGCTCAGCTATACACACCCCTTTCCACATGGGCTATCCATTTTGGGTTAAGTTCCCATCTAAGAAATGGATGGGCCCGGTCCTTTGGTTGACCCATGAAGGACCATATTTTTTACAAATCACAATATTAATCACTTATAAATATTCTATGTATGAAATGTAAATGCCACATTATTATTCCAATATCATCCTTATTCAAAATTATTCATCCAATAATATTTCTATATAAACTTTTTGTTTCACAAGGATGTAACACCTCAGCTCCTTAAAATACTTCTTTTCCAAGTATGAATCAATTTCCAAGAATATACCTTGGTAGAAACTAGCCTCTTTTCTTTTGACAGATGAATTAGGACAAGTAACTTTAAAAACTCAAGATTCATGTATTTACTTCAATTCTCATGTAGCATTTATAATTCACAATATATTTTCATATTTCCTTGTATTGGGAACTTATTCTTTATAATTATTAGGTTCTCCAAAAAAACTTCCAAGAACTTTATCTCAATTTTGGTTCTTATTCAACATATTAACATTAATTAATCTATGTAAATTAATAATAAATACAACGCACACACAAAGTGGGATTAACAGTTCCAATTCCACATGGAATATATCTCTCTAATAAAATGTGTCCTTAGACACAATGGGATAGATAGAGGTTGAATAGGATCCCATACACATCTATGATAGGATCGATCATGTATTCCATATTATGTACTAGGATTGATTTTGCCTACTACTTGATCATGGTAGGAAGATATCAATTTAATCCAAGAGAATAATATTTTTCTTCTTTTAAGGATATCCTTAAGTATCTAAGATGTACTAAGGATATGTTCCAGGTATATAGAGGAGATAAGAAGATAGTTATAAAAGGATATATTGATACTAGTTTCCAAACTAATTAGAATGGTCTGAAGTCAAGGTTATGATATATCTTTAGTCTCAATGAAGTATATATGACTTGGAAGAATTCAAAGTCACTAGTTACCATGAATTATGCACCCAAATATGATTATATTGTGGCTTTTGATGCAGCTAAAGAAAAAGTGTGATTTCACAACTTCATCCAAGAGCTTGATGTGGTTCCTAGGAGAAAAATCATATCACGTTGTATATGATAATACTGAAATGGTGTCTCTCATAAAGTACTCAAGGGAACATCAATAGAAAAATCACATACTTTCAAAGTATCACCTCTTGATGGATTTTTTCCGAAAAGGTTAAAGTTACGATAAATAGATTTTCATTAAAGTATAATGTGGTAGACCCCTTGACTAAATCCGTATCTCAAAATAATCATGAACATCATGTGAGAGCTAGCAGATTGAGAGAGTTCAAGTGGGAGTTTTTTAGAGTTGGTGGCCTGGAACCAACTTTTATGTACTTTATGATTAATTATATTCATGGTATTTTAATATTAATAAAGTTATTATTTCATCATGATTATTACTCTATGTGACATTGTATGTGATAATGTCATAAGGATACTTGTTGCACTGAAATGTCATAGTATCTCTTCGATATGATGAGAACCTAGAAGTGTTATGAAATTATTCTAAAATATATGTTCTATTTCCATGTGATATTATTTTATGAATTAAAAATGATACAATATATCAATAGTATAGGTATTATAATACATTGAGACTTTTTCTCATGGATTTCATCCTTGGTAATCTCAAGTAAGGATATTATAGAAATATGGACCGCCGATAGAAAATCTATATTTATATGTGTTATTGGTTGTTTCTATCTGCATATTTGTTTAATGGACCTTAGACTTTAATATTATTATTAATTCATATCACGAGTTGTGTAGTTTGATGTATTTATGAAAATCATGATGACATATGCTCTTGATAAGGTATTATACATTGGGTACTTCACAAGTGATATTGCATTAATGAATAATGAAAGAAAGGATTTATCCCTTTTGTTATTTAATAGAAGTTTATATATCATGCCCTTTTATGGAAATTGAACTACCTAATTAAGTCCATGGTCATTTTTTTCTATCAACAAGTTCATTTCCATAAAGTAAAAGAAAGAGACATTGAGCATATAAGTTGATGATGTCGGTATGTAACCTGTTAGATTAGAGATATCGAGATAAAGGAATTATATTACATTGTGTACATTCATATGTGGTTATTATAATTGTGAAACTTAACTTATTTCTATATGGGTTTCTCAGTGTGTTTATATATGTTAACCTTGGACTTTAGGTGGTTTTTCAAAATTCCACAGAGAAAGGGGCCTATAGGATCACACACTAAGTGTATTTGAAACCTTAGTTAAACTCTATAAAAATTTATCATATAGAATAAATATTATTCTTATACAAGTTTTAATAATTATTCATGTTTAGTTTATCATAAATATTCAATCACCAGTTGTTTGATAGAATATATGTGATTTGGATATTTAATAACTATTTATTCGGTATTGTGACGTTCTGGACCTGCATTCCTGGAATCGGGTGCGCATAAACACCTTCTTTATATACCTACTTTTAAATTAATCAGAGTGACTAAATTTTAACTATTAATAATTTAAATATCACTAACAAATATTGTGTCACTTATATTTGAAGGACCTTTAGGTTTATAGTTTTAGAGAGTTAGGAAAAAATTAACTAAAAATCCCATGTATATCTCATTAAATGAACATTTTTTACAAAATATAAGAAACTAATTAATATATAATAAGTCTTCAACATATCTTATAAATTATCCATGAAACCAATTTTTTTAGAAATGTCATGTGTAATAAATCTCTTCATAACCTAGGTAAATGGAAACATAAGATGGGGTGAGCTCAAACGCTCAGTAAGGGTAAACATAAGCGATAATAATAAAATATCATAAGTAAGCATAATATGAGCATAAATAATATGGTAGGAATAGATAATAAAAATAATTTCATAATCAAAAGAAATGGTTATAATAACATATCCATGGTTGACATATCAATAAATAAACACATGAATAAAAATAACCAGTTCCTTAATGATGAGATTTATAATGCCAGGTAGCTAATTCCATGAGACCAATTAATGAATCGAGGGTTTATCTATAATTTAGCCTCACCCATATCTAATTAAGTCCAATTAATTCATTATATGAAGGATATGAATATCAATACAATACATAATCAACTTACCTTATGAATCAATAAACATTTGTATTGAGATACAAACATATGGAACATCAATGTTTTCCCAATAAATAAATGGGATGACATAAACATAATTCATCCAGAGAAAGAGGGTGGATGGTTAAACAATATATAATCAACTTTACTTAGTAATACATGAACATTTGTATTAAAATAAAAAGTATATATATTTTCAATATTTCCTCAATCAATAAATGGAATAGTTGTCTACTTAAGCATCACTCAAACTGACATCGTATAGAGAAAGGGGTATATGGTTAAGTCAATCATTTCCCCAATCAATATATGCATGGATTATTGGTGAACACCCTTTAATAAATGGATTAGATTATATAGTGTTCATAGAGGAAACAAATTGGAAGAAAAATTATGCTTATAAATATTCAATTATTATGAAAGAAAAGATAGTGATGGTTCATTTCTTTAATCAAAAGAAAAATTGCATAAGTCATCTAAATAAATAAGGTGGATGGTATCATTTGAATAATGTACTCAATCAATCATAAGATATGTCAAAGTAAGTATATTTAGATGAAAACTGTTTTTAGGAGCATTATAAAAAATCACTTTAGAAATAAGAAACATCTATAACCTTTTTGAAAACATTTATTTAGATATAAATATTTTATAAATAAAGGTGACTAATATTTTATTTTATAAACCCATTAAATCTTATAAATGAAGTTTTATAGAAAATGATAAAATTTAATAAAGACGTGTTCACTCGAAAAATGTTAAAAGGGATGCTTTTCACACTTCGATGAAAATGACTCATATGGTAAATGTAAAAAAATTCTATAAAAAATTTAAATTATATAAAATAACCTTTATAAATTATTAAGACATATAAAATGACATCTGAAAAAGTATCCAATGGATACAGACATGTAAAAATGAGGTCCTTGACTGAGAAGAAGATATGGGGTCGGTTTCACTTACAAAAAACACCTTGGGTAAAATATGAGTCAAGGGGAAATGAAATTTTGAGGGGGGAAATATAAAACCCTATGAATAACAAAATAAAATGATGTTATATTTTATAAAGAATAATAATTACCCATATGTATTATCTTTCAAAAACAATCATGATTTTAAAATAACATTGGCAACGAAACCCTTAAGATTTGAGTAACATTTTAATTAAAAACCTCTTTCAATGTTGGTATTTTTGAATCAAAATACATTTAAAAGATAACATGATATGGATATTAAAAACATAATGGATATGGTAAAATTAATTCATTAGTAAATAATCCCACCATATTAAAGATATCATGTTTCCCAATAATAATAATGTCTCAAGAAATTAAATTTGAGACAAAGAACCTCTTATAGCTTTTGTAATTTTTCAGTCAAAAAACCATGAGAGAAAGAAATTTGAAGAGAACATTGAATATCATGAAATATAATAGAGTCATGATTCAAAAATATTAAAGTATATTAGATATATAATTCCAAATAAAACATGGGGTATAATAAGAAATATGTCTTATGGGGGTGAAAATTTAGACAAGAGACTCTTGAAAGTAACACAATCATTGAGGTAAGAATAATTTAAAAATGAGTTTATAAGTAAGAATTGTAAAACCACATAAAATAAATAGTAAATTAAAATAAAATTATTCATTAGGTTGAATAAAACAAACTTGGAACAATATAGTTCAATAATAAAGTTTGTAACTCAATGTAATAAAATTGGGTTAGCAAAAACACTTATAAACTTAGCATCCTTTGAATCAAAATCCATTTTAGGAAATAACATGATATGGATCTTAAAACCCAAATAATTGAAATAAAATCTTAAATACATTAATTAGTCATTAATCACACCATATTAAAGATGTTATGGTTCACAATAATAAATGTGTCTCAAGAAATTAATTTTGAAACAAGAACCTCTTACCTTGTTCATGATTCGTTCGGTGCATGTGCCTAACTTCCCGAATAATCAAATTAATTTTATTAGATATATTATTAGGAACCTTATTATTATATATTTATTTAATATGGACCATTTATTACCATATTTTATTTATTTATTATATATTTTTTGCTTATGTTTTCATGAAAATTGAATCGGTGTTGGCTTATTTTGATAATTTTAACAATAGAAGATGATATTTTAATAATAAGTTAAATATTAATATAAACTTTCTAGAACCATAAACCAATAAATATTTTATTATTAACCTATAATAGCATTAGTATTTAAGTTCTCATTCATGAAATATTTTTACAACACTTTTCAAGTAACTCTTTAAACCAACCCAAACATAAGCATACCTTTATTCGTTGGGTGAGTATGGTTGAGAAATTGTTTTTTTACATAATATCGTTATAAAAAAAGAATAATGATATTATTTATATGTTTTAAAGGTTTTTAATAATATTTTAAATTGTTTTTATAAATAATTAAAATCAAGATAAAAACAAAAAAATGGTTACTTCATGGAGGCGATAGTATTCACAACACATGGTTAATGTCTTTTTATTTTTCTAAGTGGATGTAAAGAAATAAATAATGGTTGTTTAATTAATATAATAAAATCTTGGTATAATAATTATATTGAGTACATTATATTGTTATGGATATAAAAGGTTAAGAATAGTAATATTAATAATAAAAAATTAAGGAGGTAATACTTATGTCAATAGCTTGTGTTTTCTCTTAGAAATATCCTTAGAAATATAGTTTTTAAGCTAACTAATGGTGACTATAGGCTTAAGAAAGAAGAAAAGGGTTCTAGGATAAACAAATGGTATATTTATTGAAATAAATTCAAAAGTAAAGGTGCAACATTATATGGTGGAAGGATCTATGAAGAGTGGAGAATTTTGGAAGCACCATTTACATTTTCAATAATGTAAAGTTATTATTTAATGGGTAAAAGGCTCAAAAGGGGAAAAAGAGGAAGGGGTGAGGTTTGGTTGATCCACTCCTCAAACATCCATTTAGAAACATATTTCTGACATATTTTGGGATATTTCCTCTTAGTAAATCCATTTTTACTATTTTTACATTTATCGAGGTAATTAATTTTCAACCTTAGTAATTAATTTTAATGACCAAAATTAAAATTAAAATTTTTACCAAATTTTAAAATTCTAATTTAAAATTTAAAAATAATTTTATCAAAAAAACTAAATATGTGAAATGTTAATTTCAAACTAAATTCACATAATGTGTAAAATCAATTTTTAGTACAACTGTGTTTTTAAGCTTAAAATTTATGTGTAGGATAAAATTATCAATGTTTTTATTTTCAATACATAAATAGGTTTATTATTAAAAAAATATATTTTATATGGGTTTCAAATCAATAAAAAACTAAATTTTACTAAAATAATGTTTAATTAAATGAAAAGACCAAAAATAGTTTTTATTATAATTAAATATATTACTTTTGTTTTATAAAGTTAAACATAGGTTTTATAAATTTAAAACAATATTTTTAAAATGAATAGATTTGTTCTTTAAATAAATATTTTATCAATTAAAAGGTTTTATAAAATTTTAGTCCATTCTTATATACTGATAATGTAATAAAAGTCATCATTTTAGCAAAAACTGTATTTTTTATTATTCATATAAAAAACATTTATCTCAAAAAAAAATCTCAAAAATTCATACTAAGTCAATTTTGATATATGTAATTGAAAAATGAATCTCATTTTACAAAATTAAAATTTATAAATTTATAAATTTATCTTTTAAATGATAATAAAATATATAATGAAAACTATTTTTATTGAAAATTTCTCTTTTTTACATATTAGGTGTCGTTAGTATTATTTCATACCAATTACTATTTTATAAAATGATAATATAATAGGTCATATATTGAAATATTATATATTATCATTAAAAATTGTTCTATTTAATTTATTAGGATACAATATACAACACTACTAAAAATTATTTGAGGAGGAATAGTTAAATCACATTTAATATTTATCCACTAAATGTAAGCATTTTTAGTTGAATAATATCTTCTTATTTACTAGAGGTTTTATTGTTCTTAGAGTTTTTTTAATAATAATTATCTATTAGTTTCTGACTCATTTTAGTTTAGTGGTGTATATATATATAATATATATTTATATCAGTTTAGTGGTGTATATTTTTTGAAGCAAGATTAGTGGTGTATATAAAACAAGTTATCGAACATAATATTTATTTAAAGGAAAAATTATATAGTAAAATATTAGGTCATTTCAACTATTTTTAGGGAATATAATATTTATTTATTGGTGAATAATGTGGTGATATATATTTATTTAAATAAATATTCATTATTCAGGATCTAATAAATATTATGAGGATTATAGGATCGAGTTTGTTGGCCCGATGAGAAATAATATATTAAATATTATTTAAATAAATTTTAATTTATTTATTTGAAATAATAAATATGTATTTATCTGCAATTTTAATGAATGTCAAGTAAATATTATTATTATTATTATTATTTAGACATGGAATTCACTGGAAATCAAAATAATGATATGGGCTCATGTGTGATTATTATTTCCTTATCATATCTCTTCTTAAACCCGATTATATTATTCTCAACTATAATCATTATTGTGAACAATGAAAATTTAGAGAAAATTATTCCAAACCCTAGAGATCTCTTCTCTTGGAATGCTCTCAAGAATGAAGAGTGATCCCCCTCCTCCAGTATCTTGGGTATAGAGAGAACAAAAGAATCATTCCACCTTGAAGATATTTTTATGGAGATCAACAACAAAAACAAGCATTAAATTCTTCCATGCTAAAAACCATATATTTTTACAGTGATGTTCAGAGGTTTGAGGAGCACTTGTGGATTACTACTAAAGGAATTATACCTTTGAATCCTATCACCGCAACAACAGTACACTAATAATTGGCATGTCAAATCTTCAATGAATAAATAATTCCAACACTAGATAATTCATAATCTACATAAATTAATTATAAATTATATGTGATGATTTTTTCTTCTTGGTTATGGCATTTATGTCAATTAGTTGTTGAGTTAATTTTTTGGTTGTGAATAATCATTATCATGTGAAACTCGAATTATTTGTCAATTAAGACAAAAATCTGAGTTGTAAATTTCCCAATTAGTGATTCTATTGCATCTGGAAACATCTGAGCCATATACGGCGGTTTTATAGGGTCAGATAGTAGTAGTCTGATGACAGAGGATCTAGGCGGGCATAGGGTTTCTGATTTAGATCGGTTGTTCCATAGTAGGTGGGTAACTGGAGTTATACCAGTCGTTCAGGTCAGGGTGGAGGGCGTAGTGCATAGGGGTAGGGTAGTAATGCTAGTAGATTGCTGCTTCATAGGGGGCACAGACAGGATCTCATGGCCAGGTAAGAGGCCAGTTGTGTGTCGTTCATCCCACTCTTGTAAACTAGGATGTCAGGTCATCTATCGTTTTAAGTATAATCGTAGTCACTTGTACTTTAGAATGTTCCTTGTTTGATATAGAGGCATCACATTCATTAATATCTTCTTAGTTTTTTGGTGGCTTAAGCCTAGCCATAGAGTATTTATATGGAGTAATATTGATTGACAAACCTTTAAGGGTTCGATTTGAGGGCATTCACCGATGTAGGGAATGTGCCCTTATGATTGGTGGTTATAGATTTCTCTAGGATCCCTTTGTGCTAGACATGATCGATTTTGAATTGATACTTGGGATGGATTGGTTAGTTTCATATTGATCACATATCAACGGTTATCATCGAAAATTTTCATTTATATCTCCTAAGGGTGGAATTTATGTCCATGTCGTATGGTGGGATTTACAGGTGGGACCTGACCATAAGAAGTTGAGTGGGATTACAGTCCAGATTGCTAGTATTGTTTTGGATGATAGGTGGAATTCACCAGGTATTTTTTGTAACACCCTAAGCTTCCACAATACGTTTCCCTTTGAATAATGCAATAGCTTGCATTGTACGCAACTTGGAGTTTTAGCACACCATGACCAATCAAACTAGCTGTTATGAATATTAATACCCACTTTTTGAAATTTTATAAATTTTACTTTTCAAAATGGACTTAATTTTTGGATTCGGAAGATCAAAATTAGCTTACGGTGAATTTTTTGTATTTTTCTGAAAACTTTCAATTTTTGATGAATAGTGAAAAAACACTGTGTTATTGTTTAAAACAGACTTTTTATTTAAATAATTAGTTATTTTATTTAAATTTATATTCAGTAAAAATATATACATAATACCTATATATGTTCAATGTAATTCATTGGAGTCATTTTATAATAATATTAGATATATAATATTTTATTGAACTTTTTAGCGTCTTTTACCCACCTTCTAGGAGCATTTGTAAATTTGCATAAAAATTAATTTTATCACTTCTATTATTTGAATTTAAAAAATCCGAGAGACACGGTTGACATCAATAAGTAAAATGTGGTTCAATAAGATGAAAATAATTTTTGGTGAATAGTAACTTTTGACTTTTATTTACCACAGTTAAAAGTAAATAAGGTAATTAAAGGTATAAATGATATTAAAATTACCCTAACACATGTCCTAATTCTATTGTATAAGTTTTTTTCAACCAAAATCAACCTTAGGAATAAAATATGATCCTTTTGGTCCACTTGGATTAGATTAGGACATTTATTATTATTTTATTTCAAGAAGAGTTAAAAGTGTTAAATTCAAAGTCTAATAACTAAACAATTTTTAATATAGAGATATAAATAAGATAAATTTGACTGTAAATATTCATTAGAAATATAAAAATATTTCCTACATAATGGTATTTTATTTATAATTTTTATATATTAAATATTTAATTTTATTTATGACACAATGATGATACAGAAATTACCTTATTATTAAAAGATTAAAAAACTGATATTATAAATATTAATATAATTGTAAATTGAGAATTTTTATAAATTACACTAATTTTATAGGTTAATATGACATTTTAGGGTTGATTAAATAAACTTTTTTCGAAGTGATAAAGTTGTTATGACTTTCACAAAAACAAAATACCAAATAGTGTCAAAATTGACATAATTGAGTTTTTAAAACAAATACTATATTATTAATTGATATAATATTCCTAAAAATATAAGGTTCATCCAAAGGACTTATATAAGGTTATATATATTAATAATTGACCACTTGTGGTTCTCTTAGTTTTTTATATTAATTTTATTAACCATATAATATAAAAATACAAGGAGACATGATAAATGTTAAACTATTTAACTAAGTGTTAAATCTAAAAGATAAGGTTAATATGGTGACCTAAAGTTGTCTAAAACCTATTGGTTGAGATATTTTATACCCATAACCATCTTATTCTTGAAATAAATCATTTTGGATCCATTATAAACTGATTATGATTGTATAATAAAATAATATTTCAAGATTTTCCTAAAGTGACCCTCACCTCTCTTATTAAAGGGTATTTTCCCTTATCTCAAAATCACACCTCCAAATCCATTTTTCTCATCCAAAACCTACTCAAATATCCTCCTAACTACCCTCCCTTCGACCTAGAGGCTTTACTTTGATCAGAAATCCAACCTAAGGATCCCTTTTGATCGACTCAAAAGGAAATACCCGAAGAAGAGGTAATAATTTCACCACCTCTTTCAATGTTCTTTTCTTCTTCCACTTCCTCTTTCTTTGTTGTTTCCATACCAAAATAATAAATCAAGTACCTTATATATACTATGATGTTATTATAAATATGGTACAACCATATTCATTATTCTATCCATCCTATGAATGACAAGTCACCATACGTGCGTACGTACGGCTTACCGTCTCCACGTCGTGGTGTAGTTAGTTATTCAAACACTTCATTATTTGGATGGTTATAATAATGAGCATAACTGATGTAAATAATAAATATAACATGTTAATTATTCTTTATATATGATATAACATATAATTACATACAATTTATCCATCAATATAATGATATTGTCACTCGTGCATACGTACGGATTACCATCTCCACGAACGTGATGAGATTCATTCCCCATCATAATCATTCAAAAATAATTTTCATTTTATGATTAAAAATAATTTATAAGAACTTAATATAATTCTGGATATGACTCAAATAAATCATATCCATAAAAAACATTTCATACGTAACCAATCACATATAGGAAAACAAATCAGTTAACACCTGAAACAATGATACTACTGAAATATTATTAAAAAAGCAATATTAGAAGATCATATATAATATAATATTTATGTATTTGGTTCTTTTATAATTTAATAACAATTATTTAACTATTATATACTAGTTTAACATACCCTTGATCAAGGAAAATTACAAGGTAAGGGTTAATTTTACAATCTCTTTATTATCTGAGGCAGTTAAAATGTAAGTATCTACTGGGACCTCTTTATCATCCACATCTGTGTTTCTTGAAAATGTATTTCAAAACATTTTTACTATTTAATAGACTATTGGTTAAATTCATTTATACCCTTGTTTTAATTTTTATAGAATGCTTATAAAGGAATCCTTCCATCGTTTTCCAAACAAGGTCCTTTGTGAATTTTTTGACAAAATTAAGGAAAGAATGTTTTTTTTAACTTATACGTAGATTGCAGTTATCTTCCGCCATTATAACATCTTCAAAGCTTCTCTTACAAGATTATAAGAATATTTTCAAAATAACTTTTTTCTTTTAAAATTACAGGTCTTTTAAATGATTTCAAAATAGAAAGAGATATTTCTCTTAAATAGTTTTGATTTCATCTATGTCAATATCCTTTATTGGATTTTACACTTGTTTAAAGTTGATTTATTATAATACAATCTTCCATATTGTATTTAAGGTTTTTTTATATGTTTGACTATGGATTTGATATTTTTATTCCATTCATAGTTTATGGTTAAAGTATCGACATTTCATATGCTAGTTTTAATATGAATTTGTATGTTATGTTTCAACCTTTTCATGTGAGGAATGCATTAGACTTAGTAAGTGATGGGTGGATCCCGCTATATCTCCTCAATGCATCAGTAGGTCTCATGAGACAAACTAGTGTCTTGGAACAATTCCTTGACAAAATATTATTTGTAGTCTTGGCATGAGTCCTTAACTATGTGGTTATGATGTCTGGAATTATTCATTCTATCATTATAAAATTGGCTATTGATATTGCATGTGATTATTAGACTAGTATAATATCCATGTGAATAAGTAAATGGAATTATTTGATTTATATTTTCCATATTATACTGAAGTTTAAGTTTAAAAGGCTTCTGTTTTGGTCTTATACATTGCCTTAAATGTTTATGCTTATTTATGAAAGTTTTTGCTATATTGTTATCCTTAATGAGCATCTGAGCTCACCCATTTCTATGTTTTATTTTTCCCAATATATGAAAGAAGTATTTTATGGTTGACCTATAGGGATAGGCTAAGGGATATAAGTGTGTTCAAAGGGGAAAAATGTTATTATTTTTATCTCATGATGTAATTTAAAACTTGTGTATGTATCTAGTACTTCCAAGGATACTATACTAATCGGTCTTTTGAGACTTGATCTCTTGTGATCATGCCAATTTTATGTAAAAATTCACAGAATCTAGGTAACTAGGGTCAGGGCGTTGTAGTTTTTCTTCTCACTGTTGATCAGGTCCAGTATGTTTTTTTGATGATCTCTTGGGATTAGCATCAGAAAGCGAGGTTGATTTCATTATCGAGCTCATGCTAGGTGTGGAGACTATTTCCATTCCACTTTATTAGATAGATCCTAAGAAAATTTGGGATTTAAATTCTCAACTAGAGGACTTAGAGGCCAATGGATTCATACATCCGAATACATATCCTTTGGGTGCTCTTGTTCTATTCACTAAAAAGGTGGATGGCTCTTTAAGGCTATGTGTGGATTATCAAAAATTAAACCAGTCAATAACTAGTATCTTATCCCTTGTATCGATGATTTATTTTATTAGTATAGGAGAGCTCGTGTTCTCTATAAGATTTTTTTGAGATCAGTTTATCACCAGCTGATAGTGAGGCCTTCAAACATACCTCATACTGCATTCAAGAGTATGTATAGTCTGTATGAGTACTTGGTGATGTAATTCGGTCTAATGAACACATTGGTGGTTTTATGGCACTGATGAATCAGGTCATTCATTCATATCTAGACACTTTGGTTTTCATTTATGACATTCTAGTGTACTTTAAGTTGAGGAAATATCACATGCAACATCTGGAGATCTTTTTGGGTGCACTTCATTAAGCTTTCAAAGTTTCATTTTTGAAATGAATAGGTGAACTTCTTGAATCACATTATATCTGAGGTTGGAGTATTAGTAGACCGTAAGAAGGTTCAAAGAAGTAGTTTCTTAGGGTCATCCCAAACACATTTTTTTGAAATCTATAGGTTTTTGGGTTTGTCCAGTTATTACCAGAGATTTATTCAATACTTCTCCCACTTGGAATCATCGATGATAGGCTTGGCCAAGAAAGGGTTAAAATTTATTTATTCTGATGCTTGTGAGATATATTTTCAGGAGATTAAGGGGAGATTTACTACAGCACTAATATTGGTCTTATGAGTCAAGTAGGGAGTATACTGTTGGATTTGTGTAGCCTGATCTGTTTGGATGTTGTTGGATCGAATGATAGCATATCATGATGCACACCAAACTAAAACTCTTATGGATCAAGATCCATGGTGAGATCTTTGGGGTTTCTGGGGTCAATGTTCCCCTGGTCCAGGGGTCCGAGGGCTGAAGGTTGCCTACCCAAATTTTGGGGAACTGTAGCATCTCTAACCAACTGTAGTAGAGCTGAACGATGACACTGACAAGGCATTGTAGTAGTGTGTACTTACTATAGTAAGATGTGACATGTCACTATAGCTCTAAGGAATTATTTCCACTGACACTATAGTAGCTTGGACTTGGGTGGTCATAGCACTGTAGTAGTGTGTACTTCCATCCACCGCTTACTATAGCACAATGGACTTACTGTGCATTTGGTGGCATAGTGTTTCATATTCTTTATTCGCTCATTAGAGTTAGGGTTTCTGTGTGTGAGAGAAACCCTAAAAAACCTCCTTTTAATTCTATTCCCAATTATAGTTAATTTCTATACCACTCTATGGATATAGGGATCATTTCTCAAACCACATAAATCGTTGTGTCTATGTTCTTCTTCTTATTCTTCTTTTGTTTCTATCTTTTCTTCATTTTTAAACCTCTTTTGTCACTATGACTCCTAGAATTTACAAAAAAATTACATCATACTGTGATGCATCAGGATTCAGGTTGGGAGAAGTCTTAATACAGGATAGTCATGTTGTTGGTTATGGGTATGGAAGTTGAAGCCACATGAGCATAACAATATGACACGTGGCTTGGAGTTAATTATGGTGGTACATTCCTTGAGATGTAGGCACCATTACCAGTTGCATAAGAGGTCCATGTTGTATACCAACCATAATATTTTGAGATACATTCTCATAATGAGACCTAAACCTTCAACAATGGAGGTGAGTCAAGTATTTATAGACTTTTAATTCTGATCTTTCATGCACCCTTGTGAAGGAAAACTTAGTTGAAAATGAGTTGAGACGAAAGACACGGACTTAGGTAGTCCAAGATTCTAATAGTGAGTGGCATGTGATAGTAATATTTTTTGATATGTATCTTGACATTCAAGAGTATTGGGGATGTTTAACCCTTTTATCTTTATCTATCACGTCTTCACTCCTCTTTAGGGTGAAGATAATCCAGCTATCAAATTAATATTTTATGGTCATAAAGGATTGTATATATAGTGGGGAGTCACCACTATATTGGTAACTTGACGCAAACAATATCATTCATGTTTGAAGTCATTTTTTGGTCACCAAAAGTATGTTTGAGGAGCTGATAAGGGACTCACATGCCTTGAGGTGGGCGGTACACCTAGGATTGACTAAGATATATCATGACATAGGCAGATAGTTCTAGTGCATATGGTGTGTGGTCATGCCGACCAACCATGCGCTTGACCCTAAGCATAATTAAATTTAGATATGCACCATAAATGGAAAATTTATTATTGGGGTCATGATAGCCAAAAAATAATGCTAGATTCAAACATTCGGCCACCAAGTTCGGTGTGCTCAACTTTAGAATGAAAGGGAATATAAGAGGTGACCCTAGGGGTACCTGCAACAAAAAGAAGATCGGGGTAGTGATGAGGCCCCTAGAATAAATGTGATAGCTAATAGAAATATTTATTGGGAAGGGTTGATTAATGAATGTGGTTACTGTAAAACTATAAAATGTTAAGGGTTTGGGAAATGTTAAAATACATGGGATGGAAAGTGGTTAAAAGTAATTGATTCTTGTTTCCTGGTGAGGAGTGTGTTCCCCCTAAGTTCCATATGACCAGATTCGTGTTTCTTGGTGAGGAGTGTCTACACCTGAGTTCCATATGGCCTGGTTCTTATTCCCTAGCGGGGAATGTCTACCCCTGAGTTATAAATGAATCATTCTTTTTTCTTGTTGGGGTGATTGTATTCCCCCAAGTTATATATGATGATACTATAATCAGTGACATCCATCATTGGTCAAAATAGGTAGGGTCAATCCTTGGTGTCACCATAGAACTTGGGGATCGATGGGGATTTATTATTATGATTTATTTTGTGTATTATGTGTTAGAACCAAGGTTGTTAAATAATACTAATGGAGTTTGTCTTGTGTTTGCTGTCAATCATCACATGTATTACTAGAGAGTTTGTAAGGAATGAGTTCATATGTTTGAGGATGAAAGTAGTATTGAAGGTGGCGTAGTTTCCCAGTATTTACCAAATTTTTGGGCCTCAAAATAGAGAGTTTAGTGATGGAAAAGAAGGTTTTTTACATAGGATTGAATGGTATACGAAATGAGAAATAAAATCAACAAAATAATGTAACCATGTACCTTGGAATATGGAACACATACCATGTTTCGAGAATGGTTCGCAACTGCGTACCTGGCGGCAGGAACGGTATGTGGAGCGGTGCGCAGAACCAAAAATAGTTCGTAGTGACGGTACGTGGTAAAGGCATGCGGTATGCGGAATGATGCTGAAAACAGTTCGCAGCAACGTTATGCAGTGGAGACATGGGGTACACAGAATATTGAAGGTTGGCAGGGTTGATGCGGTTCGCTAAATAGGAGCGGTACGCTGTGGAGGCTAATAGTACGCAGATGCAGTTCAGTATAAAGTGTATATTGTCCCACATTGAAAATTTGGGTAAATCATATTAGCAAAATTTGTGGAGTTATGTGCCTATTTAAGGGATATTAATACCCTTTGTTAAGTGAAAATATTGGAGTTTAAAATTTTAGGAAGAAATCTGGTGAAGTCTGAAGTGGTACACAGAGGAGAAGACTGTATGCAGAGAGAATCATCTGTGTAAGGAAAATAGTCCATATAAGAGAGTGTGGTTCGTGCAGGAAGCTATCGCAGTATGCGGTGGATTAAGGCAGTATGTAGAGTAGTATGGTACACAAAGGATTAGAGAAATACATAGAGTAGGGAGTTATGCGGAGTAGGGAAGTTCGCGGAGGAGCTAGATAGTACCTGGAAACAACAGTGGTATGCAGAAACAGCAGTAGTACGCAGAACACCCAAGGAAGCCTAAAAATTGACCGAATTAGTTTGAGAAATTAATTTCCATAACATATCAGTGTACAGAAAAATAAATTACATCTGTGGGTGATTACGGGACTTCAACAGAGAATCCATTTACAATTTAGGATGCATTATTTAATGCTAAACCATTTAAGTGACCTTCAAGTCGATAAACTAAGTGAATATTCTTCCAATTTAGTGAGCAAGGGGAGTCAGTGGAAGTGATTCGAGGGAGGCAGTGTGCTATCCCTAAAACCTTGTAAAGACATTGCACCTGGAATAGAGTAACTATAATAATCACTTTTAATCCACAACTTGTGAAGATTAATGGTTTTGGTATGATCGACACACTATCGGCGTATGCTCCTTGGATGTAACCCTTAGTGGTAAACCAAGTAAAAGTATTATGTCATTGCTTTGCATGTGACTGTTTGTTTTCCGCACTTCCTCTTCTGATAGGTTTAACAGGTTCCTACCAACATGGGAATAAGATCCATTAGTTTAAAAGAAAAATTTTACACCCTGATTCACCCCTCACCTCTCAGGGTATTATGGGGTCCTTCAAGTGGTATCAGAGGGTAAAGGTTACTGGTGTTAAATTTGTCCTATTTTTTTCTAACATGGAGAATAAAATTAATTTCAGGGGAGTTCCTTTGTTTGATGGAATTAACTTTTAGATATGGAATAATAGGATGAGATCTCATCTAATATCTCTTGTAATTAATGCACTTTTTCCCACCACACAAGGAATACAGGTCACTGATCCAACCGGTCTATCTATGATAGATACAGACAGGAAAATGTTGGATGCAGATGCTAAAGCACAGAATGCCCTAACTGCAACTCTTTCTGATCAAATATATCTGATGGTGATGAATTTTACATCAGAAAAGTCTATATGGGAGAAACTGTAGAATATCTATGAAGGTGACAGCAAAGTGAATGATGTGAAGCTCCAAGTTTTACACAACAGGTTTGGTGATCTGAAGATACACCCTAATGAAAATGAAGATTCTTTCTTTAATAAAATTACTGAAGTTGTAGGATCGATTTGAGGTCTTGTAAAAGAGATCAAAGACATTGATATTGTAAATAAAATATTGAGAATACTTTTTACTATTTATAATGAAAAGTTTTTATCTCTTGAAGAAAGGGATCTTTCTAAACTTTCTCTAGATAATCTGCTGAGCAGCCTGGTGGGATATGAGATGAGAGTCAACCCATAAGATTCAACGACTCATGTAAGAAAGGAAATAGCATTCAAAGGCATATAAAGACTGTAAATTTTAGGATATTGTGTTGATGAATATGATGAGGAAAAATAGTTTCTTTCTCTCATTGCCAAGAAACTCAAGAAGGGGATAGGAAAATCTGAAGGAAAGCTACCTCTGGATTTTTTTCACTGTGAAAGAGTTGGGCACATTGCCTCTCAATGACCAAGAAATTTCAATGATGAAGAAAGATAATATAGAGACATTCAAAATCCTCAAAAAAGATTTTTCAAAAATATAGACTTCAAATTTGGAAAGAAATTTCAACGAAAGAGTTTTTTTTATGAAGAATAATATGATGACAGTGAACTCTTTGATGAAGAGGAAGAAGAATTCAAATATAGGAACCATGCTTTCATGATGGCTATAATTGAAAAATCAGAACCATCAAAAGATAAGGCTGGTGATAATCAGTTGACTATAGATTCCAATCCCAAGTTTCAACTTAAATAAGATTTTGGTAAGATTAAGAATAAATGTAATAGATGCAATAAGTGGAAATAAATGGTGGAGGAATTATCATAATATATTGATCATATGAAAGATTAAATTGAATGATTGGAAGAACTGGTGAAGTACAATCATCAATCCTTGAAAGAACTGATGATGTTGTGGAACTAAAACTTAGAATTTAAGAACAAGAAAAGGTCATCAATGACCTTACCTCGAGACTGTAGGATAAGTCCAAGACCATTGAGGGACTTGAAGAATAATTTTTTACTCTAAGAATCAAACTTGAAAGTGAATCAATTTCAAAATAAGAAAAGAATAAAATACAATTTGGAAGGTTCTTGGATGTTGAGCTGGTAGATAAAGCAAAACTTGGTTCTAATAGAGTTGAAAATATCTTAAGTGATCAAAGACCTACATCCATGGGAAATAGTGGAATTGGTTGTGATTTAGAAATGTCAAATGCTATAAATAGAGTGAACTAGAATAAAGGCAAACTGAAAGTTGATCATGTTGAAAATCCACCAAAAGTGATGAAAAGGAAACCCTTAAATCAAAATGAAAGGATAAATGAATATTATCCTCATGTTTAAAAAAATTATAGGCATTCAAACTATTTTCTTGAGGAATAATTCATGAGGAGAAACATAAGTGAGAAGACATTTCCTTTCATGAAGTGTCAGTTTTGTGGCTATCTGGGTCATACCATGTTATACTGCGAAGAGGTAAGGAGCTATATGAATGGGGAAGAGTTGGGAGTTCAACAACAGAGAACATATTCATATCCTACTTCTTATAGAAAAAAAAGTCTATGGATATTTTTTTCAATGTTCTAACTTTGTCCATAAAGATGTGTATTGCAGGTAGAGGTATGACAGGAGAAATTCTTTCAATACTCAAAGATGATTCAATACTCGTCAACCAGACAATGTTTCTATTTCAAATAGTTTTGATCTTATGGAAGAAGAATTTGAATATGAATAACCCATGTACATGGAATAGATAATTGAAATTCCATCAGTCTCCTACACTCAATCCAATATCTCATGGAAAGAAAAGAAGAAAATTGAAAAATCCAATTTAGCAGAAGTATCCCTCAAAGCTACAAAGAACAACAGCACCTGGATTCTTAATAGAGGATGTTCATTATACATTATGATTAATTCATACCTATTAACGAATATCAAGAAAAATGTAGATGGGATAGTGAGTTTTGGTAATGATGGTGCTCTTACAATCAAAGGCAGTGGAAATACTGAACTGGCTAATGATGAGCTGAGGAAGATAGAAGTTCTTTATGTGGATGGACTATGTCACAATCTTATGAGTGTGAGTCAACTTTGTGACTCAAGAATTATTGTGACATTCAACCAGAAGGGTTGTACTATAAGAGGAAAGTCTGAGAATTATCTCATCAAAGGTTGTAGAACAAATGGAAACTTATATCAGGTTGACAGAAAAGAGAACATTTTCTACTTAACAGTTGAAGAGGAAAACAACTTATGGAATCAAAGATTGGGTCACATCAATCAGAAAGACATGGAAAATATATCTAAGCTGAATATATTCATGGATATCCCTAATTTGAAGCGTAAGTGAGAAAAGACTTGTGATGTGTGCATGTGATGGAAACTGGTATGCAGCTCCTACCGGCCAAAGAAGAAAAGAGCATCAAATCTCCTTGACCTCATCCATACAGATGTATTTGGCCCGATAAATGTTATTGTAACACATGGATAAATTTACTTTTTTATGTTCATAGATGATTATAGTAGAATAGCATGAGTTATCATTATATACAGAAAGAGAAAAGTGCTTGATTTCATGAAAACCTATCATCAAATCGCTGAGAATGATACTGGATGGAAGATCAAATTCCTACGGTCTGATAATGGAGGGAAATACAAATCCATTGAATTTAAAAATTACCTAGAGAATCATGGGATACAGCATGAGGTGGTTGCTATGAGAACTCCATGGAAAATGGAGTTGTTGAGTATAGGAATCGATAGGTAAAAAACATGACCAGAACTATGCTGATCGAGAGTCATATTCCTTAACATTATTGGAAAGAGGCAGTACAAGAAGCAGTGTATATTCAAAATTGAACAGGGCTATATATGGGTGAGATAAAGACACCATATGAATTGTGGCATGTAAGGAAGCCCTCTTTGAAATATTTTCATGTTTTCAGAATCAAATGTTTCATCTGAAACAAAGAAGGAAATCAAGGGAAGTATGAAGACAATGCAGACGAAGAAGTATTTCTTGGATACTCGATGAACAAAAAATCCTACAAGTGTTTCAATAAGCGCATAAGAAGAATTGTGGAAAGTAGTGATGTTGAGATCATTGAATATAAAAACATGAATGATTCAAGGAATTATTATACTGATATGATAGAAGATGATAAATAATGTGAACCTAGAACAAATTCTAATACAGAGGTAGAGGAAGGTGTACAAAACTCTTAGGAGTCACATCATGATGTTGACTCAGAAGAAGAATCAGAATAGAAAGCCATAGCTGGAGAGAATTCGGTCGAACACCAAAGGAGAAATCGAAGATTAGAGATTGATCATTCCAACATTATTGGGGATCATAATACACCTGCATAGACAAGGATAATGAGGAATAATGCACAATATGTATTTATATCAGTTGTGGAACCATCCACATTTGAAGAGGCTGCAAAGGATGATTCATGGGTAAAATAAATGAATGAAGAGTTAGATCAGATTGACAAAAATCAGACTTGGGATCCTGTCAAAAGACCTGAAGGTCACAATGTGATTGATATGAAGTGGATTTTCAAGAACAAATTTGACAAGCATGGAAATGTGATTATAATTAAGTCTCACTTAGTCTGTGAGGGATATTCATAAATCGAAGGTGTTGATGTTGAAGAGACATTTGCTTCAGTAGTGATACTGGAGTCAATCAGACTATTTCTTTCCATGGCAATACAAAGAGGTTATAAAGTGTATCAAATGTAAGTCAAGATAGAATTCTTAAATGGAGTATTAGAATAATAAGTCTACATTGAACAAACCATGGGTTTCTTGCTTGGAAATGATGAACTAAAGGTTTACAAATTAAATAAATATCTCTATGGCCAGAAAAAAGAACCATGGGAATGGTACTCTCGGTTGGACTCTTATCTGAGAAATATTGAGTTTAAAAGAGGAGGAGTGGATCATAATATCTATGTGAAGAATTCTCAAAAGGATCAGTTCATGGTATTGGTATACGTGGATAATATTATTTTCAGTGGAAGCAAGCACATATTATTGGATGAATTTTCCAATCACATGAAATCAAAATTTGAAATGTCCATGATTAGTGAACTCTCATACTTTTTAGGGTTGCAGGTGATTCAAAATAAGGATTACACTTTCATTTCTCAGGAAAAAAGTATGCAAGATAGATGCTGAAGAAATTCAATATGAATGATTCTAAACAAATTTCGACTCCTATATCGGTTTGAAAAAATCTCAGGAAGCATGAGGATAGGACTTTTGTGGATCCCACCATGTACAGAAGAAATATCAGAATCCTATTGTACCTAACAGTGACACGGACAGATATTGTCTTTGCAACTTTCCTTGCAGCCCGCTTTCAGAGTAATCCAAAGGAAGAACATATGGTGGAAGTGAAAACAGTCATGAGATATATTCAAGGTACACATAATTATGGGCTATACTTTTCTGTAGGAAGATACAGTGAACTATTATCATTTTTAAATATTGATTGGGCTAGAGATGTACTAGATAGAAAGTCTACCAGTGGTGGAGCATTCTATATTGGGAAGAAATGTGTGGGCTGGTTAATAAAGAAGAAATAAAGTACTTCACTTAGTACTGCTAAAGCTGAATATATATCCACTACCAAGGCTTGCACTCAGTTACTTTGGATGAAGCAGCAACCGATTGACATAGGTGGTGTGGTGAAACAACCAATAGTGATTTACTGTGATAACAAGAGAACAATTGATCTTACAAAGAATCCTTTTCAGTATTCTCATACGAAACATATTGAGATCAGATATCACTTCATCAAGGAAAAGGTTGAACAAGGCATGATCAAAATGGACCATGTGGGAACTGATGAGAAAGTGGCTAACATTATGACCAAGCCACTGTCAGCGACTGTGTTTGAGAAACATCGGTTAAACCTCAATGTTCAGCCACCTCCCAAGGCATAATAAGGTTACTAGATTCCTCTCTCCACAGTTGTTTTAACTATTTTTAATGTGTTTGTGGAAATGATGCAGGTTTATGGGGGAGATACGATCTAGGGGGAGCATGTTTTTACTCTACAAGTCAAGATTCAGTTCATTGGGTTTATTGTCAATAGGAAGAATGCATAAATTCAATGGAGAGTGATCTTTTTTTGTAGATATAGGAAAGGTGGTGAATAGAAAAAGCCAGAACTACAACTATAGGGGAGAAAAGAAAAGAATGAGAACTCAATTCATGTCCTCTCTCTTTTTTTCTACACCAATCACTGCTCATGTAGACTTCGAGTGATGGCTAAGTTGTTTCTTAAAGGTTTAGGTTTTGATCATGGTTGGTGCATTAGTGAATTTATCTGGAGATTTCCAATAAACCCAAAAGGTGAGATTGTTAGAACCAAGGCTATTCATTTATAATAATGGAGTTTGGTTTGTGTTTATTTTCAATCTTCACATAGATGACTAGGGAGTTTGCAAGGAATGAGGTCATACATTTTAGGTTGAAAGAAGTATTGAAGGTGGCGTAGTTTCCAAGTATTTTCCAAATTTTTGGGCCTCAAAATCGGGATTTTAGTGATGGGAAAAAAAATTACATAGGAGTTAATGGTATGAGAAACGACAAAGAAAATCATAAAAATAAGGGAACCGTATACCTCAGAACATGGACCGTGTACCATGTTCCGGGAATGGTTCGAGGTTGCGTACCTGGTAGAAAAAATGGTACACGGAGTGGTGCGCATAACTGAAAATAGTTCGCAGCAACTGTATGTGTTTAAGGCATGTGGTATATGGAATGCTTCCAAAAACGGTTCGCAACAACAGTACATGGTGAAGAAATGCGGTATGCAAAATGCTGAAGGTTAGCAAGATTACTACGGTTCTCGAAACAAGAGCGGCATGCAGTGGAGGCTAATAGTACACAGATGGAGTTCAGAATATAGTGAAGATTATCCCACATTGAAAATTTGGGTAAATCATATTAGCGGAATTTGCAGAGTTATGTGCCTATTTAAGGAATAGTAATCCCCTTTGTTAAGTGAGAAGATTAGATATTAAAATTTTAGGAAGAAATATGGTGAAGTCCGAAGTGGTATGTGGAGGAGAAGACAGTACGTGGAGAGAATCATCCACATAAGGAAAATAGACTATGGAAGAGAGTGTGGTTTGCGCAAGAATCTCTTGCAGTACATGGCAGAGAAAGGAAGTATATGGAGCAGGATGATACGTAGAGGAGTAGAATAGTATGCGGAGTAGGGCAGTATATGGAGTAGGGAAGTTCGCGGAGGATTTGGACGGTACGTAGAAACAGCAGTGGTACGCAGAAACAGCAGCAGTATGCAGAACACAAAAGGAAGACTAAAAATTGATCAAATCAGTTTGTGAAATTAATTTCCATAACATATCAGTGTACGGGAAAATAAATATATTTGGGTGATAACGGGACTTCAACAGAGCATCCGTTTATAGTTGAGGATGCATGATTTAATTCTAAACCATTAAAGAAACCTTCAAGTCGATAAACTGAGTGAAGATTCTTCTAATGCAGTGAGCAAGGGGGGGTCAGTGGAAGTGATCTGAGGGATGCAGTGTGTTATCCCTAAAACCTTATAAAGGCAGTGTGCTTGGCATAGAGTGACTATGTTAATCACTTGTAATCCACAACTTGTGGAGATTAGTGGTTTTGGTATGACTGATACATTATCGGCGTATGCTCCTTAGATATAGCCCTTAGTGGTGAACTAAGTAAAATTGTTATGTCATTACTTTGCACGTGATTTTTTATTTTCTACACTTCCTATTCCAATAGGTTTAACAAGTTCTTACCAACGTGGGAACAAGATCCATCAGTTTAAAAGAAATATTTGACACTCTGATTCACCTCTCCCCTCTCAGGGTGTTCCGAAGTCCTTAATTATGCACATCAGCATGCACTATTACTCAAAATAGATATGTTTATGGTAGTTGTTGGTATAGGCCTATTAAGATTTACTCACGCCTAGCTCAGATCGCCTAGGGTATCTAATCAGATTTCATGGATGTAGTACATGACAAGGGCAAGTGACCTATGACCAATGGTTGATTCCAAGATTTTGTAGCATATGATATGGGAATGGGCTAAGACTCAAGACCAATTCTACAGTTTTCCCAGTTTTTTATATTTTAATTTATTTTAGACATCATTGTATACGATTCACCCATGGGAGGTCCTAATGTTGTCTTTATTATTTTATGACTTGAAAGGCATCCATTTTTTATAGCATGATTAATGTTTTATTTATTGACACTTGGCAGGATGTATATTGTATTATTTATTTGTATGTATGTGATTGTTATTATTTTTGTTGTTATTTCTCACTCTAATATGAGGATATAGTCTCCTCATAGTACCATCATATATCATCTCTTCTAGTAGGTAGCCTCGGCCATATGTGGAGTCACATCTTAGGTCACATAACTCTTTGATTAGGTTACTATAGAGCAAACTGGGTTGGTATGTTGAAGATAAAATTCTTCATCAATCTTGAGTCTTTTCTTTCTTAATACCAAATTCTATATTTCCTACCTGTTGGAGTTGGTTCCCTAGAACCAACTTCTATGTACTTTATGATAAACATGTATTAATTGTTTTAAATATTAAAAAACTACTTATCACGTCATGATTTTTCTTCTGCGTGACATAGTATGTGATGATGTCATGAGAAAAGTTTTCGCACTAAAAGGTCATAGTAGTTCTCTGTTATGATGAGAACCTGAAAGTTCTACGACGTTATTCTTGAATATATGTTTTATAGTTAGATGATATCATTTGAGGGACATAAATTATACAGGATATCAAGGGTGGATACTCATAGGAATTTGAGGTACCTTCTCATAGTGTACTCCCTTGGTAATATCTAATAGGATATTATGAGAACGAGTATCGCTAATAGGAAATAACCATTTATATGTTTAATTGGATGTTTCTATTTATGTATGTGTGTATTAGTCATTAGACTTTAAGATTATTATTTATAAATATTATGAGTTGTGTACCTTAATGTATTGATGAAAACCATGATGAAAGATGTTCACAGTGAGGTAGGATATGTTGGGTGGGTCATGAGTAATATTACATTAATGAATAATGCGAGAAAGGATTTATCCCTTGTGTTCTTTAACCGAAGTTAATATCTCAGGACATTTGATAGAAATGATATATCCTAAATAAATCCATGGCCATGGTGTTCTATAGGCAAGTTCTATTTCCATAAATTCAAAGAAACGGACATCAAACACATAGGCTGATGGCACCAACATGCAACCTGCATGATTTGAGATATCATGATAAAAGGATTATATTACACATTAAGCATTCATATGAGGTATTATGTCATTATGGCATTAACTTATTTCTCTATGGGTGTCTTGGCATGTTGATAGATGCTAACCTTGGACTTTAGGCTTCTCCTCTTAATGCTACTGAGAAAGAGTCCTAGAGGGTCACACACTAATTATATCCAAAATCTCAGTTAAATAATATATTATTATTTATTATTTAATAGGTTGAATAAATATTATTCTCATATGTGGTTTAATAATTATTCATGTATGCTAGATCACATATAAATATTTATTTTATATTTTAGTAAATATAATATTTATTTATTTATCGGCGAATAATGTAATGATATTTATTTAATAAATAAATAGACATTATCCAAGGTCCAATAAATATTATGGAGGAATAGAGGACTGAGATTTTAGGACCAGTGAGTAATAGTAAATATTGAATAATATTTGATTAAATAATATTTAATTATCATTTGCAAGTTAAGTGCATGTCGAGAAATAATGATATTATTGTTATTATTTGATATGGGATTTCGCTAGGATTAAATAAATAATTAAGGTCACTTGTGCAATTATTTTATTTTTCCCTAGTGATATATAAACTCAGTTGTGTTATTTTCTCAATAGACAACTCATTTTGTTTGGGTTTTGAACAATAGAATTAGATAATTCTCTCAAGCCTAGAGATCTCCATTCTCCAAGAACGCTCCCAAGAACGGAGATCAATCCTCCTCCATTGGATCAAGGAGGATGCTTTGGAAGCGGTTCTCGAAACGATCAAAGGCAGACAACACAAGCATAAGGATCTGTCATGATAGCACCTGGTGATTCCTTTGGTGATGTCCAGAGATTCTTGGAACACATGTGGATCACTGCTAGAGGGAATCTATACTTGATTTCTACAAAGAAATGATGCACCAACACAGATCTATTGCCTGATTCATTAATGAATAATGAATTACAATAGATGTAATTCTTTAATTAATTAAATTAATTATAAATAATATGTAATGATCCTCTCTATGGTTCTGACATAATTTCTATTATCTGATTCTTTGATTTAATTTTGTTGATCACGACATTCAACGTTGTGTTAAATCTTGGATTAATCATCGATCATGGAAAAAATCACAGTTGGGCATCGCCCATTACACACTTTCATTGCACCCAAAACCTACAAGTGGTATCAGAGCAATCACATAATTATTTATAATTATTTAAATATCATTGGTGATTTATGCATTTTAATTTAGTTTTTAAATTCAAGTTTAATCGTTCTTTTAATATGAAATGTGAGATCTTCTTCTTCCTCATTCATTTATCTTAGATCTAATCAAAACTATTAAATTTATGATTAAAATAAAATCAAGGAACTCATCCATAGGTTCCAAAGTTTCTGGCTAGAAAATACAGAAGTACACACCGTGTAATTGGAATTACACATTGTGCACTTGTGGTCTATACATCATGATTTAATTAGTAATTTACTCAAACTATTTTCATTGATCACACGTGGTGTAGTTAATTCTTACACTGCATGTTGATTGGGATAGACTGGTGCATGGTCAACTGGAGTATGCATCATGTAACCTGCATACACGACGTGTAGTCCTTTTGAGTCAAAGACGGACTATATATTTCAATACACGGCATACCTGAATGATGACCATGTAATTTGGAGATCACATAGTGTGTAGCCCATTGTATACGCTATCTACTCTAGTTTTTGAGGTACGATTCACACACTGATTCCCTAGGCATGTACCTTAGATAGACTGTGAGTACATGTCATGTCACTCAGATGCACATGTTGTGTAATTATACCAAGTTACACAGATTTAAAATTTATTTATTTTACTATGTAAACCTTGAAAAATGTAATTGTGTATGGTCATAAAGATAGGATGCACCATGTGATAAGTTTTAATATACATAAATATTTAAATGTTTAATTAATATCTACATAATATTCAGATTAGCAGATAATGTATGAGTCGTATTACAAGTTGTTACTCTACGTGCATTTAAGCATAACACATGGCCGAAAAAACATGTAATTCGTGTAATCATCTGTGAAATACACATCATGAAAGTACGTGATAAGTTGTTTATATTATATATCAAAAATAATAAATAGGTATATTAGTATAATACATGTTGAGTAAATTAGGATAGGTATTTACTTTTTTGCCTCCAAGGTACATTTATGTACATATGTAATTTAAAATGAAATTATTTAATTTTTTTAAAATTATAATGGATGAGAATCCCAAGAAAATTTATATGAGAATTAAGATAAAATAATTTATCAATTAAATATGATAATTAATTGATTTGAGCATGATTTATCTTAAATAAAAATGATTAAGAATTGAATTCTAGTTTTATTAAATGCGTAATTAGTTTCATTTATATGGATGATCATAAGATAGACCAGATATTTTGTATATAAATTTTTTAATTTAATTTATTATTAAATTAAATTTTTGGCATGTGTGCCTTCTCTCCTTTCATTATGTAGGGTCTTCGTGCCCATGGTTTCTTTTAGGTAAACCCCTTTTTCCCCTCACCTGCATGTGATTAAAAGGCATGTGTAATGGATGGAGCTCCCAAGCTAGTGTAGGTGGTTCAAGTTCGGAGTCAAGGTGAAACCAATCCAAAGATATGCAAAGGTGGATGTGTGGAAAGCTACAACACGAACCTTAATTAGTTCAATGTGTTTTTCCCCTAGGTCAACGTTAGTTTATCAAACGCTAGATAAACTAACCACTAGCAAGAGCTAATGATCATACTGCTTTATTATTTTATTTCTATCAGTTACATGGTTATTTCATTATGGGTGTCTTATCACAATCACATAATTAATGAATTAACAAGCATGCAAGATATAAATAAAATAAACCATCTTATGTATAAATATTATCTAAGACATGGTTAATCACTTAAGTAGTCCCACTTCATATTAAAAAGCATGTGATAAAGATAATAATTTTCAATTTATGCATAAAAGGATAAAATCCCTCAATAAAATATTAAGTTAATATAGCCTTACATTACTTTGGTTAAAATTGAAACATAGTTAAAAGTGAATGACCATCCAAAGTTGGGGTGCTCTCAATTATCGGGGAATTCTAACATGAGGTTTTAGGTTGACTTAATTTGGTTCACATCAAGGGTTGACTGCCAAAGTAGGACTTGGTGTAAATTAGAGGCAATGGTTAAGGAAATATAAAATTAATGATTTTAGGATTGGGGAGTCCACTTAGTAAATCAAGGAACTGTGAGTTAATGTAGTTGGAATTTGGAATGCCTATCGAAAACCATTTGAGTTGCTTGACCAACCAAAGTTAGATTAATGAGAAGGGTAATATGGATCCTTACCACTAGAATTTCCATGAAACTGGATATTCTGAATCCAATGTTGAGGGCTATTGGCTTTCAATAAAATATTGGGAGATTGATAAATATAATATTTATTTATTTTTCTAAATTTTATTAGATAAAGTACTAAAATTTTGTTTATCTTATTTTTTAGAAATATAATTAAAATGAATTCAAACATATTATTGTGATCTATAATTTAGAAGAAAAACCTTCTCACTGGTATAAATTTATAAGAGTGGGAAAGGCGCATATGTTTCATCCTTTTCCATGAAAGGAAATTTTATGCGTTGGAGGAACTTTTACCAGTTGCACTTGGAAATGAAAAAAGTAATGAAGAGTTATCTCTCTATGAGAAACATTTGAATGATGCTATAGATGTTCAGTGCTTCTTGCTATCATCCATGTTCAATGATATTTTGAAGCAACATTAGGATATGGATGCCTATAGCATGATGTCTCACCTTTGAGATCTCTATCAAGAGAAGGAGAGATACGAGAGATACGAGATCTCTAATTTTTTGTTTAAAACTAAGCATGAAGATTATAAATCAGTCGGGCCTCATGTAGTCAAGCTTATTGGCTACATTGAATGTCTGGACATCTTAGGGATTAAATTCCTAGATGAGCTACGTATAGATCTTATACTTTCATCACTTCCCAAGAACTTCTCTAGTTTTATTTTTAATTACAATATGAGCAACAATGAAAAGAGTCTTTTGTAACTTCTTAGTTTGATTCACCAGGTGGATAAGGACATGGGATGTGATAAACATGTGGTCCTTATGGTGAATAAGAAAAATAAGAACAAGGCAAAGGGGAACAAGACTTATGAACAGTCTAAATATCTCGAGCACCATCCTTCAAAGAAGAGGAAGGTCTAGAGGCAGGGAAAGGAAAAGGAGGTAATATATTTGGCATGTGGAAAGTCAGACCACTGGAAGAGGAACTTCACCCAAAAGAAAGGGGAAGTTAAAGGTGTGTTCTTTATCAAGTGAAATATTTCCATTTCTACACATTTGGTATTTGATACAGCTTGTGGTGCTCACATATGTATCCAAATGTAGAAACCAAGTAGATTCTGAAATATTTCCAAAGGACAGGTGGATCTGTGAGCTAAAAATGGTGTGAGGATGGCTACTCTGGCCATTAGTAACTACGACCTTTCATTTCCAACGAGAATGATTTTGGTTTTAATATATTTTTATTATGTACCAATAGTTACCACGAACATAATTTTTATGTCATGTTTAGATAAAAATGGGGTTATTTTTAAATTTGGAAATAAAAGTTGTTTCTTTTATAAGGACAACATATGTTATGGTGTGTTGCATTAAAATAATGGTCTTTATGTATTAAATTATTAAAACCAAAAGTTGAAAATCGATGATGAATCATGTTCACACAACTCATATAACACCCAACTGTGGCATCACCGTCTTGGTCATGTAAACGAGAAACATTTGACAAGAATCTGTCAAGATGGCTACTTAGACTCTTCTAATTTTAAACCACTTGATAGATGTCATGCTTGTTTACAAGTAAAAATGATTAAACCACCATTCAGTGGATAGGGTGAAAGGTCTATATAACTTCTAGGCTTGGTACACACTTATGTGTGTGGACCATTTCCAATAGATGCTAGAGGTTGATATTCTTACTTCATAACTTTTACTGATGACTTGAGTAGATGTGGTTATATCTACTTGATGAGGTATAAGTCCGAGTCCTTTGAGAAATTTAAGGAATTCAAGAATGAAGTAGAGAATTATCTTGGTACGAAGATAAAGAAGCTTCTATCGGATCGAGGTGATGAATATTTTAACCAATAGTTCATCAAATTTCTACAGGAGTTTGGGATTCTATCTCAACTCACTCCACCTTACACACCATAGTGGAATGGTGTTAGTGAAAGGAGAAACTGTATCTTGTTGGACATGGTAAGGTCGATGATGATTCATGCAGATCTTCCATTATCATTTTAGGGATATGCATTACAAACTGTGGCATAGAAATTAAATTAAGTACTAATTAAAATGGTAAATGGAATTTCCTTTGATTTATTGAGTGGAAAGAAACCCATTTTGTCACATACCTATGTATGGGGTTATGATGTGTTTTTTAAGGCCTTCTCAGGCAACAAACTAGTACCCTAGGGCACGAAGTCTATCTTTATAGGGTATCCCAAGGAAACAAAGGGATACTACCTATACAACCCCTCAAACAAGAAAGTGATTGTCGCCAGAAAAGTCATCTTTCTTGAGATGGATCACTTCCTCAAAAAGGATAGTGGGAGAAAGATTGACTTTAATGATGTTGATGCTTAAGATACACAAGAGTTAGTACAAGAACAGATTCTACAGGTCCCTATGGAAGAAATAGTTCCTAAAACACAAGTATTTTGTAGGAGTGTAAGAGAGGTAAGAGAACCAGAGAGATATGGTTTTCTAGTCATCGAATATAGTGATTCATTATTGGTTGACAATGATTAATCTCTCTCCTACAAGGATCCAGTAGAGATATCAGAAGCTATAATATGGAAAGTCATGAATTCTTAAATGGATTCCATGTATTAGAACCAAGTTTGGGGTCTATTTGATGTGTCAGTTGATGTAAATCCTTTTGGATGCAAATGGGTATTCAAGAGGAAACTGAACATAGAAGGTAAAGTAAGTACCTATAAAGAAAGGCTAGTGGATAAAGGGTTTAAACAGCATCAAGGAATTGACTATGATGAAACCTTTTAACTAGTTTTCATGTTTAAATCTATCAGAATTTTACTTTTCCTAGCAGCTTACCATGACTATAAGATTTGGTAGATGGATGTCAAAGCTGCATTCCTTAATAACAACCTTCAAGAAGATGTCTATATGACTCAACCAGAAGGGTTTGTGACTCTAGGTGATAAAAAAAATATTTTCAAGTTGCAGAGATCCATTTATGGATTGAAGTAAGCATCCAGTTCGTGGAACATTTGATTCTATGAATCTATATAAGAATTTAGTTTCATTAAGAATGAATGTGATTTGTGTGTTTACTAGAGGTCTAGTGGTAATGCGGACGTTATCCTAGTTTTATATATTGATGAAATATTACTTATTGGAAACAACATACCAATCTTATAGTCTGTTAAGGATGGGTTAAACAAGTGTTTCTCCATGAAATACTTAAGTGAAGCAGCCTATATTCTAGGGATCATGATCATTCATGATAGATCCAAGAGGCTTCTTGGACTAAATCAAAGTACATATGTTGACCAGATACTAAAGATATTTAGTATAAAACAATCCAATAGAGGATTGGTTCTAGTGTCACATGGTTTATATCTTTCTAAAAAAATGTGTCATCAAACACAATAAGAGAAAGAGAGAATGAGTAAGATATCATATGCTTTAGCGATATGATTAATCTTGTATGTCATGTTATGTACTAGACTTGATGTTGCATATACACTGAGCATGGTAGGTTGATATCAAGAATATCTAGGAAAATAGAATTGGACTGCTATTAATATTATCCTTAAGTATTTGAGAATAACTAAGGATATGTTCCTGGTGTATAGAGGACATGAGGAGCTAGTTATCAAAGGTTATATTGATGCTAGTTTTTAGATAGATCAGAATGACCTAAATTCACAATCAGAATATGTTTTCTGTCTCAACGAAGGAGTTGTGAGCTGTAAGAGTTCAAAGAAGCCAGTTTTCGCTGATTATATAGTGGAGTATGAGTATATAACGGCTTCTAATGAATCCAAGGAAGTCGTTTGGATTCGTAACTTTGTTCAGGATTTTGATGTGGTACCTAGAAGTAAATACCCTATCACATTGTATTGTGATAATACTACAGCGGTGGCTCTTATAAAAGAGTCAAGGTCACACTAGCAGACAAATCATATACTCTGGAAGTATCACCTCTTGAGGTATTTCTATCAGAGGGGTGAAGTTTCAGTGATCAGAGTACCCATGAAAGAGAATGTGGAGGAACCATTTACTAAAGGCCTATATCAACAGAAGCATGAGTATCATGTGAGAGCTAGAAGACTGAAGGTGGTTAGTAGTTGGATCTAGTTAAAGTGGGAATATATTGGATTTGGTTCCCTATAACCAACTTCTATGTACTTTATGATAAACATGTATTCATTGTTTTGAATAATAATAAACTACTTATCACATCATGATTGTTATTATCCATAACATAGTATGTGATAATATCCTAAGAGCAGTTATCGCACTAAAAGGTCATAGCAGTTCTCTGCTATTATGAGAACTCGAAAGTGTTACGATGCTATTCTTGAATATATGTTCTATAGCCGGATGATATCATTTGAGGGACAAAAATGGTACGGGCTATCAGAGGTGGAGGCTCATTGTAATTCCCCGACCCCAGAAGCCCGAATCCAGTGCATTATTTTAATACATTATCATGATTACAAGGAATTAAATCCTGAAGGACCGATCAGTTTAACAGTCTTGGAAAATATATTACTTACATGAACATTACATTACAATTTGAAACATAAACTACAACATAGATAATTCTTTGATAATGTCATTATTCTCCTAGCTTAACCCTTCATATCAATCATAAAACACTTCTTGGCATCCTGGGGAAAATAAAACATAAGAAAGGGGTGAGCTCAGATGCTCAATAAGGCTAAACAATATAGTAGAAGCTTTCATAAATAAGCATAAACTTTAAGGCAAGTATAAAACTGAAATACAAGCCTTATAATCATAATCTTCAACATAATATGGCAAGAAAAAATCAAATAATTCCATTTAAACATTCACATGGATATTTTACTAGTCGAATAATCACATTTAATATCAATAATAAATCTCATAATGAGGGAATGCATAATGTCGGACATCAGAAACATACCATCGAGGTCTCGGCCAAGACATTTGAAAATAAATGGTTAAGGCCTTAGCCAAATCCATATCTAAAAATAAATGGGCAAGGCCTCGACCAAGTCCATGTCTAGTTTGTCTCATGAGACATACCGATGCATCGAGGGGTTATAGCGGGAATCGCCCTTCACTTACTAAGTCTAATACATTACTCATATGAAAATCGTGAAACATAAACAACATAATCATTCGTATTCAAAACTAGTATACAAATTATGAATACTTTAACCATAAACAAAGAATTTTATCTAAATAGCACATCCACGGTCAAACATATCATAAACCCTTCAATACAATATGGTAGATTTTATCATAATAAATCAACCATAATAAAGCATAAAATCTAATAAAGTATGTTGATATAGATGAAAATAATCTAATAAATCATTAAAACTCTTTGAGAGAAATATCCCTTTTTTACTTTGAAAACATTAAAAAAGATGTACAATTTTAAAACAAAACATTTTTTTGAAAATAACCTTGTAAGCTTGTATAGAAAGCTTCAAAATGTTAAGGCATCGTAATGGAGGAAAATGGCCACTCACGCCATATATGTTAAAAAACATTCTTTCCTAAATTTTTCAAAAAGGTTACAAAGCAACTTGTTTGGAAAATGATAGAAAGATTCTTTTCAAAACATTTTATAAAAAGTCAAATATGGGTATAAATGACTTTAAAAAATTATACAAAAATAGTAAAAATATTTTGAAATTTATTTTTACGAAACATGGACATATATGATAAATATGTCCCAATAAATACTTACGCATAAACAATCTCGGATAATAATGAGATTGCGAAATTAACCCTTACCTTGTCCTTTTCTTTAGTCGAGGGTGTGTTAACCTCCTGTATAATGGTTAAAGCATGTTATTAAATGATATCAGGACCATATCCATATTTATGATATCATATATGATCCTCTTATATCCTTTTGGTAATAATATTTCAGTATTACCATTGTTTTGGGTGTTAACTGCTTCGTTTTCTCATTCCTGTTTTGTCATGTAAGTCGTGTTTGTTATGCATAGGATGTATTTTATTCATATCCAGAATTACATTAAGTTCATAATTATTATTTTTACTCGTCATATAAATTTTATAATCATTCTTGAATGGTTAATGTGGAGAATGAATCTCACCGCATCGTGGAGACGGAGTACGTACGCACGAACGACGATATCATTCCTTTGATGGTTAAATTGTATGGAATTTGGATGGTATGTTAATTATACAGAATCATTATCATGTTATATTCATTATTTATATTTATTATACTCATCGTTATACCCATCCAAATAAAGTAGAGTTGAATAACAAATTACACCACGGTGTGGAGACGGTAAGTCATATGTACACACACATGGTAATATTATTATTTGTAGGATGGATGAAATAAGGAATATGGTTGTCCCGTGTTTATAATAACATCTTAGTATATGTATGATACTGTATTTATTACTTTGGTATGGAAACAACATAGAAATAGGAAGTAGAAGAAGAAAAGAACTTTGAAAGAGCTGATAAAAAAATTACCTCTTTTTTGGGTATCTCCTTTTGATTTGCATAAAAGGACTCCTTAGGATGGTTTTATGCCAAAAGTATGGCCTTTAGGATTTAGTGAAGGAATTTTGTAGTATAATTGGGTAGGGGTTGTTCAAGAAAAAGGGATTTAGAGGTGTGAATAAAAGAGGAGAGGTGCCCTTTTATAATAGAGGGGAGGAGCACTTTTGGAAACTCCAAAACTATTAATTTATTATAAATTGATTTTCAGTTTCTAATAGCTCCAAAGTGAGTTATTTCGAGGCTAAGATGAGGATGGGTAAAAATCCTCACAACCAATGATTTTTAGACAAGTTTAGGTCACAAATGTAACCTTATCTTTTGGTTTTAACCCTTAGTTAAACAATTCAACGCTTACTGTGTCTACTTGTCTTTTTATATACTATAGGGTTAATATAGTTACAATAAAATGTCAAACAAACCCCAATTAGATCATTTATGACATATTTAACACCATCCTAGTTAGTTGGTCAAACCTTAGATTTTTATGAATTTTATAACATTTAATAAAATATTATTTATTTTTAATTATCATTTATGTTAATTTTGATACTATTCAATGTTTTCATTTTTAAAAACTAGTACTCGCTCATGCTATTGCACGGAATATTCGATTATTGGTTTTTCTTTCAATAAGAGATTAATTAATATTTAAAAAATTTGAGAAAAATAGTAATATGAATAAATTATAATTAGAAAGTAATGGTGTATGATAATGAAATAATAGTGCATAGAATATGAAGGAACCATTCAAACAGTTGACAATGAATAATGATAGTAAAATTATATGAAGTTTTATATTTTGAGGAAGAAGATTTGAATTCATTTTCAATTTTGATCCTAATAACTATAATGCGGGTACTTAAATAAAAAGTGAAAGTTAAATCTAAGATAAGGCAGTGATTGTGATAATAAAAATGGAAAATGTGAAATTATTTGAAATACTAATATATTGAATGAGTGGGTTGTTCAGGAAACAGAGAGAAATATTAATAGATATAATGAAAATTAATACCTTCATGATCCAATATTGCTTTTTTGAATGTTATTTCTCTATACAAATCTAAATCTTCATGATCCATGTATCACCCTCCAGATATGTCACTGCACAAACAAATGATTTTGCACATTATTATTTCACTATACAAATCTCAATCTTCATGATCCAAGTATCACCCTCCAGATCTGTCACTGCACAAACAAATTATTTTGCAAATTATTAATGGACAGAAATGTAATAACTGATTCTGAATGCTTTTTTACTTGTGATTATATGTAATAAATTGACAATTTTGAATGATAAAAAATAACTGTAGAGTATGAAAACATGATAGATCATTAAAACCATAATTTTATAGTTCTGATTACTATGTTTAAAAAATATATAGTAGTTATTTACTGTATACATTTGTAAATATGTGTCATGTATACAGTACTGTATACTGTTGAAGTTTATGGAACTTTAAATATTTTAAACATTTGTATACATGAGTGTAATGAATTTTTAGACAATTTATGGAACCACACAATATTCATGTATGTTTAAAAAATGGGCATTGTTGAAGATTATGTATATAGGAGTGTAATCTCACCAGTGTTGCTATCAAATATTTCTACTACATTATGCTTACAGGTCCACATTTCCCTTGGAAGCATAATACATGTCAATCTTCATCCAACCTACTCAGGGAGTTGCCAAGAATAGAATATGAATCCATTATAATTCAAAAACAATGATATATAAGTGCATTCTGATAATATATAGTGTAAAAACAGTGCATATATAATATGAGAAGCAACAATTCATAATGGATAGGGGCTTACCAGTTCACCTTCCTTATTGTGGTTTCCCACTTCCATCCGTCCATGTATTTGAGAATAGATTTAGTTGACAAAGTTACATGAAGAAATATATATTTATCAGTAAATCAAATCAACCATTTACACATAATTTTCAAAAATAATAAGATCTTCAACCTCCATGCAAGAGGTAACTTACCATTACCTAGAAGAAGGAAATAATGATAAAGATGAGAGGGTTGTTACCTTATGATTCAATGCTGAAGAACCATCCTTCTAGATAAATTAATATAAGAATAGTAACTGAGAAGATTTTTATATTATGTTCTAATAAAATCAAAGAATAATATATTGGAATATGTAAGTAGTAAAAGCATTGGAAACAAATAAGAGAATACAACCACCGAAGTAATGGAATAAATTCTATTATACATTAATCCAAGAAGCGAAAGGAATCTGTAAGCATGTATGTTTTATAGAATCAGCAAGAGTATTTTTTTTGAATTAAATAGCTGTACATTTTTTTATAATTGGATGCATATAGATTCAATGAAAAGGGGGGATAGAGTATTCCACAACACATGAAATTAGGGTTTATAAAAATCAAAGAAACACACCAATGACCTGGCTGAGAAACTGAAGCAAGAGAAAGAGGAAAGGAGTTTGTGCTTGGGATTGATCTAATGACAACCTAGATACTAGCCTCAACCAAGTGGATAGGGGCTTACCCATTCACCTTCCTCGTCTTGGTTTCTTACTTCCATCTGTACATGTATTTGAGAAAAGCTTTAGTTGACACAGAAACATGCATAAATATATATTCATCATCAAATAAAATCAACCAAATACTCAACATTTTCACACATAATAAGAAATGAAGCCTACATTGAAGAGGAAACTTACCATTACCTAGTAAAAGGATATTTTCGTGAAGATGGGGGGAGAGGTGTTACCTTATGATTCAATGCTACATACCCATCCTTCTAGATAAATTAATACAAGAACATTAACTGAGAATAATTCCATCTTATGTTCTTATAAAATCAAAGAATAATATATTGGAATATGTATGTAGTTGAATCATTGGAAACAAATAAGACAAGGAAACCTCATAAGTAATGGAATAAATTTAATAAGGCATTAATCTAAGAAGAAAAAGGAATCTATAAGAATGTTTATTTTATGGAATCAGCAGGCATATGTTTTATAGAATAAAATAGTATATCATTTGGTTATAGATGAATTCATAGAAGTTCAATGAAGAGTGGAGGGGGAATAGAATCATCCTAGAAAAATTAAGAGTTCCAACATGGGCAATTATGGTTCATGAAAATCAATGAAACATGTCAAATAAATAATTCCAACATTTGACAGTGAGGAATCATTCCATAAATCGAGAAAAATTCCACGTTATAGTGGGCCCAATTTCATGCCAACTGAAGCACAAACCATAGAACTTGTTGAGTAACTAAAGAAGGGGAAATAAGTTGAAAGGCGATCGTACTTGAGATTGATCCAGTGACAACCTGGATACCGGCCTCAACCATCTCGATAGTTTCTTACTGGTTCACCTTCTCCATGCAGGTTTCTTACTTCCATCCTACTGTGTATTTGAGAGAATCTATAGTTGACACAGTTACATGATGAAATACATATTTATCAGTAAATAAAGTCAACAATTTACTCAACATTTGCACACATGTTTCAATAAAGAGAGAACATAACAGTATATTTGCTAAAAATCATTTAGTGTTGCTTCAATTATTTAGAGGAACCTACACATGAGTAAAATTAATTAATTTCAATGATCATATCAGGATATCATTATCAATGAAAACTATCAATATAATTAACGGAATATTAAAATGTATAAGGTTTAATGAATATTGATTGAAAAAATATGAAAAAATGTAAATTAATCACAAACAATTAATGAATTCAATTTTTTTAAAATTTAATCACGCTACATTACCTTAATAACATGCTCCATAATGATATCCCTGACCATAAACCTATGCCTAAAATGAAACCCATCAGAGTACCTCAAATTAAAATTATAAATTAGGAATATGCAATGAAATAAATCACCCTAGTGCCCCAAAAACCATCTAAGTGAACCTCCATAACCTACATCTTGACACCTTCAATTAAATAAGACAAATACATGGATTAAATCATCCATAACCTAAATTTTCAGAATCTGAATTAAATCATCAAATCACACATCAATAACCTTCATCTGAAACCATTCAAGTGAAAAAGACTCGAGAATTTAAAATAAGAAATTCCATTATTCCAGTATAGGATATCCATTGAAAATATTCCAAAACATAGACCAATATTCTAGCATCTGAAGAATTATTTGTGGTGAATTTAGAACAATTCTAAAGAGGCGTGATTACAATCAACATCCCTTAAAAAATTAATGAAAAATAAAAATCTTTTCAATTGAAATCAGGCAGCACTAAACATTAAATTTGGAACTGACCTACAGTGAAGAGTCTAATATTAATAGCACAACGAACCAATCTACTAGAAAGGACATGATGGAAGCCGGAAGAAGATAATTCCAATGGTTTCAAAGAAACTATGAATGTGATGAGACATGGGGAATACAACTGGAAATCTTTCATGGGAAACCTAGTTTATAAACAAATAAAGAATGTATCATAATTAAAAAAATATTATTAAGTTGGTAATAGATTCAATGCAACCTATCGGAGTACCTCCAATGAAAATTAGATGGTAGGAATATGCAATGAATTAAATCACCTTGATGCCCTGGATACCATCTAACTGAACCTTCATAACCTGTACCATCACACTTTGAATAAAATAATCCAACTACCTGAATTAAATTAGAGATAACCAATATCCTTTGAACTCGAATTAAATCAGACAAGCGCAACTCTAGAACCTGCATCTGAAACCATTCAAGTGCACAAAGAATCAAGATTTTAAAATAAATAATTCAATTATTCCAGCATAGTACAAATAGTGAAAATATTCCAGCAAATACTAGTATTTATCACCCTAAAAACATATTCACCTGCAAATAAGGATGAAACCAGAGAATTAATTGCATAAAAATATATCAAAAAAATGTAAAAACACAAACTAATTCAGCAGTCATTGCATACTGAATTAAATCAGACTAAATCAAAAACCCAAATACGATAAATTGAATCGAAATCAGAGTGTTGTGGGTTGCAATATTTGGCTGACAGTAATAGGAATGTTACCGTTAAGGATAGATGACCAACGAAGATATGTTCATACCTGAAGAGAGAGGATGATGCGGGTGGGAATACGAGATGTGGGAAGGTTGTGGAGATGGGAAGGAGAAGCAACGATGGTGAGTAGTTCCCATGGAATCTATTTTACCTATAATATAAGGGGACTGGTACAAGAGGTTAATGAAAAGTTAGAAGAATTAGATTCTGAAAATGGATTAGAAGTAAATGATAAATCTTATAATCCATATCCAAATGAAAAATCAAAATGATGGCAAATAAGAGAAACAATGAGATAAGAAATCGATAAAAACAAAACAGATATGATGGAAATAAAAAAGTTGACTTGAAGGATATGAATTAAAGAAATCATACCAGATAACTTAAATAAAAGGGAGGTCGACCAAAGTGATTCATCGTAGTTCAAACGGTGGAATGGGAAACTACTTGGACATAAAGGCATGAATAGGAGGTGACCATCTATAAGCAATAGAAATCATTGGTTTATAACCATAAATATGATTATAAAACTAATATCATCATAGAAAATCTTGGGTTTCATATCTCATCATCAGAAATATAGAAATAATCATAAAACCATAAATAAAATAAAATGATAGGTGAAGAAGACATAGAAATGACTATATTTTCAATACTGAGATACAAATCTAGAATGGGAGTCAAAGAACACAACAAATGGATAAATAAAAGAAGACTTGTGCTAATTTAACCTCTATTGGATGTCGATTGTGGAGGAAGAAAGGAAAACAGAAGATGTTGAAGCAGCTCAATGGTGAAGAAAATGTTAAATGGGTTGCGCGACATGGAGGATGGAGCACTAAAAATGCAGTGGGAACCCTAGAACAACTGAAGGAAATCACAAGTAGGTGGGGGGTTCGAAGGGATGGATGAACAGTAGAAGAAAATGAAAAAATTAGTGAGTAAGACAGCTTCTGTGTTTTGTGGGTACTGACGGTGGGAGGGGAAACACGATCGGGAACCATAGGAGCAGTCGTAGAGGGGTAACGGTGGTGGGAATCATCTGAGGGGAACCAGAGGGGAAACGGGAGTAGGAACCATAGGAATCATGGAGAAGGTGAAATGGGAGAGGGAACAGAGGGAGCAGGAATCGTAGGAGCACCGGTGGAGGTGAAATCGGAGAAGGAAGCCTAGGAGCAGCGGAAAATCTCGTAGCAAGAACCCTAAAATAGAGGGAGGTAGCGGGTTTTAGAGGAGTACCTGGTCGACGGAGAACTAAAAATCAGAGGTGCGGGAACCATTAGAGGAGATGAGGGGTATCACGAGCATTAACCCATGGAGTAGAGGAGTAGAATCGTGAGGACGGCAGTGCTGGTTTGTAGGAACTGTAGATTGGAGGGAAGGGGAATGGCACCGGCGTGGGGAGTCTGCGGGATCCGTATGTCGCGAATAACTTAATCTCGGTCGTGATAGTGAAAGGGAAATTTGGGGAGACTATAGACGAAAGTAGGAGAAGGAAGTGGTCGGAGCCGACGTCTGGTATATCGGGAGAGGGAGGACGAGAGAGGGGGGAGTCTGACGGTCCTCTAGGTCAAGACCGTGTAAATCTCAATGGTAGAGGGAGACGGAGGCGGAGAAAATAAGAAATCCCGACAGCTGGTATATCATGAAGGTTTTTCTCAGCTGAGGAAGGATGCAACGGGGCGGAGACCTCGAAGCTGGATGGAGTCGCTGTATTTCAGTGGAGTACGTGTTAAACAGGGAGCAGTGAAGCATGGAGGGTCGAACGGAGGGCACGTGGTACTGGGAAATTGTAGCTTTAGTATATTTAGTAGATATCAAACCAACATGATAACTTAGAACCAATACTTCCAATATGTCAATAAAATGTCTATGTTATCTATAAAATTTGTGGATGTCATTAATTAAGTCAAATTTTATTTATTTTAATATTTTTAATTATCATTTCTTCGATATTTCTATTAATAAATTAATTTATGCATCACTATTGTGTAATCATTAATGGTAATTATTTAATCTCTAAAAATTATAAATAAATTTATATGATGTAGGTAATTCTTTTAGATTTATAGAGACTTTATAATCGATTTTATCTCTTAGAGATCTCTATATTAAAATTATTATACTTATAAGAAATGAGAGAGTGACATTTTGTCACATTCATTGATTTTAATAATGTTCATGTCATATTCATGGACAAGTGTCTATTAAATGATTATATTTCAAACCTTAGATGATAAGGGTTGGATTTAGTCATCCAGTAGAATTTTGACAGGTGTTAGGGTAATTTTATAATATTATTTTTACCTTTAATTACTCGATTAACCCTTAACCGTGGTAATAAAAAAATTACTAAAGTTACTATTCATAATGCCCAAAAGTAAAAGGATCTTATTTAAATAATTTGGACTCACTAATTCCAAATAAGGAATCCATTTTTCAAAATTCAAAACATAGAAGTTACAGTAATTAATTTAAAATAAATCTCGTCGAAATGAAAAACAATTTTTTAAAAGTTAAAACATTGTAAAAGATTAACATGTTTTTACATCTGACTTCAATGTAAAATTAATGACAATGACCAACATTATATTAAATGGTAAAAATATTTTATATTTTTACTTTAAAACCATTCAATAATATAATTTATCCACATAAATTATTTTGATGAAAAAAGTTATTTTCAATTAAAATTTAGTATATTTTTACTATTCATCAAAACATAAAACTTATCAGAAAAATACCAAAAATTGAAGCAAAGTAAATTTTGATATTACACTTTCAAAAATGAAGTTTATTTTATCAAATTTAATATATAAAAGTTTCAAATATTGGATTTAAAATGGATTCTTCATTAAAAGGTGGCAAAACTGCATTTTTTGAAAAATACTTTTTTATCTGAAAAAATGAATTTTTTCTTATATCATGTCTCGAAAATACATAAGATGAATGTTAAAATTACATGGAATATATAAAATTCAAAATGTTGTTAATAATATTCATAATCGCTAATTGAATGGTTGTGTAATATATTATATTAAATAATAATATTTTAATAATATATTGTTTGGTAAAACTGGGTCTTGCGTGTAACGCAAACCAACTCATTGGTATGTGTAGCGTAAACTTAACCTGGTGTTGCATAAAAAGCAAGCAAGAAAGAAAATTAAATTTATTTATAAATGAAAATATTATAAAGTCTTGGGGTGTTACACTTATAGGACTTTGAGGCACCTTCTCATGGTGTACGCTCTTGATAATATCTAATATGATATTATGAGAATGGGGTCCGTTAGTAAGAAATCCACATTTATATGTGTCATTGGATGTTTCTATCTACAGATGTGTGTTAGTCCTTAGACTTTAATATTATTATTAATGAATATTATGAGCCGTGTACTTTGATGTATTGATGAAAATAGTGACGACAGATGTTTACGGTGAGATAGGATACGCTCGGTGCGTCATGAGTAATATTGCATTAATGAATAATGCGAGAAAAGATTTATCCCTTCTATTCTTTAACAGAAGTTAATATCTCAGGCTCTTTGATGGAAATGATATAGCCTAAATAAATTCATAGTCATGGTGTTCTATAGGCAAGTTCTACTTCTGAAAAGTCAAAGAAATAGACATCGAGCACATAGGTTGATGGTACTGGCATGCAACCTGCTTGATTTGAGATATTCTGATAAAGGGGTTATATTACACACTAAGTGTTCGTATGAGGTATTGTGTCGTTGAGACATTAACTTCTTTCACTATGGGTGTCTTGGTGTCTAAGAAAACGATGGTTACGCTTTCGGAGAACGCGCCCTACGCGCCTTGTGGTTTTCAAAATTTTCCGACCGTTGCTCCTTCGGCGCTCCGGCCCTCCGCGCCGTCCCCGGTCCTGTCGTCGCTTCCCCTAGGTTCTGGTTCCCCTCCGGCCGATCCTGCAGGGGGGGTATCGGAGGCGCCTCCTCGGGTGGGGCTTGCGGAGCGTTCCTTCAGGGATGCCTTGTGCGGGCAGGGCCAGGGCTCTCAGCGGCCATGGTTCCCGGAGATTGGAGCTTTCTCGCACTCGGTTGTTAGGGAAGGTTCGCGGGTGTCTATGAAGGCACCGGCGCAGGCGTTTTCCGATGCCTCTGCTGGCTTGCGTTGGTCTCTCGTGGCACGGTTTGGCGCTGAGAAACCCCCCCTGCAAGTTTTTCAACGCTTTGTGGACTCCTGGGGGTTGCAGGGCGAGGCTCGTGTTTCGGGTCTCCACAGGAACTCTTTCTGCATTTTGCTGGCCTCGGAGGCGGACTTCATCCGCGCCTGGTGTTTCGCTCCTAGGGGCGTGTCCCGGTGGCGGTTCAGCTTGACCCGTTGGTCGATGGAGGCTCACAAAGGGAAGGAAGACCCCCGGGCGGCGGTGTGGGTCAACCTTCCGGGTCTACCTCTTCCTTTCCAGAATGGTGCTTTTCTGAAGGCCATCGGGGACGCGTTGGGTGGCTTTCTTTGCTCTGATGTCCGTACTCGACGCGGTGAGGAGGTCATGGTGGCTCGGATCTGCGTGGAACTAGACCTCACGCTCCCAGTTCCGGAGAAGATCTCTCTGCAAGTACCGGAGCTAGTGGATTGGGTTCAGGATGTCGTGTACCCTGTGTTTCCTAGGTACTGCTCGTCATGTTCACTTCAGGGCCATTCTCTTCAGTCTTGTCGCAGGCGTACAATCGGAGGTCGTCGTCGTGCTGAAGCTGGTTCCAAGCCACTCACGGATGTTTCCTTGCCTCGTCGTGGACCAGCCCCGTCTTTGGGTTCGCAGTTGGTCTGTCGGTCTTCTGGTCTTCCCCCGGCCCTCCTTCCTAGCATGCTGCAAGAGGTTTCTTCTCAGAGCTCGCGCGTTCCAGAACAGTTTCAGGTGGCTGGCGGGTTTTTGAATTTCCTCCTGAGAGTGCCCAAGGGCCTGGTCCCTTCTTCCTGGCAGCTCCCGGGCTGTTCCTCGGTCGCCAGCTCAAGTGCTGCCCCGGTCCTCTGGGATGCTCAGGTGGCAGGCCCTTCCCTGGTGACCGTCCCGGAAGGGGCTAGGTTGCGTGCTCAAGGACTCTCGCCAGGAGGTTGTCCGGTTGCGGAGGCTGGCGCTTCGGCCAGTAGAGGCAGTTGTGGTGTCTCGGTCCGGCCTGGGGTTCAGGAATTTGTGGGGGAGGTGTCTCCGGCTCGAGTGGCGAAGGCAGTGGATGGGCCCGTCCTGGAGACCCCTCAGTCTTCACCCTGCTCCGCTAAGGTCTCTCTGGATTCGTGCAAAGGTATGTGCACTAGGCAGATGAAGAGGAAACTTCAGGAGGGGGAGAGCTCCTCAGCTACGTCTGGAACGACCACAGGTCCTGGGGCCAAAGCCAGGACAGTTCTGTTTTAATGTTTCCGGTCATTATTTGGAATGCCCGGGGAATTGGGGCGAGGGTGAAGACTGACTTTTTAGTTTCGGAAGTCAGGAACCATAAAGCCAAAATGGTGGCGATCATCGAACACAAACAGCAATGTGTCAAGATCCAAGAATTCTCTCGCAAACTCAAAATGCATGAGTATATGCATGCAGCTCCGACTAACAACCACATTTGGCTGTTCTGGAAAAGGGAAGTCACTGTGGTGATGATGGCGGCTGGTGATCAGCACATCACGACCAAGGTCTCGACCGGTGGAGAAGAGGTCTTCATTTCTGTGGTCTATGGCAGCTGCGATGCCCAGCGAAGGGAGGTCCTGTGGCTTGAACTCAATAGGTTCGACCCAGGTGACATGCCCTGGATGGTGGGAGGGGATTTCAACATCATTATGCATCCGGATGAGAGGAAGGGGCGAGGTGACTTCGCGAGGCGGGCTAGCATGTCGTTTGTGCAATTTGCGGCAGGGAAGGGGTTAATGGACCTGGGCTACTCAGGCGATCCATTTACCTGGTGCAACAACCGAAGGGGGGGAAGTCGAAGCTGGAGTAGGCTGGACCGTTTCTTGGCCAATATCCATGCAATATCCAGATTCCCAGAGGTGAAGGTGAGTCATCTGTCACGTAGTATCTCTGATCATTCGCCGCTTCTGTTGTCTCCTAGCAGGACGGAAGTTGCGCAGGAGGGCTTTAAGTTCTCCAGCCATTGGGCGAGCATCTCGGAATACCATAATGTGGTCAAGAGATGCTGGAGTGAGCCCCCCAGGGGCCATGCTTGGGTGGCCTTCCACCATAAGTTAAGACGCCTAAAGCAAGATCTCCTGGGGTGGGCTAGGTCTCGCCCTTCTCCGGATCAGGAGATGGCAGCGCTTAAACAGGAGATCCAAAGCCTCGAGGTCCTGCTTGAGGAGAGCTGGGACGAAGGGTGCTTTGGTAAGCTTGCGGAGTTGAAGAGTGCTCTGGAGGTGCTGGTACTTTCCCAAGAGCGTCATGCAAGGGATCGATCTAGGGTCAAATGGCTGAAGGAAGGAGACAGGAATACTGCGTACTTCCATGCATGCATTCGGGAGAGGAGGCGCGTCGTGAAACCAAATCTCGCGATGGAGGATGGCTCCTTTTCAGATGATGCGGATGTGGTTGGGGGTATGGCATGCACGTTCTTTAAGGAACTTCTTGCGGGCACCAATGGTAGCATGTCTCGTGGGTATCCTTCAGGGGAGGCCGAACTTTGGAAAGGGCTTTCGAGCACTGTCTCGACGCAAGAGAATGCTGTGATGGAAGGCACCCCGGATGAAGGGGAAGTGCATGAGGCAGTGTGGAACCTGAACCCAGATAGCGCTGCAGGCCCTGATGGCTTCCCTGGCTCCTTCTACAGGGGCTCTTGGGAGGAGGTGAAAGGTGACCTTATTTCCGCGATTCATGATTTCTTCCGAGGGGGTGGCCTCCCACGGATAGCGTCTGCGACTACACTGGTCCTCCTGCCGAAGGTTAAGGATCCTTCCGCCCTCTCCCACTACCGGCCCGTGAGCATGTGTAATTTCCCTTACAAGGTCCTGGCAAGCATTCTGAACAGGCGGATGGCCAGCTTCCTTCCCCGATGGATTGCATTGGAACAACATGGGTTCGTCAAAGGCCGATCGATCCAGGGTGCAGTGGCGATGACACAGGAGCTGTTAAAGGATTTGAACACCCCTTCCCGTGGTTCCAATATGGTAATCAAGCTGGACATGAATAAGGCTTACGACCGGATGGAATGGGGCTTTATCAATAGAGTGCTCGCGAAGATGGGATTTTCGAACTGGGCATGCGATCTTATCTTCAGGTGCGTGTGTTCACCGTGGATGGCAGTATCGTTTATGGGGAGAACGCATGGCTTCTTTAAAACCGTTCGTGGTCTTCGGCAAGGTGACCCGCTCTCTCCCAGTCTTTTTATTATTATGCAGAACACCCTGAGTAGGTTGATCAGCAAAGGTGTTTGTGAAGGAGCCATTAGTCCATATCGGAGGAAGTTCAGAGCCCCCCCGGTGTCGCATTTGATGTTCGCGGATGATTCCATTGTGTTCATGAATGCCGGGTGGAGGTCTCTTCAAGCGCTGAACCAGATCCTTGAGGAGTACAGTAAGTGGAGTGGCCAACTCATTAACAGGGAAAAGAGCAATTTCTATGTTCCTGTATCATGCAATCCGAGCAGGGTGGCCAGGATGGAGAACGTGCTTGGAATGCAGAGAGGATCATTTCCCATGGACTACCTTGGTGTTCCTTTATCGGCAGATCGGGTGCGGAACAGGGACTTCGACAAAGTGGTGAGCAGGATTTCAGATCGCATCCTGAACTGGAAAAACCACTTTCTTTCCTTCGGAGGCCGGATAACCCTGGTCAATAGTGCTCTTTCTGCTATCCCGATGCATGCCTTGGCTTCCACGAGTGTGCCGAAGGGAGTCATAAGGGCTATTGACAGGATTCTCGCGCGCTTTATATGGGATGCGTCAGGCGGGGGCAAGAGACGCTGGGTGTCGTGGAGTAAGATGGCTCGTCCCATCTGTGAAGGGGGGATCAATGTCCGGAGTATGGAGGAGTTGATTCCATCCATGCATGCAAAGCTTGCATGGGAGTCCATTGAAGCCCGATCCTTGTGGGGAACGCAGATGGCTCAGCGATATAAGGATGATACGATGTACGGTTCAGCTAGGGGGACGACTCTTTGGTCCTCGGTTTTTAATATCATTCCGATCCTCCTTCCTCTCTCTCGATGGATTGTTGGGGAAGGGAGCATTCTGTTTTGGCAACATAACTGGGCGGGTGAAGTACTTGGATACCCAGGATGCCCGGCCCCTCTAATCTCCTTTAGGGAGGCAAGCTCATATCCCCTGTTTTACAAATCGGTTCTCGACGCCCGCCTGCAGGAGATTTTCGACTCTGTGGTCATGAGCTCGGAGCAGGACACCTGCGTCTTCACTCCGTCCATGTCGGGGAGGTTCAACGCCAAGGATTTTCGCAGGATGAGCGGTATACAGGGGCAGAACGATAGGTGGAACAATGTGGCCTGGTGCAACTCGATCCCAGCCAAACTCAACTTTCTTACCTGGAGGATACGCAACAAAGCGATACCCTCTGATGACCACATCAAACGGCTGGGGATCAGCCTTGCGTCGTGCTGTCATTGCTGCGGGAACAAAAGCGAAGAAACCATGAACCATATATTTTTTGAGGGTGATTGGGCCCGGCATGTCTGGAAGTTCTTTGGTGTCTGCTCAGGCTTCCTTGAGCAAGGAGGCAGTGTGGAGATGTTTATGGAGCAATGGTTTCAGGGGGCTAGTGTGTCAGGGGAGGAGTCTAAGGTACGTGCGACTATTTTCAATGCGGCATGGTGGCACTTATGGCAAGCCAGGAACAGGGCAAGATATGAGGGGAGAAGCACCTCTGGTCGTTCTGTGGTGGCTAACATCCGATGCATGCTGATTGACCTGATTGGCGCAGCGGGAATCGGAGGGGGAAGGTTACCCTTGCGGGTGCAGCAGGCGCTTCCAAGGAGCGCCACCGGGGAAGGTGGGGTGGCGCGGGGTAGATGGATTCACTGGATTCCCCCTAGCGAAGGGCTTAAGCTTAATACAGACGGTTCCTGTGTTCTGGGTGACATGAGGGGAGGAGGAGTTCTCCGGGACTCCAAAGGGAGTCTGGTGGTGGCTTTCTCAGCCCACTTTGGCAGTGGTTCTTCTATTCGGGCAGAAGCATTGGCGGTTCTGACAGGCTTATCCCTATGTAGACACAGGGGCATCTGCATTACCCATTTGGAGACGGACTCTATGATTACCCACGACGCCCTCCATGGTAGAGGCAGTACACCCTGGGCTATTACCTACACTATTAGAATGTGCAAGGCTCTCCTGAATGACAGAGTTAGAATTTCTCACACGTGGCGAGAGGGGAACAAAGTGGCTGATTATATGGCTTCTATTGCAGTTCCTGGTATGCGGGTGACGTGTCTTACCAATGTGTCCAGTATGAAACCGGAGGGGGTGAACCTTGTACGGGGCGATGCCCTTGGGCTACATTATTTCCGTCCCCCATGATCCTGTATCCCCCTTCCCTTCTCATGAATAAAAATTTTAATGTTGGATGGGGTGTCTTGGTGTGTTACTAAACGCTAACCTTGGACTTTAGACCGCTCTGCCTAATGCCACTAAGAAATAGGCCTAGAGGGTCACACACTAAGTGTATCCAGAATCTCATTTAAATAATATTTTATTATTTATTATTTAATAGGTTGAATAAATATTATTCTCGTACGTGGTTTAATAATTATTCATATATGCTTGGTCGCATATAAATATTTATTTGCTATTTTAGTAGATATAATATTTATTTATTTATTGGTGAATAATGCAGTGATATTTATTTAATAAATAAATAGACATTATTCAAGGTCTGATAAATATTATGAAGGAATGGCAGACCGATATTTTAGGTCTGGTGAGAAATAATAAATATTGAATATTATTTGATTAAATAATATTTAATTATAATTCGCAATTTAAGCGCATGTTGAAAAATAATGATATTATTATTATTATTTGACATGGGGTTTCTCCATGATTAAATAAATAATTGAGGGCACTTATGCAATTATTTTATTTCAACCCTAGTGATATATAATCTCAGTTATGTTATTTTCTCAATAGACAATTCATTTTGTTTGGGTTGTATGCTTTGGAAACAATTCTCGAAGCGATCAAAGGCGGACGATGCAATCATAAAAATCTTTCGTGCTAGCATCCCACTACTGAAATTTGAGGTATTTGTGATGAGTTATTTGCGACGGGATCTCGTCGCAAATGCTCTTTTGCGACGAGGTCTCATCGCAAATAGCTCGTTGCAGAAAATGGCGTCGCAAATAGTTCTTTGATTATATATTATATATATATATAAATCTGTTGCGACAATCCCGTCGCAAAAAGTTATTTGCGACGGACCCGTTTGCCTGTCGCAAATAGTTTTTCGATTATATATATTATATATATATAAACCTGTTGCGACGAGCCAAAACATATTTGCGATGGGCTTGGTTTTCCCGTCACAAATAGTTATTTAAAAAATATATAAACCATTTGTGACGGGAACCCGTCGCAAAAGGTCTCGTTGCAAATACTTAATAAAATAAAAATATATATTCAATAAAATTATGATAAATTAATATTAGAAAATAATAATAATATTAATACTATTAATATAAATAATATTATATTATATAATATTAATATTAATATTAATAATATAAAAAAATATAATATTATAATATTAATAATAAAATAATACTAATAATATAATAATGTTATTATTATTATTATTATTTATGAAAAAATAATATTAATATTATTAAAATAGTAAAAAATTATAAAATATTAAAATTCTCAATATTTGCAAAAAATATAAAATAAATAATAAAATATTATTATTATTATTATTAGTAAAATAAACAAACATTAAAAAATATAATACTAATAATAAAATAAAAAAATATTAAAAAATATATACAATATTTGCACCAATATAAAAGACAAAAATTGTAAATAGTTAATATTACAACAAACTTTGAATTCAAATGTTTTTAACCTTAAAAAAAGTCACTGGGGGTATAGTCTTCTGGAGGAAGTAGATGAGCTAAAGGAGATAGTGGAGGAAATTTCATCCCTAAACTACGAGTCAGACGACGTAAATACTCCATTTTATCATGATGTTGTTGCTATCATCGACGCATCTCCTCGTACTACTGCTGATGTTGCTGATGCTGACGCATCTATTCCTGTTGTTTACGCAAACTCTATATAAGCTCACTCTGAGCTTGCAGCTGCTCCTGATACGGTGAGCCAGAAGATGATGTCTCTCCACGAGCTCCTCTCGAGCTGGACGCCGACATCACAGCAGTACCATAGTAAGTTACAGAAGTCAAATGAGAGTTGATACCAACTACACAGCCCTTCTCGAAGCCATACTGGGTCACATGTATCCATGTAGCCTCGTCAAAATGGTGAGCACTAGTTTTATTAGTCGTCTCGACCTGACTCTCAGCCTATGTCTGAGAGGTCGCGGCTTCATATGACTCCTTCAGTTCCAATTTGAAATTAAAATAGTGAAAATATTATATGCAGTTAATTTTCAAACTGAAAAAAAAAATATTGACCATAATCTGACGTTGGTGATCACCTCTAATCTCTCTAGTAGCTAGATCACTGTACATCCTCTGATAAACGTCGTACTCCGTAATATCGGGCTGCTCGACTGCCTATATGAATATAAAATAAACTGTTTATATTTAAAGTTATATAAAATATTTAAAAAAAGTACTTACCAGATGCTCTCTATGCGTACTGAATGTACGGCTACCAGCTTGATGTGTCACCTCATGTCTCCTTCGGTTCTGTCGGCCCAATTAAGATCTCCTTTGAAATCCACCACTCAACCAGTGTGAACATAATCCACCCCAAACGTGAGATGAAATGTACTCTAGTCGGTGGACTCTACACAACTCATCAAATATTGTCACTCCTGCCTTTTCATGGTCGTCCTTCTCAAATTGTGCAAAAACTGACGGAAACGGTCACGCATAGACACCTCACATGTCGCGTGGATAGTATCACGCATGCTATCATCGATGGGATACCATAAACCCTACAAATAATTTATAATATCAAGTTATTAATAAAATAAATTTCAAAATAAATATTATTTATTTACATACCAGTCAATGACCGAACATGCCGAGTTGCACATCAACGGGAATCTGTTCTCATGTGATCCATGGCTGAGAAAAATAATTGTGCAAGATAGTGCTCCCCTATCCAACAGCTATATGCGCAAAACTGTGAAAAAAGAACAAATAATCAAACAATTAGTATATAAATAAATTAATGAAAGCTAATTAAAATACACAGGTTATCATACCTCCGCATGCGTGGATCGAAGCCAAGACGTTGACGTCGCTCGGGGATAGGGTCAATAATCATCAGTCGCGCAAGACCGCGCCCCCTCCGCGTACCCCCTTAACCGCCAGTAGGCTGAGGGTCAGATGATCTCAAATCCTCCTCATCCAAAGGTAGTTCGCCCTCCTGTAACTGACGAAATAGATCATCGTCCATCTGAAACACAAAAATGATTGTTGTTAGAAAATAGTTAAAAATAACTATTATATATAGATATATATTAGTTATGATTATGACTAACTTTTAACTATGTCAATGTTCACCTTCATAATCATCTCCATATCTGACAATGTCAATGTCTTTATATTCCTCCTCAACATCATCAATATCCATATGAGTTTCAATTTCATCATCTCTTGTCATTTCAAATTCATTTGTAACATCATTAACATCATCATTATCATCGACCCTTAATTGTGGGGTGTCATCATCGATATTCATGTCTCTATGAAAAAGATGAATTTTGAGTAGTCTCTTGAAAAATTTCAATTCTTTGCACTTCAATCGAACCACATTCACTTTGAGTAAACTGATTTTCCCGAGATTTTATTTTTATTATGCTCCACCAATCACTCAGGTCTCTTGAAGTAGCACAGTATTTTGTGTAATAAATTTGATGTGCTTGTTGAGTCAGTAAAAATGATTCATTTACTGCAAGAAGACTTTTATATTTAATATCAACGATTTCATGAGTTGGATGAACATGCAAGCCTCTCTCAGTATCCAGCCATCGACATTTAAACATCGTTATGTAATTTTTTCCTAGATAACACAGTTCAATAATTTCATCTAGCATACCGTAAAAGTCAACTTCAGTTTTTCTATGATGAGATCCTCTCAAGAAAACTTCATTGTTCATTGTTTTTTTTTTATTCCCCATATGCACGTGTATGAAATCGGAAATCATTCACCACATATGCATTATAAGATTTAACCATTTTGGATGGTGGGTTACTCAATATACACAGTCGCTTATCAATTTTACCAGTTGAAATCTTGGTTTTGTGTCATGACATCATTGTCGTTGTGTTTTGAGACATAAATAAACGCTACAACCTGTGTGTAATCAGGAAATATCTCAACTGTTTTACAAGAATCAATCCAGACTTCCCCGGTTGAGCTTCTTTATACCTCGATTGTCCACGTGTGGGACAACTTTCCAACGACTCATTTTCACCAGAATATAAGATGCAATCATTTGCACATGCATAAATTTTCTGATAATTAAGGCCCAGATTACGAATCAGCCTCTTGCTCTCATAGTAATTTGCAAACAACACATTTTCGTCAGGCAACAGTGTTTTAACCAAAAAAAATATCTGATCAAAACAGTTGTTTGACATTCCATTATCTGATTTAATAGCCATAAATTTTGCATCTGCTTCTAATTTGCTTATCTTGCAACAAGGATATAATGCATCCTCAGCTGACCTCAACAACTCGTAAAATTCAGATGGTACCAACTCAGGAGTTAAATCAATATCATCCTGAGTTTCAGTTTGTTGAACAGATGGATCTGCAACATCATGTACAAAATTTTGAAATCGTGATGGATATGGAATCAAATTATTAGTATCTTCTCTGTAACTGCATTCATCGAGTTGATACCAAAAAACATAATCTGGTTGAAAACCAAAACGTAAGAGATGTCCCCCAACGTTGTCAAATGTGTTAAACGTTCTCAGAGCACATTTTTTACAAGAACACTTAATTGTGCCTTCTGAAACAAATTTTGGTTTTGATGATGCAAATGATAAGAAAGGTTCAACACCCTCAATATATACAGGATTTAAACCAGAACCGTTTGGATTTCTGTGTTGATTTATCCAAGCGCGATCATCTAAAATGACAGTTGTCAACTTCCTTATTTCATATGTTTCTACAAAATATAAAATCATTACTGTTTTTGAATAATTTGAAATAAGAAAAACACTATCCAAAAAAGAGAAGATAAATAATTACAGCTACTTATTACTAATTACCACTAATTACGGGCAACACAATTTCTAGTAGATTGGCGGCTGCTCTTTTGTCTGACGGCTCATTTACTTGTAACTTTCTCACACTGAAATCACAATGAAGAATCTGCTCGGAGATATGCATATCTATTCCTGTGCATACGAGAATGCATAAGTGTACCTCCGACCAAATTCTTCATTGTGATTTCAGTGTGATAAAGATGCAAGTAAATGAGTCGTCGGACAAAAGAGCCTCCTTTTTATCGATGAATCATCTTCTTGCAATTGTCACCGCTTGAAAACATTAAGAAAAATGTGGTCCTATGAATGCATATCCAATCTCGTGCATACGAGATTGGATATGCATACGTAGAAGCACATTTTTCATAATGTTTTGAGTCAGTGAGAGTTGAAAGGAGAAGAGTCATCGAGCAAAAGAAGTGTCGCCAATCCACTGGAAATTGTGACAAGTTCTTACAATTTATTACAATTATCCCAATTTATTCCTATTTATTCCAAATTATTGCTAATTATTGCTAATTGTTACTAATTGTCGCTAAGTATCGCTAAGTATCGCTAAGTACCGCTAAGTACCGCTAATTACCGCTAATTACCGCTAATTACCGCTAATTACCGCTAATTATCACTAATTATTGTTAATTATTCATTGCTAATTATTGATTGCTAATTATTGCTTGCTAATTATTGCTTGCTAATTATTCCTAATTATTCCTAATTAATACTAATTAATACTAATTAATACTAATTAATATTAATACTAATTATTAGTATTTATTAGTATTTATTAGTATTTATTAGTATTAATTAGTATTTATTTCTAATTATTGCTAATTATTGTTAATTGTTGCTAATCATTGCTAATTGTTGCTAATTGTTGCTAATTATTGCTAATTATTCACAATTATTGCTAATTATTGCTAATTATTGCTAATTATTACTATTTATTACAAATATTACTAATTATTACTATTTATTACTATTTATTACTATTTATTACTATTTATTACTATTTATTACTATTTATTACTATTTATTACTATTTATTACTATTTATTACTATTTATTACTATTTATTACTACTTATTACTATTTATTACTATTTATTACTATTTATTAGTAATTATTAGTAATTATTAGTAATTATTAGTAATTATTAGTATTTATTACAAATTATTAGTATTTATTAGTATTTATTACTATTTATTAGTATTTATTACAATTTTTTACTAATTATTACTATTTATTTCTAATTATTACTAATTACCGCTAATTATTACTAATTAGCGTTAATTATTATTAATTAATGCAAATTGCCGCAAATCACCGCTACTAATTACTAATTACTGCTAATTATTTATATTCATTACTAATTATCATTAATAATTCTTAATTACTACTAATTGTTAATAATTATTACTAATAATTTCAATTTATTAGTACAAATAAATACTGGTGCAAAAAACAATCTAAAACTAATTTAATTACAACTAATTAACAATAATTAAAATTAATATAAAAAATGAAATAAATATTAAATTAAATAAAACATAAATACCTTTAAATTTGATCTCTTATAGGCGTAGACGACTTCAACATCTGTTCGTAAAAAAAATTCAACTCAGAGAAATTTTAACTCTAAAATTAGAGTTTAGAGAGAGAAAATAGAAATTGAGAGGAAGAACGAAAAAAACAGATGGAGGTATATATATAGGTTAGATTATTTGCGACGAGACTATTTTCGACGGGACTCCCGTCGCAAATACCTTCGGGCGCATTAATTGTTGTCGGCAATTAAAAGGGTATTTGCGACGGTACCCGTTGCAAATAGTGATATGTCGACACACTATTTGTGACGAAGGCAGATCCCGTCGCAAATAGTATTTACCGCCGCCGGGTATTTGCGACGGGGAGGCCCCCCATCGCAAATACTCTTCCCGCGGTTTGACATGCAATCCACGCCAAACCTTTTGCGACAGGACCTCTAATCCCGTCGCAAAAAACTAATTATTTGCGACGGGATTAGGGGTTCGTTGCAAATAATCTCGTCGACGGGCTATTTGCGACGGGATCTATTCTCATCGCAAAAAACCATTTTTTTCGTAGTGTTTGGTGATTCCTTCAGCGGCGTCTGAAGATTCTTAGAACGCGTGTGAATCACCGCTAGAGAGAATCTGGACTTAATTCCTACAAATCAACGACACAACAACGTAGATATGTTGTCTGATTCATCAACAAAAAAAAATCAACAAAGGTAATTCTTTAATTAATTAAATTAATTATAAATAATATGTGATGATTCTCCCTCTGGTTCTGACGTAATTTCTATTGTCTGATTCTTTAATTTAATTTAGTTGATTACGACATTCAACGTTGTGTTAAATCTCAGATCAATCATCAATCATAGCAAAAAGCAGTGTTGGACATTAATCGCATGTTTACGCTGCGCCCGAAACCTACACTACCAATGTTGGACAAATACATTTCCCTATCTTCATCAAGTCAATATCATAACCATCAAAATGATCATTTTTGACATTTCTTCTCTCTTCATTGTTCGTAAATAATTTTTCATCTGTTCTCAAAACCATTTTTATGGAAAATCATCACAAAGATGGTAAATAACATAAATAAAAAAACATATAAAATACAATAATTTAACATGGTTGGGAAAAAAACACTCTTAATCCACTGAATGACACAACGAAGTCTTCTCACATGTTGCGGTGCTTATTAAGTAGAAAGAAGACTTGATTTGAAGCTGATATACTACAAATATTGATAGGGGGAATTAGTGTATCATGGTTTTAAGAATAAAAAACGCTTTCATATTTAACATATGTCACTCAAATACCAACTGAGAGGATGGTGAATTAGAGTGCCCTGAAATGAGGTTATGTAAATCCAACAACCAACATTGAATTCCATGCCTGACGAATTTGAGAGAATCAACTTCATCCATGCAGGATTGATTTTAGAAAACACCCCGATACACATCTGATACATATGCCATGCTTCATTGCATTCACTAACCAAACATATAACATGGCCATTTCAATGTGTTTATACAAATGCCCCCGGTATGCAAGTCAGGAACACAAAGGCGGGGGGGAAGGCAATACAATCTAATGTTACAAACCAAACATTAAAAAAACATCAATTTCATCACACTTGGGGGGGGGGGGAATACCGAGGAGAAATTGCGGGTAAGATCGCTTCTCCTTAGCATTCGCAGCCTGAAGACCTTTGATTAACTCCCCCAGCCACATCAATGGTATCAGGAAGATATATATCTTCCTCAGGATCATTTTTAATGGCATTTTTTGCTATGCACTGGAAAGCAGCTTCTACATTGAAGCCTTCCTTTGCAGAGGTTTCAAAATAAGGTATATCCCCCTTCGATGCACACCATGCCCGCGCCTTCTTCTCCGACACCTGCATATATGATTCACGTATTCAGACAGAAAAAACATTTCTTTTGCTAAGCAAAATCAATTTATTCATTAAGTGGAAGGCTCTGACCAATTCAGATTGATTCTATCAGGACCATAAGGGCATAAAAGTTATTGCAACAAGTATTTAGTAAAGTTGTTTTTCAGACACTAGATCTTGAAACAAGTGGTTGAACTCTTTTTAGTATACTAAATACAGTTTTGATAGAAAAAAATGTGATGGGAATGGAGAAGACCATCTTACCACGCGGCTATTGCCACCATCAAGATCTACCTTGTTCCCCAATACAACAAACGGAAAATTTTCTGGGTCAGAAGGACTGGCCTGCATCGCATAACAGAAAATTTAGCTTCCGATACAGCAAACTAAAGTGTGAGTTGATCACTACCTGAATAAGGAACTCCTCCCTCCAGTTGTTGAGATTTTCAAACGATTTCACAACATTCACATCATAGACAAGGACACAACAGTCTGCACCCCGATAAAAAGCCACGCCAAGGCTTTGAAATCTTTCCTGCCCGGCTGTATCCCATATCTGGATGTTTCATCACACAGAAAACAGAAGAAACATATAAAAAATTAACTGTCACGGCATCTTTAATTCAAGGAAATGCATTTTCCTTCAGAAATCGGCACTTTACAAACGTTCTCAAACAAATTATGTTCATCATGCTTATTCAAGGATTTATTTGCGGAAACCGGTATGCATTTGATTGAGCGAGCCTCGTTTCTTCAGTTCAGTTTAATATGAGAGTCTGAGATCACAGTTTGTGTAGGGCCATTGATGGATGTTAGATTTTCAAGTCGATAATATTTCTGTACTGTATGGTAAACAAACAAAAAAAGAATGAAAGAAATGCGTCAGTGGAAAACATGAAGAAGAAGAAGAAGAATTTCAACATTGAAGATTTAAACTCAAATTCACCAATCACGGAATCTAATTGTGAAGTGAAAAATATTTAAGACAAATGCATTCACCTAAGCAGGAAAAAACCAAGAAATTATAGCAAATTCGCGACAATCCTCACAGGAGCATAATATGAGAGGACGCATCACCTGCATTGTGAAGAGCCTGTCCTCAAACTGGATTTCCTTGGTCAAGAAATCCGCTCCAATTGTTGCCTTGTACTGGTTGCTGAATTTACGATTCACGTATCTAAATTGCGGAGGATTAAATGTCAATAACATCAATCGCAACACGATTCACAGCCGACAAACAACACAAGAAAAGAATAACAAATCCATAATTCTTAAAAAATAATAATTACTGATTCATCAGCGACGTCTTCCCAACCCTGAGAAATCAAAGAAAGAAATGAAACTAAATGAAACTAATGACTACAAACGAGTTCATAAAAGTGGGACTGAGAGGAGGGGCGGGGAAGGGGAAATATACCCGCTATCACCAAGGATAATGACCTTGAGGAGCATGCGCCTTCGAGAAGCCATGGATGCAGAGGTTGTGAAGTGCAGGAAAAATTAGGGTTTCAGAACGATTCGATGATGTCCGTTTGGCAAGTCCCACCGAAGTAGAAGGAAGAACGCCCGCCCATTGGAAGACGGAAACACATATTTATATATATATTTTATATATTTGTATTTGTATTTGTATTTGTATTTGTATTTGTATTTGTATTTGTATTTGTATTTGTATTGTATTTGTATTTGTATTTGTATTTGTATTGTATTTGTATTTGTATTTGTATTTGTATTTGTATTTGTATTTGTATTTGTATTTGTATTTGTATTTGTATTTGTATTTATATTTCTGTTTATATTTATATTTATATTTATATTTATATTTATATAATTATTTATTAAAATTAAATATAAAAACGGCGCATTATGATTTTTCAATTTTAGAGCAGGTTGGCCCGACCAAGATTTTGCATTTTTTTCAGTATTAAATTTTAAAAAGGTTTTTTTTTTCTTTTTTTTTTTGTAAATACCTGGATATCCAAAAAAAATCCTACGCTTTTCTAAAAAAACAAGTGAGTTTTAAAAATAATCAGTTCAAAAAAAAAAAATTAAATAACCGATATGTCTAAAATGGAGCTCTACCTTACCAAAAAAATCCAAACATTTTATTCCGTTTAAAATTTATTTTCCAAAATATCCGGGGTACATTTAAATAAAAATGAATGAAAATTTATCAAAAAAATATATATAAATTAAAATAATGTTTTGATGATTTGTTTAAAACAAATGTTTTTTGAGTAATCTGGGACCTGGGCCAAGATTCATCCCGTCAAACACGAAAAATGGTGACCCATGCATCGTTGGATCACCACGGTGATTAATTCATCAATTGTTCGAAACGACAACCGACTTAGGATATGTGGTGATCATTGAGAACGCATGTTTGATATTTTCATTTTTATGCAAACGACGATGAATTTGTGAAAATGAGTGTCATGACTAGAACAAACTATCCAAAACGAGCCCGATGGTGTCCACGTTATTTAAAGTATTAGTTGTTTGAGTTAATGGTCCACCAAAGTTTTTTGGTGAGGTTTCCGATGAGGCTTCTAGTGGGGTGATACCATAGAAAATGAAGTTTATCCATTGTTTACTTTTAATAAAAATAAATGACCGATTAACATGTTTAATGTATGTATGTTTGACTTTGTGTGTGTGTGTGCACATGCGTGTGTGTGGCAAGTGTGCATCATGTGTGTGGGCCTTTCGAACCATGTCAAACCAACATGGGGTGTGTCATGGCATGGGGCATCGATTTGCATCAGGGATGTGATGACACCCTCCTTTTGAGGCAAAGCATGGCGTGACTAGGGCCAAGTGGGTAATTCACGCGAATGGGTTAGGCAGGTATCATGGTGGAACAGTCGTTGCAAGCACACATCAAAGTTTAGAAATTTATAATCCCTTAATCTTTAACACTTACTATAACACCCCCGAGATTTTATGATTTTTTCTGATTAAATTTAACTTTTTGATGGCGCACCACTGTGTTCTAAAGAACTGCAACATACTATTTATATTACTATTTAACAGTCCTTATGACCCAGCCGTTAAACTTGATAATATGAATAAGAATAACCACATTCTAAATATTAAGTATAATGGTTTTATATAAAGAAAACATATTGATAAAAAAATATTTAATTTTCAGTAAAGTCTATATATTTCAGTAAAGTCTATATATTTCATATTGATAATGGTTGTTTATTTATTTCTTTTTGTGAACAATAATAAATTAATTTTTGACACTCTTAGAAAATGAATTTGACAAAATAAACTTCATTTTTGAAGTCATCATATAAAAATCAGCTTATGGTGATTTTTTTGAGATTTTTCAAAAAAGATTAATTTTTCGATGAATAGTGAAAAATATTGGTTTTTACTAAAAACTGTCTTTTCTTTTAAAGAATTTATAAGGTTAAATTTTGTTTTAAAATGGGTTTAAAAGTAACATTAGATCAATTATATATCTATTAATCCAATTTATGTCATTGTAATCCTTTTTCATATTAAATTTTGATATAAGAACTTTTTAAACTTTTAAACATTTTATCTTTGGAAAACGGTTTTCTCATTGCGACTGCAGGTTTAATTTTAAATTAAAATTTACCACTTCTGTGAATGGAATTTGACAAAATGAATTTCATATTTGGAATCAGCATAATTTATATTATCTTGTAAGGTCAACTTAAATTTTGACTATAATGAATAGTAAACAGTAAAAATTATTTGCCGCGGTTAAGGAAAAAATGAGTTTATCGAGGGAGGGGTTAAACTTAAAAGATAAAGGTTAAAAATGACCCAAAACTTTTCCAACGCTCATTGGATGACCATATTTTAAACTTATCTCTTCTAGGCTCGAGAATGGTCCATCTTGGAGCCTTGCGACATGAGAAAAACATATGTGCACTTTTTTCTTTTAAAAAATTACAAGTGTGTCACTCACCTCACTTATAAAAAGTCGCATCCTCTTCTCTCCTCTTAATACTTCCAAAACCCTTTGGTTTGGCCAAGATCTGCCCAAATCCCTTTCTTACTTCCCTCCTCTCATCCTAGTAACCTTAGTTCGACCAAAAATTCACTCTAGGAAGGTTTTTTGTGCAAACCCAAGACGGTTACCCGAAGAAGAAATAATGTTCTTCAACAAGCATCTTTATTTTATTTCTTTCTCCACCTCCTTCGATTCTTATTAAACCATACTGATATAATAACCTCAATATCTTTTATATATTCAGATGTTGTTATGTTAAGATCATGACCTACATACATCTCTTCTCCCCTCAAATGAGAAACAATAACGTCGCTCATGTGCACGGCGGACTACCGCCTTACAAACCGACATGACACTTTTTCCATCAACACCTCTCACGGTTGAGTATGATGATAGATATAATGTATATTTATTATATTTGTAACATAACTATACTTTTGTAGATATATCATCACATATACCCTTTTTTACATTCAATTCCATAGAGAATACGATAACGTCATTTGTGTGTACGGTAGACTACCGCATCGCGAAGTGATGTGATCCGTTTTTACTTACGTTTTACATGAAAGGTAATAAGGGATAAATTTAATGAATATATTTTATATATATGACATATCTATGATTCTATAAAGTTAATATATTATTTACCTTTCTTTTGCTTCATCCGCCGAGAAAATGGAAACAACGTTCATGCATACGCACGACCTACCATCTCCATGAATAGTGTATTTCATTTTATATCTCCAACATTTATGGATTACTCTAAATATGTATATACTAAATATATATGATATTTATATCATGGTTAACATTCTGTAGATGATAGAACCATGATAAAATTAAGAGGACAAAAAATAACAAATCAAAATAAACACGAAGAACAAAACAATTATTGCCCAAAACGTTACTTTAACATGAAATTGTTAATAAATAGGTAATAAAAGGTCATAAGTAAATCATATATGGTATGATATATATAATTATGGTTCTTTAATATATGCATAATAAATTTATATTTATTATACATGAGGTTTGAACATGCACGAAGGAAGTCGAGACTTAAGGTAAGAGATTTTTGTCTCAACTTGTCTTCTTTGAGACATATGTTATGTTATGCACCCGTTTTCTTTTATTAGGTGTATATAAAACCACTTTGACATGTTATATCATGAATATACTTCATTTGATAATATTGAATGTTTCATTTGATGTTAATCTTTAATGGTACTTACGATTCAAAGATACCAAAGTGGTAAAGATTTTATGTTACAGTCTCATTGATTATCGGGATTGTTTGTGATTATGATTTTTATGATGAAATATTATGATCCATCTCTCAATAAACTCATAAATTTTCTTATCCTCAATTTATGTTATGCGAATACATGTTTTATCTTCATTTTTCTCTCTTTATGTACTTAAGAGACCAAAATAACGTTTTTAAGAAAAATCGTCTTTATTTTTCTCTTCGATCGAAACCCCTTTATCTTCCAAAACCATGTTTCCTAAAAATGTTTTCAAAAATATTTTTAACATTATCCAAATTCTGTATTAAATAAAATTTTACCATTTTTTGACTTTTTACAAAATGTTTTGAAAGGAATCTCAGTATTTTTCAAAACAAGGTTCGTTTGGCTTTTACTAAAAAAGTGAAAGGAATCTTTGTTTTAATGTGTACGGCATGAACAAAATTTCCCAACATCATGACCATTATTTACTTTGAATATTACTTTATAAAATTTCAATTTTATTTTCAATGAAAAGGATTTCCATAATATTTTATGAATTTGTAATTAAAAAAAGGTGATTTTCAAAGGAAGGATATTTTCCTCATGAAACGTTCCAAGTGGTTTTTCTTTCAAAATCATTTTCCATCTAAGATGAAATCCTTTGATGTTACTTATTATTTAATAGGGATATGATCCAATGATGCTATATTTATTATTTATCTGGATGACTTATGTTTATGATTACAAGATGTTTATGAAACCCTTTTTTTTCACGAGTTATACCCTGATAAAATGCTTATGAAACCTGCTTCTTTTTCCATGGGTTATGCTTTGATGAAATGATGAAATGATTAAAAAACTAGTTTATTTTCCATAGCTTATGTTATGATGAATGTTTATGAAACCCATTTATTTTCATGGGTTTTGACATGATGAACATGTTATGATCTTATGGCACACATATGTATGATTTTCATTATGTGATGGGTGAGACCAATATCCCCCCCCAATGCATTGGGTAAAGATTGATATTTCACAAGATAAATAGGACTGAAATGGGGAGTGAACCCAGTTCAGTAAGGGACTCTATCCACTATGATAGTCTTGGGAGTGAACCTTGACTACTACGATGGTTTGGGGAGTGAACCCATTCTACTATGATAGTCTTGGAAATGAGCCTTGAACTACTGAGGAAATGATTTAATATGATTATGTGTATACCACAATTCCATGTATTATTCCATTGTTATGATATCATGGCTCATGTTATTTGATTCCCTTATGATTCATGTCTTATAAACTGCAACTCTTTATTCCATGATCCAATATTATGATCTTTGATATGTATTACATGATTTTAAAATGTTACGCTCATGTTCTCATACACTTTTTCTCATGTTATGTTTGTGTATCTCCCTTGTTTACCCTTACCGAGCATTTTAACTCACCATTTCTTATTCTTCTTTTCCCTATGTTATGAAGAAATGTATTATGTATGATTTTTCTAATAAGGGTTCTAGTTGTGAATAACTTAATTAGAGATAATGTGGTTCACCTATGAACCTATTTATTTTTCCAATTTTCCAAAAGCACTATACCTTTATGATCCTTAGGCATGTGTTTGTGTAATTTAATGAATATTCATAAAAAAATGATGTAATATCTATGTATGAAAAACCTGGGTTGTTAGAGTTGGTATTAGAGGATATGTTTAGTTAACCTTTGGAAACTAGGATGAGAAAACTTTTGTGAGAACCCTTAGGAAAAGACTAAGTATAGGGTAACATCCTAAAGTTTTGGTAAGGAGGATATTATGTAGTTTACCTAGAAATACATCAATGTCTAGATACTAAAATATGTACCTAGGGGTAACAAATTTGAAAAAGGAACATCATGCTTGAATTAATAATTACCTGGTACATAAAAATGGTCCTTACTACACACCTGGTTTGACACTCCTAGGGGATATGCTTTGGTTAAATCACATTTTCTTTATGAACCATCATGAAGGTTTTGAATAGATGATTATCATGAATGACCTAGGTTAAACATAAGGTGTCATATATTTAAAATAAATTGTCTTGATTTAGATATCCTAAATGATTTTTCATAATTATGTGTTTTTCCACTATGATTAGTGTTGATCACACTATGCTTTTTGGTTATAGTAGATGGATAAAACCCGAAGTAATCGTGTTAATACTAAATGCGATGGGAAATGAAATGATTGTCCTCCTGAGAAACCGAATGTTATGGGAGTTGGAATGAAAAATCTCATTGTTATACTCACACAACTTTCTCAAGCTATGAATCATGTTTGACTTCCAAACAAGTAAATGAGGGAACAACATTCCATTGAGAACTTCATGAGGAAATTCCCACCTTCTTTCAATGGGACTTATGATCTACTAGTTGCTGAGAAATAGATTAGCACCACAGAAAATATATTTTCCATCCTTCAATGTCTGGAGTATGAGGAAGTTATTTTGGTTTTCTACCATTTGGAAGGTGAAGTAGATCAATGGTGGAATCTTATCAAGAATATGAGGCAACAAGATGAAATTGAGTCCATGGATTGGAATGAGTTCAATAAATTATTTTTCAATTATTAATTTCCTTGTATTTTTTGTATGAGTATGGAGAAGGAGTTCATTGAGCTAAAGCAAGAGGATGATGAATCCATTGGTACCTATGACTGAAATTTTCCAATACTTGTGTGGTATGCTTCTAGTATTATCATCCAACATGAAAGTAAGGTCGATCGATTATTCAGTGGCTTAAAACCAAGTCTCCAAAGGGTGTTATCCATAAGATACTTCATTAGCTATGCATAGATTGTTCTATTAAGGTGGAAATGGTGGTTGGAGTTACAAATAAATCTCATGCTTTTGATAATAAGAGAAAGATGTAATTTAAAGGAAAACCTAAAAACCATGGAGAGAAGAATATGAGCTTTCCTTTATGCTCAAAGTGTGGGAAGAAACATAGATGAACTTTTATTAAGAGTAATATTAAATGTTTTAAGTGTGGGAAGGAAGTTCATTGGGCAATCAACTGCTGAAGTGATGAAAAAAAGTTAGCTAATGATGAAAATAGAGATAAAACTCCACATAATACTCCACTCACACTTTGATGCTTAAAATGAAAGGAGTATGAGCACTATGCTAACCATTTACCAAATCTGAAGGTTAATGATGATGATCGACATCAGCAACCCCTTAAGTTGAGGGAAAAGGAAAAGTTTCATGCTATCCCTATTTCTGATGAGGGGTACGATAACGACATGGTGAAAGGTACATTTACCATCCAATTTAGAACTGCTAACGTCTTATTTGACTATGGATCTACCCATTCTTTTGTATCTGAATAATTTTATAAGGGTATCAAGATGCCACACAAATTATTAGATATAGAATTAGAATTGAAAACCCCTAATGGTACGATGATCACATCTCAATTATATGATTCATATCCAGTTGAATTTTGTGGGAATGTGCTTCCTGCAAATCTTTTCATTCTTCCATTGGTTGAATTTGATGTTATCTTAGGCATGTATTTAATTTCTCTACATAAATCCCAAATCAATTTCTAAGGAAGGGAAGTCACGTTTGATATTCCAAACTAACCTATGATCATTTATCAGTGAACTGATAAATAAGAACTTCTGATGGAAATCACATCTATTGTATGAGTTTTTATTCCTATTCAAAAGGGGAGTTTATCTCAAATGGTTAGGGAGAAACTCAAAATCAATGATATGCCTATTGTGTGGGAGTTTATTGATTCCTTTCCAAAATATTTACTTATCCTTCCACCAAAATGTGAAGTTGAGTTCTTAATAGAACTCACACCTGGTGCCATGCCTATTTTAAAGAATCCCTATAGAATGGTCCCAATTGAGTTACAGGAATTGAAAAATCAACTCTAGGAGAATATTGACAAGGGATTCATTTGTCCAAGTGTGTCACCTTGGGGTGTAACCATTCTATTTTTCAAAAATAAATATGGATATATGCGACTTTTCATTGATTATTAGGAGTTAAACAAGATTAAAATCAAGAACACGTATTATCTACCCCGTATTAATGACTTGTTTGATCAATAGTGTGAAGCTCAATATTTTTCTAAGATTGACCTTCATTCTGGATATCATCAATTGAGGGTCAAGGAGGAGGATATACCCAATACAACATTCCGTATAAGATTTGGACACTATGAATATATAGTGATGTCATTCAGTCTTACTAATGCCCCTGTTATCTTCATGAATTTAATGTCTTTAGATATTACCATGATCAGTTTTTAGTAGTATTTATAGACAATATTTTTATATATTCAAAGATCAAGTAAAAACATGATGATCACTAGATGATTGTGATGAAGACCCTAAGAAAAAATAATTTGTATGCAAAAATTACAAAGTGTGAATTTTGGATACAAAAAGTTTTATTTTTGGGTCGTATAATATCAAGAGAGGGTATATCTGTCGATCCGTCAAAGATGGAGGCTATTGAACATTGGTCCAGGAAAACTACGGTGAATAAGATTTGAATTTTTCTTGGTTTAGATGGATATTATCAACAATTTGTGAAAAATTTCTCACATCTATCTAATCCACTCACCAAGTTAACTAGGTATCCAAGTTCTTCTGGACATATAAGCATGCGAAAAATTTCTAGGAACTGGAGAGAAGATTAGTCAAAGCACCTATGCTTACATTACCCTGTAGTGGATAAGGGTTTGTAATCTATAGCGATGAATAAAATAAGGTATTGGGATGTGTTATTATATAGAATGAAATGTTTATGGATTATGCCTCATAAAAATCAAAGGTTCATGAAAAAAAATTACCCAACTCATGATGTGGAGTTAGCTATAGTCATTTTTACATTAAAGACATTGACACATTATATTTATAGAGAAAAGTGTGATATATATACTGATCACAAAATTATAAAGTATATATTCACATAGAAGGAGTTAGATATGCACTGGAGAAGATGGTTAGATCTGATTAAATATTATGAATGCTCAATACATTACCACCCTGGGAAAGCGAACAAGGTGGATAATGCTTTGAGTTAAAAGGATCATTATAGATTATCTATGATGAATATCACAAAAGATAAAATATTTTTAGATTTTTAAAGGATTGATTTGGAAATCATAAAGGAAGTGGGAAAGTCTTATCTTGCTCAATTAAATGTTCAACCATCTATCCAAGTAAAGATTAAAGAGGCACAAAAGGAATATGTAGAACCGTAAAAGAAGGTTAGAAATGTTCTTAAGTTTAACCTTGATTATGAGGGAATGATAAGGTTCAGGAACCATGTATGCGTTCTTTCCATACCAGATTTAAAGAAGTTGGTAGAGGAAAATCATAGTTCTTCATTCTATATTAATACTGAAAACATAAATATGTATAAAGATTTGAAAGAGTATTTCTGATGGGATGAAAAGAAGATAGATATCATAGAGTTTGTATCTTAGTGCTTGGTATGTTAGCAAATTAATATTGAGCGACGAAATACTAAGGAGATTTTATATTCATTACTCATACCAGAATAGAAACGAGAAAACAACACCATGGATTTTATCATCAAAATCACCAAAATGTCTAAAGGGCATAATACTATATGGGTTGTAGTATATCACTTTAAAAAGTTAGTACACTTTATCGTGATCAATGAATATTTCTCTATAGATAAGATTTATATGATTTACATTAAGGAAGTGGTAAGGTTGTATAGAGTACCATATTTAATTATATCTGATCAGGATATGAGGTTTACCTTGAAGTTCTGGAGAAGTCTTCAACAAGATCTTAATATAGAGTAGAGTTTCAGCACTGCATATCAAAGAGAACAATTCAAAACCTATAAGATATATTTAGATCTAATTCTATGGATTTGAAAGGTAGTTGGGATAAATACCTTTCTCTAGTTGATTTTTCATACAATAATAGATTTCATATGAGTATTTAGACAACTCCTTATGAAGCCCTCTATAGAAATAAGTGCAGAGCTCTAACATTCTAGAATAAAGTTGGATAAATAAAGCTATTGATACCCGAGATAACTGAAGAAATGAAATATAAGTTTAGATCCATTTAAAAACACATAATGGCAGTAAAAATTCAACAAAAAAGTTATACTGATAATTTCTGGCGTGATTTGGAATTTGAAGTTGGTGACAAAGTGTTTCTAAGAATTTATCCATAGAAGAAGGTTATAAGATTTGGGAAGAAATTGAAGCTAATGCATAGGAATATGGTTCCATTTGAAATTATTGATCATATCGAGATGGTATCCTATCAGTTAGTGCTTCCACCAAACCTCTCTCGAGTCCATGATGTGTTTCATGTATCTCTCCTGAGGAAGTACATACCTGACCCTTCACATGTACTGAACTCAAAGGTCATAATATTATGAAGAACAACCATTGGATATTTTGGATCGTATATAAAAATTTCTATAAAAAAATACCACTCACATGGTCAAAGTTTTATAAAGAAATAGTTGAAGAAGCTATGTGGTAACCCGAGGATGTAATGAGGTAGAAGTATCCCTAGTTGTTTATACTAAAGTGGCAGAAAACATAGGGTGAAATTCATTTTAATGGGGGTATAATGTAACGCCATGATATTTTATGATTTTTTTATTAAATTTTATTTCTTCAATAGATTGCGTTACACACAACACCAAGTTCTAAAAAACCACAATATACTATTTATATTACTATTTAACATCGTTGTTATGACCTAAAAATTAAAACTGGAAGTATGAATAGGTATAATTTTTTTTAAATATTAAGTATAATGATTTTATATAATGAAAACATATTGATAAAAAAGTACTTAATTTTCGGTAAAGTCTTTATATGTTTTGAAAATAATATTTTATCAAAAAAATGTTTTTTATTTATTTTTGTGAATAAAAATAAATTATTATTTGAAAATTTTAGAAAATTAATTTGATAAAATAAAAATCATTTTTTAATTCATCATATAAAAAATATCTTAGGGTGAATTTTTTTATTTTTCTAAAAAATTAATTTCCCAATGAATAGTGAAAAATATCGGTTTTTATTGAAAATCGCTTCTTCGTTTAAAGAATTTATAAGGTTAAATTTTGTTTTAAAATGAGTTTAAAAGTAAAATTAGAACAATTATATATCTTTAAATCTAATTTATGTCATTTTAAACTTTTTCATATTGAATTTTGATATAATTTTTTAAACTTTTGAACATTTTCTCTTTGGAAAACCACTTTCTCATCGTGACTACAAGTTTAATTTTAAATTAAAATTTTCCACTTATGTGAATGAAATTTTGAAAAATGGATTTCATATTTTTAATCATAATAATTTATATTATATAATAAGGTCAAATTAATTTTTTACCATAATTAATAGTAAAAATAGTAAAAATTATTTACCTTGGTTAAGGTAAAAATGGGTTTACTGAGGGGTTAAACTAAAAGGATAAGGGTTAAAAATGATCCAAAACTTGTCTAAAACCCCTTGGATGTCCATATTTAGACCTTATATCTTATAGTCTTTATAATCATTCATTTTAATCCTTTTTTCATGAAAAAAACACGGGTAAAAATTTTTATTTTCAAAAATTACAACTGTTTGACTCACCTCACTTATAAAAAGACACCCCTATTATCTTCTATTCACACTTCCAAAACAATTTGGTTTAGAAAAATCCTACCCAAATAACTTCCTCAATTACATAATCTCATACTATAATCCTTACCTTGATCATTAATCTATCCTAGGAAGGTTTTTAGTGAAAACCTAAGGAGGTTACCTGAAGAAGAGGTAATGTTCTTCAACGAGCATTTTTATTTTTATAGAAGATAAACTCATTATATTAAACTCATGATATAATAAACTAATTATATTAAATATACTAATATTTTTTTATGTTGAGTTAATTACCTACATACATATCCTCTTCCCTCAAATGGGAGATGATAATGTCGTTCGTGTGTACAATGAACCACCGCCTCACAGACCCATGTGTCACGTTTTCCATCAACACCTCTCACAGTTGGGTATGATGATGGATATAATGTGTATATATATATATATGAAAATTTTAACATAAATATAATTTTTTAAATATATTATCAGATATATGTTTTTTATATTCCATTCCAAAAAGAATATGATAATGTTGTTTGTGTGTACGGGGGACCACCGACTCGCAAAGAGATGTGATCCATTTTCACTTAAATTTTATATGGAAGGTAATAATGGATAAATTTAATGAATATATGTGATATATATGACATATATATGATTCTATAAAGTTAATATATTATTTACCTTTCTTTTTCTCCATCCATTGATAAAATGGTAACAACATTAATGCGTACCTATGACCTACTGTCTCCATGAATGGTGTCTTTCATTTTTTATATCTAACATATATATATTACTATAAATATATATATACTGAATATATATTATATTTATACCATGTTTATAATTATGGATATTATGGAACCATGATAAAATTAACAGGACAAAAAATAAAAAATAAAAACATACATGAGAAACAAAATAATTATTGCTCAAAACGCAACTTTAACATGGAATTGTTAATAAAAAGGTAATAAAAAGTCATAAGTAAATCATATATGGTATAATATATATTATTATAGTTATTTAATAGATCTATAATAAATTTATATTTATTATACAGGAGGTTTGAATGTATACAAAAGAATTTGAGACTTAAGATAAGAGATTTTTATCTCAATTTGCCTTCTTTGAGACATATGTTATGTTTTGAACCTATCTTCTTTTATGAGGTGCATATAAATCCACTTTGAAATGTTATATCATGAATGTAATTATTTTAATTATATTTAATGTTTTATTTGATATTAATCTTTAATGGTACTTATGATTCAAAATATACCATAGTGGTAAATATTTTATGTTATAATCTCATCGATTATCAGGATTGCTTATGATTATAATTATGATGATGAAATATTATGATCCATATCTCAAAAAAATCATTAATTTTATTATCCTATATTTATTCCACGATAATTCATGTTTTAACTTCATTTTACTCTCTTTATGTACTCAAGATACTGAAATAACATTTTTATGAAAAATCATCTTTATTTATCTCTTCAATCGAAACCCCTTTTTCTTCCAAAACCATGTTTACTAATTTTTTTTTAAAAAATATTTTTAAAATTATAAAAATGATATATTTAATAATTTTTTACCCATGTTTTAATTTTTATAATTTTTTTAAAGAAATCTCTATGTCATTTTCCAAAATAAGGCCCGTTTGACTTTTATAAAAAATGTGAAAGGAGTATTTGTTTTAATGTGAATGACATGAGCAAAATTTAATAACATCATAACCATTATTTTCTTTTAATATTAATTTATAATTTTTCAATTTTATTTTAAAATAAAATTATTTTCACAATATTTATGAATTTTTAATTCAAAAAATGCGATTTTCAAAGAAAGGATATTTTCCTCAAGAAACACTCCAATGATTTTTATTTCAAAATCATTTTCCAGAAAAGACAACATCCTTTGATGTTGCTTAATATTTACTAGGGATATGATCCAATGATACCATATTTATAATTTCTTTGTATTAATTATATTTATAATGAAAATATGTTTATGAAAATTATTTCTCTTCTATGGGTTATACCATGATTAAATACTTATAAAACCTGCTTCTTTTCCATGGGTTATGCTTTGATGAAACGATGAAATGATTATGGATCAATTTATTTTCTATAGGTTATGTTATTATGAATGTTTATTAAAACCTTTTCTTTTTATGGGTTCTGATATGATGAATGTTTTATGATCTTGTGGCACACATATGTATTATTTTTATTATGTGATATGTGAGACCTATATCTCCCTACAATGCATTGGGTAAAGATTGGTATCTCATGAGATAAATAGAAATGGAATGGAGAGTAAACCTAGTTCAATAAGAGACTATGCCTACTATGATATTCTTGGGTGTGAACCTTGAATGATACTATGGTTTGGGGAGTGAACTCATTCCACTATGATAGTATCAGCAATGAGCCTTGAACTACAAAGGAAATGATTTTATATACTTATGTGCATGCCTCAATTCCATATATTATGCAATTTCTATTATCTCATGGATCATGTTATTTGATTACCTTGTGATTCATTTCTTATGAAATATAATTCTTCATGACATGAACTAAGATTATGATCTTTGATATGCAGGTTATGGTTTTCAAGTGTTATTCTCATGTTCTCATACCCTTCTGCTCATGTTATGTTCATGTATCTCCCTTGTTTACTCTTATCGAGAATTTGAGATCACCCTTTATTATGTTTATTTTCCCCAAGTTATAAAGAAATTTATTATGTATGATTTTTCTAATAAGTTTTATAGTTATAAAGAACTTAGTGGGAGATGCTGTAGTTCACCTATAAAGTACTTTTTTATGTTTCTAAGTTTCCAAAGGCATTATACCTTTTTGATTCTCATTAATGTGTTTGTGTAATGTAATGAATGTTCATCAAAAAAACTATGTAATATATATGTATGAAATCCTAGGTCATTATATATAAATTTTTATGGGAGTTTAGGATCAAACCATATGGAACGATTTTAGAGAATGGAAATATGTGTGAAATTAATTTGCAAGTAGTGGAGATTCAATTGTTGATTAAAGAATGTGAGAAATGGAAATTGAAAAGGTTTTATAAATAATAGTATATATGAGTGATGTCGAGGTTCCAGATTCCACTAAATGTCTTAATTTATTAGGTATTAGAATAATTTTTTTGATTCTAATTAAAAAATTCCCAATTATATGCATGTAAAGAGATAAATGGGGTTTATTCCCACTATACCAAATATTTCTAACCACCTAAAATCAATTTCACACTATTTCATAGAAATTGGTCACTACAAGAAGAATCATACTTTTTAGTGGTTTAAAAAAATGATGCTCATTAAAAAACTTGACTCCTCTATCAATTAACCCCACTTTATTAGTGGTAGTTATATAAAATCACTGCATAATGAAAAATCTGTGGATTTTTTTTAAATTTCTATTAGTATTCTTATTAGAAGTTGTTATTAAAAATAGACACTATTTTAAACCCTATTTTTTCATGCTCCCCCATTCCTCCTCTTTTCTCCATCATGAGAAGATCCCCTCCAATCCCCTTATTCCTTAGTCACACTCTTCAATTATCCTCCTTCAACTCTTATGTGAAACTCCCATTCTATTTTCCATATTACTCTACTTCATGAACCTCCTCTTCTCCTCCCCAATATCCCCTTCTCCTTACTCAAAAAAAAATCTCATTCTCCTTCTCAATCTACTTCTTCGAGGTCCATCATATGAACCTATTCCCCTTTTATGTCTATTGGTTACATGTACAAGATAATTTCCCTAAATCTCTACTCTTATCTTCTCTTAAATGTTCTTTGATTTCATCAACCTCCCTGATATTTGCGTAGAAAATTTTAATTGGTGATTTAGGGATTATTCATCCCATTTACATGGTATTGTTTTTTATATGATTATATATAGAATATTTATTGATTAACTAGATGTGGTGAATCTTAATATAGATATTCTGGGTTAATATTGGTGGAATTGAGGAGGCTTCTATACTAGTAGTAGTTGTTCTTTTATTTTGGGATAAATGCCTTTTTCCTTTTATTTATAAGCAATGTCTCGTCCTATTGACCAGGTTTTAAAAAAAATTATTTAGGATGATTTATATAAATGACTATATTTTATGTATATGTTGTTTTTTTCTTTGATTTATATACTAATATTATGGGAAACCCTATTGTGAGACTTTTTTTAAATTTCAATAGGTGTAAATGTTAAATTTATAAACATGTCATATCGAAGTTTCAAAATAAAACCATTACATGCTCTGATTTGGTTAAATATAGAAAATAATTTTAAAGTAATTATTTTTAAGCCCTTGATGCCATCCATAAAACTCTAGTGATTTAGAAACATGTTGGAGATAAATAGAAACATGGTTTCAGATTTGTGACATTTATTATAATTTTCAAATAGTTGAAAAAATGAATAATAAATATATATGTTGGATTTTAATTTTTCCTTGAATAAATTTTTTATTTTTGTCAAAATGTGATTAAATGTTTACAAAATCTTCTAAAAGATTATTTTTAAGAAAATGATGATTGAATTAAATGTTACAATATAAATCCACTGATAAATGGATAGAATGTTGTGGAAACACATGGAGCAAAAAATGATCAATGACTTATAGAAGAAGAGTAAAGGGGGAAACAAGAAAAAAAGAATAAGAAAAAGATGAACACAATGATTTACATGGTTTGGAAATAATCCATACATCCACACAGATGTAGAATCACTTCACTATGTTTAGGAGTAGGATTACAGGGTAAATATTCAGAGTACATAAAGCCCTAGCTCGAATGAGCTCTTAAAGAAACATGGTGCTATAGTAACCCGTATTGGTACAATATCACCAACCACGTAGTAAATCCATTGAGATATAATAACTTGTGGATGGAAGTCCATAGACCTATAGTGACCTATCAGTGTCACTGGTCACATGATACCATAGTACCATGTCGAAGTCTACATGATACAGTGCCATGCTAGTGTCACTAGTCAACAATGATATAATTAATTAGAGTTTCTATAGTGCCCAAAAATTTAGGTTGGAGGCCTTCGACCCTCAGACCCCTGAGCAGGGGTGCACTGCCCCCTGCAACCCCTATCAACCTCACTGTGGATGTCGAACAATGGGAGTTGCGATATGGTGTGTGGTATGAGCTGCTAGTAGTTGATCCAAATCCATCCAAAAGATTTGGCTATACCATTCCAACAATCTCCCACTTGGATCCCGATCTGTCATGTTGATTGAATTTGATGCTACTGACTTAGAAAACTTGATTAATCTGAGCGCCTCCTCTTATTCACTCACTAATGGGAATTCCCCATCAAATATTCAATTTCAAAATGAAAATTCATGAAATATTTGTTGTTTTTCCTTCTATACTCCCACATTGTTCTCTCATATTCTACCTCTCATCCCCCATTCGGTAGTGAAGACCAATAGAGACACAATAATGCCTTGAATTCTTAATCACCATTAGTTTTTTATCATGTTTGTTGGATTGTTAGTTCCATAAATATTCTATAATTCCAACAAACTATAATTTATTAATCCTATGATAAAATGACACTTCAACTGAATATGCTTCGTTCGGGCATGAAACATTAGATTCTTCGCAAGATGTATAACACTTTGACTATCACCATGTAATGTATTTTTCTCTCGATTTCTACCCATATACTCAAAGAAGTTCTTTAAATAGACCATCTCTTTCCCATATTCTATTATAGCAATGTATTATACCAACATAGTTAATAGTGCCACCGCCTTTTTTAGTTGAGATATCCTACTTACTATAGTTCATCCACAAGTAAGTACATACTCTGTGGTACTTCTCCTGGTTTCAATATCACCTCCAAGGTCAACATCCACATACCCCTGAAATTAATTTCCTCTCCCAAATTACAAGGATACTTTCTTACTTCCCTTTAAATACCTCAGTATCCACTTCACAACTTCCTATTATTTCTTTCTAGGGTTTTCCATGTACCCACTCACAACTCCCACTACATGAGTAATATTAGTTCAAGTACATACCATGAAATGTATTAGGATTCCAATAGATGATGCATATGGAACCTTTTCCATGTATTCCACCTATTATATTGTCTTTTCTTATTTTCCCCATTGAAATTTTGAAATGGGTTTCCAAGGTAATAGAATCAACATTTTCTTCCAGTATACTAAATGTACTAAAAACATTTTCGATGTAGTCATATTGTGGTAAAATCAAGGTTACAACTATACAATCTCTCTTGATCTTCATCCCCAAAAATCTTTCCAGTTTCTCCAATATCTTTCGTCTCAAACTCCTCAGTCGACCGCCCTTTCAACACATCAATCCTTTTCATGCATGATCCTATAATGATCATGTAATCAACATAAAAAATAAATATAATTTATACATCACAAAAATACACGAATTAAACAAATTTATCCATAACACACTGTTTGTATGAATTTTTTCTCATGAATGAATTAAAATTATTATTTCATTACTTGGGTGCCTCCTTTAACCCTTATAAACTTTTTTAGAGTTTTCACACAAGATATTCCTTTCCTGACTCAATACATCCCTATGACTGTTGCATATAAATATCCTCCTATAAATATCTATGAAATAAAGTATTATTTACATCAAGTTTCTCAAGATGTAAACCCTTCGATGCAAAAATATTGGGAATCACTGGGATGGTGGTAAGCTTCACTATATGTGAGAAGATTTTAATGAAATCTACACCTTCTGTTGAAATAATTTCACCACCAATATTTCCTTGTATCTTCTCTTACTATCATGTTATTCCTTAACCCATTATACCCATTTGTTATGAAATTATTTATTTCCTTATGGAAAATGTGTCAACTCTCATATATTGTTATTATGCAATGAAGAAATATCCTCCTTCATAGCCAACTCCCACTTATTCGACTCCTTAAATTTCATATCCTTTTCAAAAAATTCTAGTTCTCCACTGCTAATAAATAAAAAATAATTTAAGGACACATGACTTCTCACCCTTGTTGATATCCTCAAATCCACTTTAGGAGTAGGATCCACTAGTTTTGGTGTCACATGCTCAGGTACACCTTCAAGCTCCACTTTCTCTTAGCACTCATATTATTTATTCCCACTATCAAATTTATTCACATGGTGGTAATTTTATGTGACACCTTCATTAAATATCACATTTTGGCTTCTGATGATCATCTTTTTCATATCATCCTAGAAGCAATAACCAAAATCTTTAGCACCATAGCTAATAAAGAAACATGATTTTGACATATCATCAATCTTTTCCCTTTCACGAACATCTATATATACATATAAAAAACAACCAAGACTCATAAATAAGATATTCTTACCTCCTTTCTTGGCCAGAGATACTCAGCTTGAAATTCTTCCATTACCATAGATGGACTCCTGTTGATGAGATATGCTTCCATGCTCACTACCTCTACCTAGAAAGTCTTGGGTAACCCTGAGTGAAATATCTTAATTCTGGCATGTTCATTCAGTTATCTATTCATCATTTCAACTACAACATTCTATTTTGATGTACATAAAAGAGCCTTATCCCATAAAATTCCATTATTAACACATAATTCCCTGAACTCCTGACTTCCATACTATCCTCTATTTTCAGAACTCAAGCATTTTATATTTTATCTTGATTCATTGTTCACTAGAGTATTCCAGTTCTGAAACATAATAAATACATCATATTTTATTTTCAAAACATAAACCCATACCTTCCTTATAGAGTCATCAATAAATTTCACATAATATTGTAAACATCTAAGGGAATGTACTAGTGAAGTCCCCCAAATATCAGTGTTTACCAAGTCCAATGTTCTAGACTTCGGTATTTTACCTCCCCTTTCAAAGGACACCTTATTATTCTTTCCAAAGATATAATATTTTCATAATCCAACTTCCACCAAATTCAGCACCAGTAGTATTATTTTTGTTTTCAGAACCTTCATCCCCTTCTCAATCATGGGGCCTAACCTATAGTTACATGGTTGTGATTCTCTGATAGAATTTATTATAGCAAGAATGTCCATACAAATTTCTTTCATATTGTATAGAGTTTCATTTGTTACTCTATTTTCTATGACTATAACTCCCTTGGTAATTTTCCATGAACTACCAGTGAATATAGTAATAAATTGTACATCATAAATCTTTACAATAAAAATAAAACTCCTTATCAATTCAAGAATATACCTTACCTTTTCCAAAATGAGGAAATTCTTACTATTGGACATGATCTGTGCATCTCCCTTCCCCATAATTTGTAAGGATTCATCATCAACAAGATGTAACTTTCCAAAATTTCTAGATATAATTGTTTAGGAAACTCTTATCTAAAGTGGAATTGAAAGATTACCCTAATTATAAAATCAAATACTCTATAGGGTTATGCATGCTCATCAGCAACACATTATTGGTTCATTCAGCTGTTGCATTTTCTATATTGATTTCAAGTACCTTCCTTTTTTCTTTGTAGTCCTTATTAATGTGTAATTTCTTCTAAAAAATCCAATAGGTAGGACCAGGTCCATTTTCCTTATCTTGGATCTTTCCTCTTTATTTTGATCATCCTATGTGATTATCTTGTTATGCCTACCTGCCTCTTCCTTCTACATTGAGAGCAGAACCATAGAATCTAATTGATTCTATTCTTTGAATATCCTCACTGAGGATCAGGTCTCACACATCATTCATATTGAATTTTTTACTTCCTAAAGAACCACTCACAACTATTAAAGTAGATTACTAACTGTTAGGTAATAAAGATAGTAAAACTAGTGCACATACCTCATCATCAAGCGTAATTCCCACCGATGAAAACTAAGTTGTGATGGTGTTGAATTAATTGACATGATCAAAAAAAAAATCTTCCATTAAATCATATTTAAATCAAAAAATAATCAAATTAAGTACAATTTATTATATGTATAAGTATTATCATACTATTCATGAGATCTTTCATCAACTCATTCATTATCTTCTCTTCTATGATGTTGAATGCCATGTTTTTTCTAATATAAGGTTCAAAAATCCTAGAACCTATTGATCCAGTGGCTTGAACTTTGTATTCTCTATCTCTATTGGATTTTCACCTATAATTAGCAAGTTCATCTTTTTTTGATAAATATAATCCTTGATTTGAACCCTCCAATAACTGAAATCAATTCCATTGAAACCATCAATATTCACCTTTCTTTATCCTATATACATCATTCAATTCAAGAAAAAAACTCAATCTTCCAAACTTAGTCTCTGATACCATTTTTTATAGAAACACTAGGATCAAAAAATGATTGAAAATTTACAGAAGAAGAGTCAAATGGAGAAAAAAAGAATAAAAAGTATAAGAACACAATGATTTATGTGGTTTTGGAATAATCCCTATATCCATAGAGAGGTAGAATCTGTTCACTATGTTTGGGTGAAAGATTACAGGGTGAATATTCATAGTATATAAAACCCTATCTTGAATGATCTCTTAAAGAAACATGGTGTTATAGTAACCCGTGTTGGTATAGTGCCACTAATTGTACAGTAATTCCACTGTGCTATAATAACTAGTTTCTAGAAGTTCGCAGAGCTACTGTGACTTGTTGGTGTCACCAGTCACTTGTTTCTATATTACTATATTGAAGCCCACACTGCTATAGTTCCCTTTTAGTTTCAACAATCATAAATGGTATAGTTGGTCAAAGTTTTTATAGTGCTTAAAAAATTGGGTTGGGGGCCTTCACCCCCAGACCCCTAAGAATGGGCATGCTACCCCCTGTAACACCTAACGACCTCACCATAGGGGTCAAACCATGAGAGTTATAGTCTAGTGTGTAATTTGGTCCACTAAAAATTTTCCCAAATTCATCCAAAGGATTAGGATACACCATTTCAACATATAAATCTTAAACAAACCATTTATAAATGAATGCACATACATGGAGCTAGATTATATGGCTATCAACATATTTTGGATAAGTACCTACTGCTAGTGTAATTACTATTAAAAAATTGTTATCTCTCTAGAAATTTTATGGTTATATATATATATATATCCTTTTTTTTAATATAAAATTTTCATCCACTTATTAGGTTATTTTTTAAGGGTAATATGTGTTGGGACAAAATCTAGTTTGAAAAAAATTATAAATATACTATGCAATCCATCATCATATAAAAATATCACAAAACATGTAGAAGAGATATAATAAACATTAATGTCAAAAACATGGGATTTAAATGTATATAATCATGTATTTATAAACATATTTTCATGAAATATCACGCTGAGGATTTTAAAGAGTGAAAATTTAATAAAAAAAACAGTAGGTCACTTGAAATAATTTATTTCATTAGAACAATGATGTATAATTTTTTTTACCACCCATCATATATTATGTGGGAAATATATTATTTTTATTAATATTAATAAATTTTCAAGTAGACCTAACACACGCCCCTAATACTAAAATGGTTTAATTAAATAATTCCATATCATATAGAGAAATTTGGTCCCAATATCTTACCAAACAGAGTTGTTTTTGTGAAATTATGAACATTGTTAGTGGATGTCAAAAACAAGAACCTCAAATTTAATGAGGAAATGTGGGAACACATAGAGATTATGAATAAAATGACATAACACTGATTTATTAAGGCACATGTGACTACCATTTGTTTACTTTAAATTGATATTTTCTTACTTTTTTCTTTTGTTTTGATATAACACTCATTAATCTTTCATTAATGATAAAAAATGATATATATATATATATTATATAAACTAATATTTGTTTGATTTTTCATTTTAGTTTAATTTTTAAATTATGTTTTAGAAATGTTAGTTGAATAATTCTTTATTTTACTTTTTTGGACGTAGAAATATTGAAAACCAGATGATTTAAAGATATAAGTAGGTCAATCGCAACTCCTATGTCATCATGTTCATTTGATGCGCTCTTTCCTTCATCAGGTACACTCCTTGATTTTGGAATTCTCTATTTCTACCATTTGATTCTATATGATATTCTACCATATTCATCAGTTATGCTTTGTACTTCCATTGCACCACCTTTTTATTTAGGGATTTTGGGGAGATCAGATGGAGCAATTGAGGAGTGGTCATCGACTGGGCATATGGTGTCACATTTACCATCATGGGGGTATTGGAGGGTGACTGTGATTGATATGAAAATTTTAATGTGTAAAAATAATTTATTACATATGTATACTAATTATTGAAAATATTAATTGAACATATTTACATAATAACAAGACATAAATGGATATGAATACATATGATGTGTGTAAGCTAAAACAATTTAAAGTAGTTTTTCCATTTGATATGTTTTGGGTTCCTAAAGATGATGTTATAGGATTATATAGACAGATCTTGGGACTGTTAGTGTCATACCCTGACCTTGCTTATCCCTTACATTTTATCTATTTATTAGTTTTTATTATTTACTTTTGGCCTTAGCTGGTATTCCTTCAGAAATTTTAGGATATGGGTGAGTTTTTCTTATAGTGTAGTTAGTGAATGGTAAGTGAAAACCATGCGAACTAACTATTCAAATCTTATAGTAAATTGTATTGGTTCTCACAAGGTTAGATCATGGTTGATAAAACCATGTGGTCAAACCATGAAATGTCATCTAGGCATGTCCTGTTACACTCCCACTCCAATAACTTGGAGTTGGTGGTTATTTTATTAGAGTGGTATATAATACATAAACCAAAATACAGAGTATCTAGTGGTTTAACACTCTCAATAAACAATATATATAAATAAAAATTAAATTACCTTGAAAACTTAAGGTATATCAATTGAATACATGGAAATTTATTATTTCTCCTTGAAAATCCATAAGTTATAGGCAGTAATTTTCATGATTTCTTAGCAAAATGAGAGAAAATATAAAGAAGTGATCCCAAATTCTCAATAAGGGGAAGCGTACAGTGGAATATATCATACATAAGTATGGAATCAATAATATAATAAGAATAAATGAATTCCATAACAAATGGAGCTATGAGAATAATATATCCATGGATAACATAACTATAAATAAATGTTTGGTTAAGAATAAATGACCCCATAGTGATGGAATATATAATGTAGGACATCATAAATATACCATCAAGACCACATGTCAAGACGCTATACATAAATGGGTTAGGATTATACCAAGTAACCAACTAGTTTGTCTCACGAGGCTTACTGAAATATTGAGGGGATATATAATTATGGGCTTCACTGGTCACACAACAAGTCTAATGCATCCATCATATAAAGATAATGAATCAAAAATACATATCATAATGTTCTCTAAGGAACCTTATACCTAATCATAGTTAAGTATTCAATAGGTATCCTTACATAAATAAAGGATATACAGAATTCCAATATTTTCCCATTTAATGGAATAATACGACTATCTAGGTGAATATATTAATAATCAACTTAAAAAATATAGGATATTCACAATATAATGTAAAGTGACTTTATGAATAGAATGATAATGAAATAATAGTATAGGTTACTTTCATGGTTTAAGGATATCAATAGCATTTAGTCTGTAATAATATATTCATATCCTTTATTATGGTTCATAAAGAGTTTATGAATCATCCAAATCATATCCCCTAGGAGTATCAAACTAGGTGTGTAGTTAAACCTATTTGTTACGCACTGAGTGAAGATTGATTTAATGCTCAATCAACCTTGTCCAGGGCTATTACCACTAGGTGCATCTGAGTTAGATATTGCATTCACTTATAGTATCCGAACATGAATTTCATTACTAGGAAACCAAACACTCTTTTATTTACCAAAATTTCAGGATATTTTATATTTATCAATTGGGTTTGCACTAATGTTTGAGCATTATAATGACGTATGTAGGTAGTATAATGAGATGAAATTGTGATATCTCATTGATACCATGATAATGAAATAATAACAATGAAGCATAATAAAATTTCATATTGAAATGAAAATGAATTGGAGAGTATTACACAAATAAAGTATAGGAAGGGATTAAAGACCCTTATATTAACATAAAATTGACATAGAAAAAATATATAATAAAAAGAAATAAGTAATATCTCATTAACAATATATCAAATGGATGATAATATCATGGAATTATGATCACAAAAATATATAAAAAATAATTTTAAATGGTATTATAACAAAAATATTGCAATTGAAATGGAAAAGAGGGGAATTAAGAACCCTTACCTTAAAAGGTAGCTTCTTAAAGAAGAGAAGAGCACCTTAAAACCTCAAAAACCACTTAGAGAGAATCTTAAGAGAGAAAAAGTTATGAGAACTATGATCTATAATTTTATAGAGAAGATATATGGGAGGATGGGTGGTTATTTATAGTGAATGAGGTGGATTTGTTAATTAATTTAAAAGTGTGGGGCCTTGATCCCTAGGTTAATAAAAAAAAGAAAACCATTGGACTTACCATGATTTTAGCCCATGGTATTTGACATACAAGGCCAAGTTTTTGGATTTAAATTGTTTAAGAACTGATATCCTTTAAAATATTTTATTTTGGATGTGGACAGGATTCTTATTCATAAAGAATTGTTTTTAAAATCATTAAAATATACTTTAGGTTTTGGAAGATTCTTTATAGGTTTTTAAAATTAATTTTATTACTTTAAAATATATTATTTTAAATAATAAACCCAGTTTGGTTAATAAATCCTTTATATAAATCATTATATCATTTTTAATTCATTATGATGTCATAATACTTGTTGTATATTTATACAGTATTTTACGTTTTACCCAAAAATTCAAAATTCTCAAAAAATTATGAAAAATTAACCATTATATAATTTCAATGTGTTGATTATAAATTTGGATTCTTTTTTATGATTTTTTTTCTATATAAGTGAAATTTAATTATTAAATAAAAAAACTTGTGTATTTTATATTCATTCATTTGGCACCTAAAATTCAAAAAATATTCTTATTTTTATTCTAAGAGGCATGTGTGTAATTATAATATTATTCATCAATCTATATATAGTTTTAATTATTAATTATATTATTGAAAATTGAATTCATGGTACTATTTTTATCTTTTATTATTAATGTAATTTTCTAGTTTTTATTGTATTATAATGTGTTGTACTATTATGATGAAATAATAAAATTTTCATTATGATATAATTTTTCTGATGAAAAGTTTATTTACTATAGAAGAATCTTGGGTATTACATGTTCAATAAAGGATGCACTATTGATGCATAGTTTGGTAAACCGTGTGGCCAAACTATGTTGTCTTCTTAGATTCATTAAAAGTGCAACTTTATCTAAATTCCTTGTCAGTTTTTAACCCTTTGAGGTCTTTCTCTTCTCCCATTCAACCATAGAAGCTCGTGGCACAACTCTCCCTTTTATTTCCCTCTTCCCCTTGGAGATTCCTTAAGATTTATTCAAGTTTGGGTTTGATTCTATGAGGTAAAATCATCATAATCATCCCATATCCTTTTCCCCTTCATCCCCTCCTCCTTTTATTTCACTAATAAGGTCTTGGTGACCTAGGATTTCTTGTATCCCAATTTTAATTGGGGATTTTGAAATTATAAGGTCCAATTTTGACTTTAAAGGTTTCCTTAACCTTTTTAAAGTAGATTGATACTGTAAATAGTGAAAGTAACATGTTTGAGGTCGGTTTCTCTATGCATAACTCTTTAAATTTAAATTTGTGATTGATTTCCTAGTTTCAAACCATGATTTGAGTTTCTTAAGGGATGTGAACCAAGTTTCTAGATAAATTGTGCACATAAAGTGCCAATTAACATGTTTTGGGGGCCTTTTTTAAATAGACTTGATAATAAAGAGGGTGTTTTTATTTATCTAATGTTTTTAAAGAAAATGGGTTGTAAAATAAGGATGGGAATGGTTATATTAACATTTTTTTGGGCCTTAATAATTTATAAGGGTTTTTATTGATATTTTCTTATTTATTAGTTTTGAATGTTTTTGGATGGAATTTATTAAATGATGTGTAATTTATCAATGGATATTTCAAAAGGGGTTTTACTTTATGATCGATGTTCTATTGATTATGGGAACCTTGGATTATGTGGTTGTGTTTATATTGGATATGGGTATTATTTATATATGTGTTTGATGATTGTTTTCACATAGGAGACTTGGGTGAGTTGGTAACCTAGACTAATGCACCCCTAATATAGATCGTGTTCTAGCTAGGGAATGTTTACTAATTTGACCAAGTGATCTAATGGGATATATTAGTACCTCGATGAGACCATGAGAGATCCTAGAATCACTAGGTTCACATATTACAGCTATTTTTCCTTGAAAAATTCTAGTTTCCTTAGACCTATAGGTTAGAGCCTCGTGTTTCATATGTTTTTTGGTTGAGATATATTATTGTTTATTTTCTTCCTCTATATTTAGACATTTTGGTGTAGTTTATTCCATGTTTCCCCCCAGTTATTCTTTATAGTTTTTTTTCATTTTATATTCCTTTATTAGAGAGATGCTATTACTATTTACATTCAGTATTTCTCTTCTTTTGTTTGAGGGTATTTTATTGTTCCAAATACCTATTTTCATATAGTGATTTAACACTCCTTATTTATATTCTAGTTTGAGTTGATTTATGATTATTGTGTTGTATCCATCACTTATTGATAATTTTCCTTTTTAATACAAAGAGTAGTTTTTGTCTTTCTGATAGGTTATTTAGGTGATTTTAAAAAGGGAAGTTAAAGGGGGGTTATTTTCATTTATGTCTAAAATGAGTTTGTTGAAAAGAATGGATTTTAAAATAACTCTTTTATTGTAAATTATACCTCTTCTTAAAAAGGTTTAAAGATTGATATTGTTTAAATGGATGAATTGTTTACCTTAGGTAAAAAAGAATTTTATTAATGGTCTCATGTTTCTTATTTTTAATTAAAATGAAAGATTTTCTTTTATAGATGCACTTTCAAACTAACATGAAATGAATTTTCTTTTAAAGGACATGTATAGGGTGTGGGGAGGTTTCCTATTTATATTTGTGCTCATGCCTGTCATTTAAAGGTTTAGAATAGGTTAATCCTGGAAGCAACATCTAATTTTTGTCCTTTGATCTAAGTGCTTTGGTGGTGACAAGTAAGGATGAATCACTTGGAATACAGAGATGGGTTGTGTTAGTTCTCTCTTTGTTTTTTTGTTTGGTTTATCAAATTAATCCTGCCATGTTGACACACATCACTTTATTTTCCCCTAGTTTTCTTGAAATTGGGATTAAAGTTTGTATTTTTGATGTTCAGATGTATTGGATGCAGTTTCTTTAATTTATTTATCATTAATGAGCTATATTTATATGTTTATTTCATTTTGGGTTTGGTTTTATTAAAAAAATTATATTTCCAATGTGGATGATTATTCGACTTATGAAATGGTTAGGTCAGGCTTCCCGGTGGAAGTCCCTTACTTATTATTATCTTATCGAGAAAAATCATTCAAAATAGAGCATGTTTGATGCGGAGGAACTAGTTTCTATCCAACAGGGATTAAGAACACCCCTCATGCCAAGTAGATAATTGGCTCAAGTACCAGTTTAGAGGTAACCCTGGCTGGTTCATTACAAATGGTATCAGATCTTGGTTGTTATTTAAGGAGTTATAGCTGATATGAGAGAGGATCATAAAAACTCAAGAGGTAGTTCATAATCAGGTTCCCAATCACAACCTATAGTGATGAGACTTGAGCTACTATGGGTAGTTGTGATTTTAATATTTAATTTGAGTTTGTTTTTGGTTAATTTTTATGGTATTTGATCCCTATTAATAGTATCAATGATATTTGGGGGGGGGGGGGGTTCTCTTTAAGATTTTTGGTGAAAATAGAATAAGAAAAAGAGCTACATAGTTAGATCACATAGTTTGAAAAACCATGAAAAACATGTGAAGATAGTTATATAATCCATTATAGAGGTTTTAGTGTGGTTTACATGTGGTCTTCCAGCTCATGTATTCAAATTGCGCTTAGTTTTATTTTTCCCATGGATTTATCATTTGGGATCCTTTAATTTATGAATTGGTTATAGTGGTGTTTACCATTGGTTTAAGTATTATTATGGGAGTTTTGATTTTTGAAATTTATGGTATTGGGTGTATTCTTGACTTATTTTTATGCCTTTTTGTTTGGATATATTCTTTAAAGTTTGATTTTATGTTTTGGAAAACTGGTTTTAGGTGAGAGAAGAATAAGTTTTATGATATTTTTTATTATAAAAATAGTTTTTTTGGTAATTTAAAAGGTGAATGATTTGAAATGAGACTCAAGGTGTGCTTTTAAATGAGAATGAATTTCCATGTGATTATTTTCTAAATGTAAGTAAAATGTTTTAAGGGTCCTTATATGGAGGTTTAAAAAAACCATTTGAGTCTTTCCAAAATTTTTAATTTAATAAACTTTTCAAAATTCATATTTTGAATGTTTTGAATATAAATGGGTGTTTATCCTTACAATATAAAGTGTTTTGGAATTTTTTTATGTAGGGTGTGGTAAAATATTTTATATGTTTTGAGATCATGAGTGAATGTGGGTTGTTTTGTGGTGGAAAATGTTTTAATAGGTTATTTGTGAAAAAAGAGAAGTTTTATGAAATGTATCAACTTTGAAACCAGGTTTTACAAGTTATTTGTGAAAGGATATTTATAAATGATTTTAAATACCCTAGATTTTAATATGCGATGAATCTGTGAAAGGGATTTTATTTATTTTTCTTAATGAAATGAGATGTTTTCAAAGTGAACTCATTTTTATTTTAATATTTAATGGGTTAGATAAAAATATATTTTTCCTTTCATTGGGTGTTTTGTAAAATGTTCAATTTCATTACATAATTTGGATTTTTGTTTGAAATTAAAGTGATTTGAACTCCCTGGTAGGGATGTTAGAATTCCAATACATTATAGAATTGTGAAATAAAATTTCTCTAGTTTTTCAAATGAGGAAAAATGTTTTTAAATGGAATTGATTTTTTAAAATGAGTTTTTTGATCCTATTTAAAATAAAGGTAATTTAAAAATAATGGTTTTTGGAGTGAATCAATTTAGTTTATTTACACATTTATTTTGTCACGTGGTTTGGATTAGGACCTTTTGATTTGAATCATTAAATATGAATGGATGAATTCATGTTTTATGTTTTTTAGGGAACGAAACTGGTAAAATATTGATGAAAAGTGGAAAGTAAGTACCTAGGATGCCTTTTTCCCATTTTCTAGGTGAAAAAAAGTTTTGAAATTGGTGATAAATATCTATTTTGGGGTTTATATTTTTCGAGTTTAGGGCGGCCAATGGTTTTGAGGAGAAATATTAGATTAATGTATTATTTGGATATATCCTCATTATTACTTATGTAATGTTATTATTTTGGTTATTCTTGTGCCTTAGTACTAGCTATGTCCTTCGGTTTTGATGGTAATCATGATTTTTGATGATATTATGCTTTTGAGAGGCTGTACATTGGAAGTCTTGGGGGTGTGTTTGGGTAAATGGGACAAGTGTCACTCCCAACTTAGATTGTTCCATGATTGTTTTTTGTCGTGTTTGCTAGGAGCTAATGTACTGAGAGCAGGGTCCTAGGTTACTCTCTATTATCCCAAGGTTAGGACCCATGTTGTTTTTGTGGAGGAATGTTTATTCTCGATGAATTTTCTGTTATGTCTTGCTTTTTTCCATCTCGCATGTCTTGACTGTCTTTTTTTGAGGTGGTAGATACTCTAATATTTTTATTCTGATAAAATGCTTAAAGATTATTGGAAATAGTGCCACTAGTAGAAATGATGATTTAATATAACAATTTTAATTTTGGTTTTGGAATAACTAATGTTAATAATGACATAAGAAGGGTTTTAGTGTCAATTATTTTAAAACCAATGTTAAAAGTGATTTAAAAGGACTTTTAACATTTATTTTATAATAAAACAATGTTAAAAGTCATTTCAAAGAATATTTAACATTAGTTTTAGCAAATACGATGTTAATTTTTTTTAAAAAAATCTAATACTCATGAAATTTTCCTCATTTTTTCATCATGATCTTTCTAAAACCCTCATCATCTCGACTCACAACTACACTCCACCCACACTTGATATTCTATGTTAATTTAATTTTAATTATTATTTTTTACATTGTTTATCCTTAATCTTCCATCATTATTCCTTCTTCTATGACCCTGAATGTCATTTTTTCCACTAAAACACTAATTCTCTTAACTAATGATCACACTCTTTTTTTTTCAATCAATTTTCTACTTTGTTTTTGGAAATTTTTCTCCTCAATCTCACATTGCTTTCATCACTTCCACTTCCCTAGACCACATTCATTGGAATTCAATATATATATATATATATATATCCCATCACCAACCTCAATATTTTTTAATTTATTTTTTTTAATTTTTGTAAGTCAAATTAATTATTTTTAGTTAAAAATTTCTTCCATTCATTCATTTGTTTGTATGTATATAATTGTCAATTATAAATTTTTGCTATTATAATTAATTTAAGGTTATAATTTTTTTGTGATTATAAATTGTTTGTAATTGTAAATTATGGATATAATTTGTTTATGGTTATTATTTTTTGTATTTATAAAAAAAATTTGTTATGATTTGTATGTGGTTAAAACCATTTTTTATTCTTAAAATTTTTTATTTATAATTTTTTTTTGTCATTATAATTAAATTTGGTTATAAATTGTTTTTTGTTATAATTTTTTTCAGTTATAAATCATTTTCCTAATATAAATTGTTTTTTAAAAATTTATGCATGTTTATATATTTATATTCTTATATTTTTTAAATTTATTAGTTTATATATAAGTTTAAATATTTTTATGTTTTAATATATTCATCTATTATATTGTGAATTTAGGTAATTAATGGATTATAATTAGATAAATTCACAAAGAACTAGTGATGAATATGATAAAGGGGTTGTTAATTTATTAGAATTTTCTAAACTAAATATTGAAAAAAAGATCTAATTTTCTATCCATTCATAAAGTGTTTGAATATGATAAAATAATGGTATATAGAAATAAAAGAACATATAATTTTTTATGGTTTTAATCATAATTACACATGCTAGATATAACATGGTGAAATAATAAAAATTCAATATCTAATAATTATTTAGATGTTCAACATGAGATATAGGATCACATTGAAGAAATAATTCACGATGTAGGTATTGAAACCATTGAAAAAAGTATTGAATGGTTATTTGGAGATTCTAGGAAACTAATATTCCCAAGTTGTACTAAATTTACAATGTTATCACCATTAATGACATTTGTTAACTTAAAAGAAAGAAATGGTTGGAGTGATAAAAGTTTCACTGAATTGATTTAACTTTTAAAATATCTACTTCCAGAAGGCAAAAAGCTTATAGATTCCAATTATGAGGCAAAAATACATTATTCATAATGGTATTAGGGTATAAAAAGATACACGTTTTCCCCAAATTACTATGGAATGTATATGAAGAAATATTAAAGTTTATTAGAATGTCTTAAATTTGGGACATCACAATATAAAATGGATGATAAATCCAATAATGATTCATTCTCAAGAACATAAACCAAAAATACCACTAAATAAATCTAGTATCTTCTAATAATTCCTTGTTTGAAGAATCTATTTTCAAATTCAAATGACACAAATAGGATAAGATGACATAAATATGAGTACATATCTGATGAAAACCTACATCACCCTAACGATTCACCATAATGGAAGATATTTGATCAAAATTTTTATGATTTTGGAAAAGAAGTTAGAAATCTCATAATGGGAATGTGCACCTATTAAATGAATCTACGTTAGATCCTTAGTATCCAACACAGTTTATGACTTATTATACTGGTTTTCTAAAACTTTTCCCCAAAGATATACATGAATTGAAAATATATAATGATGATCTTGATGATTTTTAGACCAAAACAGTCTAGAAATGACATCGATCTTTATTTATCACCATTGATTGATTATTCAAATTTTTATGGGAGAGAGGTGTTACATTATTTGATGTATAAAAGAAAGCATTTTTTTGTGATATATGATAATGTTAATTATAAATTATTTTCCTACATATGAAAACTTATTTGGATATAGTGTTAAGGGATATAAATATTGTTCAATTTGTGAATAGGGGACTTCATGTCATAAATGGTACAATATAAGGAAAATAGTGTGTGTAGGACATCATATATTTTTGAGAATGGGTTAACATTTTAAAATAGTACGATTTTTCTCTAAAACCATTATAATCTAAATAATATTACGATCAAGTGAAAAATCAATATCACATTTACAAAGAAAGTAATTTTTAATTATAAAACAAATACATGGAAGAAATAATCCATTTTATTCAAGCCACCTTATTAGATTTTTTTAGAGGTAAAACATAATATTGGTGTTATTCATGTAGAGAAAAATATATGTGATAGTTTTATTATAAATTTTTTAATCATAAAAGGAAAGAAAAAAGATGGATTTCATGAAAGACTAGACTTAATAACCATGGGGATACATTTGGAGTTATCTCCCACTATGAAAGGAAATATAATATATTTTACATCGTCTTATCACACATTAATTAAGAGTGAGTAGATAGTTTTTTTTTCAATATCTATATGGTATTAAAGTACCTAGTGAGTTTTCTTCAAATGTGAAACATTTAATGTCACTGAAGGCTTTAAAATTAATAGGTATTAAATATCATGATTTTCATGTATTGATGAAAAATATCTTACTAATTTAATTATGTGGAATATTTCTGATACTCATCATAAATTTTATTATCCGGATATGTTACATTTTCAATTACATTTATAATAAATTCATAGATCCAAATTTGTTATATGTGTTAGAGAATAAATTTTTCCTCATACCTTTTAAACTGGAAATGTATTTTCCACCATCTTTTTTTGATATAATGGTTGATTTATTAATTCATTTGGTGTGAGTGATAAAAATATGTGGGACTATTTATTTACTTTAGATGTATCCTTTTGAAAGATATATAAAAATTTTAAAGGGATATGTTAAGAATCTACATAGATCAAAGGCCTTTATTTTTCAAAAAATATATATCAGATTAGGTGATTGAGTTTTGTACTAATTATTTGTTTGAAGTGGATCATATTGATCTCCCTATATCTTAATATTTGAAAGTTGATAGTGAAGTTAAAGGGATACGTGGCTTAAAGGTAAAGTAAATTCCTTATGTTGAAGCGATGCATGCACATTTCTATATTTTGAACAATATAGGCGAGGTTTAACTATATATATCATCACATATTGTTGGATTGAAGGTATGATATCCAAAAAGAAATGAAAAGTGGTTGATAGATGAATATATAATCAAATTTGTTTTATGGTTTATAGAAAATTTTAACACTATTTTATCCACATCAGAAACATTGAAATGGTTACCAGGGGGACTAAGTGTTATTGGATCATATGGTCAGGTTTTGATATTAATGGTTACAAATTTTATAAAAAAAACTAGTGTAATAAGAGCACCATTAAAAATAGTGAAGTAATGGTCATCTTTGAAGCACTGCATTTTTTTATTGTGAAATATGAAAACCCAATTTTTGCATTAATAACATATTTTTAAGTTGTTGAGGACATATGTGAGATTAATTATACTAAATTTCAAGTACCAGTATTTAAGTATAACTGGATTTACAGTAAAAATGGTGTGAAATATAATGATAATGGATTTACAATTATTAATGTGAAAATATTTAGTTGAAAAGAGGAATCATTTATCATAATAATTCATGAAAAAAATATATTTTATACCCATCAAATGATCAATGATATGTCATTTTGAAAGTGAAAAAAATCATTTGGGTAATGAGAATGTTGACAATGTTGAAGAATTATGTGATATTTCTTTATTTATTACATGATTACCTGAGGATAATAATGATTTCAGTGTATATATAGTCTATGAAACATTAACTGATCACATAAAAGGGATATGAGAAAATAATCCATTAATCTCCTAATTAATCAAGTAAAAATATATTTGTTTATGAAACTAACATAGTTTAAACTTTATTTTCTATCTTTTATATTTAAATATATAGATGTCAATAATTCCTATTATTTATGTAATATTTTTTATATTCATTATATTTGAATATCTATTTTTTGGTTGAAAAGTTTCCCTTCATCATTTTTTTGTGACTATTTTCTTTACATTATTCATTTTCAAGTGTATGATTTTATTCAACATAATATTTATAATTTTCTTCATATAATGAACATTAAAATTTTTTACCTATAGAATTTATTTATTTCTAATCAAATACAGGAACAAAAAATTATATATTTTTAGATTATAATCATTTATGCCAATTTTATCAATTTTTATATCCATTAGTTTTAGTTGCACATTTTTTTGGTTGAAAAGTATAACATTAAATGTTTTTCTTTCTATTATGAACAATTAATTTTTTATTTATAAAAATTATTTAATTTTAATCAAATAGTGGTACACAAACTTTCATTGAAGTCACATGCATCTTTATAAATTATAGACACTAAGGTATGGGATTCTAGGTATGTATGTTTCTTCATTTAAATACACATGTATTAATTATATTATTTATTTAAATGAAACATATATTTATTGAAATAACGTGAATCTCTTCTTCTTCTCTAGAAAGGATGGTACCTAATGTTGGTATGAGTGTGATTTCATTTTTACCAAAATTCAAATTACATATGGAGAGAAAAGTTTAATAATTTAGTTTAATGATAATAACCACCCAAATAACACATAAGACAAGTAGTTTAGGAGTTACTTGGATATGAAAAGTTATTGTTGGATAAGTATTTTTCCCCAATTGGAGGAGCGTTGACCAGTCAGTGAAAGATTAGTTATGGGATTCCATAAAACTAAAATTTCTAAAGTTATTTATTTAGTTTTCCAATGGTTTAAATAGTATACATTTCAAATGACTAATATTTAATCTATTCAATTATAGATGATATTTAACTTTCAAGAGATGAAAGAAATTAAGAAAATATTTCTATCCATTATTGCAACTAGATGGAGATATTTTAAGACAAAATTAACTCTATATTATATTTTTGGGAGTAAAAAAATCAAGATTCATGCCTTAAGTACAAGTTTATAGATACAAAGATATAGAAGAAGTTTTTCTCCAGTTGGTGGGAAGAAGCCTTTATGACATGTAATAGTTTTTTATAAAATTTATTTGTTAAATTTATTTTAATTAATTTAAAACTTATTAATTTATTCTTATGAAATATTCCTCTAGAAAATATCACCAAGAGATAAATTCCCAAAATTTATACCCTCTTTCATTGTCATGCATAAGGTATTCTTTATTAGAGGAGCAAATTATTACTAAAAAAATTAATGAATTAAGAGAAAAGTCAAGTAGCGGCTCTGAAGAGGTTCAATACATCCCTCCATCTCCCCCTCATTATAGAAAATGGAAAAGTGAGGTGATATAAAAAATGGGATATTTATTTCCGATCCAAAAAAATAAGTAACTGATAAGAATGTAAGTTATTAGTTATTATTTTTCTTCAATATTACTATTTTTAAATTCATCCCACTAATATAAAAATTGAGAAAATTATTTCTGGACACCCTTTAGGAGTAAGTGACATAGGTGACCTTTATCCTAAGGGTAGGTTGGATATTCTTACAACTACCTTTGGAAGGCCAAAACACTCTGGCCACATTAGAGGATATTAGGAGGGTATCAATTTTAGAAAACTTTTTTCCACCTTTGTATGTCATCGATGGAGTCATAATACCATAGAGAGATATATTCCTTGAAGGATGAGTTGTGACTATTGATTAGAAAGTTATACTTTAAACACTTTCTAACATTTTTTTTGAAAATCAAAACACATTTTCTCAAATACCATGTTTCACTAACTTTATAATTCCCATGGTTTTAGATTTTTTTTGTAGAAAACATATATTTTTTACTGGATGTAGAAAACTTTTTTAATTAGAAAATCATTTATAATCAAATGATATTTATAATTGGATGATATTTATAAATAGATTATATTTATAATTGTAAGACATTTAACAACCAAATGATATTTAATCAGTCATCATTTTATAATCAAATGATATTTTATAATCAGATAAAACTTTATAATTGGATGAAAATGTACGTTTTACATTGGAAAAATGATTTCATACTTCATAAAATGAATTTTTTATAATTTATAACTTACAAAGTATAACTGAGACCTTTTGGATGAATTTTCACTTTGTTAAACTAACAGACATTCATCAGAAAGAGGTAGAAATATTATCTGAACAAAACATTGTTAAACTATTGAATGATGTTTTTCATTTCATTATATGAATAAAATCTATCTCAACAAATAAAAAAAAGTATATTCTATCAAACATTAGATATTATATAAATTTGATGATGCTTCCAAAAATACCATATGAAGAAGTCTATACGTGAAGAAAGATATTATACAAGGCTATTTCAACCAACTCTGAGAATCCTAGAATATGAAAATTAGATATTTGAATATAAATAGAGGTTCATTAATGGAGGAGGGATATGTTACTTTTGAAACTCAACACATCTAAAGTTTACTCATTTCTAACATCTTGTTACTTATGATTTGCAAATATTTAGAGAGTTTTTGTTATAAGACATCAATGTGAATATTTTAATTTTCTTTGAATATTATTCTTTTGTAATCATTGTTTATGATCTGGTTTGATCAAGGGATTCCGAAGATAGGAATACAATTTCATCTAATCTTATTAATCAATGAATTCCAGGGAGAGGAAGATAGAGACATTTCAATATTTTTGATCTAGGGATTTATTTTAAGAATCATAGAGAACTTTATAGTTAGGTAAAATCATGGACAACTTAATTCAAGGTTTTTAACTTCCTTTACACTAAAGGTTAAAATTTTCATATTCTTTTATAAAGTTTTTATAAGTTTTACTTAAGAACTTCATAAGGTTTATTTTTATTATTTTATAACTATTGTTTTTTCAATGTGAATGTATAAGAAAAGTTTGAGTGTTTAACAAACTTATATTATATATATGACTTTATAAAGATCATTGGAACCAGTTATTATCTAATAATATCTTTGAAAGATCAGATAGAGAGATCATCTGATAATCTAAAAAATATGAAAAAGGTAATTGGAAGTTTTATTTTTATAAACCACAGTTCATCCCCCTATTGTATCCATTGTATTACTCTTCAATCCTTCAATGATAGTTTAATGAGTCAATATATGATATAACTAAACCATCTTTATAGACTATATTTGTGGAAATGATGAGACATACACAACCTTCCTACCCAGATCCCACACCTCCTTATTCAGACATGACTGTATACTATGATAGTCATGCTGAAGATCCCTATATATATATATATATTATATCATAAATTTTTTTACATCATTTGTAGGATTATGTACATCATCAAATTATATAGTTGGGTCAGGTAAGATTAGTAGTAAATTATATTATTGATTCAACTACTTTAGTGCCGCTTCCTAATGAGGAGGTGACTATACTTGGATAGAGTATTGATCATTTTTTAATTTGGTCAGCTAGTCTTTGCAATCAATTGACATATGAGGTATGTGTTGTTTTTAATTTTTTATTTAGTTCTAAATTCAAATTACTTATAATTCTTTTCTTATGAATACCTTATATAGGAGTATTTGAAATCGAAGTAATCATTGGAAATGAGAGGAGAATTTTAGGAACTAGCACCTTCAGATACTCCTTTGGATCTTGATGGGATAAAGAAGTTTACACAAATTTATTTTATATTAGATAATTATTATAATTTTCCAATGAATAATGATATTTTTAGTAGATATTATACATTAAATATATTTAAAAATTAAATCATCTATGCTATAAAGGGTGATGAGATCATTGTACCTGTGATATAACTGTTTTCCATATAAGTAAATTTAAATTATAAATTTTATTTATTTAAGTAAACATACATTATATTGACTTAATTTATTACTTATAGTCAGGTATATCCACACTCTTTTCATACAATATGATTGCACTTTTATTTATGGTTTTATGGTTCTAAAATACATTTCAACAGTTGTGAAATACCTAAACCAACATGCCATAATTTAATATATATATGAAATATTAAAAACACCTAGATTGCATGTTGGTTTCTTACAATTCATGGTAGGAAATAAAAAACACACACACACACAGATATATATATATATATGAAACACTATTTATTATACTATTATTAATGATAAATTTTTTATATTTTAGTGAACATTGGATGTTATTCATATTTTCCCTCATAAATGCAAGGAATATTAGTTATAATCTTTATTGGGTAGTTATCAAAGAAGATTTAATTTTTTTAATGGAGTAAGTCTTATTCTATACTTTTAGTTATTTAATATTAATATTTTCATTTTATATATGTTTCGATCATTAATATTCAAAATTTAAATATGTCTTGGATTGAGTTCAATATGGACCATTTTTCAACAATAAAACCAAACAAAAATGAATATGTGAATGTTCAGGTAAATAAATTTTATATTAGCAAATAATTGTTTTTATTACATATCTAGTGTTTTTATTTTAAAAATATTATTTTATAAACACAATTTTATTATCAAAGAGGAGGTGTTGAATGTAGATATTATGTTTTATGATTCATTTATGGGATAAACATGACCACGAATAAAATATATTTTCAGAAGATCAATTTCATTATGACACTTTTAATTTTAAAAAATATATTGTATTTTTAAATTTATAACACGTTATGTTGTGGTAGATTTTTTATGATGTTTCACCATATATGTCCAAAAAACTTGAACCAACTTCATAATTTATTTGTAGAATATTTTTTTATGTTTGAATAATTTAAATATATAGTTTATTTTTTTGTATATTATTTTTGAAAGATGATGTAAAATTTTTCAATGAGTTTTGATACTGCTATTTGTGGTGTTTGGTGCCACTTTTTATGTTTTACAGGTCCATAATAATGTATTTTAGAATGTTTTTTTAATTATCAGCTTTCAAAATCGATTTTAGAAAATAAATAAAGTTGAAAGCCTTTTGAACATTTCTTTTGATGTTTATTTTTCTTAAAACTGACATTGAAAGCTCTTTTTTATATTGGTTTTATTTAAAAAAATGTAAAAAATCATGTATGGTGATTTTTAACATTAGTTTTTAATAAAAACGATTTTAAAATCCTTATTTTATGTCAATTTAGGGGAAATTCCATTGTCTATTTAAAAAAAATTATGCGAAAACTAAAATTCTTATGTTGTCTATATTAATGTCACTTTTTAACCGATGTTAGAAGGGAAAAAAACCGATGTTAAAAGTATTTCTTACACTAGTTTACCTTAGGTAGACGTCTCTTGTATTTATTTATTGCATTCATTGTGAGTATTGGTTGATTTTAAGAATTTTAATTTTAGTGGAATTATTAAATGGTGGGGATACCACCATGGATGCTTCTATTTACGAATCCTTTACCTATTGTCTTATAGAGTCAATAGTGTAAGAATATTAGATGAGGTTTCTAATTTACCTAAAAACCACCTTCCTATGAGGGGTTATTCTCTAATTGGCCCTGAGTCCTTTTGGTAATATTATTTGGGATATTTTATAGTTTCCTGTGTATGAATAAGGTTGGGCGTCTGTAGCATTATCAAATTTTTCATTGGAGATGACATGATATTTGGTTTCTAACCTTTTTTATGAGGTTCTTTGATAAATGTGGTTGAGTTTATCTTTGTAAATTTTATTGGTTGGTATCGTGGGTTTGGTTTTGTTCAATGTTGTAGTGTTCATTGGTTTTTTAAATTGATTTATAGGAGAGGAAGTTAAACATCGTCTTTTTTCCAGTTGACCTTTTATATGTGAAGCTTTATGATAAAATAAATAATTATAGTGGGGATATTTTTCACACCTTGACCTCAATTATTCCCTTTATTTTTCTATTTATTGGTTTTGATTATTTATTTTAGCCTCATGTGGCCTTCCTTTAAAATTCTTGGGAGATGGGTGAGTTTTTTCCATTACACAGTTTGCACACAGTTAGTGAAAACTATGAAACCTGGCCATAAAAACTCTATAGTAAATTATAGGGGTCTCACACAATTGACACATGGTTGGGAAAATCATGCAAAAAAATCCATTTGTTTCATAAAATTGTGTCCAATGAAGGGTACATGGTTGACACATGATTTGATAAACAGTGTGGCCAAACTGTGTAGTTTTCCCTAATACATTAAAAGTGTGAATTTACCTAAATTACCCTTCAGTTTTAACCCTTTGGGATCTACCTATTCTACTATTTTACCCTAGTATCTTTTAGTGTACCTACCCATTTAATTTACCCCCTTGAATATTACTTGATATTTATTCAAATTTAGGTGTAATTCTTTGAGGTAAACTCATCCTAATATTTTCTTCTACTTTTCTCCTTAATTCTATCCTCCTATTCTTTCCCCAGTAAGGCCTTAAAAGCTTAAGGTTTCTTATAAACCAATTTTAATTGGGGATCTTATGATTATAGGGTGCTATTTTTCCTTTTAAATTTTTCCTTTACCTTGTTCAAATGGATTGATATTGAGAATAATGAGAGTAACATGTTTGAGGTAGGTTTCTCTACAGGTAACACTTTAAATTTAAATTCGTGATTGCTTTCCTAGTTTTAAAATATGATTTGATTTTATTAAGGGGGTTTAACCATTTTTCTATTCTTAAAAATGTATTCTCTAGATAAATTGTGCATATAAAGTGTTTTAGGTCCCTTTTCAAAGGTACTTGGTAATAAAGAGGGAGTTTTAGATTCCCAAATGTTTTTAAAGAAAATGAGTTAGAAAATAAGAGTGGGAATGGATTTCCTAACATTTTTTGGTCTTGAATAATTTTTGAGGTGTTTTGTACATTTTTTCTTTGTTCCTGGTTTTGAATGTGTTCAGGTGTAATTTATAAAATAATGTGGATTTTTTCAAAGGATGTTTCAAAAAAGGGTTTACTTTGTGATTGATATTCTATTGATTTTGGAAATCTTTGATTATGTGGTTGTGTTTATATTGGTTATGGAAATTATTTATATATGTTTTTGATTATTTTTTTGTCCATGGGAGACCTTAGGTGAGTTGGTAACCCATAATAAAGCATCCTTAGTATAGATTTTGTGCTATAAATGGAATGTTTCTCAATTAAACTGAGTGTGCTAATGGGACGTATTAGTACCTTAGTGAGATTGTGATAGATCTTGAAATCATTTGGTTAATTTACTATGATGAACCTAGTATTTATTACACATTAATTCATGATTTATTACATAGTAATACACATCATAAAACCCATAATATTGATAATTATAGTGCCTTTGGGCAATTAGGTACATTATATAACAACTTAAAACATGGGGTACATCAGTATTATTGAAAACTTCCTTAACATGCTCATAATTTTACATCATTCTTAAAAATGCATGGAATAACCTAGGGAAATACAAAAGAAATGGGTGTGATACAAATCTTAGTAAGGTGTTGTAACACCATTAGTTTTTTTAAAGAGAAAATTATGTTTGATAGTGTATGTGATATGCAACACCGATCCTAAACAAACAATGATTATTTAAATAAAATTGTTATAACCTAGACATTAAATTTGATAGTATGAATAATATTAACTAATTTATGAAATATATAAATATATATGTCCTAATCAATATAAATTTATTGATAAATTCTTATTAAATAATCATTCAATTTTTAGTAATGTCATTTTATTCTTCAAAAATATGTTTTACACAAAAATGATTTTTATTTATTTTTGTGAAAAAATATTATAATTTATTTATAGAAAATTTATAAAATGTATTAGATAAAATGAATCCATTTTTTATATCAGTATATCAAATTTAACTTAGGGTGAAATTTTGTGTTTTTTTCAAAAAATATTGATTTTTCAGTGAATATTGAAAAATACCCATTATTATTTTAATTTGATTTAAATTTAAAATTATTAATATTAATTTATATTAAATCTAATTAATTACATTTAAATCATCTTTCTACTAGATTTTAGAATAAGTTTATTTTTATGCTTGAAAACACATTTTTCTGAAAACCAGTTTGAAATGCATGATGTTTCTCTATTTTAATTAATTAAAAATAACCCATAATGAAGAATTATTTAAACTATATGTATATATTATATATATATAATTATTAATTGAAATTAATATAATTAATATTACTAGTTATAAAGTTAAAGTAAAATCACCCCTTCCTTGAGAAAATGCTTTTTTTGGAAAACTGCTTTTCATCGCGCTTGCATGTTTTATTTTAAATAAAATTATACCAATTCTATGAATTTAAGTTTATAAAATATATTCCATATTTATAATAATCATAATTAATATTAGGAAATAAGTTTAACTTATTTTTTGGACAATATGAATAGTAATTGTAGTAATATTTATTACTATGATAAAAAAATGGGTTAATTGATGGTAAAAATAATTTAACAAGGACTTAAAAAAGTAAAATTAAAATCATGAATATTTATATTTAATTTTAAATTAAATAATTATTATATTTATTCATTACTGTTTTTAATTTATAAATGATTAAGTAATGATTTTGAAAAAAATTGTTTTTAATGTGACAAAACTCAAATTGTAGTTTTGTGTAATAAGAAATTTCAATTAATAAATTACTTTTTATGAATAAATAAATTGTAAAAATAAATTATATTTTAATAATAATAATTTTAAATACTTTTTATTAAATTTAATAATAATATAATTTTTATGAAGTCAAATGTGATTGTTAAGGGTTCAAAAATTGTTATTGATAAAAAACCAACATTTCTCAATAAATATAGATTATTATTTTAAAAGTGAAATTTCACATATTTAGATTTTTTATTTGATAAAATAAATATTATTTTTGGAATAAAATTATCAAAGTTATCCAGTAGAAATTTTTTCATAATTTTCTGAGATAATCGAATTTTCAGGTAAAAATTAAATACGGTATAAATATATAGTGTGTATTACGAAATCATAATGAACCAAAAGTAATGTGATAAATGATATAAATAGTATCCAAGACCAAATATATGTTTTAAATTTAAAATAATGTATTTTTATGTTATTTTATTAATTTTATGATGCCTTTATGAATCCTACAAAACCTATATTATAATTTAAGGTTTTAAAATAAATTCTTTATAAACATGACTCACTTCCACATCACTAAGGGAAATATTTTAATGAGTTAGTCCATTATAATTATAAAATAATTAAAACCACTACTATTTTTTAGAAATCATTGGAGAAAACCATGGGAATGTTTATGGTTTTGATAATTTTATTGTATAGAGTCCAAAACCATTGTTTGGGAAATAATAAATAAATACCATCTCTTTTCCTATATAAACCCACTCAATATCCCATTCATATTCACTAAAAAACCATGAAGCACATAATTACTCTTACCTCCCATCTATAGAGTACTCATATGGTTCCCTTAATCTCTCAAGAAGCTCACCCAATATTTTGGAATCATCCTCTCATGGTAAGAGATTCCTCTATATTCTTTTCAATTCAAGCCCCTTCTTTGTATTTAGACTTTTTAATATCAATTAGTTAAGTTTTCATGACTTTATAAAGATACCTATACTATAAAATTTATGTCCTAATAATGATATATCATTTATCGACTCTCATTATATCATTTACCTAAGTCGTTACTATGCCAAAATTTAGTAAGGGATCCTCTCCTTATCCTCTTTATTCAAGAATATACTTCATTTTATGCCTTTTATGTGCAATTACTAATGTTGAGATATGTTTTTAAACACCCATATTACTATAAATTTTATTTAAAAATTATGATATATCCCTTTCTCTCTCATTAAACCATTTTATAAACCTTTATGTACTGCTGTTATGTTGTCGAAATTTCAGTGTGATTTTTCTATGCCAAACCTTTTTGTCGTGAATACTGTCTCTATTTATTACACTAAAGGGTATTCACATAGACATACCTATACTTATTTTATTTGGTAATTCCATGTATTTATTCTATACTCATTGATTGTGGAATTAAATATAATTAAATATGTTCTTATGTTATATGATCTATGTGGAAAACTTATGCATATACATGATATGATTATGATGGGTGCTCCCAGATAGCACTCTGATACATTGGGTAGTGTTTAAGCCTGATGAGATGTCCTGTATAGTGCCCAAGAGGTTATCCTAAGCACATTATGTTATTATGTCTTGGTGTTTAACCTTGACTTAGGCTTATGATGTCATGTTTAAAGTTGATTCCACATTCCCATGTTGCCTTTATGTTATCATGCTATATCATGCCTCTTTTTTTATGATTCTCACTCATTTTATATCCCATTCAAATTCCTATTTTCTAAAATGTAATACATTATTAATGTTATGATTTTTTTTTATTTTCTCACCATACTTTATAGTTCACCCATTTCTTATGTATGTCCCTAGGTTATCTAATGAAATTTTAAGAATAATAGAATACTATGAGCATGTTACAGAAGTTTTCAATAATGCCGATGTACCACATGTTTAAAAGTTGTTATATAATGTACCTAATTACCAAAATACACTATACTTATCAATATTTTGGGTTGTATTAAGTGTATTATTATGTAATAAATCATGAATTAATGTGAAATAAATACAAGGGTTATCATAGTTGGTATCAGAGGAAAGTCTTGTTATTTTTGGGATTAAGATTTGAAAAATCTTAAAAAATAACCAGGGATAAGGCTAAAAATAAGAAAACATCCCAAAATTTTGATAAAGTAAAGAGTAAGTGGTTTCCAATAAAATACATCCCTTTATAGATACTATAAGTGGATGTGGATCTGACATAGAGGTACCTAGGGGTAATAATCCAGAAAAGGACGCATTGAGATGTACTCGATCTTCAGATAGTAAATGAAAAGAGGCCTTGTTAAACACCTAATTTGACACTCTTAGGGGATATGCTTTGGTAAATTCACAAGCTCATTATGAAACATTATTAAGGAAACAAAAATTCCCATAAGAGTCTGTTAGGAAATATATCTAGGTTAACTTAGATTAAAGCCTAAAAATTCATAATTTAAGGAAATACATGTCATTTATAAATGATCCCTTTAATGTTATCAGATTTCAGTTTGTGTGTTTAATCTTTTAAAATTACTTATCCCTAATGTTACCTTTATTCTAGCTAATGGATGAAAATAGGAGGAACCTAATAAACAACCAATGTGATGGGAAATATGATGACTACCCAAATGAGATGCCTAACATAATGGGAGATCAATTAAGACATCTTGTGATTATAATAAACTAAATATAAAAAATCAAAATTAACAACTGGAATATTTTTGAATGTCTAATTATATCAATGAAGATGAGGAAGAAGTCTCAAGGAAGTTCATCAGATAAAGGTGATAAAGGAAAGAAGATTAAATTTCTTGTGTTTCAAAAATATGGAAGGCATCACCAAGGAAAATGTCACAAAGGAATAAAGAGATGTTTTAAGTGTGAAAAAATAGGTAATAAAGTAAATAGTTGTGGTAGAAAAAAATGAAGAGTATGATGGAAGGGAATAAATTATATCCTATAAAACCCTTTATTTTTAAATGTATTATTCATAGAAAATATGGTCATTATTTGAGTTAATTACCCAATCCAAGGGTTAAATCTATACTAATGAAGGACCTATGCTATAAAAATATTTGAAGTGTTTATGTATTAATATTTGAGAACTATGTGGTAGAAGTAGTATCTCAATGACATTATGGATATAAGAATCATGAGTCATATGAGTATTGTACCACAACAGTATTTCTTTAGGGATTTGAAACATATATTGAATGGTACTGATACACTATAAAAGTGATTTAATGATAAGGTGTTATCTTGTAAAACACATGATTGAGGGATTGATAACCCTTAATATGTGTTTGATGTTGAGATAAACCAAAATAGTATTGGGATGATATGTATAACTATAATATTATATTTAAAATAATTTAAACCACTTTTAGATATTTATGTGATGGAAGTTAAGAATGATTAAGGATATTTTGGGAAACATATGACATGATAAGATCTTTTTTTGATTTTGATATTTTAGTATATGTTTTATTGGGTTGAGGAATATATACACATTAGGCTAAATATTAAGGATTATTGGAGAATAATTATATTATGTTTTTTTCATGTAACATGAAGGGTATGATACAACATTTGAGGTTAAAAAATTATTTAATGTTGAGTTTATTGGTGTTATTTGGGGATATAGGGGTATTTATTTAAGGAATGATCTATGTTAAATTTTTTGGATTTTTTTGTGGAATTTTTGAGATTAATGTGTTAATGTGTATTCATTTTAAGCATAATATCACTTTATGTTATCCATTTTGGATTTATTTAAGACAGGAGGAATTGATTTTTTTTCTTTAGTGGATTATGTGATCTATTAGAAGCTCATTCTAGTGATTTATGCATAAAAAAATTCATCATGAGTACTCATTATTTAGAGAAAAAGAAGATAGTATAGTGGAAATTTATTAAAGGATGAAATTATACTTGTCAATAAAGTATATTTCCTTATTCTCCTTTTCTATATGGTAAAGTAATTCCTTAACTCTAGGAAAAGAATCTTGAAACAAAAATATTGTCATATTATTGTCATTTATTATGAATTGATGGTATTTTCACCCATCATAGATTAATAATTTTTTGGTTATTTAATTTTTCCTAACCATTTTATCTATTAATCTATATTAGTTCTTGGACATTAGTTATTTTTCTTCCATGTCTATATTTTCACACAAAAACACAATTTGAGTTATGTCACATTAACCATTTTTAAAACGTGGGTTTTAAATAAAGATATTTTAAAGTGTCAAAACATTACTTACCAAGATAAAGTTAAAATTTTAAGGGGAAAAAATTAATAAATAGGGGAATAATGTAATTCCTTGAGTTATTTAAAATAGAAAATTATATTCGATAGCATATGCGATATGCAACACTGAACCCAAATAAAAAATGATTATTTAAATACGACCACAATAACCTAGCTTTTAAATTTAAGTGTATGAATAAGATTAACTAATTTATGAAATATATAAATATATATGTCCTACTCAATATAATTTTTTTGATAAATTCTTAGTAAATAATTACTTAATTTTTTAAAATGTCATTTTATTCTTTAAAAATATGTTTTCTTCAAAAATATTTTTTATTTGTTTTTGTAAAAAAGTATTACAATTAATTTATAGAACATTTATAAAATTTATTTGAAAAAATTACCTCATTTTTGATATCATCATATAAAAATTAACTTAGGGTGAAATTTTGTGATTTTTCAGAAAATACCGATTTTTCAATGAATAGTGAAAAATACCCACTTGTTTAAAACTATCATTTATTTTGATAAATTATGCAATTTAAAAGTAAAATTATTATTTTAATTTTTTATAAGTAAAATTATTATTATTTAGTTATATTTAATCCAATTAATTACATTTAAATAATCTTTATACAAGATTTTAGAATAAGTTTATTTTTGGGCTTGAACACGTTTTTCTTTAAACATTTTTGAAATGAATAATGTTTCTCCATTTTAATTAATTAAAAATAAACTATAATGGGGAATAAATTAAATTATATGTATAAATTATATATTTACAATTATTAATTTAAATTTATATAATTAATATTACTAGTTATAGAGTTAAAGTAAAATCATCTTTTCCTTGAAAAAATGAATTTTTCAGAAAATTGATTTTCGAAGTGATTTCATGTTTTATTTTAAATTAAATTCTTCTAATTTTGTGAATTTAATTTTATAAAATGAATTCCATATTTATAGTAATCATAATTAATATTAGGTAATAAGTTCAACTTATTTTTTGGACAATACGAATAGTAACTGTAGTAAATATTTATTACCACGATAAAAGGAAAATATGTTAATTAAGAGTAAAAATAATTTAACAAGGACTAGAAATAAAGTAAACCTAAAATTATGAATATTTATATTTAATTTTAAATAAAATAATTATTATATTTATTCCTTATTTTTTTCTTTATAAAGGATTAAGTAATGAGTTTGATAAAAATTAGTTTTTAATGTGACATAACTCAAATGTATTTTTGTGTAATATGAAATTTAAATAAAGACATTCCTTTTAACGAATTAATTAATTGTAAAAATAAATGATACTTTAATAAAAAAATACTATTAAATACTTTTTATTAAATTAAAATGATAATATAATTTTTATGAAGTCAAATATAATTTTTATAAGGGTTTAAAAAGTACTATGACAAAAAGCAGCATTTCTCAATAAATATCAATTCTCATTTTAAAAGTAAAAATTCACATATTAATAAAATTATATTGATAAAATAAATATTATTTTTTGAATTAGAACATAAAAATTATCCAATAGTGATTTTTTCATAATTTTCTAAGGTAGTCAATTTTTGGGTAAAAATTTAATACAATATAGATATACAGTGTGTATTATGATATCATAATGACCCAAAAGTAATGTAATAAATTCTATAAAGGGTATCCACTACCAAATATGTGTTTCAAATTTAAAATAATGTGTTTTTAGGTTATTTGATTAATTTTATAAAGACTTTACGAATCCTCCAAAACCTATATTATATTTTATGGCTTTAAAATCAATTATTTATAAACATGATTCACTTCCACATCACCAAGGGTAATATTTTAATGACTTAGGACCTTGGAATTATAAAATGATGAAAAAAATCCTCTTTGGTAGAAAATATGAAAAAAAACTGTTGGAAGGTTTTTGGTTTTGATTATTTTATTGTATAGAGTCCAAAACCCATGTTTGTGAAATAATAAAGAAATACCATATATCTTACTATATAAACCCACCCAAGATCCCATCACTATTATCTAAAAAACCCTGGATAACATCATTACTTTTTTATAACCTCTCTAGAGTACTCCCAAGGTGCCCCCAATCTCTCAAGAAGCTTCTCCAAAGCTTTTGGAATCACCCTCTCAACTTTCTTTTCAATTCAACCACCTTATTTGTATTTATACTTTTGAATCTCAATTGGTTATATTATAATGAATTTATAAATATATCTCTACTATCAAATTTATGTCTTAATAATGAGAGATCATTTATCCCCTCTCAATATAGCATTTACCTAAGCTGTAATGACCCGACTGTTTACCAAGGTATGAATCCTTAGTTTTTAATTTTGATCCTTCCTTTAATACTGGTAAAGGTATAATATCATCTAGGGAAGGCCTGATGAGTGTCAATGGATATTCAGATCCCATAATTTTGAAAATGCAGGATTTAGGCTGAGTTATATGTTTAGTGCAAAATCTGATACCCAGGATGCACAATTTGTGTAAACCGTGTGGCTGAAGACAAGGGCACCTGTAAGTCTGCACGATTTGTATGCAACCATGCAGACCAGGCACACAATTGCACGACTAGCTATGGATGGGGGAAAGATCCTTAATGCACGGGTTGCACACAATTTGTAAACCATTCTTATAAACCGTGCGTAGTAGGTTTTGGGAAAAAATTACCATTTTGACCCTCTTTCAACTTAAAATCTATTTTTTCTTTTCTCCTCTATCTAGCAGATATAACCTCATACTCCTCCCCTCTTTGAGATTAAATCCCATTCGAAGCTTAAATTTATTTCTAGTCCTTTATCTGGAGACCGATCTTCAATCCTAAGGAAGCATTAGATAGCCTAAGGTAAGGCTAACTTGACCCATCCTCTTTTATTCAGTTAATCTCACCACCGGTTTCACTATTTAAATATAGGCTCATTCGCTCTATTTTTAGGGTGTTGGATTGAAATTCAGATCTCTTCTAACATGCTTTGAATTTGAGTTTGATATCAAGCGAGGCGTCATATATGACTCTAAGGTTGGTGGTCACGTAGTTTTTCATTTGATTTTTGTCCGTTTTGTATTTTATTCTGTCGTGCCACAAGCCGACCTTTGTCAGGATTCTATAATGTGTTGGTTCCTTTATGTCTAATTGACCCTAGTGCATCAAAATAGGTTAATTGAGTCATGTTTAGGGTTTTCGATATCACCTAGGATCTATAAGGACACCTAAGGGGTGTGCCGAACAAATTGGCCATTTTAGGCCAATTTTCCAAGATAACCAAATTTTTTTTATATCTCCCAGCTTGAGTTTAAACCAAATTTTCTATTGTCTTTTTTAAGTCAATAAGATATCTTATAAATTTTCCATTCCTTTATGTTTTGAAAATCACAAACACTTTTTCCTTAAATATTATTTTATTTCTCTAAGAAAATTTATTTACTTAAACATGATTTTCTATGTTATAATTAATGATCATTTTTTTAAGTTTAACCATATTTTTCTTAAGAACATATTTCCTTAAGACTAATCAGATCCTTATCTAAAATATCAAAACCATACTATTCTAAAATACTGATTCTATCTATTTTAAGAATCTGAGTCTCACTATTTTTAGACTATGATTCTATCTGTTTTTAAACTCCGTTTAATCCTAAATTTTGACTCTGAGTTTCAAATAAATTTGATTTTGAGTTCTCATATTTTCTGATTCCGAATTCTTAGAAAATCAAACTCCATTTTCTCTAAAATTCAAACCTTGTTTTCTATAAAATTTGAACCTCATTTTCTCTAAAATCTGGACTCTATTTCCTCATAAATTCAAACTATGTTTCCTCATAAAATTAGACTATGTTTCTATCCAAAATCATACTCCGTTTATTTTTAAATTTAGACTCCATTTCTTTCTAAATTCAGACTCCATTTATTTCTAAATTCAGATTATATTTCTATCCAAAAATAGACTCTGAATTTTTATTTCACCAGAATCTATTTGTATACATATTCAGACTCCGTTTCCCACTATATTTAGAATCCAATTATTCATACTTTTTAATGCTACATATTTTCTTTAAGATATTGTTCCAACTTTATCGAATCCTAGTATTCTTAAGTTTCTCAAACTTAACATTGTTTTTCTTACATATTATTGTTTCTTACACATGATAATTTTTACCATTTTTTCTTACATGAAACAATATCATACAATCTGTTATAGCTTAACTATTTATTGAATTCCATGTATACAGGTCCCTCTAAGATTTAGGAAAAAATATGATCGTTGGAGGAGGGAGCAGACCGTTGGAACCTTTTCCTATAAATACCCCATTCATTTGAAGATTTTGACATGTTGAGAAGTGCTGGATGTGCCAATACTCTGAGAGAGATTTTCTCAAACCTGCCTTGTGAGAATTTGGTGAACAACTTGTTCAAGCTAAAGAATAACTTGTTCAAACTTCTTAGTGTGACTCTGATTGTTGCTGTGTACAATAAAGGGATTCTGGGGATAGGAGGATAGATGTACTGATCACCTTAGAGATCGAGGGCTTGCGGGGATAACAAGATATATTCTAATATTCTTATCAAGGGCTTATCCTGGTGTGGGTAAGACAGAATTTTTGAAAGTATATATCAAGGGACCTTTATTCAAGGTTGTTGGATATTCCTATCTTTGGGTTAAAAGATTTCCTATACTTATTTACTTGTTTTGTTACATATTTTATTTCTGCTGCTTTTTTGTTAAATAAAGAAAGTATAACTTTATTATACTTTCTTATACCTATATACTCCAATAAATAAAATTCTATATGCTTTACGGAAGAATATTTCCCTAAGTAAACTTTTCTTAAGTTTATTTATCAGATCCATATTATCGGATCCTAATAAAGTTAGTTTCTTAGTTAATAACTAAAGAGGGTTTGTGAATCCATCTTTTTTAACCTTGTTAAAAATATATTTTCTTAAGGATAAAAATGAAATTTTTTAAACCTATAATTCACCCCCTCTTGTAATTGATAATCTATATATATTTTTGATCCTAAAATCAGTATCATAGGAGGTCTATAAAATACTTATACTTTCATATAAGTTTTCTTTCTCAACTTTTGTTGCTTAAATTTACTTGATCAATGTTTTTCTTAAATATTTCTTTATAAAATATTTATTTATAAGATTTTGTTACTAATCCTTTTTATGGAAAAGATCTTTTCTATTTTATTATAGAATAACAAGAATAAATGTTGGATCAATAGACAATCTAAATCCTACCATACCCCCAATATTTTATGGGAATGATTATGAATACTAAAGAGATAGGATGAAGACTTTTATTATCAATATTAGTGTTGAAAACTTTATTATGCTAACCAGAGACTAAGATTCCTAAAAAATAAATCTGAACATTCACAAATTAGTAAAAAAAAGAATATCAACTAAACTACAAGGTATGCAATACTATTTTATGTTCCATGACTAAGAATATCTATATCCAAATATACTCTTTTTAAGCTGCCAATATTATTTTCAAGAAACTTGAAGTTACACACTTTAGAACTTCAAAAGTGATAGAAACAAGAAGAGATATGTTAATAGATGAGTATTATGGATTTTTATTTCCTTATAGGGAACCAGTTTGCAAAGTGAAACAAAGATTTATGACTATCATCAACAATCTTAAATATATGGTAGAAAAATGACTTTATGATGAAATAATTGTGGCCAATATAATTGATATCATTCCCAATGATTGGGAATCTAAAAGGAAAACTATTGGTGAAAATAGGAAAGTTTCTAATATCACTCTTAATGATTTATTTGGAACTCTTCTTCAATATGAAAAAATAATTAAGAGAGATTCATACATTAATAAGAATAAGAATGGTAATGGAAGTGTTACTTTCACTACTACATCTAAATACAAGACTCTAGAAAGAGTAACTAGATCTAAAGCTAAGAGAGCTTTTGTTATATCTGAATCAAGTGACAGTGATCATTATGAAAATGAACTAGCCAATATTTCTTGAAGGATGAACAATATTATGGGAAATAAATATTTTCAGTACATATATAAGAAGAAATATAGAAAGGACAAGACATATTTAGAATTAACTTGTTATGAATGCAAAAGGGTTGGACATATCAGACTTGAATGTCCTATGTTCAAGAGAAAAGATATAAAGGATAAGAATTATGAAAGGAACAAAAATAAGTAATATAAATATAAGGCTAAGAAAGTCTAGAAGGCTAATGACACTTGGAGTTCCAGTGGTGGTGACTCTTCAGATGAATCCTCCGAATATGAATCTTCTAGTCAGAAGAGTATTGGTCTTATAGCTAGATTACATATTTAAAATAATTGTCTTATAGATAAGGTACACAATTCAGAATCTATAACCAGTATTTATTTAAATATTAATTATCATGATGAAGAAATTTATGAATCTTTGGATGAATAATCTTCCTCATCAGAAGATAATAACTTACCTATGTTTGAATAAGTCTCTATATTTTCTAAATTACTTGATAAAGATAACTGTAAGATAAAAAATAAGTCAGAGAAAGAAAATTATAGAATTTATGTTTTAACAAAATAAGTATCAGATCTTTCAAAAGATCTTTATAAAAAAACTATTGACTTTGATAATATTTCTAAAAACCTTAAGGAAGTTAATTCTGAGAAGGACAAACTTTCTAAAGATATTGAAAATGTTTTTTCTAAGAAAAATGTTTTAGAGACTAACTTAAATTCTAAGACTAATGACTATGAGGATAAGAATTTAGTCATCATAATAAAATCTAAAATATTTTCCTTAAAGAAAGTTTTATCAAACTTCACTTTTGGAAGGAAAGAATTTGATAAAATTTATTAACAACTTCATCCTCTTAGGAATAGTTCTGGATTTGGTTATACTCATTCAAAACCATTTTTTAGTCACAATTATTTTTGTTCCCTAAAGTGATCCTTTTTGCACTAAGTTTCAATGTGGTGGAAATTGGGAGAAATTTTTTTCCTTGAATAAAACCCAATCCTTAGGTTTTCATGAAGCTTAATTTTCTAAGAAAACATGGATACCTAAGATTTTACTTTATAACAATTTTGGATCCAAGAAAGTTAGGATTCTTAAAGTATAACTATTTTATTTTTAGGGAAAAAAAGGAAGTACCAACAACAATGCATGGTACATGGATATTGGATGTTCCTAGAACATGACTGGTAACAGAATATTCTTTGAAAATATTATTAAGACGAAAGGTGGAAAAGTAAATTTCAAAGACAACGATCAAGGAGAAATTTTTGGTATAGGTAACATTGTTCTTCTTGGAAAATATTTAATTTCAATTTTTTTATTTGTTAAAGGTATTAAGCACCACCTTATAAGCATAATCCAATTATGTGATAAAGGTTACCTTGTGAATTTTAGGAATGATAAATGTCTAGTACACAATTCCAAGGAAGAGTTTATTCTCTCTGCCCATAGGCATGATAATGTTTACAAACTTAACTCATAAGGCCTTAGGAGACAAGACATACCTTTACTTAGTGCAATAGAATATTAATATTGGTTATGGTATAGAAGACTAATAAAATGTAACCTTAAGAACCTATGAAAACTCTTAAAGAAAAGACCTTTTAAGAATCTACTGGAGCTTAGATTTGATTCTTCAAAAGTTTTTTATCCTTTTCAATATGGAAAGAAACATAATTCAATATTTAAATTAATTAGTGAAGTCTAAAAATCTGATGTATTACAGATAATGCATATGGATCTTTTCAGTCCAACACAAACTGGAAGTATTGGAGGCAAATACTATGTATTTTTTTTATTGATGATTACACTAGATTTACATGGTTATATTTTCTAGCAAATAAATCTGAATAATTTTCTTATTTTATATCTTTATTAGCCAAAGTTAAAAATGAGAAAAACCTTCCATTGATAACTATTTGTAATGATCATGGAGGAGAATTTGAAAATTCATATTTTGAAACTTTTTGTAGCAATAAAGGAATTAATAATAACTTCTTAGCTCCAAGAACTCCTCAAAAAATTGGTGTTGTTGAAAGAAGAAATCATATTATTTAAGAGATAACTAGAACCATGTTGAATGAATATTCTATTTCTAAACATTTTTGGGTTGAAGCTGTTAGTAATTCTTGTTATACTATAAATCGAGTTTTAATCAGATCTTTTATTAATAAAACACCTTATGAATTGTGGACTGGTCAAAAACCTAAAGTTTCTCACTTCAAAGTATTTGGATGAAAATTATTAATCCTGAATACTAAAGACAACTTACATAAATTCACACCCAAATCCGATGAAGGAATTTTCTTAGGAAATTCCACTACTTCTAAGGATTATAAAGTTTTTAACAAAAATTTTTGTATTGTTGAAGAAACAGTACATGTTAAATTTGATGAAAATGATCCTTTTGTTTTTAAACAACCTCAACCTACATATTTGTATGTGTTTTAAAAAACTAATTATCAACCTTTGTTGGAATATTCTTATAATAAGGAAAATACTCAAGATTTTTTTTGAAGTATTTACCCTAGAAGATTTTTTACATTATGTTGATGAACAAATTTTACAAAACCTAAATCAGTTGTTTCTTAAGAATCATCCCAGTGATAGTATCATTTATGATGCAAATAAACCTATAAAGACTATAATTTCTCTAATAAATGAAGTTAAACATCCAACATTTCTTTCCCAATTAGAACCTAAAAGCACCAATGAAGCTTTAGGTGATGATGATTGGATTAAATCCATGCAAGATGAAATAAATGAATTCGAAAAGAACAAATTCTAGACCTTGGTTGAAAGAACTCATGAAACTTATGTAATTGGTGTAAAATGGGTCTTCAAAAATAAATGTTATGAAAATGGAATCATTGTAAGAAATAAATCAAGATTAGTTGCTAAAGGCTATAATCATCAAGAAGGAATAAACTATTAAGAAACCTATTCTCCAGTAACTAGACTTGAATCTATTCATATTCTTATATCCTTTGCATCATTTTTCAATTTCAAACTTTTTCAAATGGACTTGAAGTGTGATTTCCTTAATGGATATGTTCAACAGGAAGTTTATGTTGAAAACCTACTGGTTTTTAAGACAAAAAACATCCTGAAAATGTTTACAAACTTACCAAAGCTTTATATGGACTTAAAAAAGCCCCTTGAGCATGGTATAATAGAGTTACATGATTTTTTTACAAAACAATTATGGTAAGGGAGATGTTTATCCAACCATTTTTATAAATAAAGATAAGAAAAATGTTTTGATAGTTTAAATTTATGTGGATGACATTATATTCGGATCAAATAAGCAATCTTTAACTGATTCATTTGCAAATATCATGAAATATGAGTTTGAAATGAGTATGATGGGTGAGTTAACATTTTTCCTTTGTTTTCAAATTTCTTAAAAGCCACAAGGAACTTATATATCTCAACATAATTATATTAAATATCTTCTTAAAAAGTCTGGATATAACAACACTAAAAGTATAAGTACTCTAATTGGTACCTCAAATACTCTTGATCTTGATGAAGTTGGGAAACCAGTAGATCAAACATCTTTTAGAGGTATGATAAGAAGTCTATTATACTTAACAAATAATCATCTAGAATTAATGTTTTTAGTATTATTATTTGTAAGATATCAATCTAATCTAAAGGAATATCATTTAAAAGTAGTTAAAATAATTTTTCTTTATTTAAATGGAACAATGGATTTAGGACTTTTCTATTCTTATGGAAATTATTTTATTTTAAAAAGATTTTCAGATGCCAATTTTTGTGGATATAGAATGGATAGGAAAAGTACATCTAGAACTTTTCATTTCTTAGGATATTCATTAGTTTCTTGGTCATGTAAGAAACAATACTCAATAGAACTTTCCACTGCTGAAGCTAAATATATAGCAGTTGGAAGTTGTTGTGCTCAAGTGTTGTAGATGCAACACACACTCACATACTATGGAATAAGTTTTACTAAAACATAGATAATGTGTGATAATACTAGTGCCATTTCCCTAAGAAAAAACCCTTCACATCATTCTCATTCAAAGCACATAGACATTAGGCATCACTTTCTTAGAGATCACACACTTAAAGAAGATTTCATTCTTCAATTTATTAGAACACAAGATCAACTTGCCAACATATTTACAAAATCTTTACCTTCCGATAGATTTCAATACATTAAACAAAAGTTAGGAATGATAATCATAAGTTAGTCATCCATATTAAATTTTTTTTGAAACCTATCTTCTTACATTATGTTACTCATTTTAATAGGGGGAGTACATATGTTTACTCTTTTTATGTTTCTTTTTCAAAAAGTTTCAGAACCTAAAAGGTTTTTCTTTCCCTAATAAAATTTTCAGAACCTAAAAAGTTTTTATTTCCTTAATAAAACTTTCATAACATAAGTTATTTAAGAAGAATCTTATCAAAATTAAAAAAAATTTCTAAGCAATCTAGAAGGTATGTTTCATTACTTAAATCTTCATAATTGATTTTTTACTTGTTGGTATTTTCAATATTGTTTTAAGAAAACCTTATTGGATTCACTTTCCTTAAATCTATTTTTTTACTTAAAACCTCAAAATATCGGAACCCATAAAAACCTTCTCTGACATTTAGATCAACTGTCAGATCAGTTTACGCTAATCTCAATCATTAGTTTGATTCAAGAATCTAAACCGTCGCCACAAAGCCCATTTAAAGGGACCATATGATCCCATTCCACATCAATTCTCTTAGATTTTTGTGTCAAATCTATACCCTTATTTAAGTGCGCCGTTCCATTTTTCTAGTTTCATTACATTCTGAATGTCTCTTGAAGCTTATCCTCAGACTCCAATGCAGTCTCAGTCCAACAAGTAACCAAAGTACTAGTTAATGCTCTGATAAATTTTAGTGGATCAAAATTTATTTTCAAAGTATAATTCTTTTATTGTAAATATTATCAAGTTGAATGGATGGAAAATCATTTGTGTTTACTAGGAAAAGAATTAAGATCTAGTCTACGAAGACCTTGTAGTGGAAGTTTATAATTTAGTTCAGTTCTATGAACAAGGTGGGAGGGAGATGTTCAAGTTTAGGGGATATGGGAATTTTTATTCCTTATCTTTCAATAAGGCCGCTATCATCCTTGAAATTTTGTATGAAGTTTAGGCAATCCTCTTTTCACATAGTTTTCCTGATAAGAAAGGTTCCTTCGAGAAGGTGAAGGATATAGAGTTCCTTGGGTTAAAAAATGCCAAGAAACCCAAGATTTACCATCTCTAATCAAACAATAGGTTGATAGCTTTGTGGATGAAAGGTTTCCTTATCCCAAGGAAGGGAAATAAGGATTCACTCAAGACTTGTGATATCTTTCTCTTAGATTTCCTGATGAACCTAAGGAAGATAAATCTGGTGAATTACATCCTTATGAAAATCAGTAACATTAACAATGGAAACATAAAGTCTCAGAACTTAATGTATTCGGTGATCATATCAAAGATTATAGTCTTGTGTTTAGAATATTTCAAGATCCCCTGCACCTAAAAGGCTAATAATTTCAAGATTATGTTACTCAGTGACGATATGCTAATAAGGATGAAAATAGCATTAAATGTTGAATCTAGAGAGTTTTATGATATTCCGGATAAGGATAATCATTCTGAAACTAAGAAAGGTGATGTTGTTGAACGTTATAAGAAAAGAAAAGATAAGGAGTCGGAAGACCAGCCAACTAGACCCATTCTGGAAACCAAATCAGCACCCCCTAATCTAAAGAAGAAAAAGACTTATGATGATGAAGTGGTTTCTAAATTGATGGATCAGAAGAAGAAGAGAAAGGAAGGTGATACTATCTTTGGGATTGACCCTACAGAGGATAAGTCATTGAATATTATTAAAGTTGAAAATCTTGAAAGACAAGAAATGAAGAAAATGAAAAAATAAAAATAATCAGAGGATCAGGTTGTTCTGTCTTTGTTAAAATATGTTGAGAAAGCTTCAGAACAGATTGAGGTATCAGAATTCTTCTTGAAGGATGCTTCACTTTCAGAAAAAATTGCTGAAGAAGAAGAAATTCAGCAATAAGAAGAAGAAGAGGAGGAATAAAGTGAATACCTGACCAGAATAGTGGAAGAGTATCATGAGAAGAAGAGCCCTTCTAATAAACTTTAAATAATAACTTCCCAAGAATCATCCACCAAAATAGATTCAGAAAAAAAGATTGAAAATTCTAAAGAAGTGGAAGTTAAAAAAAGTCATTCCAATGAAGAAAGTGAAGATAACTATGATATTGTTCAGGAATATGAAGAGGAAGTTAATGTTAAATAATAATAATGTAAGGTAGCCAATATTGTTGAAAAGGTTGTTGCTAAAGAAAAGTTATTCCTTATTGATACAACTTAGAAAGATGTAGTTGGAACATCTAAGTCAAAGAATGCTGAAGAAGTTAAAGATACACCTCTAGGGAAAGTTGACTCAGACTCTCAATCGTCCTCCTCCATGGGACATGATTTTGTTGAATAGTATTTGAAAAATCCTGCAGATTCAATTCCATTCTTCCCAAACATTGAACATGGTGCCGGCTAATAGAATATTCAGTTAATTCAAAAACTGAATCTACAAATATTTTGATAGAGAATATTATCAAGGTAGAACTTGACTTAAAAACTTTCTTGATCAATTATGAAGCCCACAGGAAGTCCTAAAAGAAGATAATAAACTAGTCGTAGTCTGTTATTGATGATCTTAAGATAGTTTATGATTATATGGATTCAGTTAAAGACATTGTTGGACTCCTCATGTATTAATCATGTTTTAATGATCACAAATCTCATTAATTATCACAAGTCTCTTTAATGATCCCAAATCTCTTTAATAATCACAAATCTCATTCAACCTAGTTAACTCCTATAAATTATATCCAATAATGTGTATTTATGTTTCAATTTCACTCATGATTTATAATGGTTAAGCTCAATCCATTTCATGCATATTACTGTTTAAGTCTGAATACTGTTATTTACCTATGTACAAGACACTGTGAGCAAGACACCATGAGCAAGACACCGTGAGCAAGACACCGTGAGCAAGACACCGTGAGCAAGACACCGTGAGCAAGACATAGTTAGCTAGACACCGTAAGCCTGAAACCGTAAAGCCAGACACAGTTAGATAGACACCGTGAAGATCAGACACCGTGAACAAGACACTGTGACACTCAGACCGTGACACTCAGACATCGTGAAGGAGACACCATTTTCTCAAATTACTGTGACACCGTTTCTTAAACTATTTTGTCATCTTTCAATTTAATTATTAACGGTCATATTTGATGCCTTTAATGCACTGACATAATTAATGTTTCTTTGTAGACATAGTACGAGGTACGAGGCACAAAACACATGGAACCTGTCGGCTAAAACACCTGCATTCGAAGATAAAGAGTGGAGAGTGACCAACAACCACAACGCGTGATACTGAATAGAAAAACAAGCCAGTGAGCACGACCATGAAGAATACTTTGCAAGATTTTCAAAGAAATCATTTTCACATGCATTCAATCTGACTCTGCTAAAGAACATACGAAGTACACATAATCCAGAGAACATATTGACATTGTCAAATCTCGTGGAGAACACAAGCTGAATCGCGACCCTCTTTTTTTCCAAGAAAAAAACCAGAGAAGGACTCAGAATCATTTCTACTAAATCAAAGGAGTCCAGAGCTGCACTTCAAATCACTAGAGCATTCTAAAATCATATCTACTCTCTATTAGTGATTCTTTTACTTACTTTTGACCAGTGTGTATACTCTGTATATTCCATACACACACTGATTCCTATGCTAAAATGAAGGATTTATAAATCCTTAAACCAAACTCTTTATACTCTTGTTTACCCACGAGAACTGTGGAAGAGGTCCCTGTGTGGCCTGGTTATTATTTTTGTTTACCCACGAAAATTGTGGAAGAGGTTCCTGTGTGACCTGGAAAGTCTGTGTACTGTTTTTAACCCTGATCCAGGGTGTGGATCAAAGTTTATTTATATAAACTTCTTGGTGGAAGGTGATCACCAAGTGGAGTGGATTAGGTCTCGGCTTGAGACTGAACCACTTGTTTCATATCTGCTGTGGTGTTTAAATTTAGTTTTCTCTGTTTTACTGATTTATTGCATAATCTAGAAAACTCTAATTTCACTTTGATAGTTAGTCTTGGAAAGAATTTATAATTGATTTGTCTTAGTAGGATAACTTTAAAAGTAATATTAATAATACATATTAATATTAGTTATAATTAATCAATCTTCTAAGAAGTTTTTTAAACATTCAAACTCTTATAATAGTATAACCTTGATTAACTGGGCTGTATCTATTTTTGGGAAAACCATTTATTTTAAAATAATATTTTTGTCACAGAAATTTTTATAGTTACTCAATTCACCCCTCCCCTCTTGAGTAAACTACTCCAACCAACATTTGGTATCAGAGGGAAATTTATTAAGACTCTGTGTAATCTTACTCAACTGTGATTGTAGTTGTACTTTAAAGATCTGTAAATTTCTGTTAATTCTAAATTTCTAGCTCTTTTAAAGTAATTTGTTAGTATGGATAATAGATTGGAAGGTGTTGTAACTAACAGACCACCATTCTTTAATGGAACCAACTATTCTCAATGGAAAATTAAAATGAAAATGCATCTAAAGAGTATGAGCTTTGAAATTTGGTCATCATATATAGATGAATACAAACTTCCTATAACTGATAAAATTACATGGGATGAACCTAAAAAACTTGCTTATAATAACAATTGCAAATCCATGAATGCTCTGTACTGTTCCTTAGGAGATGAAGAATTTAATAGGATTTTTGCTTGTAAAACTGCCCATGAAATTTAGGATACCTTGTCTGTCTCACATGAAGGCACATCTAGTGTAAAGGAAATGAGACTTAATAATTATACTATAAAATATGATAATTTTAAGATGAAACCTAATGAGCCTATTTATGACATGTATCTTAGGTTCAATGAGATTTTCAACACAATGATTTCTCTTTGAATAGAAGTCACTACCAAAGAACAGATCATGAGAATTATTAGGTGTTTACCTAACAGATGGATGGGAACCTCTATCTCAATTAGAGAATTGTGCGACATCAGCAAGATACCTGTAAAAGAAATCATTGGGAAACTTATGATGTATGAGGAAGAGCTGAAAGTCAACAAAGAAGAGGAGGATGAACAAAAGAGGAAATCTGTAGCATTCAAGACCACCTTCTCAAAGCACAAAGACAAAGGGAATCTGGAAGCTCTTGTAGAAAGTTCCACCACTGAAAAATAATCACCTGAAAGTGATGAGGAGATGGCTCAACTGGCCAGAAGATTCAAACGATTTTACAAAAAGAAGAACTTTTTCAGAAAGCCTAACTTCAAGGGAAAGTATGATCAAAGGGGGAACTGGAAAAAGGACTGGAAAAGAAGTGATGAAACTAATGAAATTGTATGCGATGAATGTAAACGCAAAGGACATATAAAGGTTGACTGTCCAAAGCTCAAATATAAGAAGAAGTATGAGGATAAGGACAAAAAGTACAAAAAGGCAATGAAAGCAACTTGGAGTGACTCCGAGGATAGTTCAAGTGATTTAGAGACATCAAATGATGAACAAGCTAACAAATCCAATATGTGTTTTATGACAAACACATATGAGGTAACACTGAACTCTTCTGTACATAATTCATACTATTCTAAAGAGGAAAGTGACTCTAAAAATATGACTAATGAAGAAATGTTTGAATACTGTAACATGCTTGAAGAAACATGCAATGAATTAAAAGATAAATATAAATCATTGAAGAAACAACATGCTCTCACTGCAAATGTTAAGTCCGAACTTACTACTAAAAAGGAGAAAAATGCTCAACTGCTCAAATAAAAGAATGAATTAAAAATTTCTAATGAGCAATTAAAAAGTGACTTAGAAAAGTTTACTAATGGGAAAAATACCCTTACCCAAATTATAGGAAAACAAATTTCCCATAAATGCAATACTGGCATTGGTTATCAACCTGGTAAAAGAAACCTTGGTAGAAAGCATTTTATTTCCAAGTCTAGGACATATAGTTTTGTTCCCAGTTCTGAACACAACTCATCTAGCTCGAGTCATGGTACATACTCTACTGTTTCAAGTTTTTGTGGACCAAATACAGTTTTTTTTCAAAAACTTTACATAATGTTTATAGGAAACCTATGAGACAAATATGGGTTCTTAAAGAACTTATTACTAATGTTACTGGACCCAAACAAGTATGGGTACCAAAATTTGTCTTTACTTGATCATGTTATAGGAAAGATGCTTAAAGATCTCCTACAAGAATCTATGGTACTTGGACAGTGGATGTTTAAGGCACATGATAGGAGACTACTCATGCTTCAAGAATCTAATAAAAGTAGATGGAGGACATGTCACATTTGGTGACAATTCCAAAGGGAAGATCATTTACTTAGGCCATATTGGTAACTCTGATTCAATTTTAATTTCAAAATTACTATTTGTTAATGGCTTAAAATATAATCTGCTTAGTATCTCATAATTATGTGATGATGGATATCATGTTAAATTTGAAAATGATGCCTGTAATGTCTTTAATTCTAAAAATGAATTAGTATTTTCTGCATCAAGGAATGAGAACGATTATTCTATTAATTTAGATTCCTTATCCTCTCAAAATTCTTCATGCTTAAGTGTATTTTATAAAGAATCTTAGTTCTGGCATAGGAGACTAGGACAATGTAATGTTCACTCCCTTAGAAAGCTAACTAGAAAAGGCATAGTTGAAGACTTACCCAAACTTGAGTTTCCCTATGACAAAGTGTGTAATCCTTGTCAAAAGGGAAAACAACACAAAATATCTTTCAAATCAAAGAAAGAAGTTTGTACTTCTCAACCTCTCTAATTGGTTCACATGGATTTTTTTGGACCATATAGAGTCTCTAGTTTAAATGGGAATCACTTTGTTTATGTTCTGGTAGATGATTTCTCTAGATATACCTGGACCTTCTTCATGGATCAAAAAAGTGAAGCCTGCTCTTATTTTACTAAGTATTCCAATTCTGTAGAAAATCTTAGTGGCCTTAAAATTAAATCATTAAAAAGTGATCATGGCCGTGAGTTTGAAAATCAAGAGTTTGAATCCTTTTTCTCACAAAATGGTTATAGTCACAATTTCTCTGCCCCTAGAACACCTCAACAGAATGGTGTTTTAGAAAGAAGAAATAGAACTCTACAAGAAATTTCTAGAACAATGCTTAGTGAATATGACTTACCTATTTACTTTTGGGCTGAAGCTGTCAATACAGCATGCTAAAAAATCAATAGAGTCTTGATTAGACCAATTCTCAAAAAGACCCCGTATGAAATCTGGAACAATAGGAAGCCTAAGGTTAATTATTTTAGAGTTTTTGGTTGTAAAGTCTTTATTCTCAACACTAAGGATAATATTGACAAATTTTCATCCAAAAGTGATGAAGGAATTTTCCTAGGTTACTCAATATTAAGTAAAGCTTATAGAGTATTCAATAAAAGAACTAAATGTGTGGAAGAATATGTTCATATCAAATTTGATGAAACATATCCACATGAGCCTATAACTATCCTAGAAAATATGGAGGATGATGTAGAAAATTTGAACATCAACTCAAAATCCTAAAAATCCTCTGTGAAAGAATCTGTGAAAACTTTTAATTCTTGAAATTCTCTTCAATCGAGTCATAATGAACCAGAATCTGTTGATGAACCTGAAATCTCTAGTCTCTCTTTTTCTAGAAAGGTTAGAACCCTTAAAAACCACCCCTTAGATGCTGTTGTAGGAGGCTTAGAGAAAGTAACACAAACTAGAGCTTCTCTTAGAAATCAGGTTGAACATCAAACCTTATTGTCACAACTTAAACCTAAAAACATTAATGATGGCATTAATGATGAATTTTGGGTAATGTATATGCAATAAGAACTTAATCAATTTGAAAGAAACAAAGTTTGCAAACTTGTTGAAATACCCAAGGACACTTTCATCATAGGCACTAAATGGGTGTTTAGAAATAAGGTAGATGAATTTGGAAATATAGTTAAGAACATGACTAGATTAGTTACACAAGGCTATAGTCAAGAATAAGGAATTGACTATGAGGAGACCTTTGCTCCAGTAGCCAGACTTGAAGCCATCAGAATCCTACTTGCCTATGTTGCACATATAAATTTCAAACTATATCAAATGGATGTTAAGAGTGCATTCTTAAATGGGTATATAGATGAGGATGTCTTTATTGAACAAACCCCTGAATTTACAAATCCTCATTTTTCTCAATCATATTTTCAAACTATCAAAAGCTTTATATGGTTTAAAACAAGCTCCAAGAGCTTGGTATGACATATTAAGTACTTTTATTATTTTCAAAGGTTTTACAAAAGGAATATCTGATCCTAATCTCTTTATAAAACGAATTTCTAATGATGTTTTAATTGTTCAAATCTATGTAGATGATATTATTTTTGGATCTTCAAAAAATTCATTATGTATTTATTTATCTAAAATGATGCAAAACGAATTTTAAATGAGCTTAATGGGTGAACTAAAATTCTTTCTTGGATTTAAAATATTTCAAAATAATGATGGAATTGTTTTAAATCAAAGTAAATACACTAGAGATCTTCTAAAACGCTTTGGATTGGATAACACTAAAAGTAGTGACACTCCCATGAGTACCACCTGTAAGTTGGATCTTGATGAAGATGGAAAATCTGTTGATCAAGCCACTTATAGAGGAATGATTGGAAGTTTACTCTACTTAACTTCTAGTCGTCCGGACATTATGTTTAGTGTGTCTATGTGTGCTCATTTTCAAGCAAATCCTAAAGAATCTCATTTAAATACTGTAAAGAGAATTTTCAAATACCTCAAGCACACACCCAATCTAGGACTGCTCTATCCTAAAGGACAATAATTTTAACTAGTTAGTTATTATGATGCTGACTTCGGTGGCTGTAAGTTAGATAAAAAGAGAACCTCTGGAACATGTCACCTTTTATGCAAGTCACTAGTATCATGGTGTAGTAAGAAACAAAATTCTATTGCATTATCTATTGTAGAAGCTGAATACATAGCTGCTGGCAGTTTTTGTGCACAAATTTTGTGGATGAAACACACATTACTAGATTATGGATATCAATTCAGACATGTACCAATATATTGTGACAAAACAAGTGCTATTAACATCTCAGAAAATCCTGTTTCACATTCTAGGACAAAACATATTGATGTAAGACAAAACTTTTTGAGAGATCATTATCAAAAAGGTGATATTACCTTGGAATTCATTGGTACTGAATATCAACTTGCTGATACATTCACTAAACCATTAAATTCTAAGAGACTATACTACATCATACATGACCTTGGCATGATAAATATAAAATAGATATATTACTTGTATTAATGTTCAATATTTTACTATGTTTTACTTTACTGTTTCATGATTACAGTTTCTAAGTTACTGTCTCTCATGTTTACAGTCTCACCGTTTGCACTTTGTACTCACAGTATGACATTCACTGTCTCACTGTAATGATCATTTACTATCGCACCGTGACGACCGATCACTGTCTCACTGTAACAACCCTTCACTGTCTCATCGTGAAAATTATTTATGATTTTCTTTAAACCCGTATCGCGATAATTTTTATTTCACCTCTTTTACTTTCCCGCGTTTTTATTTTTATGACGTTGACATTCCCAAATGATAAAACAAATAGTTTTACTCATTTATTCACCCAGACTTTCTCTTACTCACTCGTTTTGAACCCTCTCAACCTTGAAACTCTCTCTCTCTCTCTCTAGACCTTCAGTGGATGACAAGAATGAAGTGACCATCGTCTTCCACACCTGAGAAGCGCTGACTGAAGAAGAAGAAGATAACACTCAAGCTGACACCCAAAGGACCGTTGAATCCGAACCTGGTAAATCGAAGTGTTGTTCCTAAAAAAGAAATTTGACCTGAATGGATCTTATTTAGCAAATCTCTAGTCCTGAAAGTGTTAAAAGAACGTGGCTGGTTAGAATGGTTCTAAAAGGAGAATAAACCCATTTATCTGAGGTTAGTTGCTCAGTTCTACCAGTACACACATTTTTCTTTTGAATCTGGTGAAAGCTATATTGTGAGGAGCTGGATTAATTGCCAAAGATGCTTCTTCTCATTGAGGTTATGGGCTTCATGCCTTAGGATACCTCACAAAGGAATTTGTGATGATTATCAGAGAGAACCCCAACCTACAACTGATTTCTTTGACCTTGAAGATGCTTTGAAAAACCTAATTGGGAATGGCACCAAGAGAAGGGCCATAGCTGCTGAACTTGATGGGGAAACAAGGCTATTGTTTAAGTTTGTTCAAAATCTGGTTAGGCCAAGGAAAGGTGGCTTTTCTGTATTAAAGTATCAAGATGTGTTTCTAATTCATCTTATGAAGAATGGATACAAAATCAACCTGTGCAAGTACATCATTCACCATATGTGTGAATTGATCAAGGTTACATCCAAATCCACCTCTCTGTTCTACTCTCGGCTGATTTTAGCCATGATTGTTGCCAAAGGAATAGTTGGAACCAATGAAGAAGTGCTTATGGACTGTGAGTATTGTCTCTCTAAAGCCACCATCAAGAGAATGAAGATAAACTGGAACCCTTGGAAAAAGGAGTGGGTGGAATACAATGATAAGATTTATGAGAAGTTTAATCCTATGGATTATCCATAAAGGCCGAAAGAAATTTCTGATCCTATTTTGGAACCAGATGAACTTGGTGAGTATTCAGAAGAAGCAGAAGAAGAGGCTGAAGTACCTCATAGGAAAGAAGTTGTTGTTGAGGAAGAAAGGACTATTGTTCCTCCTGTTGTTCTTGAAGAAGAAGTTCCACCCCTAGAAATGTTGTCAATATAGAAATCCAACCTGTGGATGGAAAAGAATCAGGTGTGCCGGAACCAAAGAAGTAAGCCATGGAAGAGCTTGTTCTGGAAGATCTCCCTGGTGTACAAGAAGAAAATCTAGAAGAACTCCCTGATATGCAATAATCAAATTTTGAAGAACTCCTTGATAGGCAAGAAGCAAATTTGGAAGAACTCTATGAGGAACAACCTGTTCCTGAAATAATACCCTCTGCTGAAGAGAGAATGGAGATAGCCTTTTATCTAGCTAGACAAGATATATTTGATGAACTTAGAGATGAACCTGTGGATTTAGACCAAGCTTCTAAGCCTATAAATCCTGAAAAGGAAGCACCTGTTGAGGGGGAAGAAACCCAAAATCTTGAGTCAGATGAAGCGTCACATCCAACTGAGTCTAGTCCTGTGGACACTTAGTACAAATTTCCTAGTTTTTATGATGTGAGTGAGTCTCATCAGATCACTAAAACCGGGATTGATCTCTCTTCCCTGTTTCAGTTGAAGTCAGTTTCTATCTTTTCCCCTGAAAAGGAACCAGAACCAGAACCTACCCCTGTACCAATTTCTGCACCTGAACCTCTATCTGAACAACTGTCCTTTGTCAGTAAGGATGATTTGAAGGATTTTGGAGACACTCTCTTAGTTGGAGTTGAGAAACTTATGAACTCCCAACCTCGACCTGTAACAAATCTGAGTGAGAGAGATGCCTCACTAATTTTTGAGAAAATTATCTGGAAGATCCAACCTAAAATGCTCTATGAAATTCAAGAAGTTTGAGTTGAAAATAAGTTGCTGAGTAATGAATTCTCAACCCTGAGAAGCATGGTTGAAGATATACAAAAAGATATGAATTCCAGATCAGAACCTGTTGCTGCCTCTCTAGAATCCACTATTTCTCAAATCTCTCGAGATGTTGTGTCTCATATTTACCATTACCTGTTATACTTTGATGAAAAGACTGCATAAAGGCACAAAAATATGTTTAAATAAATGAGAGATCTTGTGGTGAACCTCAATAAACTCACTGATTAGTACACTGGCTGTCTTAAAAAGGTATTTAATCAGATGAAGTCTCTAACCACAACTGTCAAAGCTTCTCATCCCTCTAGTTAATCCTCTAAACCTGCCTTGGACAGTTCATTGCTCAGATCTATAGTCCAAGAAGAGATTCAGACTGCTTTAAGTGGCTTCAATGTGACTTCTTTCTCTGAAGTTATCAAAAATAGTGATAGAGTTCTTGATCTTGTGCAAATTCATTCCAAGATTGCCAATGATTCCCAACAGGAGATTTCTAAGAAAGTGGATTTATATTTCAACCAAATTTTCTCCAAGACTGATATGACCAATCACTTCAAATACCTTGTAGAGAATATGAGAATTCGTCCTGTAACCCAAGCATTCAAAAACCAAGTCCAGAAGCTAACCGATTTTACCAAATTGTTGGAAAAGTTCATGGAAAACAAAGATGACTTTGAAAAGGCCATGCAATATGGTGGAGAAATCATTGAATACTTCATCAAACTTATGAGACCGTATCTCTATGTCCAGAGTACAACAATTTTTGCTCTAATAGCTGCTCCTCTCAGACCTAGACTACCTAAATTTACCTCTGCCTTACCCTTAACTACCATGTCTGTTGGCAAAGCTCTTAGTCAGATTAGGCCTGTCATTCTTGACCAGCAACTGCCAATATATTCCACTACTCCTACATTGGCTCCCTTAGTCTTCGAAGGTCTCCCTTTACCTTCTCTCTCCACAACATCTCTACCTTCTTCCACCTCAGCCACTGCCCCTATGGATTCCTCTTCTGCTACTGATAAAGACAAAGAGAAGAGCAATCCTTGAAGAATAACAGTGCTTACTACTTTTTGATGGGGATGTAATTATTTTTTTATCTCTCTTTCTTTTGTACTGAACTATTTACTCTTAATGCAATGTGCACTGTTTACCCTCTCTTATTTCCACTTTTTGATAATCCCAAAAGGGGGAGAAATACATTATATGTTTTTTATGTTATTTTCTCTATAGTTGCATCTAATTTACACTTTAACTATGCATGATTTGTGATCATCAAAAAGGGGGAGATTGTTGGACTCCTCATGTATTAATCATTTTTTAATGATCACAAATCTCATTAATTATCACAAGTCTCATTAATGATCCCAAATATCTTTAATAATCACAAATCTCATTAAACCTAGTTAACTCCTATAAATTATATCCAATCATGTGTATTTATGTTTCAAGTTCACTCATGCTTTATAATGGTTAAGCTCAATCCATTTCATGCATATTACTATTTAAGTCTGAATATTATTATTTACCTAAGTACAAGACAACATGAGCAAGACACCATGAGCAAGACACCGTGAGCAAGACACCGTGAGCAAGACACCGTGAGCAAGACACCGTGAGCAAGACACCGTGAGCAAGACACCGTGAGCAAGACACCGTGAGCAAGACACCGTGAGCAAGACACCGTGATCAAGACACCGTGAGCAAGACACCGTGATCAAGACACAGTTAGCCAGACATCATAACCCAGACCCCGTAAATCCAGACACAGTTAGTCTGACATTGTGAAGATTAGAAACCATGAACAAGACACCATGACACTCAGACCGTGACACTCAGACACCATGAAGGAGACACCGTTTTCTCAACTTACCGTGACACCGTTTCTTAAACTATTTTTTCAACTTTTAATTTAATTATTAACGGTCATATTTGATGCCTTTAATGCAATGACATAATTAATGTTTCTTTGTAGACATAGTACGAGGTATGAGGCATGAAACACATGGAACCTGTCATCTAAAACACATGAATTCAAAGATAAATAGTGGAGAGTGACCAAAAACCACAACGCGTGATACTGAACAGAAAAACAAGCCTGTGAGCACGACCACGAAGAATACTTCACAAGATTTTCAAAGAAAGCATTTTCACATCCATTCAATCTGACTCTGCTGAAGAATATACGAATTACATGGAATCCAGAGAACATCTTCACATTTTCAAAGCCCGTGGATAACACAAGCTGAATAGCGACCCTATTTTTTTCAAAAAAAAACCAGTGAAGGACTCAGAAGCATTTATGATAAATCAAAGGAGTCTAAAGATGCAATTCAAATCACTGGAGCATTCTAAAATCATATCTACTATCTCTCAGTGATTCTTTTACTTACTTTTGAGTAGTGTTTATACTTTGTATATTCCATACACACACTGAATCCTGTGCTAAACTGAAGGATTTCTAAATCCTTACACCAAAATCTTTATACTCTTGTTTACCCACGAAAACTGTGGAAGAGGTCCCTGTATGGCCTGGTTATTATTTTTGTTTACCCACGAAAATTGTGGAAGAGGTTACTGTGTGACCTGGATAGTCTGTGTACTATTATTAACCCTAATACAGGGTGTGGATCAAAGTTTATTTATATAAATTGCTTGGTGTAAGGTGATCACCAAGTGGAGTGGATTAGGTCTCAGCTTGAGACTAAACCACTTGTTTCATATCTGCTGTGCTATTTAAATTTAGTTTTCTCTATTTTACTACTTTATTGCATAATCCAGAAAACTCTAATTTTACTTTGATAGTTAGTCTTGGAAATAATTTATAATTGATTTGTCTTAGTAGGATAACTTCAAAAGTAATATTAATAATACATATTAAGATTACTGAGAATTAATCAATCTTCTAATAAGTTTTTTGAACATTCAAACTCTTATAACAGTATAACCTTGATTAAGTGGCCTGTATCTATTTTTGGGAAAACCATTTCTTTTAAAATAATATTTTTGTAACAGAAATTTTTATAGTTACTCAATTCACCCCTCCCCTCTTGAGTAAACTACTCCGACCAACAGATGCTTTTAACAAATCGGATGAAAGTATCAAGAGTCATTCTGAGAGGCTAAATTAAGAGTAAGCTTCCTAGATCCAAGAGGATAGATATGTTAATGGAAAACTCAATTTTGTTTCTCTTAGTCTAAATAGAGAAAGTGAATCCAAAGAACAGTTGAAAGAAAAAGTTAAGTCTCAATAAGAAGCGATCAAGTCACAAGAAGAAAGGATTCAGAACCTTGAAAAGTAGAACCAAGATAAAAAAGACTTACTCTATAAGTACCAAGATGATCATAAAGAGATAAAGAATCTGAAATCCATTATCAAGAAAATGCTTCGAGATAATAAAAAGAATGAATAATTTTTCTTAGAACCGATCTTTTGTTGCACAAATTTTTTTATTCATAGTTAATGAAATTTTCCTTACATTTGTGTGCATCGTATGCATATTTTATAACATTTTAGTTCCTAAAATATATTCCTCCATTCCTTTTTAAAGTCAAAAAGGGTGAGAAAGAATTATTTCAAAATAATATCATATTAAGGGGGAGATTATCCAAATAAGAAATTTCTTATGAAAGGGGGAGCTTAACTTAAAGAATACTTTCTTAAGAAAAGGAAATATATTTCAAGAAAAATTATTAAGCCAAATAATACGATCCTTAAGGTGACATAACCTGAGGGGGATTTAGTCGAATTCACTAAGACACAAATATAAGGGAGATAAGTTTTTATTTCAAGATTTCCAAAATCAATATTCCTTTTTGAAAAGTGGTTTGTGATTTCCAAAATAGGGGAGATTGTTAAGTCAATAACCTATCTTATGACTTTTTCATTCCATTATGTTTTGAAAATCATAAACACTTTTTCCTTAAAGATTATTTTCTTTCTTTAAGGAAATTTATTTACTTAAACATGCTTTTCTATGTTATAATTAATGATCATTTTTTAAGTTTAACCATATTTTTCTTAAGACTTTATTTCTTTAAGAATAATGAGATCCTTATATAAAATCTCAAAACCATACTATTATTAAATAACGATTCCATCTATTTTAAGAATTAGAGTCTCACTGTTTTTAGAATCTGATTCTATCTATTTTTAGACTCCGTTTCATCCGGAATTTTGACTCTGAGTTTCATAGAAATCAGAATTTGAGTTCTTATATGTTTTGATTCCAAATTTTCATAAAATCAAACTCTATTTTCTCTAATATTCAAACACCATTTTCTCTAAAATTTTAACTCCATTTTATATAAAATATGAACTCCATTTCCTCATAAATTCAAACTCTATTTCTATCCAAAATCAGAATCCATTTCTTTCTAAATTCAAACTCATTTTATTTCTAAATTCAGACTCAGTTTCTTTCTAAATTCAAACTCCTTTTCTTTCTAAATTTAGAATCTGTTTCTATCCAAAACCAAACTCCTAATTTTTATTTTACCATACTCCATTTGTATACATATTCATACTCCGTTTCTAACTATATTTAGAATTCGATTATTCATACTTATTAATGTTACATATTTTCTTTAAGATATTGTTCTAACTTTATTAGATCCTATTATTCTTAAGTTTCTCAAAATTAAATTTTTTTCTTACATATTATCATTTCTTAAAAATGATAAATTTTCCCATTTTTTCTTATAAGAAACAATGTTGTACAATACTTTATAGATTAACTGTTTCTGAATGTCATGTGTACATGTCCCTTTGATATTTAAGGGAAAATATAACTGTTGGAGGAGAGATTCGACCATTCGAACATTTGGCTATAAATACCCCAGCCATTTGAAGAGTTCAACATGTCGAGAAGTGCTGGATGTATTGATACTATGTGAGAGATTTTCTCAAACCTACCTTGTGTGAATTCAGTGAACAACTTGTTCAAGCCGAATAACAAATTGTTCAACTTTCTTAGTGTGACTTCAATTGTTGCTATGTATAATCGAGGGATTTTGGGGATAAGAAGACAACGGTACCAATCACCTTAGAGATCGGTGTATTTTGGGGATAACAAGACAGATTCTAATATTCTTTTTGAGGGATTACCCTGGTGTGGGTAAGAAAGACTTTCTGGAATGTATAAATCAAGAGACCTTTATCCAAAGTTATTGGATAACCTTCTCTTTGAGTTAAAATATTTCTTATACTTTTTTAGTTTTTTTGTTAAATGTTTTATTTCTGCTGTATTTTTGTTAAATAAAGAAATTATAACTTTCTTATACTTTCTTATACTTGTATACTATGATAAAAAAGATTTTTCATGACCCGTCCCTCGGGGCCCGTGCCGTGACATACCCCAAGCCCTTCTATCGAAGGCTAGGGGTTGGAGACTAGTGATGAAGGCATCAACCTGCAAGTGGGAGACATTTTACTGAGTACCTGTATGCACTCACACTCAACCATGTCCCAAAGATGGAAAATTAAACAAGCATATCACTAAACAATCACTGAGTACAAGTACAAATAAAAGTAAAATGGGCTAGAATACAAACCCAAAAAAGACTAACTTGAAATTAGTAAAGTACAAAAGAAACTCTGGAAACCATCCACTAGAAACCCCACCTAATAGGTAAGTATAGAGTAGCTACTGGAAGCCATCAAAGTACGTTCCATCTGCCTGGTCTCACTGGGCACCACCAGGTCCTGAGCCACCAATTCCTCCATCAAGGTGGAGGTCATCTGCACCATACACAACATGTGCAGACGAATAATGTGTAGGGGTGAGTAACCAAATAATCCATAGGGACCCCAAAATAACAATTAAAGACCACAAATAAATTCATGAAAGAACCACAAAGCATGATCATGAAGCAAGATAGTTCACACCAAGTATATTCTAGAGTAGGAAAGTATGACCATTGGTCACATCATCAAACACCATGGGCTGCTGGAGAAATCCTCCTCAATTAGTACAGTGTGCCTACCGGGTCACATAGAAGCCGCTTCCCACTAACCTAGATTTTTTCAGTCCTCATCCTTGATGAGTACTATGGGTATGATGGGTCACACAAAATCCTCCCCCCACTGTGGGCATGTCGGGTCACATAGAATCCACTTCCCACCTATGGCCATACTGAGGTACTCCTTCTGTCGAGTACCGTGGGTCTTTCAGGTCACACTGAAGACACTCCCAACCATGGGCTTGCTCGATCACACATAAGTTGCTTAACCCTAGTCCATAGTATCTAATCCACATAGGGTCGCTCATCAACAGTCTTTAGGTCCTAGCCAACCACAAAGTTTCCACACGTAGCATGCTTGATCTCGGGAGAACCGCTCCCCAAGCCATTATTCGAATTATAACTTTCATGGAATCCTCTATAGAGTATTCCAAAATATCCTTATCATCGAGAGGGGTCCAACATTGCAAACGGATTGTCAATCGGATGCCCGGTTTGAAAGATGATGGTGTTTTAGTAAACAGGGGCTGGTTGTGTCTGGGCCCGGTCTGACCTGGTCAGACCGACCCAACCAATCCAGCCCAGGGGGCCCATCTACCCTGGTTTGATTCGATTGACCCGACCAGACCTGGTTTGGGTCTGGGTCAGTCCGGTCTGGCCAGGCCAGTTGGTCATGCCCATTGGGCCTCACTGGACCCGGCTCGGCTTGGCTGAGGGTCCAGCCCGCTTGGTCGCCTAACGACCCAATCTCATCTAGCCCGACCTGAAGGTGGGCGAGTCCGGCCCGCTGGCACGAGGTCCACCCCATTGGCATGGGTATGAACCACCTCCTTCCTGGCTTGCCTTTGGCAGACCCGTTTACCTCAGCCCGAACGCATGGTGCGTCCGGGGGTGTCACATGGCCGGTTGAACACGTCTGCCTAGGGGGTCCGCACACGATTAGAAGATCACATGCTTGGAAAAACTGCAACCCACGTCCACCTTCACCTACCGCCAATATATCCGGAGACCCCTTTCACTCCACCACGGCTCAGGCCGGCCGTGACGCTCCTCCTAGCACACTGACACCCACCCGCAGCTTCTACTGTGGGCTGCTACCACTGGCACTGGCACACCAGTAGGGTACTCTACGGACTACCAAGTCCACTCCGGTGGTCCGTTCTTCATGCCGCTTGCGCATACAACATCTGTGGGGTGTCACTTTCCCTAAGAAGGCCTCAAATTCTTCTTGTCGCCCCTTTTAAATGCTTGGCCACAAAAAACGCACAAGAGGAGGGGCTCAGGCCTTGTTCATGTCGGCCCGTGCCCTCTGCTTCATATTTTTAAAAAAGGGGGAAGTTTAGGGAGGGTGTTCTTTTAACGATAATTCAATCCCAAATAGAAAACCCAAGAATAATCACCCTCCCACGAGAATGGAAGATCCACAGCTCAACCTGTTTGTGGGTTGATCCACATTAATTGTTTAGAATTAGAACTGGGAAAACGTAAAAAAAATAAACCCCTAACTTGATCGACACTCGTCATTGAAGCGATCCGCCCTCGAGGATTTAAGCTCCATTGACATTCGTCGCTTCCCGGTCTAATTCTTTATAAAGTGTCGAAATTTCTAAAGATCCTTCCATCATTCGTCATAGGAGAGGATTTTTTCCGTAGGTTCGTCAGGGAAAATTCTACCAATTGATTTCACCAACATGTTAGCTTCGTAAAAGGAAACATGTCATAGTGTTTTTGTTACACTGTTTCATTTATGAAACATCATATATGTTACACTACATGAAACCGATTCATTAAGGAGATTCCTTTAATGAAACTCATCACCGCACCGCATCGCCGTCTTCCACCACTCAATGATGAGAAAGGAAATAAAATAACTTGTTAATTTATTTTATTATTTTACTAAAATTCCAAAATGTAACTTTTCTGTTTGAATCTTTACGGTCAAAGTTAAGTCCTTTCTAGGTGAATCCCAACATTCCAAGTTCAAAAGTGCCCTCATATTTTTTTATCTGATCACCGGTTCAAATGTTTAAAAACCCGATCACATGTTTACTTAAAAATGAACTGAAAAAAGATAAAAATTCCATTCTGGGATCAATGGGCTTCAGAATCACATTCCGTCAAAGAGTGTGGTCTCAAAATAATTCCATATAATTTTAAAAAAATAATATGGAAATTCTTTGACATTAAATTCTCCCCACCTTAGGTCTTTACATCCCTGAAATCCAAAACAAGGCTAATTAAACAAATGGGGGTACTGAGCACGAATCTGAGCCTCCCACTCTCATGTGATCTCCTGGAGATTCTTGTGCGTCCACCAAATGCACACTAGAGGAATATACCATCCATGAAGGACCCTCTCCTATCGATCCTCTATCTCTAATATGAACTCCACAAACATCGCCCCATCGTCAATGTCTAGCTCGCCCTAGTCGATGACGTGCAATGGGTCATGCACGTACCTCTTTAGCTATGACACACGAAAAACATTATGCACCTGGTGCATCTGTGGGGGAAGATCTAGGAGGTAAACCATCTCGCCAACACTGCTAAGGATCTGGAAAGGTATGATGAACCTCAAAGATAACTTACTTCACCTTCCAAATCTTTTCAATCCCCGTCGGGGTGAGACCTAAAGGAAAACATGGTCTCCATCCTCGGACTCCAAGGGTATACATCTCCTATCAACATACAATTTATGTATGCTCTTTTTAGTCCTCATCCTCTCCTGGATGATCTGCACCTTCTCAGTGGTAGCCCATACCAACTCTAGACCCATGAGTACTGACTCCCCTAGGTCTGTCCAGTATAGAGGTGATCTGCATGTCTACCTGTACAAGGCCTCAAATGGTGCCATGCCAATGGTGTAATGATAAATATTGTTGTATGAAAACTCCACTAGTGGTAGGTGGTCCTCCCAACTGCGACCAAAATCAAGGAAAGAAGAATGAAGCATTTCCTCTAGGGTGTGTATGGTTTGCTATGTCTGACCATCCTTCTAGGGGTGAAAATCTTTACTCAAGTGTAGTTGGGTCCCGAAAACCTTCTACAATCCCTTCCACAATCAGGATGTAAATAGAGTGTCACAGTTTGAGAAGATTGTTGAAGGAACCCCATGTAGACGCACTATCTCCTAGACATAGAGGCATCCCAAGCCCTCTACCAATCCCTGCTCCTAGATGGGTAGGAAGTGAGGCGACTTGGTGAGTCGGTGAACAATCACCTAGATATAATTATGTCCCCTGGACGTGCGTGGTAACCCCATCATGAAGTCAATGGAGATACCATCCCACTTCCATTCCGGTACCTCAAGTGGTTGTGCCAAGCTTGCTGGGACCTGATGCTCGACCTGCACTTGCTGACAAGTGAGGCATCATGGAATGAACTCTGCCACCACTTTCTCCATCCCTGGCCACCAGTAATGACATCATTGGTGCTAGTAAATCTTTTCCACACTAGTATGTACCATTGAAGGGGGTGTATGGAACTCCCTCTACACCTCCTCCACTAACATCACTGGTACTAGGGTACATCCTATGAAAAGAATGACGTGCTCCCTACCTATTGAAAATCCATCAGGAGCCTATCCTGAGGATATCTAAGCATGTCGAGCCTCACAGTCAACATCCACAAGTTCTGCCTCCATGAATCACTATAAGAGTGGGGGAGTGAAAATAATTTACTGAAGGTAAGCTACTCCATCATCATCCATGAATGATATCTACATCGTGGCTAGCTACTCCGTTACCTCACTCAGCAGATGTAAACCAGACCCCATGCTGAGCACGTCTGCCACCATGTTCCCCTTCCCAGGAGTATAGACTATCTCAAATTCATAGTATTGAAGGAACTCCATCCATCACCACTGTCTCAAGTTCAAGTCCTTTTGTGAGAAGATATACCTGATACTCTTGTGGTTAGAGTAGATGGTAAACCATTCACCCATCAAGTAGTGCCACCACATCTTTAAGGAAAAAACCACTGCTACTAAATCCAGGTCATCGGCTGCATAGTTCTTCTCATGCTGCCTCAACTGTCGTGCACCGTAGAAAATCACTTCTCACTCCTGCATCAGGACACAACCCAGTTTGGTCCCTGATGCATTATAGAAGACTACATACCCAACAACCTCATATGGTAATATCAATATGGGGGCACTTGTCAGTCTCCGCCTCATCTCCTAGAAACTCTTCTGGCACTTCTCCATCCATATGAAGGGTTGTCCCTTACATGTCAAGGATGATAAAGGTTTTTATACTCTAGAAAAGTCAGGAATGAACTTCTGGTAGTATCCAACCAACCCCAATAAAATCCAAACCTTAGTCACGCTCCTGGGTGGCTCCCAAGAAAGCACTGCCTCTATCTTCACTGGATCCATTGTAACTCCAGCCTCCAAGATGATGTGTCCTAGAAAGTGGCCTCCCAAATCCAGAACTAGAAATTCGAGAGCTTACCATAAAGCTGGTTCTCTCAGAGTGAATCCAGGACTATTTGTAGGTGTGTAGTGTGCTCCTTATCTAGAACCAAATACAAAAAGATGTCATCAATGAAGACGACCATGAAACGGTCTAGGTAAGGCTAGAAGATCCTATTCATGAGTCCCATGAACACTAATAGGGAATTTTTCATGCCTAAGGGAATCAACAAGAACTCATAGTAGCCATATCGGTATCTGAAGTCTATCTTTGGTATGTACTCATCCCGTACCTGAAGCTAATGATATCCTGATCTGAGGTCTATCTTTGAAAACCACCTCGCTCCCTTTAGCAGATCAAAGAGGTCATTAATCCTCGACAGTGGATACTTTTTCTTCACAGTAACCTGGTTTAGGTACTGAAAGTACATGCATAGACTCAGGCTCCCGTCTACCTTCTTGGAAAACAATATTGGGGCTGCCCATGGTGAAACGATGGGCCTTATGAACCCCTTATCCTACAAGTCCTCCATCTGTACCCTCAATTCATGAAGCTCTGTGTGATCCATCTGATATGCCAGTGTGGATATTAGTGCTGTACCTGGGTACAAATTGATGTAGAAGTCTACCTACCTATGAGGAGGTATTCCCAAAACATTCTCAAAAAATACATCCTCATACTTATCCACCACTACAAGAAATCTTGGACTCCTCTCGTCGACCGCACCAAGGGTGGGGATAGCCAACTGGTGAGTGATCGGCTACACCCTCCTCTGAGAAAGTCCATAATGTGTTGTAAAATTTCCCTTCTCACCGGTGAAGTAAAACCTAGTCCCATCCTTGCAGACACACCTCACTTTGCACCTAAAACAGTCAATCTGAGCTTGGACTATGGATAACCAGTCCATACCCAAGATGATGTCGTAAGTCCTTGATGCCACTACTAGGAGATCCTAGCCGAATCTCTCACTTCATAGAGTAAGCTCACACTACCGGTACCAGTGTGTAATCATCTAATCCCCTACCATATGAGTTTATAATTGTAAAGATCGAGCCAAAAGCTCCACTGGAATCTCTGAGCCTCGAATGAGGTCTGTGGAATGGAAAGAGTGACTGACACCTGTGTTTATAAGAACTACATCTAAGGTGGAGAAGAAATAGATCATACCTCTAATCATCTCTAGAGTACTGTGTTCGCATACCTCCATCTCCTGAATCTATCCTTGCCCCTATCTACTAGCTTCCTGAGCCTGTGGTGGACCACTTGGGGTTGGTGTTGGTAGCACCTCAAATCGCCATCCACTGCCTACTGCTCGGCTTTCTCCCCTACCATGTCCACCGCCCTATGTAAATACTTGCTTGAACCTCTAACTCTACCTTAGAGGTCCCTAGACCATCTGATGATTGTCTGTGTGGTGGGTCAAGAAGTCATGAGCCATGTGTCCTTGCCCGCCACACGTGAAGCATAACTTGGTTCCCTGCTGACTCCATATGCTCTGGGAGATCTGTATTTCTGACCCTGAGTCCTGGGGTAGCCCCCTGAAAGACCCGACCCGCTTGGGTCCCCGTGTCTGCTGTCTACTGGTCACTACTGAATACTCTTCCACCTGATGTCTACTGGTGGATCTGACTATCAATGCCTACTCATCTAGGAAACTATCCACAAGAAGGGCTTGTTCTAGCACTCCATCTTGAGTAGGGATGCTGAGAGACACCATGGATGCCCTGATCTCCCATTTGAGTCCCTACTCAAAGGTCCATTCCCTAAAGAAAGGGTCCCATACCATGTATGTGGAGTAGCAAGAGAGGTTTGTAAACCTCACAGAGTACTCATCAACCGACAGTCCACCCTACCCCGGGTGAACCATCTATTTTATGCACACAGAGTGCAAGGTCTTGGGGAAAAAATCCTCCTAAAAAAGCCGCTCGAAGTCTATCCAGGTGAGGGTTGACACATTATGAATCTGGATGGTCAAGATCCAGTATCTCCCTACCAATCCCTGTAGAAGCCTCGTGGACAAGATTTCCATTTGGTTAAGTGGTGTCCTCACTAAGAGAAATAACCGCATCACTACCTATGGTCAGTCCTCAGCAACCTGAGGATCTGTCTCTCCCCTGAACTTGAGAGGTCTCTATATCTGAAACACATGAAAGGCACTGAGTCTGCGTACGTCCTATAATAATAATAACAGTAGTAACTACTGATCAAATGGTGGTGGTAACATCGGTTTACCACCTGATGGGTCCATCTCTGGCACTAGTCCCTGAACCGATGCCTCATCGCTAGGCGGGGTGTCCTCACGGCCACACATCGGAATCTGAGCTGGTTGTCTGTGTGGAGGCATCCTGATACAGATCAAGATGTACCAAAGTTAGAAGATTATACCTGGTGATATGAATATTATTCAACAATATCATAAGGAGACACTTATGAAACCAGTTTTTTCATGTATAGGGATGAAAAGTAGAATTTAGGGTCCTGGTGTATGGATATGTTGGCTGCCGCACCAACACTGGACTCCCCAAATATGAAAGTCGAACTCGAAACATTCAACACTGTTTCCCCACAAACAAAACAACATACTCTCAGTCTTTGAGGAATAACTGACCACCTTTGATACCAATTTGTCACGACCCATCCCTCGGGCCCGTGTTGTGACATAACCCAAGCCCGCCTCCCGAAGGTCAGGGGTTTGCGACTAGCGCCGAAGGCATCAACCTGCAAGTGGGAGGTATTTTACTGAGTACCTATATGCACACACACTCAACCGCATACCAAAGCTGGAAAAGTAAACAAGCATGACACTAAAAAAATCACTAAGTACAAGTAAAACTGAAATTAAAATGGGTCAGAATACAAACCCAATAAAAGATTAACTGGAAAATAGGGAAATACAAAAAGAAACTCTGGAAGTTGTTTACTAGAAACCCCACCTAATAGGTAAGTAAAGAGTAGCTGCTAGAATACATTGAAGTACGTCCCATCTTCCTGGTCTCACTGCGAACCACCGAGTCCTGGGCCACCAAGTCCTTCATCAAGGTGGAAATCATCTGCACTAGACACAACACATGTAGGCAAAGCCCATGCATGGGTGAGTAAAAAAAATACTTAGTAGGGACCCCAAAATAACAAGGAAATAAAAAAATAAATCCACAAACAAACCATTAATCATGATCACAAAGCATGATCACGAAGCAAGACAAATCATAACAGGTATATTCTAGAGTAGGAAAGTAGGACCATTAGTCACATCGTTGAACACCATGGGATACTGGAGAACTCCTCCTCAATGAGTATAGTGGGCCAGCCAGGTCACACAGAATCCACTTACTACTAACCTAGGACTGCTGTGGTACTCATCCCTGATGAGTGTCATGGGTTTTTTGGGTCACACATAAGCCTCTCCCCACCGTGGGCATGCCAGGTCACACAGAAACCGCTTCCCACCTATGGTCATACTAAGGTACTCCTCCTGTTGAGTACTGTGGGTCTGCCGGGTCACATAGAAGATGCTCCCCACCGTGGGCCTACTGGGTCACACATAAGGCGATTCCCACTAGGCCACAGTATCTGATCCATATAGGGTCGCTCATTAGAAGTCTTTAGGTCTCAGAAAACCGTATTATTTTCGCACACAACATGCTAGATCTCAGGAGAATCGATCCCCAATCCATTCGCCGAATTTCAACTTCCATGGAATCCGCTATAGAGTATACCAAAATATCTGTCTCATCTCAAGGGTTCCAACACTACAAACGGATCGTCAATCAGATAACTGGTTTGCAAGATATTGGTGTTTTAGTAAACAGGGGCCGGTTGCATCTCGGCCCGGTCCAACCCGACCAACCTGGCCTAGGGGGGCCACGTACCCCAGTTTGATTCGACTGACCCAACCCGACCTGGTTCAGGTCTAGGTTGGATTGATCTGGCCTGACCAGTTGGTCAGGCCCATTGGGCCTCGCTGGACTCGGCCCGGCTTGGCCAAGGGTTCAGCCTGCCGAGTCGCTCGGCGACCCGGTCTTGTCCTGCCCGACCCAAAGGGGGGAGGATCCAGCCAGCTAAGTGCAGGTCCAGCTCGCTTGGCGTGGGTCCGGCCCACTGTCACAAGATCCGACCTATTGGGTGCGGGTCTCGCCCACTGGAGCAAGGTCCAGCCCACTAGGCGCGGGTCCGGCCCGCTGGGCGCGGGTCTGACCCGCCTCCTTCCCAGTTCGCTGTAACACCCCGATATTTTATGAAAAATATTCTTTTTAATTTCATTAATGTCTTGTGTTGTACGCTACACCAAAAGGAGCTTGCACAACACGCATCCTTGACTTACCTTGCATTAAACGCAATCGCGACCTTCCTCGATAGCGTGTGTAGTACGCAATATCGAGTTTCACTAAACAACGATATGCTCTTAAAATATTATTAAAACTAGCCGTTATGAATAGTAATAACCACCTTTTAAAATTTTAGAAATTTTATCTCTCAAAATGGACTTCATTTTTGGATTTAGAATATCGAAATTAGCTTAGGGTGAAATTTTGGTACTTTTCGGATAACTTTCATATTCTGATGAATAGTGAAAATTATTATATTTTTATTAAAAACAACTTTTTTAATCGAAATAATTAATAGTGATAAATTAATAATTTGAGTGGTTTTAAAGTATATTTAGAATATACTTTTACAATTTAATACAATGTTGGTCATTGGATGTAATTTCACATTTAAACCAGACATAAACAAGTGTCAATCTTTTGATAGTTATTATCTCTTAAAAACACGATATTTGTCTTGACGACGGGAATTAATTTTTAAATTAGTTAATGTAACTGATATGTTTTGAATTTGGTAAAATAAATATCATTTTTGAATTAATAATATCAAATATAGCTTAGGCCTAATTTTTGGTATTTTTCTGGAAACTTTCATTTTTTGATGAATAGTGAAACCACTAAGTGGTAGTTAAAAAAATTGAATTTTTCATAAAACTTAATTTTACCGCTTCTGTGAGTGGAATTTCAAAAATACGGGAGACACAGTTGATGTTAGTAAGTAAAATGTGGTTCAATGAGATGAAAATAATTTTTGGTGAATAGTAACTTTTTACTTTTTTTTACCACGGTTAAAAGTAAATAGGGTAATTAAGGGTAAAAATGTTATTATTATTACCCTAAAACATGTCCTAATTCTATTTTATAAGTGTAATTCGACCAAAAACAACCTTAGGAATAAAATATGATCATTTAGGCCCACTTGGATTAGATTAGGACATTTATTATTAATTTATTTAAAGAAGGGTTAAAATAGTTAAAATCAATGTTTAATAAGTAAATCATTTTTAATATAGGGTTATACATAAGATAAATTAGACTATAAATACTCATTAGAAATCTAAAAATATTTCCTACATAATGGTATTTTATTTGTAATTTTTAGACATTAAATAATTTAATTTATTTATGACACAAAGATGATGCAATAATTATCTTATTAATGAAATATTGACATAATTGATGTTATAAATACCCAAATAAATGTAATTTGAGACTTTTTATGAATTCCAATAATTTTATAGGTTAATATGACATGTTAGTATTGATTTAATTAACGTTTTTTGAACTAATCATTCTGTTATGATTTTCACAAAAATCAATTACTAAATAGTGTCAAAATTGACATAAAATAGTTTTTAAAACAAATATTATATTATTAATTGTTATTTTATTCCTCAAAATCTAAGGTTCGGAAAAATGACTTAGATAAGGTTATATATATTAATAATAAACAACTTGGGGTTCTTTTGTCTTGTTATAGTAAGTTTATTAACCTTATAGTGTAAGAAAACAAGAAGACACGGTAAAAGTTAAATTATCTAACTTAAAGTTAAATCTAAACGACAAGGTTAAAATTGATACCTAAACTTGTATAAATTCTATTTTATGAGAGGATTTCGACCCCTACCCACCTTATCTTCAAAATATATCAATTTGGAGCTATTAAAAACCGAATTTGACTTTATAATAAAATAATATTTTTAGTTATTCCAAAGGTTCCCCTCTCCTCCCTTATAAAAGGGCACCTCCTCCCCCTCTTCCTCACACCACTTTGAGCCTTCAAGATCGGCCAAACCCTGCCAATTTCTCCTCTCCACATCCCTATAAACATCCTAGAGGTTCTGGTCTTCTTCAAAGACCTATTTTAGTGCCCTAAAAGGAGGTCTCAATGAAGCACTTCAAAGAATAGGTAATGTCCGTTACCGATTCTTTCATCTTTATTTCTTCTTACACTTCTTCTTCTTTAGTTGTTTCATTATGAAGTAATAACATCAGTATCAATAATATAATGATATGTTATTATAAGTATGAAACAACTATATTTCACCATCTATCCATCCTACGGAAAAAGAAATCACCGCGCGTGCGTACGTACGGAATACTGTCTCCACGCCGTGGTGTAATCTATTTTCCACCACCACCTTACTTGGATGGGTATAATGGTGTAAATAATGACTATATATGACTATTATAAAGTGATATTGATTCTGAAATAGTATACATACACTCCAATACAGTCCCACGATCATGAGAACGATATCATCGCTCGTGCGTACGCACGGACTACCGTCTCCACGACGCGATGAGATTCATTATCGATGTTAACCATTCATGAATGATTATAAAGTATATATATTAAGTAATCATGAAATATATGACATAATAACGATACTGGATTTATGTGTATATATATGTATGTCATCTACTTAATTTCATTCAACTCAATAAGGAAATGAAAACAACGTTCATGCGTACGTACGGCCTACCGTCTCCATGAACAGTGTATTTCTTTCCATTTACTGATTTATTATATATATGTATATTCTGAATATATATTATATATAAATCATGTTTTATATTCTGGAATTAAGTAATCATGATCTAAGTAATCATATGAATAATTACAAGTCAAAACACGGACGACAAATGAAACAATTTTACCCAAAACGCTCTTTAACATTGAATTTACAAAAGAACGGGTAATATAAAGTCATAAGTGAACCATATATGATATCATAACAATGAGTATGATTCTGGAATAAGTCAATGAAATTATTTAAATCATTATACCGGAGGTTCGGACACTTACGAAGCAAATCAAACCTAAGGTAAGGGAAATATCACAATCTCATTTTTATCCGAGATTGTTTATACTTTGGTATTTACTGGGGTGTATTTTATCATCCACATATATGATTCCTCAATATGTAATATTATTTCCATCCACCTACAATTTTTTAAATCCAATTTTACCCTTCGGTGAGTTTTTAATAAAATATATGAAAGGAATCTTTGTTCGTTTTTCGTACGAGGTACTTTTTGACTTTTCCGACAAAAGTACGAGAAGAATGTTTTTTTTAACTTATACGAAATGAATGGATTTTTAAAACATTATTTACAAGAAGATTACATTAAAAGTTTTCAAGTTTATTTTTAATCAACTTCTTTTAGTTTAAAATTGTACGACATGTTAAGAAAGGAAAGTGTTTTTGAAGTAGAAAGGATATTTTCCTCAAGAATGGAGTTCAAGTGTTTTATCAAAATTATTTTCCATCTAAGATAATAAAGGGTTCTGTTTCTATCCCTATTATTACATTTATTTGATTATGTTGTGATGGAATTATTTTTATGAATTCCTTTATCTTATATGAATTGTTTTATGATGTCACGATGTTTAAGATTCCCATTTTTATTACATGGGTTATGCTATGATGTATGGTTTAGGATTTTGTGGCAAACATAAGAATGGTATCATTATGAGATGGGTGGGACCTATATCTCCCTCCACTTCATTGGGTAAATATTTTATATCTAATGATATAGACATGGCTGGAATGGCAGGTTAAACCGGTTCAGTGAAACAGGACTGAAACGTGGAGTGAACTCGGTTCAGAAATGGACCTTGTCCACTAAGATAGTCTTGGCAATGAGTCTTTAATAACAAGAAATGATTCTCTATGATTATGTGTGTATGCCATGTTTTAAGTTATGATTTTTGGGATTACATTTCACTACTATGATTTATCCCATGTTATGAAATTATGATTTCTTTTGCAGGTTATGATTTCCAAAAGTTATGTTCTTATGTATATGATGTGATTAATATTTCTTTTGTTTACCCTTACTGAGCATTTGAACTCACCCTTTTATGTTTTCTTTTCCCCAGGATATAAAGAAAGGTTTTAGGTAAAAAAAGGAAGATCTTTATAGGAGATGTTGAAGATCTTTCACCACGATTATAAGATTATATTCCGAGTTTCCAAAGACATTAAACTATTACGGTCCTTGTGTGTGTGTGTTTTTATTATGTACTAAGTATTCCGCAAAATTAATGTAATGTCCATGTACGTCAAGCTTCGGGTTTCTACAGTTGGTATCAGAGGAAAGGTTTAGTCAACCTTTGGAAACTAGGATGCGAGAACTTTAGTGAGATCCCTAGAGATATTTCTAAGGTATGTATAGGGATGTCCCTAAGGATAAGTATACCTATAGGATATAGTCCTAGAACTATGGTAACGATCTTAGAATTTAACCTAAGATGTTAGATATTGAAGTTACTCCCCCTTTATTATGATTTTTACCTCTAACACTATTCTTTTTGGGTTTTAGAAAATGGCTGGAAACAAGATGATTCATGATAATGGAGGATATTATGGACAATGGAATGATATTCTTCATGAGAAACCAAATGAAATGGGATTTGGAAGTCCAACCATCATTATTATGCCGAATCAGCAATCTCATAATATGACCAATAAACTCAAATTTGGTAAGTTTCCTGACTCGGATAATAAGAGAAAGATGGAGTTTCATGATGATCATAGAGGAAAGAAAGTTCAATTTCCCCTATGTAAATCACGTGGGAAGAGGCATCGAGGAGAATGTTTCAAGGGAACTGGAAGATGCTTTGGGTGTGGAAAAGAAGGGCACAAAGCCAGTAAGTGCAAATGAAAAGGTTCAGTTAACACCATGGATGAGGATAATGGTATTGCTACGACATCAACAATGGTTAAATGTTTTAAATGTGGAATGTACGGGCATTATGCAAACTAATGCCCTAAGGGAAAGTCTCATGAAGAGAATCAGTATAGCCATATGAGTAGTATTTATGTTGATGATGATGAAGAGACTACAAATGATATGTGAGTTGAAAGAATTGTTGAAGCTCGGTCAATGGTTTAAGAAGGTAGTGAAATGATTAAATGTTTATCAAGTGTAATGTTGTATAAGTAATCTCATGGTACTATGGAATAAAGAGACATCTAAGGATTGTTACACTGTTGTCTTTCCTTGAGTTTTGAAAGTGTATGATTAATGGTACCAGTATCCATTAAAGGTTATTCAGATATTTTTGAAATATAGATGATATGCGCATAATGAAGGGATAAGGAGAAAATTAAATGTTTGATAGTATTCATGAGCTCATGACTGATATAAGGAGAAGGTTATGTAATGGATTGAGTATATAGATTTTTTGGATTTTGGTATGTGGAAAGAGTTAACTTTTGACAACATTCATGTTTTCACTAAGGTTTAATGGGTATTCCTTTTTCAAGAGAATACATGATTAAGGTATTCACATGATTGGAATGTGACCAACAAGATATATGGGGGATAAATGATGGTATTCACATGCTTGGTTGATGACATTTCAAGTAATAATTTTCTTTATATTATGAGCTTGGACTGAAGTATTTTAGATAAGCCTAAATATTGGAATGGATTATGTTGGACATAAGTTAGTATTGTTTAAGGATAGAACTTTTGATATTATTTATGTGATGTTATAGTAATGTAGTTTTAGAAAAAGGACAACCTGTAGGACGGGAAACAACCCATCGCGTCGGACAAGACTGTGGGAATCGAACCCACAACCGAAGTGCGACTGGCCTTTATTGCCTACCACTGGCCTACAGGAAGTCCCTATTTAGTAGAAACTAGTTTTATTATATTAATCAGTATGATATATGAAGTATAAGTCCATTTTAGGAACCATATATCATTAATCTCACTATAGATGGACTTATGTATTTTTTGATAACTTTTCTAACCTTTTGTTTGAGACAGATGGAATGACCCATCATTATATCACATGATCTGCTAACACATCACGAATGACAAATTCAACTTCATTTCTTTAAGAGATAAAGTAGAAATTATCCAAAGAACGACCAACGGTGAGACTATACCGAAATCAAGAAAGTATTTCTTCTAATTCCAATTTCATCAACTTTAGGGAAACGATCTTGAAAACCAAAAATGTTGTCCTAGTGCTCTTATATATGATGAATCAGATGGTACCTTATATCGTCACAAATTTATGGCTTTGTGATTTCTGGATTTTCCATCGCCATGTTCTCTACCACTCTCCATCAAAACATGATGGTTAGATTTCTCTTCCATATCCATATTTTCACCTATGTGGAAACCCAGTGATTAGTTTATTTTGGGTAACCGTTACGTTTCATACTTTTGTTTTTAAAGATTGGTTTTGGTATTCCTTTTTATGATGTGGGTTTCTATCAAAGAAACTTTCGAATAGTAAACCATTTATAACCCCGACGAATTTCGAGGGCAAAATTCATTTTAAGGGGGGTAGAATGTAACACCCCGAGATTTTATGAAAAATTTTCTTTTTAATTTCATTAATGTCTTGTGTTGTACGCTACACCAAAAGGAGCTTACACAACACACATACTTGACTTGCCTTGCATTAAACTCAATCGCGACCTTCCTCGATAGCGTGTGTAGTACGCAATACCGAGTTTCACTAAACAACAATATGCTATTAAAATATTATTAAAACTAGCCGTTATGAATAGTAATAACCACCTTTTAAAATTTTAGAAATTTTATATCTCAAAATGGACTTCATTTTTGGATTCGGAATATCGAAATTAGCTTAGGGTGAAATTTTGGTACTTTTCGGATAACTTTCATATTATGATGAATAGTGAAAATTATTATATTTTTATTAAAAACAACTTTTTTAATCGAAATAATTAATTGTGATAAATTATTAATTTGAGTGGTTTTAAAGTATATTTAGAATATATTTTTACAATTTAATACAATTTTGGTCATTGGATGTAATTTCACATTTAAACCAGACATAAACAAGTGTCAATCTTTTGATAGTTATTATCTCTTAAAAACACGCTATTTGTCTTGACGACGGGAATTAATTTTTAAATTAGTTAATTTAACTGATATGTTTTGAATTTGGTAAAATAAACATAAATTTTGAATTCATAATATCAAATATATCTTAGGCCTAATTTTTGGTATTTTTCTGGAAACTTTCATTTTTTGATGAATAGTGAAACCACTTAGTGGTAGTTAAAAAAATGAATTTTTCATAAAACTTAATTTTACCACTTCTGTGAGTGGAATTTCAAAAATTCGAGAGACACGGTTGATTTTAGTAAGTAAAATTTGGTTCAATGAGATGAAAATAATTTTTGGTGAATAGTAACTTTTTACTTTTTTTTACCACGGTTAAAAGTAAATAGGGTAATTAAGGGTAAAAATGTTATTATTATTACCCTAAAACATGTCCTAATTCTATTGGATAAGTATAATTCGACCAAAAACAACCATAAGAATAAAATATGATCATTTAGGCCCACTTGGATTAGATTAGGACATTTATTATTAATTTATTTAAAGAAGGGTTAAAATAGTTAAAATCAATGTTTAATAAGTAAATCCTTTTTAATATAGGGTAATACATAAGATAAATTCGACTACAAATACTAATTATAAATATAAAAAGATTTCCTACATAATGGTAGTTTATTTTTAATTTTTAGAAATTAAATAATTTAATTTATTTATGACACAATGATGATGCAGTAATTATCTTATTAATGAAATATTGACATAATTGATGTTATAAATACCCAAATAAATGTAATTTGATACTTTTTATGAATTCCAATAATTTTATAGGTTAATATGATATGTTAATATTGATTTAAGTAACTTTTTTTGAACTAATAATTCTGTTATGAGTTTCACAAAAATCAATTACTAAATAGTTTCAAAATTGACATAAAATAGTTTTTAAAACAAATATTCTATTATTAATTGTTATTTTATTCATAAAAATATAAGGTTCGGCAAAATGACTTATATAAGGTTATATATATTAATAATAAACAACTTGGGGTTCGTTTGTTTTGTTATAGTAAGTTTATTAACCTTATAGTGTAAGAAAACAAGAAGACACGGTAAAAGTTAAATTATCTAACTTAAAGTTAAATCTAAATGATAAGGTTAAAATTGATACATAAACTTGTCTAAATTCTATTGTATGAGAGGATTTATACCCCTACCCACCTTATCTTATAAATATATCAATTTGGAGCTATTAAAAACCGAATTTGACTTTATAATAAAATAATATTTTTAGTTATTCCAAAGGTGCCCCTCTCCTCCCTTATAAAAGGGCACCTCCTCCCCCTCTTCCTCACACCACTTTGAGCCTTCACGCTCGGCCAAACCCTGCCAATTTCTCCTCTCCACATCCCTAGAAACATCCTAGAGGTTCTGGTCTTCTTCAAAGACCTATTTTAGTGCCCTAAAAGGAGGTCTCAAAGAAGCACTTCAAAGAAGAGGTAATGTCCGTTACTGATTCTTTCATCTTTATTTCTTATTCCACTTATTCTTCTTTAGTTGTTTCATTATGAAGTAATAACATCAGTATCACTAATATACTGATATGTTATTATAAGTATGAAACAACCCTATTTCACCATCTATCCATCCTACGGAAAAAGAAATCACCGCGCGTGCGTACGTACGGAATACCGTCTCCACACCGTGGTGTAATCTATTTTCCACCACCACCTTACTTGGATGGGTATAATGGTGTAAATAATGACTATATATGACTATTATAAAGTGATATTGATTCTGAAATAGTATACATACACTACAATACAGTCCCATGATCATGAGAACGATATCATCGCTTGTGCGTACGTACGGACTACCGTCTCCATGACGCGATTAGATTCATTCTCCACGTTAACCATTCATGAATGATTATAAAGTATATATATTAAGTAATCATGAAATATATGAAATAATAATGATACTGGATTTATGTGTATATTTATGTATGTCATCTACATAATTCCATTCAACTCAATAAGGAAACGAAAACAGCGTTCATGCGTACGTACGACCTACCGTCTCCATGAACAATGTATTTCTTTCCATTTACTGATTTATTATTTATATGTATATTCTGAATATATATTATATATAAATCATTCTTTATATTCTGGAATTAATTAATCATGATCTAAGTAATCATATGAATAATTACAAGTCAAAACACGGATGACAAATGAAACAATTTTACACAAAACGCTCTTTAACATTGAATTTACAAAAGAACGGGTAATATAAAGTCATAAGTGAACCATATATGATATCATAACAACGAGTATGATTCTGGAATAAGTCAATGAAATTATTTAAATCATTATACAGGAGGTTCGAACACTTATGAAGGAAATCGAACCTAAGGTAAGGGAAATATCACAATCTCATTTTTATCCGAGATTGTTTATACTTTGGTATTTACTGGGGTGTATTTTATCATCCACATCCATGATTCCTAAATATGTAATATTACTTCCATCCACCTACAATTTTTTAAATCCAATTTTACCCTTCGGTGAGTTTTTAGTAAAAGATATGAAAGAAATCTTTTGTCATTTTTCGTACGAGGTACTTTTTGACTTTTCCGACAAAAGTACGAGAAGAATGTTTTTTTTAACTTATATGAAATGAATGGATTTTTAAAACATTATTTCCAAGAAGCTTCCATTAAAAGTTTTCAAGTTTATTTTTAATCAACTTCTTTTAGTTTAAAATTGTATGACATGTTAAGAAAGGAAAGTGTTTTTGAAGTAGAAAGGATATTTTCCTCAAGAATGGAGTTCAAGTGTTTTATCAGAATTATTTTCCATCTAAGATAATAAAGGGTTCTGTTTCTATCACTATTATTACATTTATTTGATTATGTTGTGATGGAATTATTTTTATGAATTCCTTTATCTTATATGAATTGTTTTATGATGTCACGATGTTTAAGATTCCCATTTTTATTACATGGGTTATGCTATGATGTATGGTTTATGATTTTGTGGAACACATAAGAATGGTATCATTATGAGATGGGTGGGACCTATATCTCCCTCCAATGCATTGGGTAAAGATTTTATATCTCATGATATAGACATGACTGGAACGGAAGGTTAAACCGGTTCAGTGAAACAGGACTGAAACGAAGAGTGAACTCGGTTCAGAAATGGACCTTATCCACTAAGATAGTCTTGGCAATGAGTCTTGACTAACAAGAAATGATTCTTTATGATTATGTGTGTATGACATGTTTTAAGTTATGATTATTTGGATTACATTTCACTACTATGATTTATCCCATGTTATGAAATTATGATTTCTTTTTCAGGTTAAGATTTCCAAAAGTTATGTTCTTATGTATATGATGTGATTGATATTTCTTTTGTTTACCCTTAATGAGCATTTGAGCTCACCCTTTTATGTTTTCTTTTCCCCAGGATATAAAGAAAGGTTTTAGGTAAAAAAAAAGGAAGATCTTTATGGGAGATGTTGAAGAACTTTCACCACGATTAGAAGATTATATTCCGAGTTTCCAGAGACACTAAACTATTACGGTCCTTGTGTGTGTGTGTTTTTGTTATGTACTAAGTATTCCGCAAAAGTAATGTAATGTCCATGTACGTCAAGCTTCGGGTTTCTACATTCGCCTTTGGAAGACTAGTTCCCCTCATCCTGGATGCATGGAGCATCCGAGGGGTGTCACACGGCCAGTCAAACCCAACCACTCAGGGGGTCCACACGTAGTCAAAAGATCCTGTGCCTGACGAAAATGGGGCTTGCGCCTGCGGGCCGCTCCACCGATGCAGCCACTGGCTGCTCCACCGATGCGGCCACTGGCTGCATCCACCTCTATCAGCCACTGGCATAGCCATCTGCCCCTTTCAATCTGATTTGCCCCGGGTCGGCCACAAAAATCCTCCCGATACGCCGTCGTGGTGCACCGCTACCCACCCGCAGCTGCCGCCGTGGGCCGCCGGCACCGCTGCCAGCGCACCGGCAGGGTGCTCTACGGACCACTAGGTCCACTCCGGTGGTCCGTTCTTCATGCCACTTGCACCTACAACCTCCGTGGGGTTTATCCTTCCCTATGAAGGCCTCAGATTCACCTTGTTTCCCCTTTCAAATGCTCGACCACAAAGAATGCACAAGCAGATGGGATCAGGCCTTGTTCATGTCGGCCTACACCCTCTACATTAGAGTTTTAAAATAAGAGGAGGTTTTGGGAGGATGTTCTATCAAAAATAATTCAATCCCGAATAGAAAACACAAGAAGCATCACACTCCTGCAGGAACAGACGATATGCAGATCAACCTGTTTGTGGGTTGATCCACGTTTGTCATTTAGAATAAGAATGGGGAAAACATAAAACAAATAAACCCCTACCTCGATCGACACTCGTCAGTGAGGCACTCCGCCCTCGAATATTTAAGCCCCGTTGACATTCATCACTTCCCGGTCCCTTTATTTATAAAGCACCGACATTGCTAGCGATCCTGACGACATTTGTCATAGGAGATAAATTTTTCCGTAGTTTCGTCAGAGGAAATTACACCAATTGATTTCCCCAACATGTTATCTTAGTAAAAGGAAACACATCGTAGCGTTTCTGTTACGCTGTGATGTTTCATCATTACGCTGCATAAAAAAATATATTAAGGATCTTTTTTTAATGCGCCTAGTTTCCACACCTCATCACTGTCGTCCTCTGCTCAATGGTGATAAAATAAATAAAATATTTTTTTTGTTATTTTATTATTTTCTGAAAAGTACAAAAACTAACTTTTCTATCCGACCCTTGCCGGTTGAAGTTATGTCATTTCTAGGTGATTCCCAGCATTCTGAGTTCAATAGTGCTCTTGTATTTTTGATCCGATCACCGTTTCAAAAGTTAGAAAAACCTTATCACAAGTTTACTTAAATGAACTTAAAAAATGTTCAAAATTCCATTTCAGGCTCATTGGGCCTCAGAATTACATGTTGTCAAAGCATATGGTCTCAAAATAATTCCATATAATTTTAAAAAAATTATGAAAAAATTCTAGGAAATTACAATATTATATAAACTTTAAGATAAAATCTTTCCCTAAGTAAACTTTTCTTAAGTTTCTTTATCAGATCCATATTATCATATCCTAAGAAAGTTAGTTTCTTAGTTAATAACTAAAATGGGTTTGTGAATCCATCTTTTTTAACCTTGTTAAACATAGATTTTCTTAAGTATAAAAACAAAAGTTTTTAAACCTAAAATTCACCCCTCTTGTAATTGAGCATCTAGATCTACATTTTGATCTTATAGTCTCATGTGTATTGTGATGAACCCAAGACACCTCATGGGTGTTTGAACCTATTAGTCTCGAAATTTCCAAAATGGCCATGTAACAATTTTATACGACCTTTTCCAAGGTCTGTAATTAGATTTTCCATGTTAGAAAAAGTGAATGATATGTATTGATTAAAATGGTTCACATGTAATGAATGTTTTCCCATGAAATGAAATAAATGAACTTGACCTATATAGGATGGTTGAACCCATTAATTGTGCTTATGCTTTTAATAAATGTCATATTTCAATTGAATTGATATAAAGGGATTTGAGAATGGCTAATAGCATTCATGAGAGGGCGTTCCTCTTGCATTGAATTAAATATGTGACCATGTATTGATTAATGTTTAAATTGAAATGATATAAGATGGTTTTCCTTATATTACATGAAGTAAATGGATATTCCACTAATATAATTTTCAGATACATGTAAATATGAATAGGTATAATGCATTCTTATACCATGCTAGCTATATATATTTATATGTATGGGTGGGATGAATTCTTACCCTACGTCAGTTATAATCTCTATATGTGTATGGGTGAGAGGCATTCTTACCCCAGAACTCTATATACATGTATGGATGGGAGTAATTCTGACCCCATGCCAATTATAATCTATATTTACACCCCCCACATATATATATGGTGACTTGATCAGACACACTGGATTTGGGTTGAAGTAGGTAAACCCACCAGGTGTCCTTTAGGAACCTGATCGAGAGGTTGTTTATTTATTTAGCAGTTCTTTACTTTCCATACATTACATGAACACTGTTTACTTATGAGCGCCTACTCAAATTACACATAGACACCATTGGTGGCGACCTACTGAGATTTATCTCACACCCTACTCAGTCCACCTTTTTCACCCAAGAAGAATGTTTTCCTATAGGTATAAATAGGGAAAAACACCCTTCTATAGGTAGCTGATTCTTTTTTAGATGGATCTTAGGAGCAGGGGATTGAGTATGTGCTTGTGATGCTATAGAGAAACTCTAAAATTTTCTCCCCTTTTCACTTTTATTTGTCTTGACTATTGCATGTTACTTTTTTTACTTATGTAATAGCATTTTATGCACACATATATGTATTAAACACTGACTATAAGAACTTTTCTTTATTATTTAGTTCTTTGTACTTCTGCTATGTCCGTTTATGCTTCGGCTGTTTACTATATCTATTTGTGATTCTGCTACTGTTTACTATTTTTTATATCTGATGTGTTACTCTGACTTGGGGGTATAGTCTCCCCATTATACTACCTACACACCCCCACTACTAGTCGGCAACCCCTGGATTATGGGGAGATGCGCCATGGGTCATGTGGCCAACCGGTCTCGGGGCATGAGTTAAGTGGAATCTGGGTTTGGGATGTCACATAAGTCATTACTACACTAAAATTTAGTACGAGATTCTCTCCTTCTCCTCTTTATTTTAGATATTATTCATTTTATGCATTTTATTTCAAATTAGTAATATTGGGATATGTTTTTCCACATCACTCTTACTTTCCATTTTATGCACAAATGATGCAATTCCTATTTCTCTCTCATTAAATCATTTTATGAACCGCTTTTGTTATGCTACTAAAATTTAATTGCGATTTTTCCATGCCAAACCTTTTTGTTGTGAATACCATCACTATTTCCACTCAAGGTTATTCACCTAAACATAACTATACTTATTTTATTAGGGAATTACATGTATTTATTTCACACTCCTTGATCATGGAATCAAAATTAATGAAATATGTTCTTATGTTATATGATCTTTGTGGAACACTTATGCATGTACATGATATGATTATGATGGGTGTTCCTAGATAGTGCTCCAATGAATTGGGTAATGTTTTAGTCTCATGAACTTCCATGTATGGTGCATGGGAGGTTATATTAAGCACATTATGTTATGTTGTCTTGGTGGTTAACCTTGAAATATGATTATGATGTATGTTTAAAGTTTTTTCCTCATTCCCATGTTGCATTTATATTATCATGTTATATCATGCCTCATTGTTCATATTTATGATTCTCACACATTTTATGTCCCATTGAAATTCCTATTATCTAACATGTAATAAATTCTTCATATTATGGTTATTTTTATTCCCTTAATGGGATTTATAGATCATCCCTTTTTTTATGTATGTCCCTAGTTTATACCACACAGTTTTAATAATGATGGAATATTATGAGCATGTTAAAGAAGTTTTCAATAATTTTGATGTACCACCTATTTTTAAGTTGTTATGTAATGTACCTAATTACCCAAATACACTAGACTTCTCAATCTTTTGGGTTTTATTATGTGTATTCCTATGTAATAAATCACAAATTAAGGTGTAATAAAGACATGGGTTATCATAGCGAATAAACAAAGAATAACATGAATAAAGTATTAAATGCTTGACAATAGTAATTTCAATGGAACATAAAAGGGGTGAAAATCATAAAAATTAACAATTGTGCATGATATATCATAGTAATATAAAGTTAACATGGGAAATGTGGAAAAAAATTTAAACACGACATCATAAACCTAGGTTAAGGATAACCTCCAAAAAAACATCACTTGGTGGAAAAAGTCCCATAATAGATTATGTTCACTCCCTAATCCCATACATAATGTCTCATGAGACTAAAAAATTACCCAATGCATTGGAGCACTATATAATTCCAGGTGCACCTATTGCTTTCATATCATGTACATGCATAAGTGTATAACATAGATCATTCAATATAAAATCATTTTTATCATATATAATCCCATGATTAAAACTATTTGGTCACATAAATGGAAGAAAAAAAATTAATGAATTATATATAAAACTATGCGAATACCCTTGAGTGGAAATGGGTATGGGTATACACCTCACAAATGTTCGGCATGGAAAATCGTAGGGACATTTCAGCAGCATAACAGAAGTACATAAAGATTCATAAAATGGTTAAATGAGAGAGAAACGTGTATATAATTAATTAGAAGTAAAAAATTAAAGTATTATGGATATTTAATAATATAATACAACATGAAAGTTTTGGAATTAATAGTCATAATACAAGGAGGGTGCTTGAATAAAAACTTGGCATGAGAAAATCATAGGATAATTTCAGCAGTGTAACAGGGGTATATAATGAATCATGGGAGGGATAAATAAGAGTTAATGTAACAACCCAGAAATTATAAACATAGTTTTTTTATAAAAATATTTTATTAAATGAATTTATTTATAATTAAAACCAACTAATAATATTTTTGAGACAATATTCCTTGAAAAAAATAATATTTTAAATCAAGTTTTTCAGTTAATTTAATTATAATACATATAATTAGTTATAGTTATTATTTATAGTTTTTCAAATTAATATTCTAAAGAAAAATATGGGTTTTCATTATTTAAAATAATATTTTAAAATAACTATATTTATTTAATTATTTTTGTAAAATGGAATTTATTTTTATCAAAGAGTTTACTTAATGGAATATTTTAATGATAATAATATTAATTAAGGGTAAAACTTTTAGGAAATTATTATTATTACTATTTATATAATATATTTTATAAATATACGAGATATATTATGTTTTTGTGTTGTAAATTTTATAAATTACAAATATTTATAATTAGTATATTCTGAAAAAAACACACATTATAAATATGTTTTAAATAAAAATATGATTTGATTTATTTTTAAAAAATAGATTATATATATATGTATATATTTGAAAACATTAATATAATTTAGATATATATTCAAAAACTAATTTAAATAATAAAAAGAAGAAAAAATGATATGTTTTATAAATATATATATTTATTTTGTATGTATAGCAAAATACAATTTAATAAAAATATATATATATATAGTTATAACTATTGTTTTTATTATTATATACATATAATTTATTATTTTATTATAAACATAAAATTTTTTTGTTTTAAAAAGAAAAATGTATATATATAATAATGGTTAATAAAATTATCATGATACACTTCCTAAATTGGGGATGAGGGTTGAGGCGTGACACATTTATCAGTGAGAAATAATTGGTGTGCCACATGAAAAAGACAAAAATGTTAATTAAAATCTAAAAAAATAAATGGTTAAAAAAACAAAAAAACATGAGATGTGGTGAAAAAGTGAGAAAACAGGTGTTGATGGTGCAGTATCATGGTGTGATAAGATTGAGAGTTGCATGATCAAGCCCCCATTAGATTTGAGCCATATCTCTCTCTCTCACCCTTGTTTGAACTATTCCTCACACTAGGTCGTGCCTCACATCAGGTCGCACCACACTATGGGTGATTCACCGGGTCTTGTTCCACCCATCTGATCTGTCTGGGATGGATCTCAGCCCAATGATCTCCACGGTTCATCCATGCTATCTGCTTGTTTTCCACCGCTTCCCCTTCATTGAACCTATCACACTGCACCTATCTACATCGCACCATTCAGTCAAAACCTCCTTATTCTTTCACTCCTCATCTTTGACCCATGATACACCTCCTTTTTTCATCATCAAAATCATCTCCATCTGTGGACCCTCCCTTTTCCACAAATATGACAATGTTAGTTTTATTTTAATTTGAATCCAATGTATTCCCCTATAAGTTTCATTTGTATATGTATTTTGGCATCAATCAACTAGATTGATTATAATTTTTGCACTAATTATCATCTTTATCTCGTTTTGATTTAATTCAATTATGGATTTCATAAATTGTCTTTACCAATTGACGTTTGGGGTATAATATATCTATATAAACACCCCTATTTTCACACCCAAAATTACCCGACCCTCATCCTCAAAGTTCCCTATTTTGTTCTGCACGTTTCTAGTTGTCCAACTTCATATTTTGATCCAAGTAAGGGAACTATTATTTTTGATTACATTGTAAGGGTTTAATTGTTTGATTAAATCATGTTTTTATACAAAGTATTACATATATATGTGTATATGTATATGAAAATAGATTCAAATATATAAATTATTATTTTTCAGTATATATATATGTGTGTGTGTGTGTTAAGGGTTTTAATTTTATTCTATATATTCAAGTTTTAATTTGCAAAGATATATATATATATATATATATATAAATTCATTTAGATCCATCCCCTTATTTTATTTTTAGAATCTATGGGAATTGTTATTATTGTATAAAGGGCTTAAATTATCTTTTTTATCAATCTTTGTTTAATAAATTTATATATATATATATATGTATATATATATATATATCAAACATAAATTATTTTCAAAACTTATAAGGAAATATAGATTATATAATGTTAGTTTTTAGATCATAATTGTAAGGACTCTTAAATTATGAATTCATGTTTTAATTCATGATTGTGGGTTTAATTATTTTCTTATGTTTCAACATCCCACATTAAATGAATATTTTACATTTATATATTTTTTTTAAATTCATGATGAATCTGCCATAAAAAATATTATCAATTATTGAAGTTTATGTTTTGATTTGATTTCATATTAGTTCTTCCAATTGATATTCTCATTTATCAATGTTTTTCTCAAACAATAATTTATTCCGTGATGATGAGTATTATAAATTCAATGTCATATATATATATATATAAGTGTGAAATGTTTATTTTCATGTGATAAGGGTTTTGAATTAAATGGTTATTTCTAAGATGTATTGTCTGTAAAGGATAAAAAAATTTCAACCAATAAGAATTTTATACATTTATATATGTATATACACACACACACATATATATATGTATAGATTTATACAAATGTAACTGAATATAATTATTTCTATCTATTTTATTATTTTTTATAATTAAAAACTTAAGGATTTAAGTTTTATCAAATGATTTTGTTTCTACAAAGGAGTACATATAAATATGTACATATTTTACTTATATATATATATGTTGAAAATGTTGTTCTCAATTAAAAATCTAGTTTGCCCAAGTGGTTTTAATTTCTGATCTATGATGGCGAATAATAACAAAACCATGTTTTGTTATTGTGTACATTAAAATTTTAAAAGGGTTATCATTTTGATATTAAAGTTATTATTTCATTCATATACATATGTGTATATATTTTTCTTATAAAAAAATTATTAGTCTCTTATTTAAAAATCCATATGAAAATTTAGGATTTATCAATTTATGGTATATGGTTATGAGTAACCATATTTTTAAATAAAAATAGTTATCACTTTATGTGACAAGACTAAACAAGCTATCATTTTATATACACAATCTATCATTTCATGTGCGAAACTACATTTTCCCCTCATGGTATGTCATTCATAGTTAGTTGTGGTCAACGTCTGATTTAGAAATTAAATTCCATGCATTTTAAAGAACATGTATGTATTTATTTCATTATACTGCTTATTTGTGTATTACAAATAGAGACATTTATTTCAAGTGTGAGATTAATATTTTTATGATATTATATAGATTAAGAATTAAACTTTTCAAAGTGGTGTGAGACACTTTGGATTGTTTAGAGAATATGAACCTCAAGAATTTATCAATGAATTTATTTTCATCTATGATTAAGATTCAAATTTATCAAAGTGGTATGAGACACTTTTATTTAAGGAAATATTTTTATTAGACACATGAGAAATGCATGAGATTTATTATGTGATTGGTGAGGCCTACTATAGCCACTTGATGCATCAGTAGGTCTCATGAGACAAAATATGGTCTTGGCATGAGGCCTTGAAAAAATAGTTATTTATGGTCTTGTCATGAGGCCTTGACAGAATGATTATGTTGTCCAGAATTATTCATTCACACATGCATTGGAGTTATTATGTGACAGGCGAGGCACGCTATAACCTCTCAATGAATCAGTAGGTCTCGCAAGACAAACTAGTTTCTTGAAACGAGGCCTTGATAGTGTGATTATGTATGGTCTTGGAATGAGGACTTTATAGAATATTTATGATGTCCCACATTATGCATTCCATCATTATGAATCTAGTATTTAACCTTACATGTGATTATTTGACTAGTAGAATTTATATGGATAAGAATCATTATCTTATGAACATTTATATGGCTTTAGTTAATCATAATCACATGGTATAATGTTTTATATTTATGTACATGCTTATATAGTAATTTTTTTTATAAATAAGGAATAATTTTTCATCTCCAATCTATAAACAAAGGTTAGATTTCATTTAGGTGCTAAATGATAATTGATATCATTTTATGTGTAAATTCTGGACATGTATTATTTCATGAGTATTTTAAACCTGAAATGTCATACATAATTATGTTTGGTAATTTTCTAAGTTTTAAGTGGTATTTCATGCATTTTTTGTTCAAGTGCATGCATATTTTATAATGCGATTTATTTTTAACTTTTAAATAAGAATATAAATTCTTGATCATGAGTTTTCAATAAAAATTATTTTAAGTTACTCTTGAAAAATGATGATGACATGTTATGGGAGATGTTATTTTATTTTAAATAAAATGATTTAAGTATGTATATTTATTTTAAATAAAAATTTTAAAGTAATTTATTAATTGTTTTTTAAACCTTTTATTGGTAATTTTGAATGCTCACCCTACGTTTTAAATTCAGTTTTACAGGTTGAGTAGATTTATCAGTGACGTTCTTTAATTTGTGGAGGCAGATTGTTGAAGTTTATTTTGGTTCATTTTTGAGGAAATGTAATATTTGTATCTAATTCTCCAAAACCTAGACCGATAAAGATCCTCATTTATGTTACGTTTTGTGTAATTTTTTAGTTCCTTTTATAAAAAAATTTACACAACATATTTTAGAACCAGCTTCGAGAAACTAGGGGTGGGGAATTATAGTTAAAGGGGTCAATAATAATTTGTAAATCACAATTTAATTAACAGATATGTGTAGCAAAATATCTCATCAATAGTAATTGGAAGACAAAGTGCATTACATAAATATGGTGTTTGAATAAAGAGTAGAAAGTGAGGACCCCTTACTAAATTTTTCCATAGTAATAGCTTAGGTAAATGCTATAATGAGAGGGGATAAATGATCTATAATTGTTAGGACATAAATTTTATTGTATATTTATCTTTATAAATCATTAAAACATAACCAAATGAGATTCAAAAGGTTAATTACAAAGAAGGTGGTTGAATGGAAAAGAAGAGAGGGAAATCCCTTACTAAATTTTTGGAATAGTAACGGCTTAGGTAAAAGTTATAACAAGAGGGTATAAATGATATATTATTATAGGAACATAAATTAGACATTCAATATACATTTATAAATCCATGATAATATAACCAATTTATAATAAAACGACTAAATACAAATAAGGTGCTTGAATGGAAAATAAGAGAGAGAGGTCCCTAACCTTGAGAGGGTGATTCCAAAAGATTGGGAGGAGATTATTAAGAGCTCGGGGGAACCTTTGGATCAATATAGAGATGGTGGGTTAGAGTAAGTATGTTATACAAGGTTTTTTAGTGAGGATTGATGGGATATTGCGTGGGTTTATATAGGAAAAGAGAGGGGAGTTCTTCATTATTTCCCAAACTTAGGTTTTGGAATCTATACAATAAAATAATTAAAACTACAAACCTTACCATGGGTTTTTCCCATAGTTTATACCAAAAAATATTTCATTTAATTATTTTTTAAGGAAAATGTACTAACTTATTAAAATATTACCCATGGTGATGTGGAAGCGAGTCATGTTCACAAAGAAATGATTTTAAAACCTTAAAATATCATATAGGTTTTGGAGGATTCATAAAGGCTTTATAAAATTAATCAAATAACCTAAAAATAGAATTATTTTAAAGGGGAAACATATATTTGGTAATTTATATCATTTATAACATTTATTTCATCACTTTTGGGTCATTATGATGTCATAATACACACCATATATTTACACCGTATTTAATTTTTATCTGAAAATTTGATTGTCTCAGAAAATTATGAAAAATTCACTATTGAATAATTTCGATGTGTTGATTATAAAAATAATATTTATTTTATAAAAATAATTTTCTAAATATGTGAATTTTCACTTTTAAAATAATAATTGATATTTGTTGAGAAATGCTGGTTTTTTGTCAATAATAGTTTTTGAACCCTTTTAACAATTTCATTTGATTTCATAAAAATTATATTATAATTTAAATTTAATAAAAATTATTTAATAGTATTATTTTATTAAAATATCATATATTTTTAAAATTCATGAATTCATCAAAAAAGAATGTCTTAATTGAAATGTCTTATTACTTAAAAATAAAATTTGTGTTTTATTGTATCAAAATATAATTTTTATCAAAATCATTTATTAATTTTTTATAAAGAAACAAAAAAATATAATAATTATTATATTAAAATAAAAATATACATATTCATAATATTAAGTTTACTTTGTTTCTAGTCCTTGTTGAATTATTTTAACCCTTAACTAACCTATTTTCTATTTACTATGGTAATAAATATCTACTATAATTACTATTCATATTGTCCAAAAATTAAGTTGAAATTATTAGATAATATTAATTATGATTATTAAAAATATTTAATCCATTATATGAAAATAAATTCATATATTTTGAAGAATTTAATTTAAAATAAAACATATAAGCATGATGGAAAACAATTTCTTTTGAAAAATGCATTTTTCGAGGAAAAGATGATTTTAATTTAACTCTATAACTAGTAATATTCACTATATTAATTTAAATTAATAATGATATATATATATATATATATTATAAATAAATTTAATTTAAATAATTACCCATTAGGTGTTATTTTTAATTAATTAAAAAAGATAAACATTATGCATTTTAAAAAAAAGTCAGAAAAAATATGTTTTCATGCTTATAAATAAACTTATATTAAAATTTGGTATACAGATGATTTAAATGTAATTAATTGGATTAAAAATAACTAAATAATATATATTTTACTTTAAAATAGAATTAAAATAATAACTTTACTTTTAAATTACTTAATTTATCAAAAGAAATGATAGTTTTACAAAAAAATAGGTATTTTTCACTATTAACTAAAAAATAAATATGTTCATAAAAATCCAAAAATTTCAGCCTATGTTAATTTTTATATGATTATTTAAAAAATGATGTTAATTTAATCAAATACATCTTTAAAATTGTATATAAATTAATTATAATATTTTTTCCCAAAAATCAATAAAAATCATTTTTGAAGAAAACATATTTTACGAAGAATAAAATGACATTAATAAGAATTGATTGATTATTTACTAATAATTCATAAATATATTTATTTTGAGAAGTAAATTTAAATATATTTCATAATTTAGTTAATCCTACTAATATCTACAAATTTAATGGCTAGGTTAAAATGGTCATATTTAAATAATCATTGTTTGTTTGGGTTCGATGTTGCGTATCACATATGCTATCAAACATATTTTTTTTTAAAAACTCAAGGAATTAAATTTCCCCACCCTTTAATAAACTACATCATCACAATATAAACTTTATCTTGGTAAGAAATGTTTTGACACTTGAAAATATCTTTATTGAAAACCCACATTGTTAAAAGGGTTAAGAAAACATCCACTTGAAAAGAGAGAATTGGAAGTATGAAGGTAATCACATAAATAGGTTTCCAAGTAAGTGAAAATTAGTGGTAATTGAAAATATATACATTTAAGGAAAAAAAAATAATTCCCAAGAACTAATAGAGTGTGATAAAGAACATGGTTAAGAGGAAGATAATAACCACAAAACCATAAATATGTAATTGGTAAAAAGACCATCAATTCATAATATGACAACATTTTGGTTTCACGATTATTTTCCTAGAGTTATATAATTACTTTACCATATATACTAGAATAATAGGGAAATATAATTTATTTACAAGTGTAATTTCATCTATTAATCAATTTTCACTACAATATCATCTTTTCTCCAAATGATGAGTACTCAAGATGAATTTTTTTATGCCCAAAGCACTATAATAAGCTTCTAACTGATCATATAACCCATCATAGAATAAAAATATATTACTCTTGTATTTAAAAAATCCAAAATGGTTTATATAAAGTAATATAATACTGAAAATGAATAAAACTTAATATATTAATATCCAAAATTCAACAAAACATCCTAAAGGTTTAACATAGACCTTTCCTTAAATAAATGCCCCTAAATCCAAAATAACACCAATAACCTCAACATTAAATAATGTTTTAGCCTCAAAGGTTGTCTCGTGACCTTTATATTTCACCTCCAAAAACATAAAAATGATCTTCTCAAATAATCCCTTATATTAGACCTAATGGGTATATATACCTCAACCTAATAAAACATATATCAAGATATTATTAATCACCTCAAAAAAATATATTTGATCCTGTAATATATTTCCAAAAGTATCCTTAATCATGTTCAAATTATATCACACAATATCCAAAAGTGGTATCAATTATTTTAATCATAAGATTAGACTGAGACATATCATCCCAAGAATCTTTAGGTTTGTCCCAACATCAAAAACGTATTAAGGGTTATCAACCCCTTAATCACAGGTTTTCAAAAACATTAGCTTATCCCTAAATCAATTTTATAGGTTATCTATACCATTCAACATATGTTTCAAATACTTAAATAAAAATACTTTGGAACAATCCTTATATGTTTCATGATTTATATATCTATAATTTCATTGATATACTACTTCTATAACATAATTCTAAAATACCAATACATAAAAACTTTAATACTTACACTTCAATGATTTCCATATTATAGGTCCTTCCTTAGTCTAGGATTTAACCCTTATATTAGGAAATTGACTCAGATAATGACCATATTCTCCACATATAAGACATATAAAAAAAGGGTGTCGTAGAATTCAACTTATTCCCTTCCATCATACTATTCATTTTTTTGGAAACTAGCTACTTTATGCCCTATTTTTCCACACTTAAAACACATTCTAGTTCCTTTGTGGCATTTCCTTTGGTGTCTCTTTCCACATTTTTGACACACAGGGAACTGGATATTATTTTCTTTATCACCTTTATCAGATTAACTTACTTGAGACATCACCCTCCTCTTCTTTGATATCTTTAGATATTCAAATATGTGCTAGTTGTTAATTGTGATTTTTGATAATTGGATTGGAATAATCACAAGATTTCTTACTTTATCTCCCATCATGTTAGGTATCTAATTTGGCAATTCATTACTTTTCTCATAACATTGGTTGTTGACTAGATTCCTCATATTTTCATCCATTGACTAGAAAAAAAGGAAAATTAGGGGTGAGTAATTTTAAAATATTAAACACAGAAATGGAAATCCAATAAAATTAAATGGATAACTTATAAATCACATGTATTTCCTTAACTTATGAATTTATAGGCTTCAGTCTAAGTTATCCATGATATATTTCCTAACATAGACTCTTATGTGAATTTTTGTTCCCTTAATAATGGTTTATAATGAGTTTTTGAATTTAACAAATAATATACCCTAGGAGTGTCAAACTAGGTGTACAATAAGGCTTGTTGTTGGGAACTGGTTCCCGACCGAGTCTATCTCAATACAGTGTTTTCAGGGTTATCACCCCTAGGTACATCTGTGCTAAAGTCACATCTACTTGTAGTATCCAAACATGGATCTATTTTCTTGGAAATATCTTAAAATATACTTTACCAAAATTTAGGGAGGTTTTAATATACTTAGTTTTATCCCTAAGTCTTTCTCTATAGTTTTCTGATCCTAATTCAAAAAATAACCATACTTTCCTCTCATACCAACTATAATGAACCTAGTATTTATTACACATTAATTTATAATTTACTATAAAATAATGCACATAATATAACATATAATACTGATAATTCTAGTTTATTTGGGTAATTAGTTACATTAAATAACAACTTAAAATAGGTGGTACATTGGAATTATTAAAAACTTTCTTAACATGCTCATAATCTTCCATCGTTCTTAAAAATGCATAGAATAACATGGGGATATACATAAGAAAGGGGTGAGATATAAATCCCATTAAGGGAATAAACAAAGAAAAACATGAATAAAGTATTACATGTTAGAAAATAGAAATTTCAATATAACATAAAAGGGGTGAGAATCATAAGAATGAGCAATGAGACATGATATAACATAGTAACATATAGGTAACATGAGAAATGTGGAAACAACTTTAAACATGACATCATAAACGTAGGTCAAGGATAACCTCATAGACAACATAAAATGGTGAAAAAATTCAAATAATGGACTAGTTTCACTCTTTAATCCCATATGTGATGTCTCATGAGACTAAAACATTACCTAATGCATGGGACCGCTATATAATTCTAGGATCACCCATCGTTTTCATATCATGTACAGACATAAGTGTGCCACATAGATCATTCAATATAGAATAATTTTTCATCACATATAATCCCACTATTAGGGAATTTAGATTATATATATAAGTAAAAAATAAATTAATTATATATACCACTAGGTTAATACCCTTTAGTGGAACACTTCATAAATGTTTGGCATGGAAAATCGCAGTGACATTTTAGCAGCATAACGACCGTACATAAATATTCATAAAATGATTAAATGAGAGAAAAAGGGGTCTATCATTTATTTTTATTAAAAATTAAAGTACGAGGGATATTTAATAACACAATGAAACATGAATATTTGTGAATTAATAGGCATAAGACAAGAAGGGTTCTTGAATAAAAATTTAGCATGGAAACTTTGCAGGATAAATTCGACAGCATAACGTGGGTACATAATGAATCATGGTAGCTATTAATGAGAGTTAAAGGGGAAAATAATAACTTTTAAATTATAAGGTAAGTAATAGGGATGTGTAATATCATATCCCATCAATTGGAATTAGAAGACAAAGTGTATTAAATAAATAAGGTGCTTGAATAAAGAGGAGAAAGAAAGGACCCCTTTTTAAATTTCATTATAGTAATGTCTTAGGTAAATGATATATTGAGAGGAAATAAATGATATATAATTATTAGGACATAAATTTGATAGTATATGGATCTTTATAAAGTCATTAAAACATAACCAATTGAGTTTCAAAAGGCTAATTATACGGAAGGTTCTTGAATGGAGACAAAAAGAGGGAAATATCTTACTAAATTTCGACATAGTAACAACTCAGGTAAAAGTTATAATGATAGGGTATAAATGATATATAATTATAAAAACACAAATTTTAAAGTAAATTTACATTTCTAAAGTCATGAAAACATAACCAATTTATAATCAAAATTCTAAATACAAATAAGGTGCTTGAATGGAAAATGAAAGAGAAAGGTCCCTTACCTTGAGAGGGTGATTCCAAAAGCTTGAGAGGATCTTCTTGATAGATTTTTGGAACCTTTTAAGGAATATATATAGGTTATGGAAGGTTAAAAAAATGATCAAATGTTTTTTACGTAAGAGGAATGAGAGATTGGGTGGGTTTATATAGGAAAAAGAGGGGATTTCTTTATTATTTTCCAAACTTAGGTTTTGAACTCTATAAAATAAAATAATAAAAACCACAAAGAGGAGTTATTTTAATTATTTTATAAGTCCAAGTTAATAACTAATTAAAATATTTCCCATGGTGATGCGGATGTGAGTCATGTTCATAAAGAAATGATTTTAAAACCTTAAAATATAATATAGGTTTTGGAGGATTCATAAAGGATATAAAAATTAATCAAATAACCTAAAAATACCATTATTTTAAAATTTAAACATATATTTAGTCTTGGATACCATTTATAGTATTTATTACATCTATTTTGGGTCATTATGATGTCATAATACACACTGTATATTTATACCGTATTTAGTTTTTACCTAAAAATTCGACCATCTCAGAAAATTATGAAAAATTAATTGTTGGATAATTTCAATGTTTTTATTCCAATAATAATATTTATTTTATCAAAATAATTTTCTAAATATTTTAATTCTCACTTTTAAAATAAAAATTTACATTTATTGATAAATGCTGATTTTTTATTAATAATAGTTTTCAAACCCTTATAACAATTACATTTGACTTCATAAAAATTATATTATCATTTAAATTTAATAAAAATTATATAATAGTATTATTTTATTAAAATATAATATATTTTTAAAATTCATGAATTAATCAAAAAGGAATTTCCTAATTGAAATTTCTTATTGCACAAAAATACAATTTGTGTTTTATCATGTCAAAATCTAATTTTTATTAAAATCATTTCTTAATTATTTATAAAGAAACAAAAAATTATATTCATTCTTATTTTTAAATTATTATATACATTTTAATAATATTATGGAACCTTGTTTTTAGTCCTTTTTAAATTATTTTAACCCTTAATTAACCTATTTTTCTTTTACGGTGGTAAAAAATATTTACTATAGTTACTATTCATATTGTCCAAAAATTAGTTTAAACTTATTACCTAATATTAATTATGATTATTATAAATATGGAATATATTTTATCAAAATCAATTCACATAGGTGGAATAATTTATTTTAAAATAAAACCCACAAGTACGATGGAGAGAGGTTTTTTCAGAAAAATGCATTTTTCAAAGAAAAAATGATTTTACTCTAACTCTATAACTAGTAATATTCACCATATAAATTTTAATTAATAATTATAGATATATGATCCATAAATTTAATTTAAAACATTACCAATTATGGGTTATTTTTAATTAATTTAAAAGGAGAAATATTATGCATTTTAAAATAATTTTCATAAAAATGTATTTACAAGCCTAAAAATAAAATTATACTAAAATCTGGTAAAAAGATGATTTAAATGTAATAAAATGAATCAAATATAACTAAATAATACTTATGTTAATTTAAAATAAAATTAAAATAATAATGTTACTTTTAAATTACTTAATTTATCAAATGAAATGACATTTTTCTAAAGAAAATCGGTATTTTTTCACTATTTACTGAAAAATAAATATTTTTTTTGAAAAATAAAAAAAATATCACCTTAAGTTAATTTTGATATGATGATTTTATAAATTATATTAATTTTATAAAATACATTTTCTAAATGTTCTTTAAATTAATTATAATATTTTTTCATAAAAAGAAATAAAAATCATTTTTGAAGAAAACGTATTTTTGAAGAATAAAATGACATTACTAAAAATTGAGTGATTATTTACTAATATTTAATAAATATATTTATGTTTAGTAAGAAATTAATATATATATTTCATAATGTATTTAATCCTATTCATATCCTCAAATTTAATGGCTAGGTTAAAATTGTCATATTTAAATAGTCATTGCTTGTTTGGGTTTGGTGTTGTGTATCGCTTACACTATCAAACATAATTTTCTATTTTAAAAACTGAGGTTGTTATATGTATGTTGGCTATAATTCCTTCAAAAATTCATAATTACCTTAGACCCATAGTTCATATCCTCATATTGTATATATTATTTTTGGTTGATATGTATTACTCTTTATTGCATACCTCTCTATTTGGACATTTTGATATATTATATACCATATTTCTCCTAGTTATACTTTATATTTGTTTTAGCCATTTCATATTCCTTCATTAGAGAGCTTTTATTTTTGTTTATATTCTGTATTTTTCTTATTATGTTTGGGGTGAAGTTTTTGTTACCTATACCATTTTCATATAGTGATTTTCACCTCCTTATGTATATTTTGGTGTGGGTTAATTTATGATTATTATGTTGTATACATCACTTCTCAATAATTGAATTTTTTAATAAAAGTTTTTTTTATCTTTCTGATATTTTATTTAGGTAATTTTAAAAAGGGTATTTAAAGAGGGATGTTTTTCCTTTACATCTAAAAAGATGGTTTTACAAATCATGGATTTAAAAATGATTCTTTTATTGTAAATTATAACACTTAATAAAAAGGTTTTAAGATTGATCTTATTTAAATGGGTGAGTTTTTTACCTTGGGTAAAAATTAATTTGAGTAATGATCTTATATGACTTATTTTTAAGTAAAATGAATGGTTTACTTTTATAGCTATAATTTCAAACTAACATGAAAATGATTTTATTTTTAAGGTTATTCATGGGGTGTGGGGTGGTTAAATAATAGGATTTTTGCTCACACCAATCATTTATAAGTTTAGAATTGGTTCTTCCTAGATGTGATTTATGATTTTTGGCCATTGTTCTAAGTGATTTTGTGGTAAAAAATGAAGATTATTCACTTAAAATATAGACATGGGTAGTGGTGGTTACCTATTTATTTTTTTAGTTTATCAGATACATCGTGCCATATCAATACTTATATCTAGCTTATTTTCATTATGTTTTATTGGTATCAGGATTAATGTTTGTATTTTTGATGTTGGTATGTGTTACATGTGGTTTTTTGGATACATTTATCATTTATGATCTATGTTTATATGTTTACGCCATGTTTAGTTTGATTTTGTTAAAAAAATTCTTTTTATTATTTTCATGGTCATCCGACTTACAAAATAGTCATACCGAGCTTCTGGGTGGAATTCCCTTCCTTATCATACTGTCTTATCTAGAGAAATCATTCCCAATGAAGTATGTTTGATGCTTATTCACTATTTTCTAGCCCATGGGTAATGAGAATTCATTTCAAGCATAGTGGCAGATCATATCGGGTACCATTTCAAAGGTGTCCTAGACTAGTTTGTTACAGTTAGCATGCTATATGATATCCCTTCCCATCATGTATCATGATTATAGGCACATTCTTATTGCTTTGAAGAATGATATTTTTTATAAAAAAATAAAATAAAGTCAAAATAAATATTTATATTTTATTTTATTTGATATTCCTATTAAATAAATATTTATTTTTTTTATATGTAATATGTATATGATTTTTCATTTTGAGGTTCATTATGTGGTTGTCTATCAATAGACATTAAATTTTTTGGGGAAAAGTGGAATGAATTTAATTATAGGTTGTGGTGTGGGTTCAATGACACCTCCTTGAGTCTCTATCATATATATGTAAAGATACTTGAAGGGATGCCACCAAATCAGTGGAATCCCTATGCAGATATGTATCATTCTAATTAACATGAGGTGTTTGATACTATCTTAGTACATTGATATTAATTTATTTAAAATAATTTAATTTTCATTTTTTTAACCTTCCTATTTTTAAGGAATATTCTAAAAAAACCCATCAAGAAGAAATAAACAATCTATCCAACACACTACTGGTTCCAAAAGTTTTTCTAGGAGAAGATAGAAAAAGGTAATATACTATCTATGATTTAATATACTTTTTTTAATCTAAAGTACTTAAATTTTTATAGTTATTTATTTTTTCCTTTGATGATATAGGGAAAATAAGTTGGTCATGAGGTCAGTTGAACCAATTTATGGTTCGATGCACACAATAAAGTTTATGAGAATTACAAAAATGTACCCACTACAAACATTGGGTTAAAAAATATAAATTACAATTCACTTTTGATTAAGTGTTAGGTTATTAATTAAAGAAATCATTTTAAATTATTGGTTTTATAAATACATTTGATAATATTATTTATCTTGTAGTTGTTTTTAATATGTAGATTTGATTTAGAAAATTATTATTTCTATCATATTAAATATTTTATGTTTTATATATTAAATGATACTTTGAGTATATAAAATAAGTGACTAAAATAATTAATTATATTACCATTGATGATTAATTTTTGTGGCATTGTTAATGGTGCATTTAACAATAGTTGCGTTGTTAGTTTAACAACTGATTATTTGTATTTTAATGATAATTTTCATTGTTTTATAATTTTTTTACTCTATTTATGAATGTGTTGAATTACTATATTTTATGTTATAATTTTATATTATCTTGTAATAATTATTATGTAATTTCACACCAAATAGAATATCTTAATAAATAGGAAATAAAATTAAAATAATGGGATAACCTATATTTCTTGAGTGACCTTGATATTGATATTGCATGAATGTTTCACTTGGTTGGTACCTTTTATTGATGTTGAATTTTTTTTTTCAATATATTGGACCTAGAGAGTAAATAAAAAATATGAGTAATAATAAAACATAAAATTCATGTTTATTTTAATGATTCACATTTTTGAGTTATTTTAATAGCTATATTAACTATATTATTGTGATAATGATTGTTTATAATATGGGTTACATGAAATTGATTAGATTTGCAATGTGTTATTATTGGTTGTATATGTAGTTAAATTTTGTTTTATTTTTTGTAAAAAATTAAAGAGGCATTGGATGAAAATCCCTTGTAGACATCATTTGTCTCCCACAATGATGTTATTACCTAACTTTTGGGTAAGGAAAATGCTGGTCTTATGCGAGGGTTGGTATGATCCCCCTCACAAGTTATTGGGACAAGATCATCTTCATTTACTAAGACACCTCCTTCTGTAGGTACAGATAAGGTTATTGGTCTCAAGAAATTAGAATAAAAAATCAAAATTATGATTATTAATAACAGAATATAGGAGTAGGATTCATGATGGATAACTTGGGATGAGTAGTTTGCAGTGATGTGAAGTGTAGTGGAAACACTATTTTATGGCATGACTGAGAGCATTCCTCTAGACATTTCATCCTCTATATAAACAACATAGAATTTATTAAATTTATTTTAATATGTTTATATTATTATGATAATTGTTCTAAATATATTTTTTATGAATAATATGTAATTAAAACTAATTTATATTGAAAATTCTATTTAACATAGACATCAGTTGCACCCAAGGCTGTTAGTTGATAGGAACATCTAGTGTGTGGATCATATTCAACTTAACTTAGTGGGGTATAGTTGATGTCAGATCCCAATATTCATGTGTTGTATTTTTTAGCAGAACTTATATATGCTGTCTTGATAAAAGTTTACTAAAACTATTATCTATTTAAACTATTTCATGATATGATATTTATAGTTATTGTAACTTTTTTTCTTTTACTATATGTTAATATTACTAAGTGATGTTTGTTTTTGATAAATATATATTTTAAATTGAAGGTATTTTTGTATTTAGAGGCCACTTATTTTCAGTCAAATTTTTTGGCATCTAGAAATGATTTAAATAGCTGTGATTTTTAAAAACCGCCATTAATTATTTCATAGAAATTTTAACCTTCACTAATTATTTTTCAGTGGTTTTAACCACCACTAGATATTTATAAACTGAAACTAAGCACTATATTGTAATGCTAAATCACCACTAATTAATTGATTGTGGTTTTAAGAATTTCTAATTTATTAAAGAAATATATATTTGAACTAAATGATATGAAAATATTATATTAATACCATATTTTAAACCACCACATTCATTATCACGATAGTTTCAAAACTACCACCAATTACAGATTCGTAGTAGTTTCACAAGACCGTCACCAATAAAAAAACCACCACTAATTAATAGATGACTCAGTAAACTGCAACAGTTTTTAAAATTGATGTGAATCAATTTTTGGTTATTTAAATCACAATTTAATGTAAAAAAGATAGCTTTTAGGAGACATATTTCTTATAAAAGGTGTTAAGAATTTGTTATAATGGATATTTATTATATTTAGTGGTGATTATCACTGCTAAAAATATATTTATATCATTTTTAATGGTACATTTTAAAATCACTTCTAAATTAGGTATTTAATGGTGGGTTTTATTAGAACCACTGTGAAATAATATTTAGAAAATTTTGTTATGAAAATCACCATTAAATGTTTTTAAAACTCCTACCATCACTCCCCCCTCAGCCTTGATACCTAAATCATCCTCGAACCCCATCCTTGACACACTACTACAAAATAGACCTTGAACAATGCTATAAATGAACTTTATCAGCACTAAAAAGAAAACTAATAAAAATAATTTTATCAGTGCTTATAGAAGTGCTAATAAATGGGTCCTTTATAATTGTTTTTAAAAGTGCTGATAAAGGGACATATTGTAGTGCGCTGTAACAACACATTGTAGAACCAATGAAATGTATTGTAACAACACACCGCAACACCAGAAACACACCAGATATAACCAAAAACAAGTATCAATACAAAATTAAAATGAAATTAAATTTACAATATAAATACAAGAAAAAACACTATATTATAGACATTTAAAACACTGGTTTATACAATTACATAAATAAAAATTATTACATACATTAAAAAACATCAATGTTCCTTTGTCTTTTAATCTTGACCCCGACTCATGATATTTCCAAAAAAAACACCCCTACTTAAGAAAAAGAATGCACCTATATAAAAACAATTCTTATGTTTGTAATAATATAAAGAAATTAATTAACATAAAGTGTTAATTTATTAAAATTGATGTGAATTTTAAATAAAAAGATGCACTTTGAGACATATCGGTCACAACGTACATTGGATTGAGGTGTAACTGATTCTAACATGTCTGAAATGACTTTTGGATTTTTTTCCTAAAGTATCAAAACAATCGGAATGTGTTTACTTGGTTTTGAGTACGTAAGTTGTCCTTTTTACTAAAATGTTATTTTAAACATTAAACATTAAATTTAACTCATTTAAATCACATTATGTATTAGTTTCATGTGAAACTAATTACAAAACATCAAAAATTAATTATGAATTATTTTCCAAAATTATAAAGAAAATCCAAGCGCATTTAATCTGTTTTCAACAAGGGACACATTTTGAAATAAAATGTCGATTTTAAACTGATAATGGACACTTTGAGTCATATTAGGAACATAATGTATCAATTTTAGGTGTGGATAATTCATACACATAAAAAATGGATTATGGATTATTTTCATAAAGTATCAAAATAATATAGATGTTGTTTATCTGTTTTGAGTAGGTTAGTTTTCCATTTTACTAAAATTGATGTCAACTTTAAATAAAAATATGCACTTTGAGACATACCAGTCGCACCATGGGTTGGATTTAGGCGAGTCTAAAACCTACATGTCTCAAATGACTTATGGATCATTTTCCTAAAGTATCAAAACAATCCAAATGTTGTTACTTGGTTTTGAGTATGTCACTTGTCTTTTTTAATAAAACGTCATTTTAAACTAGAAACACACACTTTGAATAATTTTGATCACATCATGTATTGGTTTGATATGAGACCAATTCCTACACATAAAAAATGACTTATGAATCATTTTTCTAAATTATCAAAAAGACTCAAGCATGTTTTATTGGTTTTTAGAGAGTGACACCTTTTGAACTAAAATAACGATTTTAATTGATAATGAAGAATTTGAGTAATATCGGGCAGATCATGTATCATATTGAGGTAAGTCTAATCCTTATCTGAAAAAAGACTTATGGATCATTTCTATAAAGTATCAAAACAATAAAGATGCGTTTTCTTAGTTTTGAGTAGGCCAATTGTCCATTTTACTAAAATTAATATCAATTTTAAATAAAAAGACACACTTGGAGTCATACCGGTCACACCATGTGTCAGATTGAGGTGAGGATGATTCATACACATCAAAAATAACTTATGAATCATTTTCATAAATTAGCAAAACAATATAAATTTGTTTTCTAGGTTTTGAGTATGCACTTGTCTTTTTTACTAAAATTTCATTTGAAAATTGAAACATGCACTTTGAATCATACCGATCACATCGTATTGGTTTAAAATGAGACTGATTCTTACATGTTAAAAATTAATTATGAATTTATGTCATACATTATCAATAAAATCCAATCACCTTTTATCAATTTTCTAAGAGTAAATTTTTTTGAAATAAAATGTTGATTTGAAACTAATAAAGTACACATTGAGTCATACTAGGCACATTGTATATCAGATTAAGGTGGGGATGATTCATACACATAAAAAATGACTTATGGATCATTTTAATAAATTATTTAAACAATATTAATTAATTTTATTAGTTTTGAGTAGGTTAGTTGTCATTTTTACTAAAATTGATGTCAATTTTAATTAAAAAGATGCACTTGGCATCATACTGCTCACATTGTGAATTAGATTGAGGTGTTTCTAATCCCTACATGTCTCAAATGACTTATGTATCATTTTCTTAATGTATCAAAATAATATGAATGTGTTTTTTTTGATTTTGAGTTTGTTACTTTTTTTTACTAAAATTGGATGTCAATTTTAAATAAATATGCACTTAGAGTCATAACGGTCACACCATGCATTGGATTGAGGTTCAGTTGATTCCTAAATGTCCTAAATGACTTATTGATTGTTTTCCTAAAGTATCAAAATAAGATGAATTTTTTTCTTAGTTTTGTGTATGTCACTTTTCTTTTTTACTAAAATGTCATTTTAAACTTGAAACACACACTTTGACTCATACAGATCACATCATGTTTTGGTTTTATGTGAGACCAATTCCTATTATTAATAAATTATTTATGAATTGATTATATAAATTATCAATAAAATATTAGTGTTTTTTCTCATTTTTCAATGAGTGACACATTTTAAATTAAAATATCGATTTTAAACTCATAACAGACACATTGAGTCATACCGGGCACATTATGTATCAGATTAAGGTGAGAATTATTACTACATGTCAAAAATGACTTATGGATCATTTCTTAAAGTATAAAAATAATATAAATATGTTTTCTCAGTTTTGAGTATGTTATTTTTCTTTTTACTAAAATTAATGTCAATTTTAAATAGAAAGAAGTACTTGGAGTCATACTAGTCACACCGTGTGTTATATTGAGGTCCAGATGATTCCTACACATCCCAAAGTCTCAAAAAAAAAAATCTAACTATCAATTTTACCATGATTTTCATTGAATTTGTTTTTTAAAACAACTAACAACACATGAGAAGCTCCAAATAAACCACCACAAATCGATAAAAAATAATCCACCTATATAAGAAAACAATTATTATATTAGTAATACTATAAATAAATAAATTAAACATGAATATAAAATAATAAATTAATTTTATGTACAATAATTTTACTATGAAAACATCAAAATTAAATCTATTATTGAGCTGTGGATGGAACTTGAAGGAAAGTGATAAATGTCAACAATATAAGGGTGAAAGGTTTTGAGGTAGAATAAGTCTGTGGAAGTTTTGGTGCATAAAGTCCTGAAATATGGTCAGACCACCCCAAATAGAACAAAATAATCCACCTGTACAATTATTATGTAATTAATACTAAATATAAATAAATTAAACATAAATATGAAAAATACATTAATTCTATAGATAATGATTTTAGTGTGCAAACATCAAGATTACCTCTATGATTGAGCATAAATAACATCATTTATCTTCCTGCAAAGGCATGAAAGATGAACAAAAATCTTCTAAAATAAACAAACTCTACAAGAAATAATGAAAATTAAATCAATGTTCCATTATATATTTTTTTCAGTAAAATAGAGAAAGTATATCGTAACATTACCTTTACATATTTCCAAAGGGTTTCCTTCATTATATTTTTTCTCTTATGAGGGATTAATAACATCATCATGTGAAGATGAAATTGTCTACATGAGTAGTCAAACATTTAATTTATATTATGTTAATTAAGTAGAGAACATATAATATTATGAGGAAAAATTTAGTATATTAAAAAATAATTTAACCTTATCATTGAACTCTATTTTTTTGAAGGTCTCAGGGATTTGATTCCTCTATTGAGAATCCAAATCCCCTCTTTGTGATCCCATATAATGTACAAGATATTTTCTACATTGGGACTAACATGAATTGATTGTGATCTCCCAATGAAAGGGTCATCCTCAATTGAATTTTCATCTGATTCTACATTTGTTTTAGTCTCCAGTAAGACAATCGACCGATTCTTATTTGTTGGATCAAAGACATAAAATACTTGCACTTATTTTGATGCCATTATGAAAGGATCGTATTTTTCCCCTTCAACACTAAAATTCACCTTTAGGAATCCCATTTCATAAACTTTCACTGTACTGATATTTTCAACGCATTTTCAATAGAAAATCGACACTTGAAATTTTGTATAATAAAACTCTTATATCTGTTCGATAATGATAAAATATGACATATTTATTGGAGTTGGTTCCCTAGAACCAAATTATTTGTACTTTATGAAAAACATATATTAATTGGATTGATATCAATAAACTACTTATCACATCATGATTGTTCCTCTGTGTAACATTTCATGTGATAATCTCCAAAGAGTAGCTATCGCACTAAAAGGTCATAATAGTTCCCTGCTATGATAAGAACCCAAAAGTGGCATGAAACTATTCCTAGATATATGTTCTATAACTAGATGATATCATTTGAGGGACACAAATGATATAGGAAATCAAAGTTGGAGACTCATAGGACTTTGAGACACCTTCTCATGGTGTACACCCTTGGAAACATCGAGTATGATATTATGAGAACGAGACCCTACAGTAGGAAATCCATATTTATAAGTGCCATTGGATGTTCCTATCTATGGATGTGTGTATTTGTCCTTAGACTTTAAGATTATTATTAATGGGTATTATGACTCGGGCACTTAGATTTATTGGAAAAAACCATGACGACATATGTTCATAGTGAGGTAGGATATGTTGGGCGCGTCACGAGTAATATTTCATTAATGAATAATGCGAGAAAGGATTTGTACCTTATATTCCATAACAGAAGTTGATATCTAAGGACCTTTGATGGAAATTATATAGCCTAAATAAATCCATGTACATGGTGTTCTATAAGCAAGTTCAATTCCAGGTAGCCAAATAATGAGAAATCGAGCACATGAGTTGATAACAGTTGCATACAACCCTCTTGATTGGAGATATCGAGACAAAGGGATTATATTACACAATAAGAATTCATATGAGGTGACATGTCATTGTGGAATTAACTTCTTTATCTATGGGTGTCTTGGCGTGTTGCTGGATGCTAACCTTGGACTTTAGGCAGGTTTGCATAATGCCACTGAGAAAGAGGCATAAAGGGTCATACACTAAGTGTATCTGGTATATCAGTTAAATAATATATTATTTATTATTTAACAAGTTGAATAAAGATTATTCCTAGTTGTGGTTTAATAATTATTCATGGATGTTTGATGTCACGACCCATCCCCTAGGGCCCATGCCATGACCACCCCAAGCCTGCCTTCTATAGTTCAGGGGCTGGAGACTAGCACCGAGTAGGAATATCCCACAAATGGGAGGCATTTTCTTAAGAACCTGTACACACGAACCCAAATCCAATCCATAGTGGCTAGAGATCCAAGACACTAAGTAAAGAAAATGCATGCATACTACTATAACCCAACAACATAGTATGACAGAAATTAAAGTAGTAATGTACAACCGGGAAAGAATACAATCCCACCAAAAGAAAGACAATCGCAAAGTATGACCTATAAACATGGGCACTGAAGATGCTGTAGGAAGCTACCGAAAATACCTCGCTCTTCTGATCTCATAAGGCACCATCCGATCCTAGTACTGGTCTTACTATTCATAGGACTCCACTAAAGCGTCTGTCATCTGCACAAGACATGACATGTACAGGCAAAGCCCGTGCATGAGTGAGTAAAACAATACTCATCAGAAGACCCCAAAACACAAAGTAAAAGACCACAAAGGAAACACCACTAAGAAGATAAAATCATATCAACATAGGTATATGATAGCAACACATATAACAAGAACTTATAGGTATACTCTTAAAGGATTCCAAGACGCAACATCTCATCCACTACCAGCTTTATGGTTCCGCTCATAGCACACTGGATTCTGGTAGATCCCACTCCTTGAGCTATCTGAAAGAAAGAACATAGAACAAGTCTACCAAAAGTATCTAAGAGAACATTTGGTCTTAATACGTCATGAAGTTTCCCTAAGATGTTAGGTCTCACCAAGACAAGGAGTCTCGATATCACAGCTAAATCCTTGGTCACAAGATTCTTCTCAAGGCATACTAATTCTGGGAGAACTTGCTCCTTGCGCTATGAAGTCATCAGAGACCCTCGCAAAGAGGTCCTAATTCTTTGGGCCCCACCCAAAGAAGAAACACTGATAACTAACCGAAGTAAACTGATCAGGAAAATTCATGAAGGAAGGAAAGATCTCGATACACATATAGGGGGTCCCACACCCAGGGCTCATTGGGGGGACATCCTAGCCCTACTAGAATTGTCATCCTAGATAGGGGATGGGTGCCTGTGTAAATGTTGGTCCCACCCATGCTACAAACCCTATATAAGGTACCATGAAGATAAGTGAGGACCGTCCAGACCTCTCGGTGCGGTACATTCTTCACATAGACCTGCTGGGGCACTGAGACCCGCAGAGTCATTTCGACCTGCTGGGTCACCTAGATCCACTCGTCACTTAGGCCTGCTAGGTCACCAATATATACTCTGATCCAACTCACATCAAAACACGGGTCATTCTCTATGATAGAAATGGGATCCTATATCATACCTTCATAGAGAAGCCCAAGGGTATCATCTCAATCTCTATTATCACCCTCTATGACGGGATCAAGACCGTGCATCGATCTCTCATAGGAAAGACTAAGAGAACTCCACCATACCCTGATAGTCTAACTAAAACCCCACCAAGCCATCTCAAAAGTATTGCCTCATCAAAAGGGTCCCAACGCTGCAGATGTCTCATCAATCGAACTTATAATTTGAAAGATACATGGATTTAATTGAAAAAGGGGACAGTGGGGTCTGTGTCCGGTCTGACCTGGTTGGACCAACCCAACCCGATCGGGCCCGAGTTCCACTAAATAGGAAAATATCGGATGTGATAGGCCTGACTTGCTGGCCCGGACCACCCTGTCTAGGCCTGGCCTGCTGGGGCTGCCCGACCGATTCGGTCCGACCCATCGTGTGCGGGCTGATTCAGCATCATAGATGCGGGCAGTGGAGGGGCCATCTCTACGTGGTCGGTCTGCTGTCCTGATCACCCCACAACTAAGATACATGGGTCCAGTGCACCATTCCACAACCATTCTTAATGTGGGTAGCCGTATAGACATGACTGCCACCACTGCGGCGTGCCGCCTCTGCCACACCGGCACGCGGCCGCCATGGGCCACCGACGTCAGCATGCTAGTAGGCCCTTCTATGGGCCACCAAACATGCTTCGATGGTCTATTATTCATTCCATAAGACATTTTGGAGTCCAGGGATCATGTTCTTCATTACCAGGGGTTTGAATTCATTCCATGATCCCTACTGATGGAATTTCATTAGAGTGACGATATCTCTCGCACCACCTCGATTCGTTCGCCACTGTTGTCATCGCACCTCCGTCGTGCCATGTCCATTCCAGATCCAAGATGTTAGATCATTGTGCCAAGAAACAGTTGTGCAATGATTGATTGTTTGTCAACCCAAAAAGAACATGAATAATGTGAAAGATAAAAGAATAATAAGCAACCTGAGGATCAAACCTCATCCGTTTGTTCATTCCGGCCTCAATCTGATCCATTAGAAGGATCAAGAAAATGAAAAACAAACAAGAAATCAATAAAATGATCATCAATACCCAATAAACCCCACAAGGTGAAACCCATCCTACAAAAATATGCATGATCTGTGAATCAATCCATTCGTTGATCGATTCACGCTCATCATAGGAATTCAAATACGGGGAAAGGATATAATTTAAAGAAAAACCCCTACCTGGAAAACATGATCGATCTTGTAAGGATCCAAAGTTTCATTAATGGAAAATACCTCTTGATCTAGTTAAATGTATCTTTATGTAAAATGTTTATATAAAATGTCAACTTCTTTGGTTTTATGTTAATAACTGTGACCATTGATTTTATAGCCGTTGAACAGTGATCACATGATTAGTATAAATATATGGCTTTAACAAACCCAATTTACTCAGACAAAGGAAGCGATGACCTCATCCATTAGAATTGCTCCATATGAAGCCCATTTATTGGAGCTCGGAAAAGAGGTGGAATATTTGGGATTCGCTCTTGACCAAGCCCAAGATGAGCTTCATCATGTCAAGCTCGAACGGGACCATCTATGGGAAAAGTGGAAGTTGATAGAGATTACCACACGAGTGATATTATCCGAGCCCCCCAAGAGTCTGTCACCATCGCACACCTTACCCTTAGGTCTTATGCGACTGTTTTAAGGGGTTATGTAACAAATCGCTAGTACTATGTTCATGTACATTATTTTTATATATAATAATGAATATAATTTCTTGTCATTATTGATACATTGTAAATAGTTTTTAAAGTACAAATAGTGTTTTAGTTATTATTTAATTAAGACTTATTTTTTATTAAATTAAGGTATTTTTTGAATTAAATAATATTTTAATAAAATATTATTATTATTAAATTAATTTTTATTAAATATAAATGATATTATAATTTTATGAATGCAATTGTAATTTTTACTAAGGTTTGAAAGCCATTTTTGTCAAAACCTGTGAATTTTTGATAAATATCGGTTTTTATTTTAAAAGTGAAAATTAACATATTTAGAAAATTATTTAGATAAAATAAATGTTATTTCTATAATCAGGATGTCGAAATTATCCAACGGTGAATTTTTCATAATTTTCTGAGACAGTCAAATTTTTGGGTAAAAATTAAATACCGTTTAAATATGTAATGTGTTTTATGACATCATAATGACCCAATAATGATGTAATAAAATACTATAAGCTTTATGTTCGGCCAATATATGTTTTTCAATTAAAATAATGTTATTTTGGGTTTGTTTGACTTATTTTACAAAGCATTAATGGACCCCTCAAGACTTATTAAACATCTTGTCTTTTTAAATTATTTTCCATGGGAGTGTGACTCACCTCCACATAAGCAACCCCATTATTTTTAGAAGTTTGGACTTTGGACTAATAAAATATTTTTTTCCTCTTCCATTTTCCAAAAACCATGGGCAAAAACCATGAGCTGATTTGTGGTTTGGATTAGTTTAATGCAAGGGGTCCCAAACCTAAATAATAAAGAATTCACTCACCTTTCCTATATAAACCCACCCAAGCTCCCAATTACTCCTCACTAAAAGACTTTGTAGTTCGTCCAAACTCTGCCCTACTCTCTCTAGAATACTCCCAAGGTTCCCCAATCTCCCAAAAATAATCTCTCAAGCCTCTCTCACGCCTTTGGAAGCACACTTCCAAGTAAGGGTTTTTCTTCCTTTCACTTTTTTTGTCCAATTTTCTCAATGTTGTTATGCCCTTTTAATTTCAATTATAAATGCTGGGGTATGATTTCAAAACTCCCCCATACTTCCCTATTATTATTTTAATGATGGGAGACCCCTTTATCCCTCATTAAATGCCTCCCATGTACACCCGTTACTATGCTGAAATTCTGAAAGGAACTTCTCTCTCCTCATTTACATTCAAGAAATACTTTTGTATCATGAATCTAAATTCCATTACAATTGTTGGGAAATGTATCTATATGACCTCCTTACTGTCCATTTCATGTATATATGATGAGACACCCCTTTATCTCTCATCAATCATTTTTTTATGAATTCTTATATCACGCTGTTACACTGCCAAAATTACACCGATTTTCTAAGCCAATGCCATTGTGCAGTGAATACCATGCCCATTTCTCCATCAAGGGTATTCACCTTCATGCACATTTACTTATTTATTATAAAGTTTCATTCCACATTCCTTTGTCATGGAATAAATGATTATGTTTTATAAATCCATGTTTTATGATCCATGTGGCACACTTATGAATGAAATGAAATGTTTAAGAAGGGTGCGCCCTTATAGCGCTCCAATGCATTGGGTAAAGTATAGTATCATGATACGTAATGTGAAATGAGTGTTGACTCATGATAATTCAAGTGAAACTTGGGTTTACTCGTGATTCATGTGAAATGAGGATTTACTCATGCTCTATGTGCAATGGGCCTTGGCTCAAGCTAATTCCATGTTAAGTGTTGTTGCCACATTTCCATGTTATGATTATCATGCTTTATCATGACTTTATGTTCATGTTTCTCTTGTGCTCTATTGATATGCCTATTTTCTATCATGTATTGTACTCCTCCTGTATTCCATGTTTATTACCTTACTAGGCTTTATATCTCACCCTTTTCTTATGCATGTCCTCAGGTTATCCCATGCAATGCTAAGTACGAGGGAATGTAGTGGTCATGTAAAGGAAGTTTTCAATAAAGATGTTGTATTTCATGTTTTAAGTTGTTATGTAATGATCCTAATCCCAAAATACACTAGACATCTCTATCATCCTTGTTGTATCAAGTGAATATTTTATGTAATAAATCATGTTTAAGTTTGTAATAAAAGCAGGGTTGTCATAGATCTGCAACAGGGTTTGATCATCATTAGCGATCCATTGAGAGACATCACAATCTGCCATCATTAGTGATCCATCGTTCATCTTCATATTTTTCTCTCTAATGGAATTAATATAGAACCTAAATGAAAACTCTTAGGTCATCCCTTGATTAATGGAGGAAACACATTAATGCGTTAACGAGTTACAATGTTACTATTTCACTTTGAAATAGCATCGCCATGCTACATCAGTTATTAAAAGATAATGGGTTGCTCCATCACTACATCCCAGCATCGCCAAGATATGAAACATTTAAAATAAATAAAAATAAACTTCTTTAAGTTTATTTTATTCTCCTTTAAAAAGTACAAAAATTAAATTTAACCCTCAAACCATGTCGGTCGAGGTTAGGCTCCACCTAAGGAAAGCACATCCTCATGAGCTCAACGGTACTCTTGTATTTCCAATTCAAGTTACTGTTTATGAGTTATAATGATTTGAAAAATAAAATAATTTCATTTAATTATTTTATTTACATTTATTCCATTTTCGGGTTTTCTCACTAGAGACCTGCACCGACTAATCTTAAGTCTCACTTAGGGTAAAATCACTGCTCTAAATGCAAAGGTGCCCTTGGATTTCTGATCTAGGCACCCATTTAAGAGTTATTAGATTTTTTTTATGAAAACTACTCATGCGCGCTATTTAAAAACTTAACATTTTTTAATGGATCATTCCAGGCACTCCAGGACTCAGAATCGAACGCTGTCTCGGTGCTTGGTCTCATAATTTTTCCAATAATTTTTTAAAAATATAACCAAGAAAATATGAGTCATTAAATTCTCCACACCTTAAGGGTTTACATTCTCAAAAATCCAAACAAGGTTTTTTCAAACAAAAGATGAGATAACTGAGCATGAATATGAGCCTCCCGCTCCCATGTTCTCTTCTTAAGATCCCTATGCTACCTATAAACACACATCAATGGAAAAGATCATCCAAAAAGGATCCTCAATATTAATTGATAATTTAAACCAAAACACTCCAATGTTAATGTTAATCTCTCCCCAGATTACGATGTGCAAAGGGTTTATGCAAAAATATCCTCAGTTGAAACTTGTAGAAGACACTTTGTACCTAGTCCCATTGCAGGTTAGAGCCAATCAGTATGCTACCTTTCCAACTCTATGAAGAACATGAAAGAGGGAATATTAGCCTTGGAAATAGCTTGATGCCTCGACAAAATCTCTGTAACCCTCATCGAGGTGAGACCCAAAGGAATACATGGTCTCCTTCCTTTAACTCCAAAGGTCTCTACCATCTACCATCACAAAACTTCTGACATCTCTGTGAATTCTTCATCTACTCCTATATGACCTATAAATTCTCTATAAATGCCTCCTACAATCCCTTCCACAACTGGGATGTAAAGAAATCATCACAATCTGAAACAATCGTCAATAAAACTCCATGGAGTAGAACTATCTCTAGTATGTAGAGGCATCCCAAGCCACTTACAAAACTCTGATTATGGGTAGTTAGAAAGTGGGTCGACTCGGTGAGTCGGTCAACGATCACCCAGATGGAATCGTGTCTCCTGAACATACATGGTAAACCCGTCACAAAGTCTATCAATATCCCTTCCCACTTCCTTCCTGGTACCCCCATAAAGAGAAGGAACAACCCAAGAAACTGATTCAAACAAGCATTCAACTTTTTATCTCAACAAGTAAGCCCAGCTTCAACCTATTTCATCATCCCTAATGTCCTCCTTGACACCCACATGCATACCCCGATACATCTCACTACCTTAGGAATTTACTGCTATAACTGTGCATCCTTTGAAAAGAACAACATGATCCCCACCTTTAGAATTTCCATCAGGGGTACTCCCTATGGACAACTGAGCATGTAAAGCCTCATAGTTGGTATCACTGAACTGTGCCTCCCTGACTCATTTAATAGTGGAAGGATAATTACCAAAGACTAGAGATAAGATTCTCCATCTCCATCCACAAAGGATAACCACAATGAGGTCAACTACTCTAATTTCCCATTCAGTAACTGCTAACTAGATTCCTAATAAGAGTATCTGCTTCCACATTCTTCTTCCAAGGAGTATAGACAAAATCAAAGTCATAGTACTATAGAAACTCTAGGAATCACCACTATCTCAAGTCCCGATCATTTTAAGAGAATAAATACTTGAGAATCTTTAGATTTAAGTGGATGATGTATCGCTCGACCATCAGGTAGTATCACTACATCTTCAACACAAAGACCACCACTGCTAACTCAAGATTATGGGTTGGCAGTTCTACTTGTCAAACTCCTTCTCAAACTTCACTGGATTCACTGAAACTCCATTCTCTAAGGTGTTGTGTCCTAGAAATAGAATACCTCTATAATCTATGAAATATACTTAAAGATATTTTTTTGTAGTTTTTGCTCTTTAAGTGGGTACAGACCATCCTCAAGTGTCTCTCATGCTCCTCCTCGGACGTTGAGTACACTAAGATGTCATCAAAAAAGTGAAGGACCCTAGATCACCCTGAGGGGGGGGGTGAATTAGGGTGTCAACTTTTTCTCTTCCTTATCAGATCTTGTTCCCATGTTGGTAGGAACTTATTTAAACCTATTTGATAGATATGTGTAGTAGTTAAAACATTCACATGTAGAAGGAAATCACATCACTTTTACTTGGTTCACTACTAAGGGCTACGTCTAAGGAGCATACACTGATAGGTTTCCGATCATACCTAATTCCACTAATCTTCACTTAGTTGTGGATTAAAATGGTTCAGGTATAGTCACTCTATCCCAGGCACAATGCATTTATAAAGGTTCAAGGATATCTCACTTCTTCCCTTAGATCAATTTTGTAGACTCCCCCTAGCTCACTACCTTGGGTGAAGTCTCACTCAGTTTATAGACATGAAGGTATCTTCAACAGATATGAGTGAAAGTATTTGCCTCCTATTCAACATGATACTTTTATTTCATCGAGGTATAGAGTTGATTATATTTTATGTTCAATCTTCTTATATAGTGCAACAACCAAATGAACTACAACTTCTTATTATTCTTGGCTAGAATCACAAGTTTCTATGTGATTATTCAAGAAATAAGGATTAGATCACTGGGAATCATCTGAATCAGCTCTTCTTCTTCCATTTATGCATGTGACCATGCATGTGGAAATTTAGATGTACTCTTCCCCTTCAATTATTTACACTCGTGAACCCTTGGTTTTGGATCTTTCTTTTCAAAGTCTTCATGTCTTCATGTGCATGCATGAAATCATCCACTTCCTCTTCTTCTTTCTTGTGTGAAGAACCAAATGGGTAAAGTTCCTTTAAACACACACATGACCTCTTCATTCCTTCTCTTATTCTTCTTTTCTTAGCACTTATTTTGGGCGTGTTTAGTTCATGAGTTCATGGGACATATACTATCCAACCTCCTTCACACGTTCACACACATACACTGCTTACCTTGTGACTCATTATCTTGTTTTCATGAAAAACCAAATAGGTGAAACCCCCTACACCCACTGCCTCAGGATTGTTCACTTGGTACACTTGTATACACATGGATGGAATTTGTGCAAACTTATTCTTCCTTAAAAAAACCCTATATATATACTATATCTTATTAGCATGAAAACAATAGGATCATCAATCCATCTCTTCGTGAAGCCTAAGGGTTCATGGGTCTTCTTTCTCATGCAGGAGGTGCACAAGTGCAGCCTCGTGAAGCACAGATCTTCCATGCACATGATGTGTGGTCTTCTCAAATCTCAGTGGGAACACTGTATCGCGATGCTCTAAAGATCTTTGCAAACTAAGAGGCTTTCACAGATTTCAGTTCATTTCATAGGAAAGGGATATGATGTGAGTTACCATTTGCTTTACAGAGCATGGTTATTTTCAAATCTCACTTGAGAGTGCAAAGAACTTATCAAATGCCTACCAAATCCTCTATTTGAAAAGACTTAAAGGCTTGTGGTTATCCTTGCTTTCCCTTTAAAAACTGAAGGATTTAATGGAAGATCTATTTTTCAATAGAATCTCTCGAGAATGTATATAGAAGAATATCCTCTCATCTTGGGTGTAGCTTCTTTTATAGGCGAGGAAAGGATATTATTATGCTTTCAAATATCACACAGATATCCTCTGAAGATTATACTTTTAATGTATGATATCTTTAGATCTTGGAATTATTAAAACTATGTTTGAGATATTCCAGATATCTCAGGTGTTTTTGTTTTTAATGAGCACTATTCTAAGTCACATGAATGCGTTTAAGGATCACATGCATCCTGTTTTAAATCATCGCTTGAATCCATGTGGCCTCGGAAACTCCATTTGACTCGGCCAAACCTTCATCCTTGAGATATCACATGCATGAAACACATAGATTACATGCATGGTTTCGATTTGTTCCAGTGGACCTCATGATGCCGAAATGATCATCCATGGTGATCAGATCATGGTTCTTCATTATCTCCGATGAGATGCAGTGGCACCAACGAGCACCGGAGGAAGAATACAATGGTGCAAGAGAGCTTCAAATGCCATAGGATATTTAAGATCTTTATTTAATCATGTGAGGTGCATAATGATGGACAATTGTGATTGGATTGTGGACACGAAATGAGGCATGCGACCAAGATCTCCTACGGGATTAGATGGATGGTCGAGATTACATCTCTCATTTTAAAAACCCATACCACATAGAAATGAAAACACATAGATTTGTGGATTTAGTATCAAGTCGTTCCAGCATTCAGTCAGAATCATCCTCACCTATATATGGTATCGCAACATACTGTGTTCTACAGGCACAATTTGCACCCAACCTATGCCTCCTTGCCTCCATGTCACCTTTCATGGTGGCACACACTCTGCGAGCATGAGATGTGTCCACTAGAATACTCTCAGGCTGGCTCTGCCTGGCTTCCCCATGGGTGCGGTCGACCCCTGTGGTCCCGCATGTGCCTCGAGTTGAGGCAAGGTAGCTAGATTGTGGGTTGGACCCATTTTTTTAATTAAAACCAATAAAAAAATACTTAGTAGAAAACTAATTATGAACTCAAATTCATGACCATCTTTAAACACAAACCAACCCATGCATGGCTACATTTCTCTTCCTATTATCATATTCTTCAACCATTTATTTTTTGAACTCGAATTCCAATGAACTTAAATCATCCTTAAAAGGATGAAACCTCAATGTTTTAAACAATGTATCACACATGATACAAGTTATTTGAATTTAGGAATAATGCATCAATCATCTGAATTCCATTTTCCATTTCACTTAGTAGAGTTATTTTCTTCATGTTGATCATCATTGACATCCATTGACACCCATTGACAACAAATAAAATCTTCATACACAAAGTGCTCCCAAAAATCTCCCCCTTTGTCTTTGTTTTCAATACTTCAAATTTCTCTAAAATGATCATGTCAATATCAAAATGAGAGTCTTCTATCTTATATGTCCAATTAACTTATCTTTTCTCATTTCAACTTCTCTCATTTCACTTTATCTCTCCCTTATTGACAATAAACACAAAGTTTATGGAAGAGAGGGAATCAGTACATACTTAAGAAATGTGCCATCAATCATTTCACTCTATGTATACTTGAGAAATTCTCGGTGTAGAAAACAAGAGGATTTGATCTAGACGAAAAAGATGTCCATTATCTAATGATCATGATACAACATGAGATGAGAACTCATATACTTATCTTCATGGGACTTTCCACTTTAATTCTAGGTTAAAGAGATGAAATATTTTTAATAACAATCAACCAAAAACTCCTACACCCACTTCAACAAATGGAACAAATAATTCAAGTGACATAAGCAGGATAAGTGATATTGAGGCACTTACAATTTTATTATGTAAATGATTTATTTAGTTACTACCCCTTTTTAAAATAATTTTTATTTTGAGTAACCAAGGATGAGAGGTTGAGAAGTGAAATACCTTTTCCAATGACATGATCTTCAGAAAATCTTCAGAGTAATTGAATTTGATACCAACTGAAGTTGATACTAATTGAAATAATAACTCTGGAAACTTCTTTACGCATATAACTTTCAAGGGAACACCTCTCAAGTTCTCCCCATGAGAGATTGATTCACCTTCAATTCCCTATATTATAAGAAAAAATAAAATACAAAATGATTTAAGGGAATAAGGTGGATCCTCCTTGATTTATCAATGTGAACAGATAGTTTGAGATAGTTTTCTCAACCAAGATGCCCAATTTGATCCACTCTTCACACTTACACATTTGATTTTCAATTCTGGTTGTTCTTGTGTGGTTCTTACTACTTCCATTTTACTCATTCTTTCCAAATCCTCTGGCTAGATAACTAATATGTCATTCGGAATTGAGGCATCAAGATTGGAACTTTAACATGGCTTCTTCTGTGGTATTCTCTTCGTATTTGCTTTTGATTCATGTTAAGATGATCATATACCAACCTTGTGACCACTGCTATTGCACACATCATAGATGTTGTCAAGCGTTCCAAATCTGTTTGCAGTGTACTGACTTTTTTGGAACTGAGGATATTGCTTCTTCTTCTACAGCTTTATCCCCCTTGAGATGGGATTTCTTTGTGCTTTTTTGAGGAGTTTACTAACAATCTAATGCACAATGCCCAAACCTGCTGCAACACCAACATTGGCCCAAAAATCTTGACTTCTTGATATCTTATGGATAATGTTATTTGGAATTCTTCTTGATTTTTTGTGCTTTCTATGGGGAACCATATTATAACTTCTTGTTATTCCTATCCAGCCTATCCATGGTGTTAGGTATCTCATCTCCTTTCCTCACCCATACTTGTTTAGAATCTTTCTTCCACCCTATAATTTTTGTAGAGACATCTTTAGAAACATTAGTACAAGATGGTATAGATGGTACCTTTAATTTCTCAGCTACTTGTGATAGATCATTGAATGAAGACATGGTCTTTTTATCACAAATTGGAGGTATTTTGAGAGTAGAATCCTCCAGTGAACATTGAGTTCCAGTAGCTATCGTTTTATTCTTTTATGGAGACTCAATATGTGTCTTCTCAAGATTGTTCAACTGAGCTTCCAATTCTAGAAATCTCATATTGAGGATGAATTTTTGGTCTTCAATCGTAGTCATCTTCTATTCACAAGTTTCATTTATTCTTTTAACTTCAAATTCATGCAACTTAACTTTTTTTTGTAACAGAGTCAAGTTCCTTGAATTTCCTGGAAGTTTATTCCAAATATAAACTCTTGACTTCAATGATCTTCTTCAGATCATCTTCAAGTTCATGGATATTTTCTTCCAGAGTCTTATTGACCCCTTATTTATTTTCAAAGACTTCAATATGTCTGGAGAGCTTTAAACATTCTGAAATTTTTCCTACTAATACCTTTTATACATTATTAGCTTCTCTTTCCAGTCGGGTGATCTCAACCTGCATGTATTTAAATATTCTACAAATAGCAACAAATATTTCTTCAGAAATATCATTCATATTGGTTATTAATTCATCTTGATCACTTTTAAGATCATGTGAGGTAAGAGTTTGATAAACATCACCACATGTACTGGAATCCTTGTTTTTGGTGGATACTTGATCCACCTTCTCTTTACTTTCCAAGACTGATATTTCTTCATTATTGGAAGGACATAGAGAACTAGATAATACCTCTTATTTAAATAAGAGGGACTTATTCAACTACTTCATCTACTTATTTTTCCTATTTGTCAAGGTATTGCTGTATATAGACTTATGCTCATAGGTAACTAAATCTTCAACATAAATGAACTTCATTTTTGACACAAGAAAGAAAAACCTAAATCCTCCACAGGATAAAATTATTATAGAGTATCCAACATACCTGAACCTTTTCACTCTGATACCAATTGAAGGACCCTAGATCACCCTGAGAGGGGGGGGGGATGAATCAGGGTGACCACTTTTTCTCTTCTTTATTGGATCTTGTTCCCAAGTTGGTAGGAACTTATTTAAACCTATATGATGGATATGTGAAGTAGTTAAAACATTCATATATAGAAGGAAATCACAACACTTTTACTTGGTTCACCACTAAGGGCTACATCCAAGGAGCATACAGCGAAAGGTTGATAGTTGTACCTAATTCTAGTAATCTTCACTTAGTTGTGGATTAAAATGGTTTGGGTATAGTCACTCTATCCTAGGAACACTACCTTTACAAAGTTTTAAGGATATCTCACTACTTTCCTAAAATCACTTCCGTTGACTCCCCTTGGATCACTTCCTTGGGTTAAGTCTCACTCAGTTTATAGATGTGAAGGTCTCTTCAACAGATAGGAGTTAAAGTATTTGTATCTTATTCATCATGAGACTTTGCTTTCATAAAGGTATAGAGTTGATACTCTTTTATGTTAAATATTATTCTCCAGTTCAAAAAACGAATTCACTAAGACTTCTTATTCTTCTTGACTAAAATCACACGTTCCTATGTGATTATTCAAGCAATAAGAATTAGCTCACTAGGCATCATCTGAATCATCTCTTCTTCTTCCATGTACGCATGTGATTGTGCATGCGACAATTTATATGTAATCTTTCTCTTCACTTATTTACACACGTGAAACCTTGGTTTTGGATCTTTATTTTCAAAGTCTTCACATATTCATGTGCATGCATGAATTCATGCACTTCCTCTTCTTCTTTCTTGTGAGAAGGCCAAAATGGGTATAGTTCCTTTAATCACACACATGGAATATTCTCTCCTTCTCTTATTCTTCTTTGCTTATCACTTAGTTAGGGTGTGTTTAGTTCATGAGTGCATGATACATATACTTTCCAACCTCTTTCACATGCACACACACATACACTACCTACCTTGTGACTCATTCCTTATCTTGTTTGCATGCATACCCGAATAGGTGAAACCCCCTACACCCACTGCCTTGGATTTATTCACTTTATACACATGTATTCACATGCATGGAATTTATGAAAACTTATTCTTCCTTAAAAAACAAACCCCTATATATAGTATATATTATTAGTGTGAAAACAAGAGGATTATTACACCTTATCTTCATGAATCCAAAGGGTTCACGAGTCTTCTTTCTCACACAGGAGGTGAAAAAGTGTATCCTTACAAAACACAGATCTTCCACACACATGATGTGCAGTCTTAGTGAATCTCATTGGGAACAATAGCCTACAGTGCTATGAAAATGTTTACGAACCAAGAGGGTTTCATGGATCTCAATTCATCATAAAGGCAAGGGAGACGATGTGTGTTAGCCTTTTTTTTGCAGAGCATAGTTCTTTGCGAAGATCACTCAAGAGCGAAAATCACTTATTGAAGGCATACTGAATCCTCTCTCCATGAAGCCTCAAAGAATCATGGTTTTCCTTGATTTCCTTTTGTGAACCAAATGCTCGAATAGAAGCTCTATTTTTTGACAGAATCTCTTGAGAATGCGTATGGCAGCAGCTCATCTCGGTTGGGTGCGACTTCTTATATAGGAAAGGAAAAGATCTTATTCCGTATTCAAATATCATGTGGATATCCTATGAAGATTATCCTTTGAATGTATGATATCCTTATCTCTTTTAATTATTCAAACCAAAATTTAGATACACTGGATATCTCAGGTGTTTCCATTTTGAAAAATCACTATTCTGAGTCACATGCATGCATTTAAGGATCACATGTATCCTGTTTTAAATCATTGCTCAAATCCATGTGGCCTCAACAACTCCATTTTCCTCGGCCGAACCTTGATCCTAGAGATATCACATGCATGAAAGATGAATATTAAATGTATGGTATCGGTTTGTTCTAATGGTCCTCATGATGCTGAAATGATCATCCATGGTGATCAGATCATGGTTATTTATTATCTCGGGCGAGATGCAGTGGCACCAGTGAGCACTGGAGGAAGATTAAAATGGAATAGGAGAGCTTCAAATTCCATGGTAGATCGACGGTATTCATTTAATCGTGTGAGGTGTGGGATGATGGAAGGTTGTGATTGGATTGTGGACGCAAAATGGGGCATGCATCCAGGATATCCTGTGAGATCAGATGGATGGTCGAGATTACATCACTCATTTTAAAAACCCATCCCACATCAAAATGGAAATGCAGAGATTCATGGATTAATTATCAACTCATACAATAATTTGGTCAGAATTATCCTCCCCTCTCCACAGTACCTCCCCATACCATGTTCTACAGGTGCGCTCTACGCCCACCCTATGCCTCCTTGCCTCTGTGCCGCCCTACATGGTGGCATGCACTCTACGGGCGCGCTATGCATCCAATAGGCCTCTCTCAGGCTGGCTCTGCCTAGATTACCCATGGGTGTGGTCGACCCCTGTGGTCCTGCATATGCCTAAGGTTGCGGCAAGGTAGCTAGCTCATGGGTTGGCCCCATTTTTTTAAGTAAAGCCAATAAAAAATACTTAGTAGAAAACTATGTATGCAATCAAATGCATGACCATCTTTAAACACAAACCAGCCCATGCATGGATACCTTTCTATTCCTCTTCTCATCTTCTTCAACCATTTATTTTTCAAAATTTAATTCCAATGAACTTTAATCATCATTAAAAGGATGAAACCTCAATGTTGTAAACAATGTATCACACATGATACAAGTTCTTTGAACTTAGGAACAATGCATCAATTGTCTGAATTACATTCTACATTTCACTTAAGAGAGTTCCTTTCTTCATTTTGATCATCATTGACATCCATTGATACCCATTGGAAACAAATAAAATACTCATATACAAAGTGGTTCCAACAAAAAAATTACCTGGGCCTGCCCAGGGTGGAACACTGGGTCTTATTAAGCCCCTCTACAAGTCCCCCCTCTCCACCCCCAACTCATGGAGCTCTTTGGGAGCCATCCAATATACTGGTGTAAATATCATTTCCATCTAGGGTGTATACCAACACATAATTATAACTCTCAATGGAGAGGTAAACCTGTAACATATTCAAAGAAGATGTCATTATACACTGCTGCCACTAAGAAAATTGAGGAATCATAACATCCACTGTGCTGAGGGTCTGACTAGCCAAATGAATAGAAATAGGCTACACCCTCCTCTGCCTAAGTCTATAAATAGATGCAATGATTTCCCCTTTGCTAATAAAGGGAAATCTAGTTCCATCACCACAGACGAACCACATCCTTTGCCTAGAATAATCAATTTGAGTATGAACTGAGGATTTAGTCCATACTGATAGTGTTATCGTAAGGCCTCGGTGCCACTACCAAGAGATCCCAACTGAAAATGTCACCTCCAAGATTCAGGTCACACTTTCGGCACTGGTGTGTGGTCATTAGGTTTATTCCATTAGGAGTCTCTAACGTGAGGATCAAGTCAATGGTTTAACCGAAACCTCTAGGTATCAAACAAGAAAAGTGGAAGGAAATGAAATCACTAGTACAAGTGTCAATAAATACCACAAATAAAGTAGAAAGACATAGATCATACCTTGAATCATACTTGGAGTCCTAGGTTCATAAGCCTCTACAACCTGCAACTATCTCCTCCCCTATCCTCTAACTCCCAGAGTCTGGTATGGACCACCTAGAGGTGGTGGTGGTAACACACCAAAATGTCATCCACCTCTTACCACTTCCCCAACTCTCCTGCCATGTCCACCACCTGACTAATCCATCTTCTCTCACTTCTACCGTTTCCTTGGTAGTTCATCAACCGCCTCTTTGATTGCATCATGAATGGTGGGACAATCTTGTGTGATATTCCCCCTTTTTCGATAGTCATAGAAAATACTTTTCTTATGGGAACTAGAACGTCCCTATAAATTCTAAAGAAACCTCTAGTTTTGTAGCTTACGGTGCACACCTACCATCGTCTAGTCCTACATACCCTGATTCCCAAGAAATCGCTACCTAAGAAGCCTATAATACACATTCAAACCCTACACTTCATCATCTAGCACCAAAAGTGCCATCCATGACTTAGTATGGAAAGATTCATCCACCTGAACCACTGGAGGTGGGTCTGATAACTGATCATCAGGAGAAACCGCCACCTTCTGACCATCCTAAAGAAAACTACTCTGTGACTAGCTCTCATCAGGGATGCCTCATCTAGAATCGAGCCAAAATCCCAATCCCGCTACAAAAACCTCACTGGATGGCATCATGAACACATACTAAGGAGAACAAGATGTATCAGGGTTAAAAGAGTATACTTGGTGAACTGACTCAAGAAGAACATGGAAAAAACAAACCATTACTATATGATTTATGTACCTTTATTTCCCTACAACTAGAGTTTTCATGTATCGAGTTGACAAAAAGGTGCCCAGATTCCTAGTGTATGGATACTTCAGCCACCACACTAACACTAGAGTCCGTAGGTTGAAATAAAAACTCAAAATACTTAACACTATTTCCCCAAATCAATATCACAAACTCTCGATCCTAAGGTAAAACCGACCTCCTCTAATTCCACTCTATCACTACCCGTCCACCGGGGCCCATGTTGTGACTACCCCTAGATCGCCTCTAATAGGCAAGAGGCTAACAACTAGCACCGATTAGGCATATCCCAAAAATGGGAGGCATTTTCCTATGAACCTGTACACATGCACCCAAATCCAAGCCACAATGGCTAGAGAGAAAAGACACTAAGTAAAGAAAATTCATGCATACCACTACAACCCAATAACAGAGTATGAAATAAATTAAAGTAGTAAAGTATAAACAGTCTAGAATACAAGCCCATTAAAATAAATACAACCACAAAGTCTGACCTATAAGCATGGGTACTGAAGATGCTATAGGAAGCTGTCAAAAATACCTTGGCTTGTATGATCTCACAAGAACATACAGATATAATCATAAAGGATTACAAGATGAAACATATCATCCAATTCCATCCATATGTTTCCTCTCATAGCATGATCAATTCCAGGATATCCCACTCCTCGATCTATCTGAAATAAATCACGTAAAACAAGTCTACCAAAAGAATCTGAGAGAACATCTGGTCTCAATACATGTTGAATTTTCCTTGAGATGTTTGGTCTCACTAAGATAAGGAGTCTTGATATCACAACCAAATCCTTGGTCATAGGTTTCTGCTCAAGGCACACTCATTCTGGGAGAACTCTCTCCTTGAGCTATGAAGTCATCAGAGACCCTTGCAAAGAGGTCCTACTTATTTGGTCCCTTCCTAAAGAATACACACTAAGAACTACCCAAAGTAAACTAATCAGGTCAAGTCATGAAGGAAGGAAAGATCTCGATACACAGATAAGGGGTCCTGTACCCAGGGCTCACTGGGAGACATCCTAGCCCTACTGGAATTGTCATTCTGGATAAGGGATGGGTGGCCATGTAAATGTTGGTCAAACACATGCCGAAAACCCTATCTAAGGTACCATGAATTGAAGTTAGGATCAACTGGGCCTCTTGGTGCAGTACATGCTCTACATAGACCCACTGGGGCACTGAGACCCACAAATTTATTTTGGCCTACTGGTTCACATAGATCCACTCATCACTTAGGCTTGCTGGGTCACCAAGATCCTCTCTGAGCCAAATCACTTAAGAACATGGGTCATTCTCTATGATAGGAACATTATCCTACATCATACCTTCACAGATAATTCCAAGGGTATCGTCTCAATATATACTATCAACCTCTATGATGCAATCATGACCCTGCATCGATCCCTCATCGGAAAGACAAAGAGAATGAGATGATACCCCTTTTCACTAAAATTTATGGATCCTTACCACTAGAATGTCCAAACAACAGGATATTATAATGTCAACAGTGAGGGAAATTGAGTTTTGATAAAATATTGGGAGACTAATGAATATTTATTTATTTGTCTTAATTTTATCAGATAAATTAATAAAACCCTGTTCATCTTATTTATAGAAACAACATAAAAAATGACATCAAACATATCATTATGATCCATATTTGAGAAGGAAACCTTCTCACCGGCACTAATTTTCATGACTGGAAAAGGTGCCTTCAGGCCATCCTTCACCATGAAAGGAAACTATATGTGCTGGAAGAACCTTTACCAGTTGTTCCTAGAAATGAGGAGAGTGATGAGGAGATCTCTGTGTACGAGAAACATCTGAATGATGCTATGAATGTTCAGTGCCCCATGCTATCATCCATGACCAATGAGCTCTTGAAGAAACATGAGGAAATTGATGCTTATATCATGATGTCTCATATTTATGATCTCTATCATGAGAAGGCGAGACAATAGAGGTATGAGATCTCCAAATCTTTGTTCACCACTAAACTTGGAGAGTTTTCACCATCTAGGCCACATGTAGTCAATCTTATTGGCTACATTGAGCATCTGAACATCTTATGGATTAAATCCCTGGATGAGTTTCATATAGATCTCATACTATCATCACTACCCAAGAACTTATCTAGTTTTATTGTGAATTATAAAATGAGAAAAAATGAAAAGATTCTATCAGAACTTCTTACTTTAATTCGCCAAGTGGATAAGGACATTTGGTGTGAAAAACCTATAGTCCTTATGGTGAATAGGAAGAGGAAGGACAAGGCAAAGGGGTATAAGACCTATAAATATTCTAAAGCCCCTAAGCACCATCTGACCAAGAAGAAGAATATCCAAAGGTAGGGAAATGAAAAAGGAGGCAATGTGTTTTGTATGTGGAAAGTCAGACCACTAGAAGAGAAACTATACCCAGAGGTAAGGGGAAGCCAAAGGTGTGCTCATTATCGAGTGTAATCTTTCCATTTATACACATTGGGTATTAGATACAACTTGTGGTGCTCACATATATATTCAAATAAAGGAACCAAGTAGATTTTGGAAAATTTCTAAAGGAGAGGTGGATCTACGAGCTTCCAATGGTTCAAGGATGGATGGTATTTCCATTAGTGACTACCACATTTCGTTTCCAACCAGGATGATTTTGGTTTTACATGACTGTTATTATGTACCAAATGTTACCAAGAACATAATTTCTATATCAAGTTCAGATATAGATGGGTTTATTTACAAATTTAGAAATAAAAGTTGTTTCTTTTATAAGGACAACATATGTTATGTTATGGAGCCTTTTAAGAATGGTTTGTATGTATTAAATTATAAAAACCAAGTGTTGGAAATCTATAAAAAATAAAGTTCACATGACTCATATAACAACCATTTGTGGCATCACCATCTCAGTCATGTAAATGTGAAGAATTTTACAAATCTATGTCAAGATCATTATTTAGACTCTTCTGAGCTGAAACCACTTAATAGATGTCACACTTGTTTATAAGGAAAAATGACCAAACTACCATTTGGTGGATTCAGTGAAAGGTCCACAAAGATTATAGGATTAGAACACACTAATGTGTGTGGACCATTTCTAGTAGAAGCTAGAGGTGGATATTCTTACTTCATAACTTTTACTGGCGAATTGAGTAGATATGGTTATATTTACTTGATGAGGTATAAGTTTGAGTCCTTTGAGAAATTCAAAGCATTCAAGAATGAAGTAGATAATAATCTTGGTAATAATATAAAGAAGCTTCAATCAGATATAGGTAGAGAATATCTTAACCAAGAGTTCATCAAATTTATATAGGTTTTTGGGATTCTATCTCAACTCACTCCACCTTATACACCACAATGGGATGATGTTAGTGAAAGGAGGAACCATACCTTTTTGAACATGGTAAGGTCGATGATGAGTCATGCAGATATTCCATTATCCTTTTTTGGTATATGAATTACAAACTATGGAATATACATTAAATCAAGTAGCAACTAAGGAAGAAAATAGAATTTCCTTCGAGTTATAGAGTGGAAAGAAACCCATTTTGTCACATACAAATGTGTGGGGATGTGAGGCATTTGTTAAGGCTTTCCCAGGAAACAAACTAGCACCCTGGGGCATGAGGTGTATCTTTATAGGGTATCCTAAGAAAACAAAGAGATACTACCTATACAAACCTCAGAAAAGAATGTAACTATCACCAAACAATCCATCTTTCTGGAGATGGATCACATCCTCAAAAAGGATAGTGGGAGAAATATTGAATTTGATGAAGTCGATGCTCAAGATATACATGAGTTGGTACAGGAACAAGTTCCACAAGTCCTTGTGGAAGAATTAGTTCCTCAAACCCAAGTACTATGTAGGAGTGTAAGAGAGGTAATGGAACTAGAGATATATGTATTTCTTATCACCAAGGATGGTGAATCATTATTGTTGTAAAATGATGAACCTATCTCCTATAAGGAGGTAGTAGAGAGGTCAGAAGCTGCAAGATGGATAGAATATATGAATTATGAGATGGATTACATGTATCAAAAGCAAGTTTGGGTTCTGTTCAATGCGCCAGTTGATGTAAATCCTGTTGGATGTAAATGGGTATTCAAGAGGAAACTAGACATGGAAGGTAAAGTAAGTACCTATAAAGCAAGGCTAGTGGATACAAGGTTTAAACAACGTCAAGGAATTGACTACGATGAAACCTTTTCTCTAGTTTCCATGTTTAAATCCATCATAATCTTATTTGACATACCATCTTTCCATGACTATCATATTTTGAAGATGGATGTCAAAATAACATTCCTTAACAGGAACCTTCAAGAAGATGTATATATGACACAACCAGAAGGGTTTGTGACACCAGGTGATGCCAAAAGAATTTTCAAGTTGCAGATATCCATTTATGGATTGAATAAATCATCCAGGTAATGGAACATTCGATTTGATGAATCCATAAAAGAATTTGGTTTCATTAAAAATTAACATGAGATGTGTGTTTATATAATATTTAATGGGAATTTGTTCATTATCCTAGTATTATATGTTGACACCATATTACTTATTGGAAACGAAATACCAGTCTTATAGTTAGTTAAAGACTGGTTGAGTAAGTGCTTCTCCATGAAGGACTTATGCGAAACATCCTACATTCTAGGGATCAATATCATTTGTGATAGATCCAAGAGGCTTCTTAGACTAAGTCAAAGTACATATATTAACTAGATACTAAAGAGATTTAGTATGGAACAATCCAAGATGGGATTGGTTCCAGTGTCACATGGTTTTCATATTTCTAAGAAAATAAGTCCCCAGACACAGAAGGAGAAAGATAGAATGAGTAATATCCCATACGCTTCAGTGACATGATCTATGATTTATGCCATGTAATGTACTAGACTTGATATTGCCTATGCATTGAGCATGGTAGGTGGATATTAATCAGATCCTATAGAAAAGCATTGAATTGATGTTAAGACTATATTTAAGTATATGAGAAGAACTAAGGATATATTCCTGGTGTATGGAGGAGATGAGGAGCTTGTCATTAGAGGGTATGCTGATGTTGGTTTTCAAATAGATTAGAATGATCTGAAGTCATAATCAGGATATGTTTTCTACCTCAATGGAGGAGTTGTGATCTGGAAGAGTTCAAAGAAGCTAGTTGTTTCTAATTCTATAGTGGATTATGAGTATATAATAGATTCTGATGAAGCCAAGGAAGCCATATGGATTCAGAAATTTTTCCAAGATCTTGATGTGGTACCTAGAAGTAATGACCCTATCACATTATATTGTGATAATACTACAACGAAGACTCTTGGAAAAGAGAGAAGGTCACATTAATAGACAAAGAGAATACTCCAGAAGTATCACCTATTGAAGTATTTTTATCAAAGGGGTGAAGTTATAGTGAGAAGAGTATCCACAAAAGAGAATGTGGAAAAACCATTGATTAAAGGACTATCATAGTAGAATCATGAGTATCATGTGAGAGCTAGCAGACTGAAGGTCGTTAGCAGTTAAATCTAGTTCAAGTGGGAGTCTATTAGAGTTGGTGACCTATAACCAACTTCTTTGTACTTTATGATAAAAATATATTCATTGTATGGATATAAATAAACTCCTTATCACATCATTATTGTTCTTCTGTGTAACATTGCATGTGATAATGTCCCAAGAGTAGTAGTCGCACTAAAAGGTTATAACAGTTCCCTGCTATGATGAGAATACAAAAGTTCCTTAAAACTAATCTTAGATATATTTTCTATAGCCAGATGATATCATTTGAGAGACAAGAATGATATAAGCTATCAAGGGTGGAGACTCATAGGACTTTGAAACACCTTCTGATGGTGTAATCCCTTGGTGATATCTAATAGGATATTATGAGAACGAGAACCGACAGTAGGAAATCCACATTTAGAAGTGTCATTGGATGTTCCTATATACATATGTGTATATTGGTCCTTATACTTTAATATTATTATTAATGAGTATTATGACTTGTTCACTTAGATGTATTGGTGAAAATTGTGACAACATATGTTCGCAGTGAGGTATGATATGTTGGGTGCATCATGAGTAATACTGCATTAATGAATAACATGAGAAAGGATTTGTTAATTATATTCTATAATGGAAGTTGATATATCATGCCCTTTTATGGAAATTATATATCCTAAATAAATCCATGTACATGATGTTCTATAGGCAGGTTCAATTTTGGGAAGTCAAATAATGAGAAATCGAGCACAAGAGTTGATGACACTTCCATGAAACCCGCTTGATTGGAGATATCGAGAAAAAGAAATTATATTACATGGTAAGAATTCATATTATGTGACATGTCATTGTGGCATTAAATTATTTCTCTTTGGGTGCCTTGGTATGTTGCTAGATTCTAACCTTGGAATTTAGGCAGGTTCGCCTAATTCCACTAAGAAAGAGGCCTAGAGGGTCACACACTAAGTGTATCCAATATCTCAGTTAAAAAATATATTATTTATTATTTAACAAGTTGAATAAATATTATTCATGGTTGTGGTTTAATAATTATACATGGATGCCTGATCACATTTATTTTGACACTATCTAACAACCTAGATGCCTGCAAATTTTTATTAAAAGTAAACCCCCTTTTTAAGGGAAGAAGGGGGGAAACCCTAATAGAAATAATTGAATTAAAACAAATCATGACCTAAAGATCAAGTGAGACAAACCAAACCAAAAACATGGAGATACCCCTCCCCAACAATTGATCGTGAAAAAACTCTCCACCGGTGCAAGGCTGAACAACAAGCAAGTGTCCAATATCAAAGCACAAGCCTGATCTGATGGAAAATGCCATACCCTCTCAAACATCCAAATCCATAAAGCTATGAAATGATGAAAAACTCAATTTGGATCCTTATTTGGGGCCTGATCCATGTGGTCGAGTCTAGATGCATCACCATACCAGCATTACTCACAAACCCTTACACCATTCTGAGAAAACAATCTAATTTCCTCTAACCATCGATCATCTTGGACCAAACCCGATTCTCCACTAGACGCCCCCGCCACCATAACCACAGAATCCTGGAAGACCATCAAAAGAAAACGAGTTCAATCCATCATCCTCTAGTACTGGATGGCCCAAACTCATGTTGAGGGACCATCACCAATGAGGAAATCTAGGTCTTTCTGAAATAGAAACGCCGCTCTGGGCATGAATCAGCTCCGATCAGAATCGTGGACACATCCTCACTAGTTTCCGGTACAAGCCTCACGATGATGAGAACTAGGACCATCAAGATGAACCAGGACAACCAGAAATAGATCCAACCAACATAAAAAATTCACAACATCACATCAAAACAAATTTGCAGCATCACCAAATTAAAATCATTCAAAAACTCAGAGAACCTGAAACTGAAAAAACCTCCTCCCTCCGTAGCACTGCAGGTCTGCCTGAGACACACCAAAAGTTCACTAGAACAAACCCTAGACACACCGGATGTATATAGAAACCCGAACCGACATATTAGGGCCACCCCAAGCCTCGACTCCATTAGAGGAGGAAGATCACGCTGGGCCGATCGCTGAAGCTCCTCCAAGAAGCGGTGACACCAAACCGTTGTTGACGCTCCGAGACGAGACGACCGCTGAAGATCCTCTGAGAACAACACCGCCACACAAGCACAACGCCCATGATGAGTCAAACCTATAGCCTCTATAAATAGATCCCGACCTAAAGGGGGGGACAAAATGGAGAAACCCTAGGCTCTGTAGTAGGGAGGGAGGGCCACGCCTCTCCGAGGCTTGATGTCCACCTTATTTTGACACTAGTTATTCAATAGAATATAATGTGGGCGGAATAATTAATAAATATTTATTTTATATTTAGTGAATATAATATTTATTTATTTATTGTCAAATAATTAAGTGACATTTAATTAATAAATAAATGGTCATTATTCAAGGTTTAATAAATATGGTGGATGATTGGTGGACTGAGTTAAGGGTATGCTGAGAAATAATAATATTGAATATTATTTTAATAAATAATATTTAATTATAAATTGCAGGTTAAGTGCATGTTAAAAAATAAATGTTTCTATTATTATTTTACATGAGGGTTTCTCCAGGATTAATAAAATAATTATTAAACTTATGAAAACAATTTATTATTACCCTAGTTAATTAAATGCTTGGTTTTATTATTATTTTATTAGCCAAGTGATATCCAAGTGACGATTATTATTGTTGCACACAACGAATTGGAGAAAAATTTCTTAAGCCTAAAGAGTTCATCCCTATCTAAGAATGATCTAAAAAATGAGAGAGATACTTCTCCATCAGATCAAGGAGAAAGTTTTGGAAGTGGTTCTCAAGGTGATCGAAATCGGACATCGCAAGCGCAAGGATCTTCCATGCTAGCACCTGGAGACTCCTTCAGTGACGTCCGAATATATGTGGAACCTGTGTGGATCACCTCTAGAGGAGATCTACCCTTGATCTCTACAATGCAATGATGGTACACCTGTATATCTATAGTCAAACACGTCAACGAAGAAAGAATCACCTTGGAGGTAATTCTTATTTAACAAAATTAATTGTAAACAAAATATGTTGATCATCTCTCTTGGTTACGAGTTTCTATTCCTTTTCCTAAATCCTTGATTAAATTCCATGGATAATGGTGTTCATTACCATATTAATCCAGAATTGTTCATTGAATATGGAAACAATTAAAGTTGGGAACCATCCCTCCCATGCTTCCACTGTTCCCGGAACCTATAATATTTTCATAAATTAGATTTCTATTCTTGGAACCAGATATGTGAATCGCTTCAGCCATAAGTGTAACACCTTTATTTTACATCATATTGTAGTTATAATTCTATTTTGTATAGAATTTATAACCATTGATTACAAAACCAGTGTAAGATATGACATTTTCATTTGGTCCCTTGTCTATCCATTGAAGTCATTAAAAAATTGAATTTAGATTATCAGATAACTCCTTATAAATTTGATCTCAAAACCATCCTATAAACTATTGATTATGTGTATTTGATATCCATACTTCATCCCTTGATCGATTCAAATATCTAAGAAATTATTTGTGGATTTCAATGTAAATATCAACATACTCACTTTTATGTAAAATGTAAAGGTGAGATTGCTCCTGCTCTGTCAAGGTAATTGTAACAAAATATCTTCCGAAATTCCCTTCACCCACAAGAAGTTTTCTGTGATGAGACTTTGGGAGAAAGATTCTGTCAAAATCTAATAAGTAATCGATACATAATTTAATATATTCTTCAATAATATATCGTTCTGTAATACAACCTTTTGGTCGACTCTGATTATTGACATACCCTTTCAAAATCTTCATATACTGTTCAATGAGGTAAATCCATTTGTAATGGACATGACCACATAGTTGAACCTATCTAACCAAGTGAACTATAATGTGGACCATTATATCAAATAATTATTGTGGTAAGAACATATTTAATTCACATAATATTATTTCAACCTCCTTATTCATGATGAGAAACTTTGTCCGGTCTATAACATTACTGCACATGGCTTTGAAAAAGAAGCATAGACTGGTTAATGTATGTCATAAATTTTGTGGCAGAATGCAATAGAAATAAACAGACATTAAAAATTGAATCAAAACATGATATTCATGTGATTTTAGTCCTTGTAGCTTCAAATTATTCATTAATATGATATTCTTGTTACTTGATGAATTCTCATATGGAACTTTTACACTATTAAGGAAAAGAAAAAATTGAAATTTTTTCTATCTGGATATAGTGTAATATTCTAGAGGAAGAAAAGTATGCCTTTTACCCTTCACTGGTGCTAAATCTTCCCTTATCCCCATTTCAATCAAGTCCAACCTAGCCTTAATATGATTTTTTTTTGTTTTTTCAGGAATATTTAGTAACATACCAATAACACTATCAAATACATTTTTTCCTACATGCATGAAATAAAGAAAATCTCTGACATATAAACAATTATAATATAGTAATTCAAAGAAAATTGATCACTTATTCCAATTTGATTTTGTAAGGTTTTTCGAAAATGGTTTACCAAAAATAATTTCAATATATTTTACTTTATTATATACTTGATTATCCATTACTGGAGATGGTATTATACCTCGTTTGATATTCCCATCGAATGTTATTATCCATGATTGGTATTTATGTCATTGAGGTAAGAATTTTTTATGTCTTAAAAACACAGTCTTTGAGAAATGTTTCAACCAAAATGATTATGTGAGTTTTTCACAAATGGGACACCCAAAAATTCCTTTAATGCTATATCCTGATAAATTTCCATAAATGGGGAAGTCATTTATCATCCTGTAAAACATGGAACACAATGTAAATTCTTCACTTCTATGAGAATCATACGTTGTAACACCTGTATCCCACATCAATTTCAGATCTTGGATCAATGGAGCCAAATAGACATCAATATCATTATCGGACTTCTTTGGTCAAAATATAAACAAAGACAACATAATGTATTTGTGTTTCATAAATAACCATGGTGGAAATTTATAATTTACCAACATGAAGGGCCATGTATTGTGAGTACTAATATATACACCAAAAGGATTTATTCCATATATAGATATTTCAAGACAAAATTTTCTTGGCTCATTTCCAAATTCAGGATACTCATAATCAATTTTCTTTCACTAAGGAGAATCTTTTGGATGACATAGGTTCCTATCTTTAATTATTATATCTGCATTCCATGTCAATTGTCTCATGATTTTCTAACATCCATATAGTCTTCTAAACTATGGAATTATAGGAAATCACCATAAATATTTTGAAGGACTTGATTTATTTTTCTTGTATCGATCTCACCACACTTATGAAATTTTATGAGTGATTCATGGTCCTTGAAAAAAATATGAAATCATTTGAACCAACATGTAATTTTTTATAGATAATTCCCATTGAACATAAATTTTTTTTAACGTCATATGTTTGGAATGTTAGTTCATTTTCTTCTGGTATCATATCATTTAGGAGACCAAGAAGTTTTGTAAAGATGGTGTCACTCCATCCACTATCATCTTTCAAATTATATAACTTTAATATAGGTGATAATGTTGTGTATTTAGTACAACTGATATATAATGGTTTCTTAGAACAACTATTTTACTCCTCAAACAACTTTGTACAATCACGAATGTCATATTCAAATTTAATTTTCATTTATTCCATGCGATATCCATCATCATTTACACTATTATTAATATCAAATGTTTCATAAACCACAGTATCATCCCAATCGATGTTCACATCCAATTTTTCCCTATTTTAGTCCGACATTTATAACTATGATCTATTCCATGAAAAATCAAATGTTCTTACAACTCTTTCGGACTAATTTTTATTGAATAACAATAACATAAACATGGAAAGAGGATTTGAGAAGGGTCGTATTCATGCTCTATTACAAACTTGATGAACTATTTAACTCCATCTTTATAATCTTTTTTCAAATGATTAGTGTGCATCCATTTTTGATTCATATCCATCTTATTAGGTTCATAAAATATTAATTTTATACAATAAATAAATAAACACACTTAAGATATTCATTATCAAAGGTGAAATTTATAGACAATTATAATAAGGTAAATTTAAAATTTTACTGTTTAAATAATTATAATATGTTGAATAAAATGGGTAATTGCATTTAAGAAAAGAAATAATCTACTATGGTAGGTGTTTTACTATGAATTAATTTAATGGTGAAAATTATAGAAAAATTTAATCCTCATCAACTCATATCCCAGACATTTATCATTGTATTTTTTGTTTGACACACATCATCCATCTCTTGTGGACATAAACTTATGTTGCTTGAAATACTCTAAGCAGTTGTAATCCATGGGATGACTAATTATCAGAGTAGTAAAAGAAAAATAAAAGTGATGGGGGATGAGTTTCAAGAAACAAATTACAATAATAAATGTTTGGGTGATGAAGTTGATGAGGAAGATAGTTTTCTATAAAAGAGATGGGGAATGAGTCTCAAGTCACGAATTTCAATAATAAGTATTGTTTAACACACATCATGTCTTTCTTAAGTCCCCTAAAAAATGAAAATATAATATAGGTAATTAAGTAGTAATAAGAAACCCAAATATAATAAATAAGAATAATAATCTCTCATTCAATCAATTAGAATATATAAAAATGTATTTATAAAAGATTTTAATAAATAAAGATTTATTTCATATACATAGATAGTAATCAGAGATTCCTAGGGGTGGAACCAATACTTGTAGACCTAAAATGGTGAATAACTAAAAATAATTTCTAATATATATAATTTGATAACTTCCATTCTATTTTTTTGGAATAAGTGATGTAGAAAACTAAGGAATTATTACATTTAAAATTAATGTTATATCAAATATTTGAAAATATCTCAAGACTCTTGGGATGCCATATCAACACACTAACCCATCCAAAGGATTCTAGGGAGGTTGTCACATTAGATATACCCATATGAAGGATTCTAAAGAGGCTATCTAATAATCATTGACCCATCCTTGAGATTCTAGGGAGGTCCATAAAGAAGTTGGCATAAAGCAATTATACACATTAACCAGATATATCACAAATGAGGGATAAAAACACACCAACCCTTACAACATCTATCCCACACAAATTTAAACACACACACACACACACATATAACATGGATGTTATAATACACATAATTTCAAAACAAATGCACATTTAAACATATTTTTTAATGAAAGTAAATATAATACCTTCCTAATTTGGAAATCCAGAATGATACTTTGTGAATAAATAATTATAAAATCACTCTTACATTATAAGTTCTGAAAATTCAAATAAATATATAGAAAGATATATATTTACACACACAAAGAAATATATATATATATATATATATATCTATATATGTATATATATCTTTATAAAATAAAATAAAATTGATAAAAATATATGTAACCCTTATAACATAATATCACAACACAGTAAAATAAATACAACCCCAGACTAATTTTGAAAATAGAGATCCATTGAAAATAAATAAATATGGTATCACCCTTATTAATATTTCTATTAAAATAAAACAAAAAAATTATGAGAAAATAAAATTTTAAGGAAAAAAACTTCACACCAGAATATTAAAAAATGATTTAAATAAATAAATTCCCTTACATGAATTGCAGAAAACATCTTCTGTTGCTACTTCACACCATCACCAGATTGAGAATTGGTTTGTTAAATCAATTTTATCATTGGTTTAAGGTTTTTAAATCCAAAACCTCCACTATTTATATAGTGGAATAAATATTTATTTAATTGGTTTATCTGTGGATCTGAGGTGATTCTCTAAGATTTTAAAACAATGAAAAATTAAGCTTGTGGAGAAAGATATGGTAAATATGCATACAATTAAGAAAATTGATTCAAAACAACAATTTAAAAAGACCAAAACAGGATATCCAAATTGGTAGTCAAGAAAAAAATGGATCATAAACAAAGAGTTCTATTCATAATCTAAAAGAAAAATAATATACAATGACCATACCAAAAATAACTAATGACATCTTCGAATAAGAAATCAAAAATGAAACGAAAAATAGAGAATGAAAATCAGAACCTATAAAGGAAAAGATAGGCCTAACTTGCTAGGTTTAAGAAAATCGGAGACCCTTAGATCCAGATATCTATGTTTTATTTGGAAACCCTAACTTCAAGTGAACACCGGATGCCAGACGATGTTTAAGAAACTAAAGGAAGTCGAGTGGGTCTGTGTGATTCGAGATTTGATTCAATGAGGAGGAGGGCCTAAAGTGGGTGACTTCCACATAAATTTTCGGATATCACGATGGGTTTGCAACTGGTTAGAATTTCTTTAAATAGATCATGACACTTTTATCAACACTTCCAAAAAAGAACTGATAAAGATTCCCTTTATCAGAACTTAAGTAATAAACACTGATAAAAGGATAATTTACCAGCGGTTTTTTAGTGCAGATAAATCTCTATCTTTATCACTGCTAAAAAGTGCTCATAAATAATCCTTTTATCATTGATTATTACTTAAAAAATGATAAATGATTTATAATTATAATTACAAATAAATAAATAAATAAATATATTTAATAGATATATATAAATACAAAAATAGTAAATATATTCTTTATTTAAATATATTTATTATAATTTTATAATTATTTAAATATATAATTATTCATTTATAATTATATAAATATTTTTAAAAAATAATACTTATATCATTATATATATTTATATAATTATATATATATATATATTTAATAAATATATATAAATTTCAATATAGTAAATCTATTCATTATTTAAGTAAATTTATTATAAATTTAATAACTATTTAAATATATATAATTATTTATTTATAATTTTATAAATAATTTAAACAATATTTATTTATTTATAATTATACATATATAATTGTATAAATATAGTAAATGTATATTTATAAATATATTTATTTATAATTTTTTTTAATAATTTTTTTAACAATATTATTGAATATCTAATTTTAAGTGCATGCATGTTAAAATTGAGTAAAATTGAATAAATTAAAAATAAGTACACTTTAACAATATTGAAAAAATGGATAAGTTTTTTGTGTGTGAATTATATATAAAAATATATTATTTATGTATATATGAAATCAATATAACACATATTCGATATATTTTAAATTAAAAAATCAAACAACATTCAATTATATTTCCATTACTCCATGTAATTAGTTAGTATTTTTAATTCATATTAATTTTTAATTACAAACTATTATTCACTAAATATATGACTATTTAATGTAAAGTGCATAAATATTTTGTAATATATAAATCATATTTATATACATTAATATATATCTATATATCTAATATATACTATTTATTAACATTATCAATAATTATAAAATTAATAAAATGTTTAATATTTTTATCGATTAACTTATTTTTAATTTTTATATGTTTAAATTTCATTTTTCATATATCTATATATTTAATACATACTATTTATTAGTATTTATAATTTATATATATTATAATTAATTTATTCATTTTTATCAATAATTATTTAATTAATAAAATTTGTAATATTTTTTTAATGAAATCATTTTTATTTTTTATTTATTTAATTATTTTATTTTATTTATTCAGACCTTTATAAGTACTAAAAAAGTGATGATAACAGATTCCTTTATGAGCGCTAATAAAGGGCACCCTTTATCAGTGCTAAAAATAAAGCACTGATAAAGGGTCTCCTTATCATCGATAAAAAAAACTCTAATAAAGGGTACATTTTATCTGTGATTTCTTTAGCACTGATAAATATTCCATTTATCAGTGTTTTTTGAAAGCCCTGATAAATACCAGCACTATTAAAGGCCTATTTTGTAGTAGTGACACCATCTATGCTCCTCTAATGATGTCATCATCACCTCTACGTCCACTCCTCTATCACCACACTTACCTTATCATCCATCTGTTCATCATCGTTCTCTTATAAGAGTATCAATTTTGGTACCTTTGGACATCTTATGAGCCAGATGCTCTACACTATTCTCTTATTCTATTATTTCTAGTTTCTTAATATTTTTGAAGGTTATAGTAGTGGTTTGTGTTTGTTTTTCATGGATTTGTATTGAGGTATTTATGGTTATTGAATGTTATAGGTTGTTGAAGGGGTTTCAAGGGTTTTTTAGAATTTTATCTCAATTTATTTCATCCTTCTTAGCATTATATTATTCGATCTATATTCAAGATAGGGGATTCAAATTATCTCTATCTATTTATTTTTTTGATTTGAATTAATCATTATTTAGTTTTATTTGGGTAAGAATACAAAACTATCCTAATAAAGATTATAACTGAATGAGATTAATGGGAAGATAGTTAAGCTTGTTTTACTTGTTTCCTTTACTATTGAAATAATATTTGTGATTAATTTTTTGTTAAGAATACTGTTATGATTTCCTTGTCATTGTTGATATGATAAATAATATTTAAATGGGTTAAATGATCTAAGGATGGTAATGGAACAAAGAAGTAAAAAAATGGAATTGTTGTCTATTATTATAATAGGAATAAATTGATAAATAAATGATGAATCATTTTAATAGGATATTTTTTATTCAATGCTATAATTGAATTATTGTGTTATTATGTTAGTGGAGGAGGTTTTGGTGTGGTTAGTTTTTTGTGGGGAGTTGATTTGTTTTTTAGTGATTATGGATGAGGTAATGTTGTGGTTTTTTTGTGTTTTTTTATATAGGGGTGATGTGAGGATGGTTGAGTTTGGTGTGTCATAGTTTCCCAAGTATATGGAGGTTTCATGAATAATATGAATTAGTAGAATAAAATAAAATAGAAATAGGTTGTATTGAATAAAAAAGGTCTGGATTATTAGTAATGATGTGTTGGAAACAATATGAGGTAAATTGAGTGTGTATAATGGAAAGTGAAGTTAATAAATGCTAAATGGGGATTTGTTAATAAAATATAAAATGAGAAGTTATGTGGATATTGTTGTTGTTTTTGTGTTGCAGTGACGATGTGGCCTTGGTAAATGGTTCTAGTGGAGTTATTTGAGGAAGTAAATCCTTAGGTTGGTATTTTTTGTATTTATATATATTCATTGTAGTTTTTTATGTCTTACAAACCCCCACATGATTTTTTTAACATAACCAACACTTATATGAGGTTTTTGAAGAAATTATTTTTTTGAAATTTATTATAATATTCCAATTACTAATACTATAAAATAATTGAATAACATAAGTCTAAGGTTGAACCACATGGACCACTCATAAACCCATTATAATTTATTTTTATTATTATTAAATCAAACACCACCTTGCCTAGAATATGTTATATTAAAATTTAAGCATGATACGTTTCTTAAAAAGGATGCATGTTTATCTCTAATTTATGACCCTTGATTATTATTGTGGTTGCTAATTTTCATAATTCATATTGATTATAATTGGGAAATAATCTAAACTAGGAAAGGGAGGTGAAAATGACACTTTTGAATTTAATATGTGTTTTCATTCATGTATGAATTTTTTGTAAAGTGTTAAGGTGCATAGTTAGAATTATTACCCTTTTTATGCTATTGTGATTTGTATAGTTATAATTTTTACCCTTTATTATGTGTTTCCATTCATGGATGGATTGTTTGGGTGATGTATTTAGGGATGCATTGTTATTTTAACTAAAATTTATTCTTTTATTCCTATATTTTTATATAAATATATTTTTTTATTTGAAAGTGTAGGAAATAAAATACATATGGATAAAAGTTGGATTACATTACCTTATAACACATCTCAGTAATTCAATAATTTAGATATGTTTTTGGATTTTTAAATTAAAATCAATATGTGGATGTAAAAATAAAACGTTTATGTCCTAAATGTAAATTCAAACAATGATTAAAGAGAGATAAAGTATTTGAACACTTGATATTGAAACAATTTACTCCTCATTTTGTGCGATGGAAATGGAATGGAGAATCAAATGTTACATAAATATCAAGAAGTTATGTCTAGCGTTAAAATGAACAGGTTAATTCCTATATGGTGGATAATGAAATTCATAACTTGATAAATGATGTTTTTGTTGGATATTCTCTAAAATAATAGTTATCATAGGCTATGATATCTCTTAGATTATATGATTTTATGTGCATGAGATGAATATTGTAGCTTACAATATGCTATTATCATAAAGGAATTAGGATGCCTCAGTTATCTTATATTGTAGTGTATGATAGTATTTATAATATGGGGTACATGGTATGTAAGTGCATGCATAACTACCACGTCTTCCTTCAGTTTTCTTTGGTGATAAATTAATTAGATTTAATAATTGAATGGTTAAACATGGATAATCATTTGTAGAGTTTAAAAAATTATGAATATTCATTTAAGTGTTTAATGAATGAAACACACCAATGGGTAGTAACATGCAGGTTCAATGTGATAGTACCCGATGCTCCAAGATTATGACTCACTTTATTGAATAAAGAGATTCTATAAAAGGTATCTGATCACTTCTATTGTGAGTAACCTTGATTCATGTAAGCCATACTGAAACACTCTTTTATCCATATCATCATTCATCTTCGCTTTAAATAAGGATCTATCACCCCTTTGGTGTATTGGGATACTCTTATTATGAATGAGGATTCAAAGGTCAATGTAACCCCATAGAGACATGATACATTTGGATACTACTTTTATGATCTCCATTATGCATACTCCATAAAAGAGTAAAATATGGAGCTTGATACTTTTAAGGTACACTTGTTTATGTTCTTCATATTTAGCATGTTGTATCTATTAAATATGGATCAGGAATATCATGGGTTTCTAATTCTACCAAATTTAATTTCATGATCACCCAAAACTCATCAGTGGTATCAAAGCCTTGTTCTTCAATGGATGAAAATATTTTTCCTATTATTTTTCAAAGAACTTTTCTTTCTTAAATCATTTTGGGTTATATTTTAATGTACAATATGAAGAAATGATTATGTTTAGCTTAATCATAATGCCCAATTACTATATGTCATAAGGTAAAATATATTGAAAACCCATGGAAATTTTTATGCCACAAGATATGATATACAATATTGTAACCTATGATTGAACCAAATATTTCATGATAACATAGCATAATATCATATTCACGATATAGGTGATATCAACAAAATATTATTGGATATTTATGACATTTCTAATCATAAGTGGTGATATCAATTTTAGTTTAAAATTGGTTATATCATAAGATATGATTTGATACGTAAGATTTAGTGCAGTTAACCTTATTCATGAATCATAATTTACGACTAATAATACCTATTATAAGTCATAAAATATGATATAGATCTACATGTTAAATTTTTTATATTTTGATAAATTTTCTTATGGTTTATAAAATGTTTATAATTTTTTTAGTGATTATAAAATAATATTTTCACGAATAAATTAAATATGAAAAGTTCATATTTGTATCTCATGTTTTGGAAAATAAATAAAGTGTTTATTTATTTGTTCATTCCTTTAAAATATTAATTTTTATTAAAATTTTATGAAATATGAATAATGTGTATGCTTAATTTATGTGATAAATTTATTCTTATAAATTTTCAATCCATGCGTTACATGCTAGTTATGATAATATGAGATTTATTTTTCATCTACTTTTACCTCGGTAAGTAATTAAAGTTATTAGCTTGAATTTAGTTATTAAATATAGTTTGTACATATTAGGTATTAAAATTATTACAAATTGGATTCTCCCTTGAGTAAAGTATCCCTAGGTAGAGGGAGTTTGGATCAGAATTCCCACTATCCTATAGTCTTATATTATATTCTATAAAGTTTCATTTTATCTATTTGTGGCTTCAGTAATACTCATCTAGAGATTTTCAATCTCATATAATTATAAACCTTTACATTAATAGTTCATATACCTTATTCATAATATTAATTTGGACATTTATGAATATTTTTGTCTTCTATATTTGGGTGAGTAACACAAATTTTTGGTTGTGTAAAGAGCTACACATTAATATGGTGTGAACGTATTAATTTGGTGAATGAGACATGGACTAAAAAACTAAATTATTTGAAGCATGTATACATGAAGGAATAAAACCTAAGATAATAATAAATATTTCATATAATGAAATAGTTATGAATTTAATATGCATATGGTGTATATTAAATTGGTGATATTTTAAAATAAAACCCCTAAAATACTAAGGGTGATATTCCTTCCAATGCAGAACTTGTTAAGACCACAATCATCTAACCGGGTAGTTCATGCCAAAGTCAGGTTCCTTTGGATTATCTTGTGTAAGGAATGTAAGTAATGGGTGACCCTAATAGGATTAGGGGCGTATTATTGGCATTTTCTTTGTGTTACACTTATCTAAGAGTCTATAATGGGATTATGTTACCATAGGAATAGATTTGAGTTTATCTATATTATGGATTGGGAAAAGGGTTATCCAATCACCTATCCAAGAATCATAACTATTTTTATTGAGATTACTACCTACCTAAATAGCTAATTTATAAGAGAAATGCTAAAGAAATCCAAAATTTAGTGAAATATGGAACTTGTATCAATAAATTTATATGATGTATGGGGTCATTATTTTTAGTGGGGTACTTTCATTAAAAGTCCTTTATTGAAATATATAAACATGATACTCACCCATAAACATGTATTTATTATATATTATGGAATATATTATGTTAATCACATCAAATTCGCTTATAGTTATGAAATATAAAATAATTCAAAATTGGTATCTAAGTTTAAGATGTGTTCTCTGTAACACCCCAATAATTTGTTTTATAATTTTAAATAAATTAATTTATTAAAAATAATAATTTAAAATTAAGGTTTTTAATTAATAATTCTTATATTTCAAATTTATAGATTTTTAATTAATTTTTTAAAAAACTACTATTTTAAAATATTAGTCGGTGTAAAATAATATTTTAATATGAATATGTGTATTACAAAATTCATTTTTATCAATATATTATAATAAATATTGACTACTATAATTATTTTGATAAATATTAAATTATGTTATGAATATATTCAATATTATTATGACACCCCAATATTTTATGGTATGTTTCTTCAAAAAATAAATTCAATTCATTAAATAGATTATATGCACACAATAATGAGTCTCTATGAAACAACACATTGTTATAACCTAGCTGTTAAACTTAATTTTTCCACTTATGTGTTTTGAATTTCAAAAAACAGACATACATGGTTGTGTTCAGTAAGATATTTAGAGTCAGATCAAATCAACTTAATTTTGGTGAATAACAGCTTACCCTTATGAATAGTGACATACCCTTATGAATAGTAACATGACCCATATGAATTGTAATGTACCCTTATGAATATTAACCCCACCCATGTAAATGTAAATAAAATTTAGTCACCTTATAAATGAGAGTGAATATTTTAAACATTAATAAATAAGTGTTGGTATTTTTGTGAGAAATAAATATTTAATTACAATTTTATAATTAATAAATTAATTTAAAAGATAGTTCATTTTCATAAAATGTATTCATAAACCAATATTGTTTTTTCCTATGATTTTGGGTTAATTTAATGAGACATTAGTTAAATTTTTAGGGTATTATAAAAAGAGTTATAATTTTTAAAAAACTATGTTTTTTGAGTAAATGGAAATTATAATTATAAATTACATTTATCATATTTAGAAAATTATGTTCATAAAATGGAGTAAATATTTTAATTATACATATCTAAAAATGGTTAGGGTGAATTTTTGGGATTTTTCTGAAATACTTGAATTTTTGGTGAATAATGAAAATATGTTAATTTACGATAAATGATAAATACATGATTTATTGATTCATAGGTGATGTAATACTAATGTAAGCACACTTGTTTCAAACTCACATTCACTTATTACTATTTTTAGTCACAATAATCAAGACTATTCATAGTCTTGAGCCAAAATTATTAAATAATGATTAAAATAATGGAAAAACCCTCCTCTCCTCTACTATAAAAACCACCCTCACACCCTCTTACTATCAAACCACCCATGCTTTTATACTTTCATATGTTCTACCAAATACTCTTCCCAAGCCCCTTAACCACGTACAAGACCTTCTGGTCTTACCAAAAGTCCAAAACTAAAGTCCTTAAGGAGGTTTTTAAGGAGTACTCAAGAGGAAAACCTATATTCCTTTTTTTCTTTCAATTTCTTTTACAAGTTCCATTATTTTATTTATCTCTCATCATATCCCCTCATCAAAATGCTATGATAATTCCATTAACTTAAATTTACTGAAATTTTATTATGCTAATGGAATATTTCATCGACATCTCTCATCCCCCCTCATCTTATATTAAAAATGGAAACACCGTCAGGGATGTGTTAATTTATCACATTCAAGGATGACAAGTTTTCAATTTCTATTACCATGTTCAATTCTGGTCATAAAACTATTTTTATGGTTGAAAAATATCATAATATATGTAATATATCCTATTTAATGTTCTTAAAACAGTTTTTACACATGGTATTGAATTATAAAACAAAATGAGTTTGTGGTAATAAAAAAACCACAAAATCAATCCAAGCGTTTATCATTAAAATTTTATCTAATGATTCATCCTATCCCAAATAACCAAAGGATTTATATGATCATTTAAAATTATTGATTATTATTAATAACTAATAACTTCAATTATTAATTTCAATTTCCATTTTACACGAAATTCCATTACTCTTATACAAGCAAACCGATCATGAAAACTAAGCAAACATGCACTCCCAAATGATGAAATTGAATCTCTTAACCCATCTAAAATGAAATAAATGAAATTTATAAAGACATAATAATTTAATTAAATGTAGATAAGGATATTAAATTATTAATTAATGAATATAATTTGATTATTAAGGACCTTAATATCAAGTGCATAATACATTCAGATATAAGGTAAGGGTTTCCTCATCTCACATCCATTTTTGTGAGATATTATTTATCCACTAATATTACTTGTGTATGGTGTATTTATACTTAACATTGATGTATCATATCATTAATCTCTTTATTTTCATGGTATTAACTGTATAATTTTATGATTATTAATTTTGGGCCATATGATTCAATTGATTACAAAGTGGTAAGGGTTTTCTACCCGAACTTCCATTTTTCTTTCAAGTTACTCTTATTCTATAGTTACCTCAATGAAAGTTAATATATATTCTTATGTACTCCTAATAAATTATTCTTGAATGTTCTATATATGTGTACCAACAAAAATCCATCTATCTTTTATGGGGAGTTACATGTTTTAAAAGGATCCTTCAAAATAAATCTTCCGAAATACAAACCCGATTCAAGTGAAATTCTCGAATTCTTGTCTATTTTAAAGTGAACTATATAATATATTTTAATCCATAATTATATTTCTAAAATAATTAATTTTAACATGAAAAAATATCTTGGTTAATTTCTTTTTTTTATGAAATTAAACATGCCTTTTCATTTTAAAACCTCTTTAATATTTTCCTTAAACCGCACTAAAATGTTTTATTTATAAAGATTATTAAAAAACTCGTTTTACATGATTTCAATTTAGTGGGGAATAATTTATTCCTGAAATATAATTTCAATTTACTTACCTTTTATTTTTTGTGATATACATGTTTACAATCTTATTTTAGAAATAATACAAATGATTTTCTAAAATAACTCTTCTTTCAAAAGTAAAAAGGATTTTTCTCATCTCACTTTTACTTCTATGATATATATGACTTTTTCACCACATATTCCTTGAATGTGGTGTATGTAATAACCTTTCATATATCATATATATAGCATATTTATTCTCATGATGTCACGAACCGAATCGGGTCGCCATCCGAACCGACGCCTGACTCGGCCCGCGGCAAGGCCCGAGGGGCGTTCCCGATCCCCACGGGCTGGCACAAGTGCCCGGGTATCAAAATAAACCTTGGGAATGGTTTACCCGAGTGAACAAATGTAAAGAAGCCAACCAAAGTAAACCAAACAGAGATAAAGATTACAGTCAAACATGTAGACAACCAACAGGTTTTTGGTTCACAAGTACTCAAAACCCAAATAACACCAAAACAAGATAACCAAAGACCAACCTAAGGACTGTCGCCCGGTGTAAGGACACCGCCTCTAGGCCACCACCAAAACGCCACGTAGATAGTCTGGCTAACAACCTGAACCACTGCTCCCAAAATCTGGACCCCTACCTGTATCAGAAGTAAACAAGTCTACTTACACCCAAAGGTGTAAGTAGGGTGTGAGCAATCGTCCAACATGATATCACCAATAAAAGATTCCACGCACAACTATCAAAAGACAACCGAATGCAATGCTGAAATAAAGATAGAAAGAAGTGCAAAAGAAAATGGTTTTCATAAAATGATTTAAAAGAAAGGCAGTTCAAGATAAACATATTAGGATAGCAGTTCAAGTGACATATCACGTATCAGCATGCACGCAAGGTAACTGGTGGCACCAAGGGATGAGAAAGGCCCTATGGGTACTAGACTAGCGGGATCCTAGAACGCCGTGTCTCGGTGAAACGTGGCTTAGGCGGCCACGACCCTCAGATAACGTGGCTTAGAAGGCCACGACCCTCAGAACACGTGGCTTAGAAGGCCACGACCCTCAGATATCATAAGTTTAGTTAGTGTTGCAGTCGTCAAACCTGCCAGTGAAACCGGGTCGGGTCATCTCTGGAACACTAGCTCACTAGTCCCAGTCTCCCCACCTAATACCCCGACTTCCCTCCTTGTGCTCACCTAAAGATCAAAGTTCATATAGTATGTCACATTATCACTTAGAGCCAAACGTGTCACCTGCACACTGATATCTTTTTTGAAAACCACACACACACACCAAAACCTCCTTTTTCTTTTTCCTCTTTTAAAAAAAAAACTTAGACCACACTGCACAGTTTACAAATAATAATAAACAGCCAAAGTGAGTTTCCGCAATAAAGGTAAAGGACTTTCACCACATAAATAGACCACTAGCAAAATTAGATGCACATTTAAAAAGAAATTAAAAACTAATTGTCAATATGAGAACTAATCAGCAGGGTGATGAAAAATTAAACCAGAATGAAAAAGATCGCCAAAAGATAACTGAGTGCGGAATCACCTACCTCAAACAGGCGCGGAAGAAGACACGGTGCAAGACTCCAGTTGCGCCGCGGTCGCACCGCCTTGAGCCGTCAACCGGGTCCTAAAAACAGCAGAACACTCAACGGTTCAGAAAAATTGTTAACGTAAAAATAATGATGATAATAATAATAATAATAAAATAATAATAATAATAATAATAATAGAATAATAATAATAATAATAGAATAATAATAATAATAATATTAACATAATAGAATAATAATAATAATATAAGGACAATAGAAATAATAATAGAAATAATAATAATAATTATAAACAATAGTAATAACAATAATAATAATATTAATAACAATAATAGCATAATAATAATAATAATAATAATAATAATAGCAATAATAATAGTAGTAATAATAATAATTATAAATAATAATAATAACAATAGTAGTATAATAATAATAGTATTACTAACATAATAATAATAATAATAATATGATAATAATAATAATAATAATAATAATAATATCATAATAATAATAATAATAATAATAATAATAATAATAATAATAATAATAATATCATAATAATAATGGTAATATTATTATTTACATAATTATAATAATAACATATTAATATTTATAGTAATGATATAATAATTAACATATTAATAATAATAACAAAAGAAAACCAAAAATCTTATTAGATGAGTTAAAATAATAAAATAAAATAAATAAAAAAAAAGTAAAACAAACCTGCGCGGAGGAGGCCGAACAGGGGCGCCGGAATGGAGGAGAAGAGGAAGAAAAAGAAAGGGAAGAAGAAGGAGAGAAGATGAGGAGAAGAAGAAGAGAAGGAGGAGAAGAGGAGAAGAAGAAGAAGAGAAGAAGAGAAGAAGAGAAGAAGAGGAGGAGGAGAAGAGGCAGGGGCGTGGTCTGGCGGGAGGGTGTGGGTGTGCAGGTGGCTCCGGCGTGGGTGCAACGGCGACGGTGAGGGGCTGTGCGGAAGGGCTTCGGCCGGGCAAGGAAAAAAATAAACAGGGGGGTAGGGGGAGACGTGGCCAGCGAAGCGCGGTTGCTGGTGTTGCCGAGCAGGTAGACGCAGCAGCGGCGGGTGAGGGAGAGACCGGCCAAGCTGCTGGTGAAGGGGAGGAGAAGGGTGGCGCGAGGCAGGACTCGGCACGGCCGAGCGGGAAGGACGGAAAACAGGGAGGTGTGTGGGGATCTGATCCGGCGCGGGTGCAGCAGTGGCGCGGTGCAGCGTGGCTGGTCCGCTGCGGGTCCGGCGGGAGCGGGGAGGTGCGGGTGAGGAAAAGAACGCAGGCTGGGGGAGAGGAGGAAGAAGAGGGAGGCGCGGCGAGGGAGGGTGCAGCGGGTAAGAGGGGAGAAGAAAAAAGGAAGAGAGAAGGGAAAAAATGTGGGGAAAGTGGCGGCTAGGGTTTCAGGAGGGGGAAAAAGTTAAGCAATTTATGATAAAATAATAATATCAAATATCATAATAATATTTGACACAATAATATTAATAGTAGTAATAATAATCATAATCTTAATAATAATAATCGCATAACAACAATAATAATAAAAATAATAATAATAATAATAATACATTAGCAATAATAATAATATCATAATAATTATAAGATAATAATAACAGTAATAATAATATAATAATAACAATAATAATAATAATAATAATACAATAATAAAAAATAAAGACATAATAAAAAATTTATCCGGTTATTTAACGTTCGAGCATCGGCACCACGTGCCGAGCGACGTGAAGCCAACGCGCATATATCAGCGCACTTAAAATAAATTTTATCCAGCTTGCTTGTGCCTTGCGCGCACGCCAAGCGACGCAAGGCCAACGCGCATTTGTCAGCGCCACTGCGGAAGCCTCTTGTCGATTCAGTCGACACTTCAACCAAGCAATTAAATAAACCGGCAATTAATTTATGAAATAAAAATTTAAAATGAAACGCATACCTCAAAAAAGTCCGGGCGTGACAATTGTCCCCACCATGAAAACTTTCCGCCCTCGGAAAGTCAGCTCAAAGCCTGATCAGAGAATAGAAATGGGTACTCCTGCTCAACCCATGACTTCCGCTCCCAAGTCTCGTGTTCATCGTTCCCATGCTGCCAAAGAACACACACCAGAGGAATGGACTTTCCACACAACACCTTTTCCCGAGAATCCACTATACGCACTGGTCGCTCGACCACAGACAAGTCGGACTCTATCTCCAGCTCCTCCCAATTCAGCACATGCGACGGGTCGGGGTTGTACTTCTTTAGTTGGGAGACATGAAATACATCGTGAATCGACGTCAACTGCGAGGGAAAAGCTAGCCTGTATGCCACCTTGCCAATCCGCTCAAGAATCTCGAAAGGTCCGACATACCTCGGTGTCAGCTTCCCCTGTTTCCCCAAACGACGGTGACCCAAGCGAGGGGCCACTTTCAGGAACACTCTGTCCCCCACTGAAAACTCGAGATCCCACCGCCTCTGATCTGCATAAGACTTGTGACGACTCTGAGCTGTCAACAACCGCTGCCTAATCAGCTTGACCTTCTCAGACGTCTCCTGAACAAGACTCGGTCCCAAGAGCGAGGCCTCTCCTACCTCAGCCCAACAGAGAGGAGACCGACAAGGCCGACCATAGAGCGCCTCAAAGGGTTCCATTCTGATGGAAGACTGGTAACTGTTATTGTAAGCAAACTCCACCAGCCCCAAATGGCTATCCCATGAGCCTCCAAAATCTAACACACAGGCTCGGAGCATGTCTTCCAGAATCTGATTCGCTCGCTCTGTCTGGCCATCGGTCTGAGGATGGTATGCCGTGATCATCTTAATCTGCGACCCCAAAGCCTTCTGGAGGCCTCCCCAAAACCGTGATTTAAAGCGGGGGTCCCTGTTAGAAACAACTGCCGACGACACACCATGAAGTCTGACCACCTCCTGAACATACAAGCGGCCCAGTTCCTCTACCTTCGTTGTGTCTCTGATCGGAATAAAGTGGGCAGACTTAGTCAAACGGTCAATCACCACCCAGATAGCATTCCTCCCTCGAGGTGTATGAGGCAGGCCAATGATGAAGTCCATGGCGACCTCGTCCCACTTCCAGGTAGGAATGGGTAATGGCTGGAGTAGGCCAGATGGTCTCTGATGTTCTGCTTTCACTTGCTGGCAAGTATAACATCGGGATACGAAGTCGGCTATGTCCCGTCTCATACCTGGCCACCAGAACTACTGGCGAACATCATAGTACATCTTGGTGGTACCAGGATGGACGGACCACTGAGACTGGTGGCTATCCTGCATCACCACCTTTCGCAGAGACAACGACACTACAGCACGACCCTTGAAGCATAGGACCCTCTGGGAAGACAAAGACCAATCAGAAGAAGTCTCCCCACCATGGGGAAACTGCATAGATCGCTGACAAAACTCATCACCAGGCTGCTCCTGCTGAATCAAATCTAGAAGGGCAGGAGTCAACTGGATGCTGGCCAAGAAAGTACCTCCACTGTGCTCCCTGCTCTCCAAATGCAACTGGGCGAAGAGCCCCATCAAAGTCCACTCATCGCTGGACTTCTTCAACGCCTGCACTGGTACTTTTCTGCTCAATGCATCAGCTACCACATTACCCTTGCCAGGGGTATAGACAATATCAAAATCAAAACCCTGCAGGTACTCGACCCAGCGGCGCTGCCTCAAATTGAGATCCCTCTGAGAGAAAATATAGGCCAGGCTCTTGTGGTCAGAATAGACCACAAACTTCTCCCCAAAAAGATAGTGGCGCCATGTCTTCAAATCATGCATCACTTCCGCCAATTCTAAGTCGTGAGTCGGATAGTTTTTCTCATGCGGCCGGAGTTGGCGAGAACCATAAACCACAACATGGTCATCCTACATGAGCACACATCCAAGGCCCGTACCTGAAGCATCACAGTACACCACGTAGCCCTTTCCTGACTCCGGCAAGGTCAACACAGGTGCGGTGGTCAACCACCGCTTCAGCTCCTCAAAAGATGTCTGGCACTGTGGGCTCCACTCAAACTTCACCCCTTTCCGGGTGAGTGCGGTCATGGGGGAGGCAATCCGCGAGAAGTCCCGGACAAAGCGCCTGTAATAACCAGCCAAGCCCAGAAAACTCCTGATCTCAAACACATTTCTTGGCTGCTCCCAAGACATAACTGCCCTGATCTTTTCGGGATCTACTGAAACCCCTTGTTCTGAGACGACATTCCCCAGAAACTTCACTTCCCTGATCCAGAAAGTGCACTTCGAGAGTTTGGCATACAGGTGGTGATCTCGCAAGGTGCCCAAAACAACGTGCAAGTGGTGCTCATGCTCCTCCTCAGATCCAGAGTAGACCAGGATGTCATCCACGAATACCACGACAAATGAGTCGAGATATTGGTGGAACACCCTATTCATGAGTGCCATAAAAACTGCAGGAGCATTCGTCAGTCCGAAAGGCATGACCAAGTACTCGAAGTGACCGTACCTGCTTCGGAAAGCCGTCTTCGGGATATCTGCTTCTCTCACCCTGAGCTGGTGGTATCCCGAACGCAAATCAATCTTGGAGAACCACTTTTCCCCCTTCATCTGGTCAAACAAATCGTCAATCCGAGGCAAAGGGTATTTATTCTTGATGGTTACCTTGTTCAGCTTCCGGTAATCAATGCACAACCGAAGGGTTCCATCGGCCTTCTTCGCGAATAAAACCGGTGCGGCCCAAGGAGAGACGCTCGGGCGAATGAATCCTTTGGATTCCAAATCGTCCAGCTGTATCTTTAATTCCCTCAATTCGGTGGGGGCCATGCGATATGAGGGAAGAGATATAGGCTGTGTTCCCGGCGCCAACTCAATCGAGAACTCCACGTCTCGCTCTGGGGGTAAGCCAGAAAAATCCTCTGGGAAAACCTCTGGGAACTCATCCACTACACGAGGTAACCCGCCCTGTGAAATACCACCATCGTCCTCCAGCGCGAGCGATGACAACTGATAAGCAAGATTTCCAGGCTCAGGGAGTGGAGGTCCCGCACGTCCCGACCGAGGATCCCATTCTCCGTGAAAAAGCTGAGGAGTCCCATCTGGTGCTGTAAAGCTGACTCAGCGTCGATAGCAATCAATGTGCGCCTGGAAGCGCACCAGCCAGTCCATACCGAGGATCACATCAAATACGTCCATGTCAAGGACCAAGAAATCCCATTCCATCTCGACACCCGACACAGAGAGTGCACACGATCGGCACTTGAGGCCTTGCTCCCTCTTTTTCCCCAACGGCGTTACCAACTCCATAGCACACGATAAAATCTCGGATGGTAGGTTCAGAAGATTCACAAAACGAGCAGATATAAAAGAAACTGAAGCACCAGTATCAAATAAAACTGCAGCTATAGAAGATGCAACCAGAATAGTACCTCGAACCATCGAAGGCCCTGCATCAGATCCCGCTGGTGCCTGATCCACAGCATGCAGTTGCCTGGTCCCTGCCTGAGAGCGACCGCTCGCCTGAGGCTCTGCCCTGATATGGCTCTGCCCTGAAGACGATCCGGTCCTACCACCACGCCCACCAAACCGAGATCCTGTCGTCCTGGTCGGCTCTGACTGAACTGATACCCCTCTAGAAGCCACTGATCCAGCCCCACTCTGATAAGGGTGTGCAGTCCTGCAGAAGCGTTGTAGATGTCCCACCACTCCACATCCATGGCATGGTCTGGGAGGGTATGGACAAACAGGTCGGATGTGCCCTGCCCTTCCGCACTGATGGCATACAACAGACCCTACACTAGAAGCCCCAGATGAAAACTGCCTGGGAGGATGACCTGAGCTGCCATCACCCTTCTTCCATTGCTCATCACGCTTCCTTTTCTTCTCAGATGAACTGCCACTGCCAAGCCCTGACACTGACCCAGAAAACCCCGACTTTCCCTTCTGGTCAATCTCGGACATACAAGCACGATCGACCACCTCAGCATAAGTCTTCAGCTTGAACAAGAAAACATGGGAGTGAATTTCTGGTCGAAGGCCCTTCTCAAACTTCTGAGCTTTCAAGAATTCGCTCGAAACTATCTCAGGTGCGTACCGTACCAGTTCAGCAAAGCGATTCGCATACTCCATCACTGTCTGATTCCCCTGCGATAGCTCCATGAACTCCCGAGATCTGGCATAGGCTACAAACTCTGGACAATACTGCTCGTTGAAGATACCCTTGAAATCCTTCCAGCTCATGTGCTCGTGCTTCCCAGCCTGGACCACATATTCCCACCATTTGCGACTGGAACCCTCCAGCTGGAATGAGGCGCACTTCACCCTGACTTCCTCAGGCGTGTCAAGGAAATCGAACATGCGTTCTATCTTCTCAAGCCACTCCTCTGCCTCCTAAGGTTCTGAACCACCTCGGAAAGAAGGAGGTTTGCTCCTCAGAAACTCCTGAGCTCTATCCTTTCTGGAGCCAAAATCTTCCCCTCTAGCTGGAACAGGGGTGGGGGCAGGAGTCGCCCCTTGTCCTAAAGCCTGAACGGCTCGGACCATCGCCTCAACAAATCTCTGATCAAGCGGCGCGGGAGAACTCTCTCCGGCTTCCTCCCGTGGATGCATGGGAACTCTCCGGGGAGGCATATTACTGAAAAAGAGCAGCAATCAAGAAAGGAAACCATCAATAAAAAGGGAATAAAATTTTCCAACAAGATAATTATTCATCAATAAACCAATCATGCAAAAAAAATCCATATAAAAACTTTACTTTCCTTATCTGGTGTCCACGCACAGTCTGCAGCCTGCACGTCCCACCCAGAAAGAAAGTGAAACAAGTACCCTGACATCCCATGGTGACTCAGTATCTGTCACGAGGCGTGCTGGCCAGGCACCCTACTCGCAACATGAATTCTAAGCCCTGACAGACCCAACTCATGTACAACCCAACTCATCCCAAATAACATAAACCACCAACAAAACCTGCCTCTGATACCATTTTGTCACGAACCGAATCGGGTCGCCATCCGAACCGACGCCCGACTCGGCCCACGGCAAGGCCCGAGGGGCGTTCCCGATCCCCACGGGCTGGCACAAGTTCCTGGGTATCAAAATAAACCTTGGGAATGGTTTACCCGAGTGAACAAATGTAAAGCAGCCAACCAAAGTAAACCAAACAGAGATAAAGATTACAGTCAAACATGTAGACAACCAACAGGTTTTTGGTTCACAAGTACTCAAAACCCAAATAACACCAAAACAAGATAACCAAAGACCAACCTAAGGACTGTCGCCCGGTGTAAGGACACCGCCTCTAGGCCACCACCAAAACGCCACGTAGATAGTCTGGCTAACAACCTGAACCACTGCTCCCAAAAGCTGGACCCCTACCTGTATCAGAAGTAAACAAGTCTACTTACACCCAAGGGTGTAAGTAGGGTGTGAGCAATCGTCCAGCAGGATATCACCAATAAAAGATTCCACGCACAACTATAAAAAGACAACCAAATGCAATGCTGAAATAAAGATAGAAATAAGTGCAAAATAAAATGGTTTTCATAAAATGATTTAAAAGAATGGAAATTCAAGATAAACATATTAGGATAGCAGTTCAAGTGACATATCACGTATCAGCATGCACTCAAGGTAACTGGTGGCACCAAGGGATGAGAAAGGCCCTATGGGTACTAGACTAGCGGGATCCTAGAACGTCGTGTCTCGGTGAAACGTGGCTTAGGCGGTCACGACCCTCAGATAACGTGGCTTAGAAGGCCACGACCCTCAGAACACGTGGCGTAGAAGGCCACGACCCTCAGATATCATAAGTTTAGTTAGTGTTGCAGTCGTCAAACCTGCCAGTGAAACCGGGTCGGGTCATCTCCAGAACACTAGCTCACTAGTCCCAGTCTCCCCACCTAATACCCCGGCTTCCCTCCTTGTGCTCACCTAAAGATCAAAGTTCATATAGTATGTCACATTATCACTTAGAGCCAAACGTGTCACCTTCAAACTGATATCTTTTTTGAAAACCACACACACACACCAAAACCTCCTTTTTCTTTTTCCTCTTTAAAAAAAAACTTAGACCACACTGCACAGTTTACAAATAATAATAAACAGCCAAAGTGAGTTTCCGCAATAAAGGAAAAGGACTTGCACCACATAAATAGACCACTGGCAAAATTAGATGCACATTTAAAAAGAAATTAAAAACTAATTGTCAATATGAGAACTAATCAGCAGGGTGATGAAAAATTAAACCAGCATGCAAAAGATCGCCAAAAGATAACTGAGTGTGGAATAACCTACCTCAAACAGGCGCGGAAGAAGACACGGCGCAAGACTCCAGTTGCGCCGTGGTCGCACCGCCTTGAGCCGTCAACCAGGTCCTAAAAACAGCAGAACGCTCAACGGTTCAGAAAAATTGTTAACGTAAAAATAATGATGATAATAATAATAATAATAAAATAATAATAATAATAATAATAGAATAATAATAATAATAATATTAACATAATAGAATAATAATAATAATATAAGGACAATAGAAATAATAATATAAATAATAATAATAATTATAAACAATAGTAATAACAATAATAATAATATTAATAACAATAATAGCATAATAATAATAATAATAATAATAATAATAATAATAATAGCAATAATAATAGTAGTATTAATAATAATTATAAATAATAATAATAACAATAGTAGTATAATAATAATAGTATTACTAACATAATAATAATAATATTATGATAATAATAATAATAATAATAATATCATAATAATAATAATAATAATAATAATAATATCATAATAATAATGGTAATATTATTATTTACATAATTATAATAATAACATATTAATATTTATAGTAATGATATAATAATTAACATATTAATAATAATAACAAAAGAAAACCAAAAATCTTATTAGATGAGTTAAAATAATAAAATAAAATAAATAAAAAAAAAGTAAAACAAACCTGCGCGGAGGAGGCCGAACAGGGGCACCAGAACGGAGGAGAAGAGGAAGAAAAAGAAAGGGAAGAAGAAGGAGAGAAGAGGAGGAGAAGAAGAAGAGAAGGAGGAGAAGAGGAGAAGAAGAAGAAGAGAAGAAGAGAAGAAGAGAAGAAGAGGAGGAGGAGAAGAGGCAGGGGCGTGGTCTGGCGGGAGGGTGCGGGTGTGCAGGTGGCTCCGGCGTGGGTGCAACGGCGACGACGAGGGGCTGTGCGGAAGGGCTTCGGCTGGGCAAGGAAAAAAATAAACAGGGGGGTAGGGGGAGGCGTGGCTGGCGAAGCGCGGTTGCTGGTGTTGCCGAGCAGGTTGACGCAGCAGCGGCGGGTGAGGGAGAGACCGACCAAGCTGCTGGTGAAGGGGAGGAGAAGGGTGGCGCGAGGTAGGACTCGGCGCGGCCGAGCGGGAAGGACGACAAACAGGGAGGGGTGTGGGGATCTGATCCGGCGCGGGTGCAGTAGTGGCGCGGTGCAGCGTGGCTGGTCCGCTGTGGGTCCGGCGGGAGCGGGGAGGTGCGGGTGAGGAAAAGAACGCAGGCTGGGGGAGAGGAGGAAGAAGAGGGAGGCGCGGCGAGGGAGGGTGCAACGGGTAAGAGGGGAGAAGAAAAAAGGAAGAGAGAAGGGAAAAAACGTGGGGAAAGTGGCGGCTAGGGTTTCAGGAGGGGGAAAAAGTTAAGCAATTTATGATAAAATAATAATATCAAATATCATAATAATATTAGACACAATAATATTAATAGTAGTAATAATAATCATAATCTTAATAATAATAATCGCATAACAACAATAATAATAAAAATAATAATAATAATAATAATACATTAGCAATAATAATAATATCATAATAATTATAAGATAATAATAACAATAATAATAATATAATAATAACAATAATAATAATAATAATAATACAATAATAAACAATAAAGACATAATAAAAAATTTATTCGGTTATTTAACGTTCGAGCATCGGCACCACGTGCCGAGCGACGTGAAGCCAACGCGCATATATCAGCGCACTTAAAATAAATTTTATCCAGCTTGCTTGTGCCTTGCGCGCACGCCAAGCGACGCAAGGCCAACGCGCATTTGTCAGCGCCACTGCGGAAGCCTCTTGTCGATTCAGTCGACACTTCAACCAAGCAATTAAATAAACCGGCAATTAATTTATGAAATAAAAATTTAAAATTAAACGCATACCTCAAAAAAGTCCGGGCGTGACACATGAAATTCTAAGGGATTATGATTTTAATGTTTCAAAGTGGTATGTGACACTTTGGAATGTTTAAGGATTATTTCCTCAAGAATTCTTCAATGGTCTCATTTAAAAGTATCTTCATCTATGTCAATTTAATTTATTTAATCTTGTAATTAATTTTGGTTTATATCTTATGATATCATATATAATATTTTATTGAAGGGTTTCTGATTAGCTTGACTATGGATGTATTATCTTAATTCCATTCACCATATTACTCCGAATGGTTAGTAATTATGTATACAGATTGAAGAAATTTATTTACATTGCATATGTATATGATGTTTATGTATAAAACCATTAATATGAGGAATAAATTGGACTTAGTAAGTGATGGGTGGGTCCCTCTATATCCCCTCTATGCATCGGTGGGTCTGATGAGACAAAACAAAATTGGGTTTTGGATGAGGCCTTACCCTAGTATTTTTAGAATTCTTGGCCGAGGCCTCGATGATAGGTTTATGATGTACTTTATATGAATTACCTCAATATAATTTTAGTAATTTATAAATCATGTGATTATTATACTAGTATAATATCTATGGTAAAGTTTCATGTGATCTGTTATATGGATTTACTTACTCAGCTTTCATTCCGGTCATATTATGCTCAAGTTTATGTTTTAAAGGCATGTGTTTTAAGTTATTCACCATGCCTAATGTTTATGTTTATGATATCTTATATTGTAATGCTTAAACTTAATAATCATCTGATATCACCCCTTTATTATGTTTCTTTTCCCCAGGTTATGAAGAATAAAACATTTTATAAGCTTTCAAGGATGCAATTTATTTTATTTTATATTGTGTCACATTTTATTTTGTTTTCCAAATGTATTATGGGTATCATGTATGTAATCTGGTTTTCCAATACTACTAAACGGATCAGTCATTTTGTATTTGATTCCTTGTAATTAGGATAGTTTAATGAAACAATTTACCGAATCTAGGCTTCTGGGGTTGGGGTTTTACAGTTGGTTTCAAAGGAAGTTTTGCAACAACCTTGAAAACTAGATCTAGAAAATGTAGATTAGGGAAAAAAACCCTAATATAGACTTTGAGGTTAAGAATAGAAGAAAATCATAGTATTTTTTTACGGTATATATTATGTGGATCTTCTTAGAAAATAAATCCCTGTATGGATACTACAAGTGGACATGATTCTGGAATAGATGTACCTATGAATAACAACTCTGACAAGGTGTTTCGGGCTTGACTTGGGGTAACCTGATACATGATAATGGGACTTACTGCACATCTAGTTTGACACTCATGGGATATTATTAGGATAATTCACATTTTATTTATAGACCATTATGAAAGATTTTAAAATAAATATGTCTCTAAAGAAACCAAGTTTATGATTATGATACTATCTATGCCTAAATTTTTCAATTTATGTTAAGTATTTCACTAGTATTGGGATTTTACATTATGTTTCATAATGTTATGATATAATATAGTATAAAAAATTGTTTAGAAACGAAACCTACCAAATAGAATGAGAACCACATCAATGCATATAATTCAAAGAGTAAGAATGATCATTTCTTTGATGGGTTTAAGCTAGTATTTCGAAGGGAAATAGTATTTCAAACATTCAAATCATACGAGGAGACAATATCATGTCCTATCAAGAAGGAGAAAGATTTTTCTAAGTATTCTAGCTTCAGAAAGAAGGAGGAGAAGAGGAAATTTGGGAAAAAGATAAATAAAGGGAATAAGGGAAAGAATTATTTTCCCACATGTGATAATTGTGGAAGAAAACACATTGGTATATTCTTAAGATGAAAAGGAGTTTTCTTCAAGTGTGGAGAAAAATTCCACCATGCTCATAATTCCAAGAGAAGGAAAGAATTTTCCTATATTCAATGCTTCAACTATAAGGATATGGGTCACTATGCAAAGGGATGTCCCAAGCGTCATGGAAATATAGCTCTGAGAACATAAAGGGATCAAGGTAAATCTTATGATGTTACTACGATTGAAGTAGAATAAATTATGTATTTGTGTTTTCAGATTAAAGAACTATGTTATGATATTATTATTATAATAATTATGGAATATATGAGGATTGTACTACAATACTATTTTATTAAGGATTTGAGGTCGTATGATGAGTGGTATAAAGGAAAAATTATTCATTAGAAAGTTAAACCTTTTTGGAAAACACATTATTTAGGGAAATACCACCATTACTATATTTATAATATTGAGATAATGATTAATAAATGATTAATTTTGACAAGTACCGACTACCTTGGAACTGATTATTAACTTGTAGACAAGTGGTCTAAACTATCATAGATGGATTTTATAAAACTTTTGGATTTAAGGAATATATCCAATAACATGAATCTTACATAAAGAATATATAAATAATGCATGTTTCCAATAAGGTTTTATGGTAATTAAAGTTATTACCATATTTTAAGAGGATACATGATGAAATTATTCACATGTTTGGAATGTAAAAATTTAGATCTAATTCATGTTAATGAAGGTATAATGATAAGTTCATCTTAGAAATTAGGAGACCTTATTTCGAAAGTGTTGAATCATTATATATTGAAAATTTGAACCATTTATGAATGGTTTAAGTTGATTATTGTATGATATTTTAGAGGTTAATGTATTACATCACCACATGGAGAAACCTATGATAAGTGATGAAGTATAAATAGTTCAAAGTTAAATCAAAGGATAAGTTTGTTCTTAGGAAATAGAAACGTATATTTATACTCTTATAGAGTGGAATAATTCCTAAACACTAGAAAAAGGGTCATAAAAAATGGTGTCTTATTATCAAAATTTTTAATGATATCAATAAACTTTTTCATAACTGTAGTTTATGGTTTTGTGGTAATAAAATTTCATCTGAACATGTTATCTATAACTTTCCATCATAACATGATGGTTAGATTGTTCTTCCATATACATATTTTCACTTCACAGTAATTTTATCCTATTCAAATGCGTAGATTTTTGGTAACCTATGAATTTCACTTTCCCCCTTATTAAGAGAATATTTTTAATCCTATTTCCGATGTGGGTTTCCCTTAAGAGAATTTTCCATTATCAACCTTTAACTTTCGAAGTGCAATTTCAAATTGTGAGGATGCAATTTTGTTGATGGGGAATAAGGTAACACCATAGTAATTTATTTTATAATTTTAAAGACGTTATGTTATGAGAAATAGTAATTTAAAATTAACTTTTTTAATTAATAATACTTATATTTAAAATTTATATCTTTTGAATTAATTGTAAAAACAAATATTATTTTACATTATTATTTTGTGTAAAAGAATATTTTAATATGAATATATGTATTACAAAATTAATTTTTATCAATAGATTATAATATTTACTATTATAATTATGTTGATAAATACTAAATTATGTTATGAATATATTCACTATTATTATGACACCACAAGATTTTATGGTATGTTTCTTACAAAAATAATTTCAATTCATTAGATAATTTATATTCACACAACACTGAGTCTCTACGAAACAACACTTTGTTATAACCTAGCTATTAAACTAATTTTTTTTAATTTTGTGTTTTGAATTTTGAAAAACAGACATACACAGTTGCGTTCAGTAAGATATATATTTTTTTATATATTTTTATATATTTTTAATTTTTTTAATTTTCTAATGACACTTTTATGGGGAATGTGTAAAACCTCACAAAATCCCACCATATTCAACTCATCAAGAAAGTAAAACCACACTTCCCACATCAGAATTCAAAAACCACACCTGGAATATTTTCAACTTAATTTTGGTGAATATTAACTTACCCTTTTGAATAGTGACATGCCCTTATGAATAGTAACATGACCCATATGAATAGAAATGTGACCTTATGAATAGTAACCCCACCCATGTAAGCATAAATAAAGTTTAGGCACCTTATAAATGAGAGTGAATATTTTAAACACTAATTATTAAGTGTTGGTATTTTTGCGAGCAATAAATATTTAATTACAATTTTATAATTAATAAATTAATTTAAAAGATAATTAATTCTCATTAAATGTATTCATAAATACATATTTTGTTTTCCTATAATTTTGGGATAATTTAATGAGATCTTAGTTAAATTTTTAGGTTATTATAAAAAGAGTTATAATTTTTTAAAAATTGTATTTTTAGAGTAAATGGTGATTGTAATTATAAATTAAATTTATCATATTTAGAAAATTATTTTCATAAAATAGAGTTCATATTTTAATTATACACATAAAAAAATGGTTAGGGTGAATTTTTTGGATTTTTATAAAATACTTGAATTTTTGGTGAATAGTGAAAATACGTTAATTTATGATAAATGCTAAATACATGATTTATTGAGTCATAAGTGATGTAAGGATGATGTAATCACAATTGGTTTGAACTAACATGCACTTATTACTATTTTTAGTCATAATAATCAAGAAAATTCATAGTATTGAGCCAAAATAATTAAATAATGATTAAAATAATGGAAAAACCCTCCTCTCCTCCACTATAAAAGCCACCCTCACCCCATCTTCCTCTCACACAACTCAATATTTGATCCTTGACTATGTTATACAAAATACTCTTCTCAAGACCCTTCTATATGTCCAAGACCTACTGGTATCACCAAAAGGCCAAAACCAAAGGCCTTAAGGAGGTTCTCAAGGAGGAGTACTGAAGAGGTAAACCTCTCTTCTTTTTTTTCTTTCAAATTCTTTTACAAGTTACATTATTTTGTTTCTCTCTCCTAACCTCCCCTCATCCAAATGAAATGATAATTACATGAACTTACATGTTCTGGAATTATATTATTCAAATGTAATATTTCATCATCATCTTTCTTCCCCCTCCTCTTATATTAGAAATGGAAACACCTTCCAAGATGTGCTAATTTATCACTTTCAAGGATGAAGAGTTTTCAATTTCTATTACAATATTGAATTATGGTCACAAAACAATTTTTTTGGTTTAAATATATCATAATATATGTAATATATAATATTTAATTTCCTTAAATCAGTTTTTACACATGTTATTAAATTATAAAACTATATGTTTGTGGTGATCGAAAAACCACCAAATTAATCCAAGCGTTTATAATTAAAATTTTATCTGATGTTTAATCCTATAAAAAAATAACCAAAGAATTTATATGATAATTTAACCTTATTTATTATCATTAATAACTCATAACTTCACTTCTTTATTTCAATTTCCATTTTACACAAACTTCCATTACACTTATACAAGCAAATTGATCATAAAAACTAAGAAAACGTGCACTCCCAAATGATGAAATTGAATATATTAACCCATATAAAAGGACATAAATGAACATAATAAATAAATAAAAAATAAATTAAATGTATATAAATTTATGTAATTATTAATTAATGATTCTAATTTTATTTTTCAGGACATGAAGATCAAGTGCATAATACATTTAGACATAAGTTGAGGGTTTCCTCAACTCACATCCATTTTTGTAATATATTCCTTATTCACTATTATTAATTATGTATGGTGTATTTAAACTACACATTGATGTATCATATCATGAATCTATTTATTTTAATGGTATTCAATATATAATTTTACAATTATTAATTTTGGGCTACATGATTCAATTGATTTCAAAGTGGTAAGAGTTTTCTACCCGAACTTCCATTTTTCTTTCGGGTTACTTTTATTCTCAACTTAACTCAATGAAATTTCCTATATATTATTATAAAATCCTCATAAATTCTGTGTTAATGTTATATATATGTTTACCAACCATAATCCATCTATATTTTATGGGTATTTACATGTTTTAAAAGGATCCTTCAAAAAAGTTCTTCCGAAATACAAGCCTGATTCAAGGGAACTTATCAAATTATTATATATTTTAAAGTGAAATCTATAATATATTTTAATCCACAATTATGTTTCTAAAATCACTAAATTTAACATTAAAAAATATCTTGGTTAATTTATAGTTTTATTAAAGCAAACATGCCTTTCCGCTTTAAAATCTCTTTAATATTTTCCTTAAACCACACTAAAATGTTTTATTTCTAAAGCTTCTTTAAAAACTATTTTTACATGATTTAAATTTAGTGGGAAACCATTTATTCCTAAAATATAATTTCAATATACTTACCTTTTCTTTTATGGGATATATATGTTTACAATATTATTTCAGGGAAAATACAAATGATTTTCCAAAAGAACTCTTCTTTCCAAAGTAAAAAAGGATTTTCCTCATCTCACTTTTACTTCTATGATATATGTGCCTTGTTCACCACTTATTACTTGAATATGGTTTATGTAATTAAATTTCATATATCATATCAATATTATCCTTATTCTCATGATATTCTAAGGTATTATTATTTAAATGTTTCAAAGTGGTACGTGACACTTTGGAATGTTTAATGATTATTTCCTCAAGAATTCTTCAATGGTATCATTTAAAAGTATCTTCATATATGAAAAACTCATTTTTTGAGTATTTTACATCATTTAGGTTTATATATTATAATATCATCTAAAATATGTTTTTGAAGGTTTTTTGATTAGTTTGACTATGTATGTTTTATCTTGATTCGATTCACCATATTACTCTGAATGGTTAGTAATTATGTATACAGATTAGGGAAAGTTATTTACATTGCACATATATATGATGTTTATGTATAAAACCATTCATATTAAGAATGAATTGGAATTATCAAGTGATTGGTGGGGCCTGCTATAGCCCCTTGATGCATCGATAGGTTTCCTGAGACAAATCAGAATTGGGTTTTAGTCGAGGCCTTACTCTAGTATTTTTAGAAGTATTGATTGAGGCCTCAACAAAATGTTTATGATGTCTAGAATATGCCTTCCCTCATTATGATTTTAGTAATTGATAAATCATGTGATTATTAGACTATTATAATATCCATGGTAAATTTTCATGTGATCAGTTATATGGATTTATTTACTCAGCTTTCATTCATGCTATATTATGCTCAAGTTTATGTTTTAAAGGCATGTGTTTTTAGTTATTCACCATGACTAATGTTAATGTTTATGATATATTCCATTTTATTTCTTACCCATACTGATCATATGATCTCTCCCCTTTCTTATGTTTCTTTTCTCCAGGTTATGAAGAATAAAAAATTGTATAATCTTTCAAGGATGCAATTTATTTTATTTTATATTGTGTCATGTTTTACTTTGTTTTCCAAATATATTATGGGTATCATGTATGTAATATTGTTTTATACGACTGTTAAACTGATCGATCCTTCAAGATTTAATTCCTTGTAATCATGTCAATGTAATGAAACAATTGACCAGCTTTGGGCTTCTGGGTTCAGGGTGTTACATACAAAAGGATAATTATTCTAAGCATCTGAATGTGAATGTTATAGAGATCAATTTCACTAACTCTAACTTATGGGTACTATATTCTGGGTGTGCATCAAACATTTATGTTAATAATCACAAGCTCAAATATAGGAGGTGATTAAAGAAAGGATAAATTTATCTTCATGTAGATAATAGAACAAGATTTTCTGCATTATAATTCTACACTTATGATATGATTATACCAAATGTATTAGTTCTATAATTAGAGAACTATTATTATGTTCTTGCATAAAAAAATTTGATTTCTATATCTTGTTTGGAATGAAGAATATTTTCATTCATTATCAAGAATAAGAGTTATTCTACATATAAGTTTTAAATGTTTTGTGGAATCAAGAATATGGTTAATGGTTTATAAATTATATATATGCATAATCCTATTTATAAAATTAATAATAAGAAGTACATAGATGATTTTAATAACACCCACCTTTTAAATTTTCACTTTGGATACATAAATGAAAAATTCATTAAAAGACTCCATAAATATGGATTTTTGGACTCATTCAATTATGAATAATTTGATATATTCAAATCTTGTTTATTAGGAAACACAACCAAATAAACTTTTAGTGTAAAAGGTAAAAGATCTAGTGGACTCATAGATCTCATACATGGTGGTGTATATAGACCAATAGGTATGCAAGAAAGTGTTGTGTTTAGGTACTTTGTAACCTTTACCGATGACTTTAGTTGGTATGGTTATCTATTTATGATAAGACACAAGTATGAAACTTTTGAAAAGTTTAAATAGTTTTATAATTAAGTACAAAATCAATTAGTAAAAAGAATTAAATTTATTTGATCGGAACGAGGTGGTGAGTACTTGAGGTAATAATTCTCTAATCATTTGAGAGATTTTGGAATTATTCTATAACTCACTCCTCCTGTAATACCACAATGGAATAACCTATATGAGTGGAGGAATCATACCCCATTAGACATGGTTCAATTTATGATGAGATTATGTGAGATTCCTATTACATTATGGGGATATGCTCTTGAGATTGTTGCATTCCTACTTAATCGTGTTCCAACTAAAGCATTCATGAAGAAACTATATGATATATAGACTGGAAAACATTCCAAAATTTGTTTTATTAATATTTGGGTTTATGAACCACTCATACAACGATTTAATTTAGATAAGATAGCCCCAAGTATGAGAAATTCTTATTTGTTGGTCATCCTAAGGAAATTGTGGAAAATTATTTCTATAATTCTACTGATCATAAGTGTTTATGGACCAAAATGGTATATTACTTGAGAAGGAACATATAATTTGAGGAGTCAGTGAGAGGAAATTTTAACTTAGAGAAGTTCAATACCAACAAACATGGAGTGATCTAAAGATAGAGGTTGATATGGTTCTATAAAAGAGTTGCTTAAAAAGAACGGACTCAAGTTTCATAAGAACTTTAAAGGCTTTGTAGGATTCATTAGGATCCAGAGAGATATGGATTTAATATAGTAAATAATAATGAATTAATATTTATAGGAGATGAAGTTACTACCTACCAGGAGTCCATTGAGAGTTCTGATTCTAAGAAATGGTTAAAATTCATGGAATCTGAAATAAATTTCATATATACAAACCGAGATTGTAACTTGGTAGGTGTACCTAAAGGGGTGAGACCCATAGCATGAAAGTGGGGTTTTTACAAGAAAAATTACATGGATGGTAGAGTTTATACATAAAAATAACTCATAGTGGTAAATGGTTACAAAAAATTCATGGTATTGACTATGATGAACAAATTTCACCTCTTACGATGATATAGTCCATTCAGATATTGATTTTCATAACAACACATTTTTATTTTGAGATTTATTAAATGAATGTCAAAATTTATTTCCTTAATGAAAATTTATTCAATGGTGTGTATATGATACAACCCAAAGGTTTTAAACATCAAAATGAGTCTAATAAGGTATAAAAGTTGCAATGGTCCATTTATGGACTAAAGAAATCTTGTCATAGTTGGAATATTTTGTTTTGTTGATGAAATTAAATTATTTGGTTTCATTAAGAACATTAATGATTCATGTGTATATAAATAGTCTAGTGGAAGTGTTGTAGTATTTATATTATTGTATTATGATAACATACTACTTATTGGAATTGGTATCCCGACTTTACATTCTATAAATATTTTTTGGGTAAATGATTCTTGATGAAATACATGGGTGAGGAAGAGTACATACTGGGTATGAAGATATATAGAGATATATTTAAGAGGATTATTAGACTATTTAGGAAATATATATTGGTAAAGTTCTAAAGTGGTTTACCATAGAGAACTTTAAATGGGGGTCTTTACCAGTTTTTCATAAAACAAATATTAGAAAGATTCAAGATCCTTCTAAGAAGTTAGAAATTATGGATAGAATTCCCTATGAATCCACCATAGTATCTATCATGAATGTCATGTTTCATACTCAACTATATGTCATTTATGTTATGAGAATAACCATTAGATACCTATCTAATCTTGGTGAGAGTCACTTAATTATTTTTAAGAACATCCTAAAGTGATTTAGAAGAACTAAGGATATATTCTTGGTCTTTTGAGGAGATGATGATCTATGTGGAAAGGGTTACACTAATTATATTTTCTAATCCCAAAAATATTCCTTAATATCTCATTCTAGTTTCATGTTTTTCCAAAATGGTGGATAAATTAATTGAAAGAGTTCTAAATAAGCCATTTTGGATGAATTGACAACAGAGGAAGAGTAAATTGAAACATTATATGCTGTGAAAGAATTATTTTAGGCCAAGAAGTTCATTTAAGAACTTGGGGTGGCTCTTGGAAACTTGGGAACAATCAAGATTTACTGTGTCAATAATGGATCCATTTCTCAGGTCAAGGAACCTTGGTCTCACCAAATGACCAAAAAAATCCTTTGAAAATTCTATCTCATATGAGAGATCATTGAGATGGGATATGTTAAGATCTATTAGGTGGTTATAGAGTAAAATGTAGTATATCCATTTATAAAAACATTACCACAAAAAAAGAAAAAGGTCATGTTAAATCTCTTGGTATAAGATACAAAAGTGGTTAAATGTAATGGTTGTAAATGTATTATGATTTTATAATAAAGGAAATATCTATTTATCATTCATTCATGTGTGTTTTAAATTATTTTACATGAATAGTGGAATGATAATATTCCTTCAATGTATGGATTTGAGTTATTCCTAACCAATTATCATCATAGAGTATTATGCGATTGTGATGATATGTTAATATTAGAATGAATAAGATCTTATACTTGTTAAAATGGTTGTATTTGGAGTATGTTTAATAGACTCATGAGGTAACAATTCAAGACTTATTACTTAAACTGACCCACTAAAGTATATATCATGTAATTTTATACAATCATTGATATATTTAGGGGAGTATTCTTATTTTCAAGCCCCATTACCTGAGGTTGGTGACATACTTAGCATGATAATTTTCATACTTTGATATTTTTATTATGAAATACTTGAGGCTTATCCAATAAAGGAGTGGTTGGGTATGTTTTCGATCATGTATTTGTTTGGAGCTCCATCAAGATAGGATTTATCCACTAATATGATGAGATAATACATCTAAGCCCCTGGTTGAATTAGACTGGGGAAATTCATGGTCATTCTTATTTGAGTCACATAAGATGTGATCAAATACTTGGATGAAGGACATGTGATGTTCTCATCCTATAGATGAATGAAATGTGATGTATTCATCAACTTGGTTGGTTTATTTCAAATAACCATGAATTAATGAGATGTACTCTACTATATTGACATGTTCCATGTCTAGTGGCCACTCGATGTCATGGAAAAAGGGATTATATAGGTATAAATATGATGTATATATACATCCTATATAAATATATGAGTATGTTTGATTGAGATCACACCAGACCCCTTAGTATCTTGAGTAGAATGTATGTTTTTCTAGAGACCACTCTTTACTTACATATATGAAATAAAGATTTCATATTTTTTTCAATGCTAATAAGGCCTATAGGAACACAAAGTTATGACTTTTGATAAGGATTAAGTTTTGGAGAAAGTGTTTTTTCCAAAATGAAGTGATTTTGATAAACTACATCCAAAAGAGTTTTTTATGGATTCAAAATTTGTTCTGAAGTTTTTCATAAAATCCTTAGGGGATTTTAGTGGAAGTTATTTATTGTAAGGTATGCACTAAAATATGGGATATCATAGCCTAAAATATCACTTAGAATATAATATGTGATATGCATGAGTTGCACATCACAAAGGCATTAGGATTCCTCAGTAACACTATATCTTATGACATGATAAGATTTAAAATATTAGGTGTATGGGATATCAGTGCAAGTATCACTTATATGAAATACTTTAGTTTTATTTAGTGATTAATCAATAAGATTTATTCATTAAATAGATGAAAAATCGTAATTGTTTGAAGTGTTCAAACAGTTATGAATATTCATTGAAGTGTTCAATGAATTAAACACACTAATGAACAGTAACGTGCGGTGATATGAGATGGAACCCCATGATCCAGTGTTATGAATCTATTCATTAAGTGAGGAGAGTATATAAAAGGGATTAAATTTCTCCCATATTGGGTATCCTTGATGAATCAAATCCATACCAAAACTCTCTTCAAACTGTATTATTCGTCTTTACTATAAATAAGGAACTAACACCCCTTTTGTGTATCAGGATCCCCTTGTTATGAAAAATGATTTAAAGGATGGTGTAATCCATCAAAGGAATGAGGTATTTATCTAATACTACAATGATCTCCATCAACATACTCCATCGAAGAGTAAAATATGGATCTTGTTTCTATTAAGGTACACTTGTTTATGTTATTCATATTCATCATGTTTATCTAAAGTTATCAAGAATGTGTACTCCACTGAGAGGCGGGGGGGGGGGGGGGTGAATTAGTGGTTATAATTTAAAATTTTATTTTCTTGAAATCAACCCTTGAAACTTGTTAAAGTTCTTATCCTATTAACTTTAAAACTCAACCTCACTCTTATGAAAATATTAATATATAAAGCAATGCATATAAGTTTTACAAGGTTCAATCCCAATTTAGGTACCTAGTCTCTATCGTTTAGACTAATTTAGATCCATGGATATCTACTATATAATGAAGTAATATAAATGAGATAACTCCTATAAATATTCTTATGTCTCCCAAAAGGAAATTATACTAGATTCCACTAGTTACAAAGTTTTCTTAACCTTCAGATCCAAAAAAATAAGAAACATTGAAAGAATATAATTGAAAAATTATATCCATAAATTCTCTATCTAGTACCCTTTATCTATTACACCTATTTCTAGCGTGTGTCAGTCTGGAAGGCATCTATCTAGTGCCTATGTATGATGATTCTCTTTCCGATGCGCTAGTGCTTAATGTGCCTCTATCTAGTATGCTGTGTCCAATACTCCTCTTCTTCAACCAAGTGATTTCTTGGTCAACATATCATACTACAAAAACTTCATAAATTTTACCCTCTCATGAAACAATTAAAAAAATGACTCATAATGATTCTTCACCCCTTTATATAGGAATACTTCATCCAAAAATCAATAAGAATGCATTGGAACCAATTTTGAACTTCCCACATAACTCAATTTTCATTTGATTGCCATTAAAGATCTATAAAATTTATATTCAACATTATTTTTCAAAGTTACCTAAAATATCATCATCAACGATCAATTTAAATATTCTTTAAATCTCATGTAGATTTATAAACACTAAAATAATAACTCTACATCATCACAATTAATGACTATATTATGTTGTAAAGTTGATAAAACCTTTGTACGGTATATAAACTCTCATGTTACTCCATCTAATAATATTGAAAAGATTTCCTCTATCTAAAAATTATACAACTCTTATCTATCCGACCTTCTTAATATAATTATCTTGGTATGGTAAACTTTTCCTTTCTCTATCTGGTTCTCTTTATATGTTTCCTACATCATATGGAGTCACAAAAGTTAATCTATATTGATCTATTTTATGAGATTTCATGACTCTTTCCGGTCATCACATGTCCAATAAAACTTCACACAAAGATCAATCCAATAAACTCATTCTGGTAAAACATCATATTTTTCATAGTTTGATGCACTCCATATGGTGATATTTAATTTTATTTGTTCGGTGAGATTTAAATAAGTTTTCTAGTAGAAATGGATGTCTATGTCTGGTAAAAATTTGTATTTCTATCTGTCTGGTTCTACTATATCATAAAATTATTGGCTATAAGCTCTCTCTCCATTTAATTTACTATATAAATTCAAACCTTATACATTTTTTATCTTCATCACTGTCTAAATTTAATTTTCTAAAAAATATCTATGTTTTTAAACTTCATGAGTGAACTTTATCTTGAACCATGGGAAACTTTTAGTAAGCATGATTTTAGAAATGTTGAGGATCATTAAATCATCATCTGAATTAGTAAGTAAATAATCTATAACTTCTTATGATAAAAAAATCTCAATTCCACCTAAAACATAAAAAAATTAATATAAAATGTTAAAAATAATACAAAAAAATTTAAAAAATAAACTCAAGGGATATTTAGTATCGATTGAATATGGATCAAGTGTATCATGGGTTTCTTACACTACCAATGATCACCCAAATCCCATCATCTTTTAGAATAATTGGGAAACACCATCAATAGTTTAATACTTCATTTGATACAAATATTGATATTGAATATATTAATGATGATTATAGAAATATAGGAAAAACTAATCAAGATGATACCATATTAATGGATGGTGTTTCAAAGATTAATATAATGGAAAACTTAACCAAGTAAACCACTACCTTTTCTGAATTAGTTTAAGATATAAATTAATAATCATATGAAATATGTTCCAAGTATTCAAAAGTATAATTTATGCTAAATTTTTACAATATCAAGTGTCTATGTGGAATTAAAAATAAATAAATATCTATCAAATTAGAATTTTTACATGATGAACTTGCTGAATCCAAGATCTCTACAACATTTTATGATATGAAGAAGGTTATTATAAATATTAGACCTGGTTATATGAAGATACATGAAAGTCCCAATTATTTTATATTATACTAAGGTGAAGATTCTAATAGAGAAGAGTACAAAAGATGTCAAACTTTTATTTGGAAGTCCACAAATAATGATGCTAGTCTGAATCAATAAATTACCATCAAGAAATAGAAAAATAAAACTACAATGAAGGTTTCACATTACATTCAATTAAAACAATGGTTGAAAATATTCTATACATCATTTAAAACCACTGAATATATGAAGTGGAATGCATTGGAAAATATCTTATTTTCACTTATAATCCTATAAACGTGCATTTGGAATTAGAATCCAACCGATTAAATAATTTTGGAATGTTAAGAAAAAATTATAGAATATGTTTGGTTGTTTTTATCCCTTATAATTTATCTCATTGGATGTACGTGAAACAAACTTTATTCATCATGAAAATGATTATTACAAGAATAAAAATGTCTGGAAACAACAATTATGCCTATATTTAACCTCTTATCCAATAATTTCACGAGTTATGGGATGATGGTGTGAAAATGTGTGATGAATATACCTTAAAAATGTTTATAATACATGTTTCCATAATTTATACCATCAATGAATTTCCCGGATTAGGAAATTTGTCAAGTTGGAACACACACTGGTTTGGATTATCTATTTTTTAACAATGATTTTGATCCTTAATAACTACCTTATAGAAAAATTGGCGTTTCATGTGTCATCATTAATTCCTCGACACATATTACTTATTTTGGTTTAACAGGTTGTAGTTCAATGGAAAAACATATTTTAGGATTCCATTGAATTTATTTTTTTAGATCTTAGAAAACTATATAATTATAAAATGTATTTATAGAGTTTAGAAAATACTTTAAACTAAATGAAGGTAATAAAGGACTTCAAAATATGTCAGATACATGTGGAGAATGTCAATGGAAGAAAAAGATCATATCTTTCAATATTACATAGTGAGAATTTAATTTGTTACATCACAATCTGGATATTATTCACATCAAGAAGAATTAATGTGACGATTTTCTTAATAAAATGATTATTGTGTAGAATAAATATAAGGATCATATAAATTCTCATATGGAATTGGAAGCTATGAATATTAAGTGTGATCTATGGGAAAAATGAAAATAGAAATTATCCAATATTAATTTTTACAATGAAAAATCATCATAAAGTTTTTTTAATTTGATGATTAAATGGGAAAGTGTCTAATGGATATTCAAATAACATTTTAGTATGGGTTTATTTTAGTCATAAAAAATTAAATGGATTAAAAATTCATGACTCACATATTCCGATGGAGTGGTTTTGACATTTAAAAATGTATAATTTGTTATCTAAAAAAATAACTATAGGTCTAATTAGCCTTTTCATATTATTCAGATATGTTTTTGAGAATACCTAAATCCATTTTGAGTTGGATAAACTTTAGGAATTAATTATATGAAAACTATGTCATTTAGAGATGATATTTCCCCCATTATTTTTCACCATGACGACTCATTTTACATTTAATTTGGTCGAGGAAAATAAAGTTGGAGGACACATACATTATCATTGGATGTATCCTATAAAGAGATACTTCTTTTTAATTTTATTTGGTTTAATGAATTATAATTATTAAAGTCACTACTTATGAAGTTTACTTATTAATTTCTTACTTTTTTCATTAGGTATATTTCTCATTTGAAGTCATATGTGAACAATAATTCCGGGTTCTATTACTGAAGGTTACCTTGTCACAAAATGTGATTAACCATCTGCTCAAGGAATTTGGATTTGATAGAGGCACAGTTCAATCAAGTAAGAGATGTTAATGATAATACAATTCATTCTCAAGTTTACAATAAATCATCAATATTTCCAACTTTAGATCAATAAGTTGGAAAAGTATCCTTATTTTCATTGAAAGAGTTGAATCTAAGATAAGAACATAAATATGTTCTACTCAATATGATATTTTTTATCAATATTCAAATAATTGAGGAAAAAAAGAAAATACATCTTAGGAGTTGAACTTGAAATGAGGAATAGATAACAAAAGTGGTTAGAAAAATAAATATTGACTGGTCTACATATCATGTAATTTCTTAATCTAATGAATATTTTTAATATCAATATGTTGATAATTATTTAATGTAAGTAACAATATTTTATAACAATTTTGTATAGGTAACCAATACTGATAATCAAGATAAACTACCATAAGATTTGAAGCATTTATCTTGAGGTACTATTAAATATTCATGCAGATTTAATTCTTACAATATTGGTGTTTTAAAGTTTCATATCATGGATTGTTTGGATGGTTTAAAAACACAAAACAATAATATATATATAGTTTAAGATCAGGGTTACTATGGAAAGTTGGTAGATATAATCAAGTTAAATTATCATGAGAAATTTCTATTTTTTTTATTCAAATGGAAGTTGGTCAATATTAATAGAGGTATAAGGAAAAAATCATTGCAATTTAATTCTACCAACTTCTATTTATTGATCAATATTGGTGACTATGAAGAAAACAATCCATATATTTTTTATTCCTAATACAAAATGGTATATTATGTCAATGATATAGTAGATTAAGGGTCTGGTGTTGTTTTTCACATGAAACCAAGATTCATGTATGATATGGGTGATAAAGGTGAAGTAATTTTTGATAGTGAACCCCCTAACAAAATCACATTGAATTGTTCCCCCCTATGGTATTAAAAACATTAGTCTTGCAAGGGAGGGTGAATATGAAGAAGAAGAAGTAATGTTCACGATTAATGATGTTAATAACATTAAGAACCAAGAATAAATTTATTTTAAGATCAAATTAGATGTATTTTTTTAATATTTTGTTATATTAACTTAAATGTAATGATTTTTAATTGAATTTAAAGTTTCATAAAATTAGTTTATTTATTGATATTTTTTTAGGAATTTCATGCTCAAAGACATTTTGATATGGTAAATTCTCTACAACACGAGACAACCATTCTACTACTACTACCCAGAGTACATTGAGAGTACATGATATTCAATCTACCAATGTTACATAGGGTACACTTAATCACATACATTTTATATGTTTTGTTACTACATTTTATTATCCTATTTTTCTTTCATTCATAACTATGCCTATTATTGAGGATATTAGAGCATCATACATTCAGGCCATGACTTAGTTACCATTAAGAGGATACTGGAATGTTACTATTATTGGTATGTATCGCAACATGATAAAATTAGTTTCTTAAACTTCATAAATTCAAAATTATATTCTTCATTTTCTTAATTATGCTTTGTTCAGTAGAGTTGTAACATCCCAAGTAAATAAAGAAATAATACATTTTCATTTTTATTAATATTTGTAAATTAAATATTAATTTTACTTTAAAGGGGTTTCTATATTTGATGGCATACCCAATACACAACAACATGTTTCTTTGAAATCTTATGTTGCACAAATTATAATATAATATTATTATTTTAAATGGTAGTTAACGCCTAGCCATTGTATAGCGAGAATGAACTGAACTAACTAAAATATGATTATACATGTTTGTTAAATGTTTTTATGTTTATCCAATAAAATTTAGAGGCTTAAATGTTAATTAATCCAATTTTAAGCATAATTTACTTCAAAAGGTTGATTTACCGCCTTTTAATGGAGAACCCTATTTAAATATAGTTTTGGTCACTTTTATATGTTCCATTTGACCAAATAAAATTCTTCTTTAGAATTGGGACATTAAAATTTACTTTGGGTAATTTTTTAGTATTTTTTCTGATAAAATTCAATTTTTAATGAAAAGTAAAAATGCTGTATTTTAATTCAAAACTTCATTTTAATATAATTTATTTATATGGTTAGATTATATTTTTAATTGGTTTTAAAGTGTAATTAGATTATATTTTTAAAATTTAATCAAATTTTGGTTATTGAAATTAATTTCAATTTGAAATTGGGCATAAACAAGTGTTAATCTTTGGATAGTTATTATTTCTTAAAAACACACCTTTTATTTTGACAGCAGGAATTAATTTTAAATTAATTTATGACACTTATGTGATTTGAATTTGGAAAAATGGATTCCATATTTTGAATTATCATGTCCAAATTTTTTAAATATGTAACTTTAATTTTTAGACATTATGAATATTTACTTTAGTAAATATTTTATTTAACATGGTTAAAGGGTAAATATGGTAAATAAGGGTAAAAAAATATTAATATAATAATATAAAATTACCCTAATAGGTGTCCTAATCATATTTTTTGATACACATCCGACTATGAGCATCCTTGGGTCGATTTTGGGACCCCGTGGGGCCACTTGGGAGTGATAATGACACTTTATTTTAATTAACTTAAAGTAAAGGCAAAAATGACATAAAAAAATATCTTTTTGTAAATTAATTTTTACATGGGATTATATAAGTCATCTTTTCGACTATAAATATTCATTGGAAATATAAAAATATTTCCCACATCATGGTATTTTTTTTTAATTTTTAGACATGAAAAAATTAAATTATTTATGACACAATGTTGATGCTGTATTTACCTCATTAATAAATGATTTAAATAAATAAGATTATTAATATTAAAACATTATCTAGAACCTATCCAATTCTTATTGGATGATTTTATTTCGACCATTAGTTATATTATCTTCTACTTTAATTAGTTTCAGACCTTTAGAAACTGAATATCATTATATAATAAAATAATATTTTTACACTTTCCTAAAGATCCCCTCCCCCCCTTATAAAAAGACCTCACTTATAAATAATTTCTCACACCTCTAAATCCCCTTGGATCATCCAAACCCTGCCCAAATACTCTCTAAAGATCCCTCTCTTACACCTAGATGACTTTCCTTAGGTAGAAGTCACTTCAAGAAGTCCTTTTGGTTCAAACTAAAGGGAGTTACCCAAATTAAAGGTAACAATTTCTCTTAACTTCTTTTCTTTTATTTTACTTCTCCAACCCCTAAACTATTTTTATTAATTTATTTTATAATAAAACCAGTATCCTAAATATACTAGGATGGTTTTTGAGAAGTATTCAAACTACACTTACACACACCTCCATATAATGGGTGAAGAACATACTGTTTCTGTGGATGGAAAACTAATGCCTCACGAAACGATGATTGTTCAATTATTTCCTACCGCCTCTCATGGTGGCCATTAAGATGGAACTATATTTATATATTATATATATATATTATGTTTTTGTTTTCTTTATTCTTCTATGTTTTAAATTTATATCCTACTTTTATGGTTTCCATAATGGTTAAACGCGATAATTTCATTTGAGGAAGTGCAGACTACCACCCCCTCAAAGTGATATGAATCATTAATGCCATATGTGGAATGTATAAAGGATGGAGTTAATGATATTATATATAATATTATACTATAATTATAATATATCTATGTATCATTATGTTTTCATTCCATTAAAATATTAAATAGAAATGAAAGTAGCGTTCATGCGTACGTACGACTTACCGTCTCCATGAACTGTGCATTTCATTTATTATCTCCAAATGATATGTACTATTATAAATACATATATATACTGTATATATATTATATATATGACATCTAAATTATTAATATCATTCTAGAGATAATGTACTATTGACCACATGGACTACTTGTAAATATAAGGTGTTCATTTTTGACTCAAGTACCAAATATCAACAAACGACCGTTATTAACTTAAATGGTTTCATAATGTTTATAAAATGGTAATAAGTGATATTAAAGGAATAATAAACTTGAAAACGGTTCTTAAGAAAGTATAAATTAACTTTATTTTATTATTTCAGAGATTAAAGGACAAACGTGTCAAGTCGGACACAAGGTAAATAACTTCGTCTCAATGTCCTTTCATTGAAGAATATTTTGTTTTATACATGACTTTCTTTTATACGGTGTATAAACACATTTGAATTTTCATTTCATTCAAATTTAATCTTTTTCTACGAGGTGTTTTACTAAATGAAAAAAAAGAATATTTCTTTTTTAACGTAAGTGGTGACAACGACCTTTCCGCCGCCGTGAGTATTATTTGATATTTGGCTTCCTTAACAAGCCATAATACTTTTAAAAGGAAAATAAATACCGTATACTATTTTATGTATTTTGGAATTGAAAATGGTTTTGATAATGTATTTGTTATGTCAATATATTTAAATGATATATTGTGATTGAAATGTGGAAATGTTATCTTTCATTTATGTTTGTTTCATATGATTTGAATATGTTATGGTTCTTGAGAATTGTTTACGTATACGGGTGATTCTGTGATAAACCTAGGGCGGGTGAGCCCAAGATATCTCTCCAATGCACTGGGTAACGTGATGGAGGTAAACGTGAATATTTATCCTAAGATATTTAGGGAATATACTATAATGGGTATTCCAAATGTGACTCTCTACATAGCTATGAAATATTCAATGTAAGTATGTTATAGATGCCACAAGTTACCTTTATTATTTGTGATTACTATGTATTAGTCATAAATATTATATTTTCATGAGGTATGTAAAAGAGTTTATGTTTTGTATGTATTGATGGAATAATGATTTCTTTATTTATTTTATAACCCTTACTGAGCTTTTTATGATCATCCCAAGTTTTGAAATGTTTTTTCACAAGACTTAAAGATGAATATGGTCAAGTATGTGATCAAGGAAAAGTCATTCTATCTAAAATGTGGAACTAGACATGACAATTTTTTTCAAAGAGTTTTTATTTTGTGAAAAAAATGGAAACTGAGGAGAAGTGTATACTTTGTATTTTTGAGATGTAATGTAATAGTTATGGCCTAATTCTCTAAAACTATAAACCTGAAAATATCCTCAATGTGAATTATTCATTTAATTCAATATCATTTAATGTTTAAGACTGGGTCCTTAGAGTTGGTATCAGAGGTCGGTTTAGATAACTTTAGGAGTTAGGGTATTGTTAAATTAATGTCCATAAATAAATTTATGTTAATATTGAAATGATAGCATTTAAAGATTACCATGTTTCTTCGCCTAAGATATCTCTGTGTTCAGAATGGTTTTCTATAGAGGATACAAGGCAATTATGTTGGGATGACATTAGGAGGAAGACAACCCTCCAAATCATCAACCTGAGATGGTCGGAATCGGAACTGAATAGTTTGTTGTAGTGATGGAACATTTGACTGAGGCTATAAATGGTGGTGATATCCATGCACGAGATTAGCCAGATCAACCATAGAGGAACTTTTCAATAGTAGAGAATTTCATGAGGCAACACCCCCCATCATTCAGAGGATCATCTGACCATGTGCTATCAGAAGGGTGGATTAAAGCACTTGAGAAATTTTTTGATGTCATGGGGTGTTTAGAACATCAAAAGGTTAGTCTTGCTGTTTACCATTTTGAAGGTGAAGCTAATAAATGGTGGTCGATGGTGAAAAATATCAGTGATAGTGAGGAGATTGATGCTCTTTATTGGGATGAATTCAAAGGTATGTTTCTTGAGAAATATTTTCCTAAAGTAGTTTTTCTTAGGATGGAAAAACAATTCCTAGAATTGAGGTAGGAGGATGACTCAATGGCTTATTATAAAGAAAAATTCACTCAACTGGAAAGGTATGCTCTAAATTTCATATGAGATCTTGATAGTAAAATCATCCTTTTTTACACATGATTAAAGCCAAAGTATCGAAGGTATTTATCTTCTCGTGAGTTCAAAAGTTATGAAAAACTTGTTTGTTGTGCGGAGAAGGTGTAAATGGAGTTTGCTGATGATAAGATGTTCTTTGAAAAACAACCAAATAAGAGGTCAAGGTGGTAGGTAAAAGGGAAGAACTCTTCAAAAAAGTCTGATGGTAAGAAAATTAAGGTTTTGGTTTGTGAAAATTGAGGTAAAAAGCATGATGGGGAATGACTTTTGAATTCTGGTAAGCGCTACTGATGTGGTAAAATGGGAAATAAGGCTCATAATTACACTAAAAAAGATCAAGGTAATGGTAAGAAAAAATATGATTTACAATCAGTGAAATGTTTTAAGTGAAATGAAATGGGTCATTATACAAATGAGTGTCTAACGAAGAACTCAACTAAGGGAAATCAGCCAGACTACAAGTAGGAAGGGGTGGTGAAATCCTTTGCAACTACTTAAGCAGATTTTGGGCCATCAAATGAAGTAGTATCAGGTACACTATTTGTTTTTTCAGATTATGCCAATGTGTTGTTGGATTCAGGGTCTACACACTCTTTTATTTCGGAGAATTTTTCTAGTAAATTGGGAATTCCATCTCAAGATATAAATACATAACTTATGGTAAAAACACCTAGAGGAAATATTGAGACAAAAATAATGTTGAGTCAATAAGGTTTTCCTTATGACTTTTTCCATTCCTTATTGTTTTGAAAATCACAAACACCTTATACTTAAACAAATCAATATTTTACTTCCATAAGGAAAATTTTATCCTTTAAGGAAATTTACCCTAACCTAGATTTTCTTATACATAGAAATATTTTTTCTTAAGTATAAAAACTGGATTCATACCCAAAACCCTGAAATCATATAATAACAAGATTTGGAGTATTCTGTTTTTAGGATCTAAATTATGGATGAGAACTGTAATGAAGTTCCACTCCAAATTCTGGATACGAACTTTCATGAGTTCAACTCCGAACTCTTATGAAGTTCGACTCCGAACTTTCATGAGTTCGACTCCAAACTTTCATGAGTTCGGCTCCGAACTTTCCTGAGTTTGACTCCAAACTCTTATGAAGTTCGACTCTGAACTTTCATGAGTTTGACTCTGAACTCTTATGAAGTTTGACTCTGAAAGTTCATGAGTTCGAGTCCGAACTCTCATGAAGTTCGACTCTGAACTTTCATGAGTTCGACTCCAAACTCTTATTAAGTTTGAATCTGAACTTTCATGAGTTTGACTCCAAACTCTTATGAAGTTTGACTCCAAACTTTCATGAGTTCGACTCCGAAATCTTATGAAGTTCAACTCCGAACTTTCATGAGTTCGACTCTGAACTCTTATGAAGTTTGACTCCAAACTTTTACTAGTTCGACTTCAAACTCTTTAAGTTCAGATTCCGAAATCTGGTGAAACCAGACTCCAAATTTCCTTAGAAATTCAGACTCCAGACTTCTATAGACTTAAGGTTCCAAATTCCTATAAAACAGAATCCGAACATCTTTTTATTATAGATTCCGAATTTCATTTTAGTTAGACTCCGAACTTTTAATTTTCTTACACTCCGAATTTTAGTATGGGTTTTGCCTACATATGACCCATTACAAAATGATGTCGTGCATTCAGTTATACATGGTTTGCTATTAAACGATGTCATCCATTCTATTTCAGACTAACTGTTGGTTGAGTTACACATGTACAAGTCCCTCCAAATTTTAAGGAAAATATGACCATTAGAGAGGGGGCCGACTGAGCCTATAAATAGGAGCTCATTTGAAAGAGATCAATAACGAATAAGAAGTTAGTCAATCTAGAGACCACATGCTGTTAAGGTATTTTCTAGAGAGAGAAGCTTTTCATGCTTTGTGCATACTGAACCACTCGTTCAGATTGCTTCATGCGACTTCGAATGTTGGTGATTACATTTAGGGACTTCCAGGGATTGAAAGACAGAGGTGCCGACTACCTTGAAGTTCGAGGGCTTCCTTGCTGAGGAAGACAGAGGTTCCAACTACCTTGAATTTGAGGGCTTGCGGGGATAGCAAGACAGATACTCCGATCTTCGTATCGAGGGCTTACCCTGGTGTGGGTAAGACATACTTGCTTGAAAGTATAAATCAAGGGACCTTTATCCAAGGTTGTTAGATACCCTTCTCTTTGGGTTAAAATACTTATATCTTGTTACTTGTAGTTTTACAACTTGTTTTTCCGCTGCATATTGTAATGTAAGGAAAGTATAACATTATTGTATTTACTTACACTTGTACTCTGATTCATTTAGATTCTATACACTTTATGGTAGAATCTCATATTTTAAAATTTAGTTAAGTTTAAATTTTCGGATTCATATTTTCGGAACCTTTTTTCAGAATCACTTTCCAGTCTCAAGCAAATGTGTAGAATTAGAAGTTTGTAACCTCATAACTTGTTCCAATTTTCAATTGATGTTAGAGGTGTTGTGAATTTTCTTAGTTTAACTTTGTTAAACTTAGATTCTTCCGTGTTTAAGGAAATTTTTAAAATATATAATTCACCCCCCTCTTGTATATTGAGCATCTACATCATTATTTCGATCCTATAATTGGTATCAGAGGAGGTCTCTGAAATACTTATACTCACATATAAGTTTTTCTTGCTCACTTTTTCCTTTAAACTTCATCCTTGCTTAAAAATACTTTATTCATTCCAAATTGTTCATTCCAAATTTTCTCGTTCCGAACTTTGTGGTTACGAACTTTTCCTACTAACAAGTTTGGTTGCCAAAGTTTTTCTTAGAGATGACCAGAATCAATGTTGGATCTATTGATAATATAAACCCTACAAGACCACCAATATTTTATGGGAATGATTATGAGTACTGGAGAGATCATATGAAGACTTTCGTTATCAATACTGGAGTGGATAATTTCGTTATTCTTACTGGTGATTATAAAATTCATGATAAGGAAGTTAGAACTTTCACTAACCAGGAAAAGCAAGAATATCAACTCAATTATAAGGTACGCAATAATCTACTATGTTCAATGACTAGAAATATATATAGTCAAATTTATTCTTGTGAAGCAGCTAATTTTATCTGGAAGAAGTTAGAGGTTACAAATTTTGGCACTTCTAAAGTGATTGAAAATAGAAGAGCTATGCTTAGAGCTGAATACCATGGCTTCAACTTTTCTTATGGTGAACCAATTTGTAAAGTTCAACAAAGATTTATGACTATAGTTAATAGTCTTCAGTCTATGGGAGAGAAAGGTCTGGATGATGAAGCTCTTGTGGAAAAGATAATCGATATTATTCCCAATGAGTGGGAATCCAAAATAACAGCTATTGACGAGAACAGGAAAGTTACTCAAATTTCCTTAGATGAACTATTTGGAACTCTTCTCCAACATGAGACAAGAATGAAGAGAGATGCTGATAACATCAAGAAGAAGAATGGAAATGGTACTGTTGCTTTTACCACAACTTTAAATCATTTGAAATCTAAGACTCCTAAGAGAGTAACTAGATCCAAGTCTAAGAAAGTTATTATTGAATCTGAATCTAGTGAAAGTGAAGTCTTAGAAAATGAGTTAGAAAATCTTTCTTGAAGAATGAACAAGATAGTTGGACAGAGAAATTTCCAATCCAAGTATAATAAAAAGGAAAGGAAAGATATGAAAGATGGATAAGTTACTTATTATGAATGCAAGAGAGCTGGACATATTAGACCAGATTTCCCTTTGCTCAAAAAGAAAGAAAGAAAAGAAAGGCATTATGAAAGGAACATAAAGAAGTATTACAAGTCCAAAGCTAAGAAAGTTCTAAAAGCTAATGACTCCTAGAGTGCCAGTGGTGGTGACTCTTCAGATGAATCTTCTGATTATGAATCTTTAGGACAAAAGAATCTTGGTCTTATAGCCAGATTACCTATTAACAATCATTGCTTCATGGATAAGGTACACAATGCTGAATCATTGACCAATGTATATTTAAATTCCAATGATAGTAAGTATTACAACTCTTCAGATGAGGAATCCTCTTCTGATGAAGAGAATACTTTACCTACCTATGAAGAAGTCTCTAGGTTTGCTGAACTTCTTAAGATTGAGAATTCTAAACTCAATAAAAAACTTGATAAAGCAAACTCTAGGAATACTATTCTTACAAAAGAGATATCAGATCTTTCTAAAGATCTTTATAGAAAAAATTATGATATTATAAGTATTTCAAAAAATCTTGAAGAAGTAAGTTCTGAGAAGAACAAACTTTCTAAAGAGTTAGAAAAAGTAATTTCTAAGAAAAGTGTTTTCGAGCCTAGCTCTAGTTCTAAATCTAATGATTTTGAAGATAAAAACTTGGTTATAAAACTCAAGTCTGAAATTTTTTCCTTAAAGAAGTTTTTATCAAACTTTACCCATGGTAAAGAAAATTTTGATAAAATGTACTCTCAAATACGACCTTTAAGAAACAAATCCGGATTTGGTTATACACATGCAAAACCAACTTTTAGTAACAACTACTTTGTTCCAAAAAGTTCCCCATTTTGTACCAAGTGTCAATGTGGTGGTCACTGGGAAAAGAATTGTTCTTTAAACAAAACCCAATCTTTAGGTTTTCATAAGGCTTATTTTTCTAAGAAGATGTGGGTGCCAAAAGTTTTTTTATCTGGAAATCTCGGATCCAAACAAGTTTGGATTCTGAAAGTCTAATTCTTTTATTGTTTTCAGGAAGATAAAGGAACTACCAACAAAAATACATGGTACATGGATAGTGGATGTTCCCGGCACATGAATGGTAACAAAAGTTATTTTGAAAAGATTATCAAGACGAAAGGAGGAAAGGTAACTTTCAGAGATAATGCTCAGGGAGAAATTGTTGGTATAGGTAATATTGTTCTTCTTGGTAAAACTTTGATTTCAAATATTTTATTTGTTAAGGGTCTTAAGCACAACCTCATCAGCATAAGTCAGTTATGTGATGAAGGATACCTTGTGAATTTTAGGAATGACAAGTGCTTAGTACACAATTCCAAGGAAGAATTTATTCTCTCAGTTAATAGGCAAGAGAATGTTTACACTTTGAACTTAGAAGACCTTAGGAGTCAAGATTTACCTTGCCTAAGTGCAATGGAAGATCATTCTTGGTTATGGCATAGAAGATTAGGTCACTATAACCTTAGGAACCCTGCAAATAACTCTCGTGCAAATACATAGATATTAGGCATCACTTTCTTAGGGATCACACACTTAAAGAAGATATAATTCTTCAGTTTATTGGAACACAAGATCAACTTGCTGATATTTTCACAAAATATTTACCCTATGATAGATTTGAATACATTAAACAAAAGTTAGGAATGATAACCATAAGGTAATCATTCTTCATTAACTTCTTTTTGAACAATTCTCCTTACAGTAATAAACTCCTTTTCATAGGGGGAGTACATTTGATTGTTAGTGTAACTAAAATTTTCATAATCTGTTTTTCAAACTCTTTGAAACAAAAATTTTCGTAGTCAGTTTTTCAAACTTTCCGGAATGGAAATTTCTGGAATGATAATTTACGGAATGGAAATTTCTGGAATGATAATTTCTGGACTGGTAATTTCTGGAATGAAAATTCTCAGAATGGAAATTTCCGGTAATGGTAACTTTCGTAATGAGATTTTCGTAATAATTTTTTGTAATAAGTTTTTTTAAGAAGAATATTACCAATTACGAACAATATTTCTAGCCAATCCTAAAGGTATGATTTCCTTACTTAAGTTTTCATAATCATATTTTTCTTGCTGGCATCCCCCTGTTTTTTAAAAATAATTCGGATTCTAGTTTTCCTTAAATTCAAATGTTTTCCTTAAAACCTCAAAAGATCGGAGTCAAGTTTTTCCTTGAGGGAGTGCTCTGAACCGTCAGATCAGATCGAAAAGTTTTTTGAACCATTAGATGGATCTTGGAAGAATAAAGGTCATCTCCATCGCCTATATAAAGGGAACCCCTAGACTCGTCCCACATCGGTTTTCAAATCTTTCGCGTCTCGAAGCCCTACTGCTCTTCTTAAGACCGGTTCTGAAGTTTGCAAAGCTGTTCCGAATCTTTCAAAACTCTTCACTCCGAATGTCTGTTGAAGCTATATCTCAAGATATATCAACTAAAAAACCAATCTCAAAGTGGTTAATCTTCATGGAAAGGTTAGTTCATCCGGATTTATACAATCTTGATTCTATTATAACCAAGAATATCAAATTGAATAGTTGGGAAGATATATGTTTGTTCAAGTCAGAGAAAAAGGATCCGGTTTATACTAATTTGTTGGTCGAGTTCTATGAGTCTGTTTCCTTCCAGATGGAAGATGGTAGAGAGTGGTTTTTATTCATGTCTTATGGGAAGACTTATAAGCTATCCTAAACCAAGGCCGTGAGATTGGTTGGTTTGTACTATGAGGGGGAAGCTGAGTTTTGCTCACATAAGCTTTCATATGAGCAAGGAAGTTTCAACAATGTGAAGGATTTAAAATTACTTGGACTTAAGGATGATACGACCTCTAAGATTGCTCATCTCACTCCGAACAATAAGATTCTTCATCTCTGGGTACAAGGTTTTCTCGTACCAAGAAGAGGCGACAAGGATAATTTGAAGAAAAGTGATATCTATGTCTTAGATTTCTTGGTAAATCTAAGAAAGATAAATTTGATGAGGCATGTCTTGATTATGATCAAGAAAAACAAAGAAGAGAATTTGAGAGCTCAAATAATTATGTACCCTGCCTTACTATCTATGCTGATAGTTCATTGCTTAAAATCCTTCAAGGTTGCATGCAAATCAAAAGTTTGGAATTGCAAGCTTATGCTGGTTAGTGGTGATACCTTGAAGAGGATGAAGATGGGGTTTTCCAGTGAATTCGGAGAATTTTACCCTCTATCTATGGAAGAGGTTGAAGCAGCTCAGAAAGAAACACAGAATCCAGAACCATCCAAAAAGACAAGGAAGAAGAGAAAGGTTAAGGAAGTGGTTGCTGATAAAGAAAATCCCAAGGCTAAGGAAACTCAGTCTACTCCCCCCAAACCGAAGAAGCAGAAAACATATACAGATGAAGTGGTAGACAAGTGGAGGGAAGATAAAGAGAAGAGGAAAGAATGGGATCCACAGTTCGGATTGGACCCTGTAGAGGCTAAGGCCTTAAAAGAAAAAACTGCGGAAGAGCTAGAGAAATAGGCAAAAGAAAAGAAGATGAAAAATAAGTTGTCTGAAGCTGAAGTGGTAAAATATTTGCTGAAATCTATAGAGTTAGCTTCCGGAATTCTTCTCATTCTGGAAATTTTCGGTTCTGAACCTTCTTTACCAGAAACTACAGCCAAGAACTATGTCACTCCGGAAAAATACAAGGGTAAAAAAGTAGTTGAAGAAGCTGAAAAAGAAGTTGCTGAAGAAGTATAGGAAGAAGTTGAAGAAGAATAAGAACAAGAAGAAGAAGAGGGAAGTGAAGTTTTGGATGCCCTGATCAAACAAGTACATGACTATAAAGATAAGGATGAATCCGAAAAGTTAGTAACTCTAAGAAAGGGAGATGAGGAATCTAGTAAGAATGATGATAATCAACAACAAAAACAACAAGAAGAAAATGTCTTGTATGATGAGTAAGAATATTATGAGAGGAATTTCCTTGAGGAAGGACAAGAAAAGGAGAAACCAGATGAAGACCATATTATTCAAGTTTCTGAATCCGAGGAAGTATCTCCTGATGAGCAACCAATTCCGAGAGATGATTAGGGGAAGCAAGCTCTCATGGAGACACCTATAAAAGATGTCATTAGGAAGAAAGAGGTTGGTGGTACCTCTAGAAGAAAGCTAGTGCAAGATGAATAAGATCAATCTCCAAGCAAAGTTTCTGATTCGGAATCATCAGCACAAAGTCATGATTTTATTGTTGAGTCTTTGAAAAAGTTGGTGGACGTCATTCCAATCTTTCCCACCATTGACACTAGACGTCAAATGCTTCAGCTAATCCAAAACAAAAAATCAGAGACACTATCCATGCCAATGTAAAACTGTGTGAAGATCGAAGCCGAACAAAAAAGTTTCTTTATCGATTATGATTTTCTTAGAAAGTCTTGCAGTAAAGTAACAAAGTGGTCTAAGAGAGTTGATGAAGACTTAGTGCAATTTGAAAATTTCCAGGCTGAAGTTCAAAATGCCTTTGACATGGAGGATAAAAAGGTTAAGGATATTTACGAAAAGATGACCCAAGAGCAAAATTCTTGGAATCAACAGGTCAGGGACCAGAATGGGAAGCTTAACTCAATATCTCAGAATTGGAAAAGTGAAAGAGATTTCCGGATTGAGTTTAAGGAGAAGTTGGAAAATCAAGATGAATTAATAAAGATGCAGAAATAATCCATGGAGGCTTAGGAAGAAGCTTTAAAAGTCCAAGAAGAAAAGGTAAAATCCTTAGAGAGGCAAGTTGAGGAAGACCAAAGAGACTTGAAGAAGCTCAAAACCTTGTTAAAGAATCTCATCCTGAAGGAAAAGGAAGACAAATGAACTCACTCTGATTCTTTTGTTGTATTTGTCTTTCCTTGTATTTTTTTTGACAAACTCTAATGAAATGTTGTTTGGATAATTGTATATTGTAGTGTTATTACTAATCATTCAGGTACCATATTTTCCATTCCCTTAAATTATTTTTGAAAATCAAAAAGGGGGAGAAGAAAAAAGAACTAATCCTAAGGGGGAGAAGGAAAAAGAACCACTAAAAAGAGGAGAAAGAAAATTTTAAAATATCCCTAAATTAAGGGGGAGTTGCTCTCTACGAAGTTTTTCATTCCCATGGTAATGAAAAATACACTCCGGAAACTCAGAATACAATCCTTAGAGTTTCAATGCCTAAGGGAGAGTTAGTTGTATTCACTTTTATCCATGAAAAAAGGGAGATAAGTTTTAATTTCAAAGTCTAATGAAAATTTTCAAATTCCTTATATTCTTTTTCATAAGGATGTTTGTGCTTTCCAAAAAGGGGGAGATTGTTGAGTCAATAAGGTTTTCCTTATGACTTTTTCCATTCCTTCTTGTTTTGAAAATCACAAACACCTTATACTTAAACAAATCAATATTTTACTTCCATAAGGAAAATTTTATCCTTTAAGGAAATTTACCCTAACCTAGATTTTCTTATACATAGCAATATTTTTTCTTAAGTATAAAAACCGGATTCATCCCCAAAACTCCGAAATCCTATAATAACAAGATTTGGAGTATTCTGTTTTTAGGATTCAAATTCTGGATGAGAACTGTAATGAAGTTCCACTCTGAATTCTGGATACAAAATTTCATGAGTTCAACTTCGAACTCTTATGAAGTTTTAATCCAAACATTCATGAGTTCGACTCCAAAATCTTATGAAGTTCGACTCCGAACTTTCATGAGTTCGACACCGAACTCTTATGAAGTTCGACTCTGAACTTTCATGAGTTCGACTCCAAACTTTCATGAGTTCGACTCCGAATTCCTATGAAGTTCGACTCTGAACTTTCATGAGTTCGACTCTGAACTCTTATGATGTTCGACTCTGAACTTTCATGAGTTCGACTCTGAACTCTTATGATGTTCGACTCCGAACTCTTATGATGTTCGACTCCAAACTTTCATGATTTCGACTCCGAACTCTTATGAAGTTCAACTCCGAACTTTCATGAGTTCGACTCTAAAATCTTATGAAGTTCGACTCCGAACTTTCATGAGTTCGACTCCGAACTCTTATGAAGTTCGACTCCAAACTTTCATGAGTTCGACTCCCAAATCCTATGAAGTTAGACTCCGAACTTTCATGAGTTCGACTCTGAACTCTTATGAAGTTCGACTCCGAACTTTCATGAGTTCGACTCCGAACTCTTATGAAGTTCGACTCCAAAATTTCATGAGTTCGACTCTAAACTCTTATGAAGTTTGACTCCGAACATTCATGAGTTTGACTCCGAAATCTTATGAAGTTCGACTCTGAACTTTTAATAGTTCGACTTCGAACTATACAAGTTTACATTCCAAACTCTGGTGAAACCAGACTCCGAATTTCCTTAGAAATTTAGTCTCCGAACTTCTACAGACTTCAGGTTCTGAATTCCTATAAAACAGAATCCGAAAATCTTTTTATTATAGATTCTGAATTTCATTTTAGTTAGACTCTGAACTTTTAATTTGCTTACACTACAAATTTTAGTATAGGTTTTGCCTACATATTCTCCATTACAAAAAGATTTCGTGCATTCAGTTATACATGGTTTGCTATTAAACGATGTCATACATTCTGTTTCAAACTAACCGTTGGTTGAGTTACACGTGTACAAGTCCCTCCGAATTTTAAGGAAAATATGACCGTTGGAGAGGGGGTCGACCGAGCCTATAAATAAGATATCATTTGAAAGATCTTAATAACGAATAAGAAGTTGATCAATCTAGAGACCACACGCTATTAAGGTGTTTTCTAGAGAGAGAAGCTTTTCATGCTTTGTGTGTACTGAACCACTCGTTCAGATTGATTCGTGCGACTCTGAATGTTGGTGATTACATTCGAGGACTTCCAGGGAGAGGAAGACAGAGGTTCCAACTACCTTGAAGTTCTAGGGCTTCCTTGCTGAGAAAGTCAGAGGTTCCAACTACCTTGAACTTGAGGGCTTGCGGGGATAGCAAGACAGAGACCCCAATCTTCGTATCGAGGGCTTACCCTGGTGTGGATAAGATAGAATTGCTTTAAAGTATAAATCAAGGGACCTTTATCCAAGGTTGTTAGATACCCTTCTCTTTGGGTTAAAAGACTTATATCTTGTTACTTGTAGTTTTACAACTTGTTTTTCCGCTGCATATTGTATTGTAAGGAAAGTATAATATTCTTGTATTTCCTTACACTTGTACTCTAATTCATTTAGATTATATACACTTTAAGGTAGAATATCATATTGTAAACTTTAGTTAAGTTTAAATTTCCAGATTCATATTTCCGGAACTTGTTTTTCGGAATCACTTTCCTGACTCAAGCAAGTGTGTAGAATTAAAAGTTTGTAACTTCATACCTTGTTCCAATTTACAATTGATGTTAGAGGTGCTGTGAATTATCTTAGTTTAACTTTGTTAAACTTATATTCTTCCTTGTTTAAGGAAATTTTTAAAATATACAATTCACCCCCTCTTGTATATTGAGAATCTACATCATTATTTCGATCCTACAAAGAAAAAATAAGAACCTTCCTGTCCTTGTGTACAGGAAGAATATACCTAAAAACCTTATTATTTTTCCTCTAGTATAGTTTGATGTTATTTTGGGTATAGATTGGCTTTCTATTTATCATGCTAAGATTGACTGCAGAGCTAAATATGTTTCTTTTTAGAAAGATTTTCAGTTTGTGTACAAGAATGAACCCTTTCTTTTGATAACATATCATGAAGTTGAGAAAATAGTTAAAGATAGAAATGAATGTTACCTTACAAATATTGTTGAAAATAAAGGAACTATTGAAATTAATGATGCACTAGTGGTAAATGAGTACCTTGATGTTTTTCCTGATGAGTTTCCGGATATTATACCTGACCGGGTAGTTGAATTTATTATTGACTTAGTTCCTGATGTTAAGCCAATTTCAAAATCCCCTTATCGAATGTCTCAAATTGAACTTTTAGAGTTAAAGAAGCAATTACAGGAGTTTTTAGATAAAGATTTCATTCGACCTAGAACATCACCACAGGGTTCTCCTATCTTGTTTGTTAAAAAGAAAGATGGTTCAATGAGATTATGAATTGATTATAGGGAATTGAATAACATCAATGTTAAGAACAAGTATCCTTTTCCTCATATCAATGATTTGTTTGATCAGCTCTATGGAGCTTAGTATTTTCCAAGATTTACTTGAGGTTGGGCTACCATCAGTTGAAAGTAAAGGAAACAGATATTATGAAGACCACATTTCATACTAGATATGGGAATTATGAATTTGTAGTTTTGCCTTTTGGGTTAACCAATGCACCTGCTGTATTCATGGATATTATGAATAAAATTTTCCATGAGTTTTGGGATAAGTTTGTGGTTGTGTTCATTGATGATATTTTGTTTTTTTTTCTAAAAGTAAAGAGGTGCATGAAAGTCATTTAAGGGTTATCTTTGAAACCTTAAAAGAAAAGAAACTGTATGGGAAATTCAGAAAGTGTGAGTTTTGGTTAGAACAAATTTCTTTCGTTGGTCACATACTTTTAAAAAATGGCATAACTGTTGATTCTGCTAAAACAAAAGTTGTTGAAAAATGGTCAAGACCCACAAATATAATCGAGCTCCATAGTTTTCTTAGTTTGGTAGGTTATTACCAGAGGTTTATTGATAATTTTTCACGGTTATCTTGTCCAATGACCAAGTTAACTCGAAAAGGTGCTAAGTTAATTTGGACAAAATAATGTGCTGATTGTTTTCAAGAATTAAAAAGAAGATTGGAGAATACTTCAGTTTTGGAACTGCCTTCCAGAAATGGTGAGTTTGTTTTCTACAGCGATGCTTCATTGAAAGGACTTGGCTGTGTCCTTATACAGAATGATCATGTAATTTCTTATTCTTCACGTCAGTTGAAACCTCATGAGTTAAATTACCCTACACATGATTTGGAATTAGCTACTGTTTTTTTACTTTAAAAATTTGGAGGCATCATTTTTATGGATTAAAATGTGGAATATATACTGAATACAAAAGTTTAAAGTATATATTCACTCAGAAAGAATTGAACATGAGACATAGGAGATGGTTGGAATTAATCAAGGATTATGATTGCACGATCCTTTACCATCCGGGAAAATCAAATAAAGTGGCTGATGATTTGAGTTTAAAAATTAATGCTTCATTAACCATGATACGTTTGGAACGAGATCCTTTGGTTTTTTATTTGATTAAATTTTGAATATAAGTTTTTGGTACATGAAATTCTTCTGTTTTGTTTCAGGTGTCAGTGAATTCATCTCTATCAGACAGAATAAAGCAAGCACATAAGGAAAATAGTGAGTTGTAGAAAAAGGTAGAGTTGGTTGAGAAGGGTAAGTTGCTTGAATTTAACATTGATAATAATTGTGTTTTGAGATTTGGAAATAGATTATGTGTGCCTTGTGATTCATAGTTGAATAATGAGTTGTTATGTGAAGCTCATAGTTCTCCGTTTTCAGTTCATCCTGGAAATTCTAAGATGTACAGAGATCTTTGGGAGTATTACTAGTGGGATGGAATGAAAAGTGATGTTACTAATTTTACTATGAAGTGTTTGAATTGTCATCAGGTTAAATGAGAGCAGCAGTCACCAAAAGGGATGTTTCAGTCTTTACCAGTGCCAAAGTGGAAATGGGAAAATATATCCATGGACTTTGTTGTGGGATTACCGAAGACATCTCAAGGTAATAATGCAATCATGGATATTGTTGATCGATTGACTAAATCTACTCATTTCCTTCCCATTTAAGATACTTTATCTCTAGATCAACATTCTCAGTTGTATATTAAAGAGATAGTCAGGTTTCATGGTGTTCCTCTATTCATTGTATCTGATCATGATCCCAGGTTTACTTCTAACTATTGGAAAGGCCTTCAGAAGTCGTTGGGTACTGAATTAAATTTTAGTACATCTTTTCATCCTCAATTAGATGGACAGTCATAACGAACAATTCAGACCTTAGAGGATATGCTACGTGCTTTTTCACTAGATTACTAGGGAAGTTGGAACCGACATCTTTCTTTGGTTGAATTTTCTTAAATAATAGTTTTCATTCTAGTATACAGATGGCTCCATTTGAGACATTATATGGAAAGTAGTGTCGAAATCCAACTTTTTGGGATGAAGTAGGTGAAAGGAAGTTGATGGGACCAGAATTGGTAGAAGATATGGTAGAAAAGATTCAATTGATTCAGAAGAACATGAGAACATCTCAGAGTAGGCAGAAAAGTTATACAGATAACTGGAGGAAGGATATCTCTTTTGAGGTAGGTGATCATGTCTTTATCAAAGTTTCTCCATGGAAAAGTGTGATGCGTTTTGGTAAGAAGGGAGAGTTGAGTCCGAGGTTCATTGGACCTTATGAAATCCTAGAGAAAACTGGATCAGTTGCATACAAAGTGGCTATACCTCCATGTTTATCCTAGGTACACAATGTTTTTCATGTTTCGATGTTGAGAAAGTATATTCTAGACCCATCTCATGATTTGAGCCCAGAGGTAGTTTAGTTGGAAGGGAATCACTCTTATGAGGAACAACCAGTCCAGATTCTGAACCATAGAGAGAATGTGTTGCGGAATAAGGTAATTCACCAGGTAATGGTTTTGTGAAAAAACCATATGGTTGAAGAGGCAAGTGGGAATATGAAAATGCTATGAGGGATAAATACCCCCATTTCTTTTATAAGTGAATAAAAATTATGTGGACACAATTTCCAAAAGGGGGAAGGATGTAACATACCAAGTAAATAAAGAAATAATACATTTTAATTTTTATTAATATTTGTAAATTAAATATTAATTTTACTTTAAAGGGGTTGGTATGTTCAATGGCGTACCCGATATGCAATAATAGGTTTCTTTAAAATATTACGTTGCACAATAATAATATAATATTATTATTTTAAATGGTAGTTAAAGCCTAACCATTGTATTGGCAGGAATGAAATAAACTAACTAAAATATGATTATATATGTTTGTTAAATGTTTTTACATTTATCCAATAAAATTTAGAGGCTTAAAATATTAATGAATCTAATTTTAAGCATAATTAATTTTAAAAGGTTGATTTACTGCATTTTAATGGAGAACCCTCTTTAAATATAGTTTTGGAAACTTTTATATGTTCTATTTGACCATATAAAATTCTTCTTTAGAATCAGGACATCAAAATTTACTTTGGGTATTTTTTTTGTATTTTTCTAATAAAATTCAATTTTTAATGAAAAGTGAAAAATGCAATATTTTAATTCAAAACTACCTTTTAATATAATTTATTTATATTGTTAGATTATTATTTTAATTGGTTTAAAAGTTTAATTAGATTATATTTTTACTATTTAATCAAATTATGGTTATTATAATTAATTTTATTTTGAAATTGGGCATAAACAAGTGTCAATTTTTTGATAGTTATTATTTCTTAAAAACACGCCTTTTATTTTTTCAGCGAGAATTAATTTTAAATTAACTTATGCCACTTCTATGATTTGAATTTGAAAAAATGGATTCCATATTTGGAATCATAAGGTCCAAATTGTGTAAATATTTAACTTTAATTTTTAGATATTATGAATTTTTTCTTCAGTAAATATTTTATTTTCCATGGTTAAAAGATAAATCTGGTAAATAAGGGTAAAAAATATTACTATAATAATATAAAATTACCCTAATAGGTGTATTAATCCTATTGGTTGATACAAATCCGACCATTAGTATCCTTGGGTCGATTTTGGGACCCCATGGGGCCACTTGGGAGTGATAATGACACTTTATTTTAATTAAATTAAATTAAAGACAAAAATGACCTAAACAAATATATTTTTGTAAATTAATTTTTACATGGGGTAATATAAGTCATATTTTTGACTATAAATATTCATTGGAAATATAAAAATATTTCATACATCATTTTATTTTTTTAATTTTTAAACATCAAATAAATTAAATTATTTATGACACAATAATGATGTAGTATTTACCTCATTAATAAATGATTTAAATAAATAATATTATTAATATTAAAAAAATATCCAAAACTTGTCCTATTATTATTGGATGATTTTATTTAGACCATTAGTCATTTTATATTCGAATTTAATTAGTTTTGGACCTTTAGAAACCGAATATAATTATATAATAAAATAACATTTTCACACTTTCTTAAAGAGCCCCTCCCCCCTTATAAAAATCCCTCACTTCTAACTCATTCCTTACACCTATCAAGCCCCTTTACTCATCTAAAACCTACCCAAATACTCTCTCAAGATCCATATATTCCATATAGAAGCCTTACCTTAGGCAGAAGTCACTTCAAGAAGTCCTTTGGGTTCAAACCAAAGGGAGTTACCCAAATTAAAGGTAACAATTTCTCTTAACTTCTTTTATTTTATTTTACTTCTCCAACCCCTAAACTCTTTTTATTCATTTATTTTATAAAAAAACCAGTATTTTAAATATACTAGGATTTTCTTATGAGAAGTATTTGAACTACACTTACACACACCTCCATCTAATGGGTGAAGAACATACTGTTTCTGTGGATGAAAAAATAACGCCTCACAAAACGATGATTGTTTCGATTATCTCCTACCACATCTCATGGTGTCCATTAATATGGAAATATATTTATATATGATATATATTATGTTTATTGTTTCTTTATTTCTCTATGTTTTACATTTATATCCTGCCTTTATAGTTTCCATAATGGGTAAACATGATAATTTTATTTGAGGAAGTGCAGATTATCGCCCCCTCAAAGTGATATGACTCGTTAATGCCATATATGGGATGTATAAAGGATGGATTTAATGATATAATATATTATATTATACTATAATTATAATATAATTATGTATCATTATGTTTTCATTCCATTAAAATACGAAATAGAAATGAAAGTAGCGTTCATGCGTACGTACGACTTACCGTCTTCAAGAACAATGAATTTAATTTCTTATCTCTAAATGATATGTACTATTATAAATACATATATATACATGATATATATGATATATATGATATCTAAATAATTAATATCATTATGGAGATAATGGACTATTGACCACATTGAAATCTTGTAAATATAAGGTGTTCATTTTTGACTCAAGTACCAAATATCGACAAAACGACCGTTATTAACTTAAATGGTTGAATAATGTTTATAACATGGTAATAAGTGATATAAAAGAAATAATAAACTTGAAAAAGGTTCTTAATCAAGTAAAAATTAACTTTAGTTTATTATTCAAGAGATTAACGGACAAACGGGTCAAGTCGGACACGAGGTAAGGGACTTCATCTCAATCTCCTTTTATTGAGGCATATTTTGTTTTATACATGACTTTATTTTATACGGTGTATAAACACCTTTGAATTTTAATTTCATTCAAATGGAATATTATTCTACGAGGCGTTTTACTAAATGACAAAAAATAGTTTTTCTTTTTAATGTAAGCGGTGACAATGACCTTTCCACCGCTGCGAGTATTATTTGATCTTTGGATTCCTTAACAAGCCATAATGTTTTTAAAAGGAAAATAAATACCATATAGTCTTTTAAGTATTTTGGTATTGAAAATGGTTTTGATAATGAAATTGTTATTTCAATATATTTAAATGATATATTGTGATTGAAATGTGGAAATTTTATCTTTCCTTTATGTTTGTTTCATATGTTATGAATATGTTATGGTTCTTGGGCATTGTTTACGTATACGGGTGGTTCCGTGATAAACCTAGGGCAGGTGAGCCTGAGATAGCTCTCCAATGCATTGGGTAACATGACAGAGGTAAATGTGAATGTTTCTCTTAAGAGATTTAGGGAATATACTGTGATGGGTATTCCAAATGTGACTCCCTACATAGGTATGAAAGCTACAACGTTAGTATGTTATGGATGCAACAAGTTAGCTTTATGATTTGTGATTACTATGTGTTATTCATAAATATTATGTTTTCATGAGGTATGTAAAAGAGTTTATGTTTTGTATGTATTAATGTACTAATGATTTATTTCTTTATTTTATAACCCTTACTGATCTTTTTATGATCATACCAAGTTTTGAAATGTTTTTCAGAGGACTTAAAGATGAATAGGGTCAAGGATGTGATCAAGGAAAAGTCATGCTGTCTAAAATGTGTAACTAGACATGAATTTTTTTCAAAGAGTTTTTATTTTGTGATAAATGGAAACTGAGTATAAGTGTCTACTTTTTATTTTTGGGATGCAATGTAATAGTTACAGCCCAATTCTCTAAAACTATAAACCTGAAAAGATCCTAAATGTGAATTATTCATTTAATTCAATATTATTTAATGTTTAAAACCAGGTCCTTGTAAGAGTAGCCTCAATCACTGTACACACATAAACACATAATAATAGAACAAACTTATATTATTTTCTTTATCTTAGTTAGGGACACAATAGTTCTTTTTTAGAATATTTTCAAGTAGAAAAATAAATTTCCAATCAACCTAATATGATTCTTATTTCATCTTACTAATATATTTTTATTAAATGAGGGAAAAAAACTACTTCACTTGAATATTTTATCATAAAAAGTATAATTATTAAAGATGAAACAATATTTACATAATAAAAAATCTTTTACATATATCTTCCATCCATAAATTATTATTTTTATATCATTGTCATTTATAAACCATTATAAGAATTTTAGGTTAATATATTCAATATACTCTCTAAGAATACTAAAAAAGTTATGTTTGGTTTAAATCAGTTCATGTCTAGTTGATTTTGTTCAATTTAATTAGAATTGGTTTGGACAAGTATCATTCAAGCATGTTTGGTTCATGATAGGGGATTTTATTCATTTTACTTCAAGTATAATTAAATCAAATCAATTTTGTTCAGTTTTAGACAGTTTATTTCAATTAAATTAAGTTTAGTTCTATTTTAATGGGTTCATTTTGTTTAAATTAGGTTTGATTTGATTTTTATAAATTCATTTTAGTTTTTTTCAAGTTATTTTATTTTATTTGGTTCATACGATCAGGGTTTAGAGAAGTATAATCTTTACAACCTGGGTTTCAATTATAGAAATCTTTTGTTTTTAAAAAAATTATAGTATTATTAAATAACGTGATTAAAACATAAATTATCAAATTTTATAAATTTAATTTTCTTAAATTGACTTATTTTTTATAATCATATTTTTAAAATTATCTTAGAGTTACTCTTTTGGATTTTTCTAAAAAGATATATTTTCCAGTTAATAGTAAAAAAACTATTTTTGAAAATTTTATTTTTGTATAAAGCATTTAGAATTATACATTTTATTTTAAAATGATTTAAAAGTTTCATTTTTTCTATTATATTATTAAAAATAAAATTAAGTTCATTGGAATTAATTTTATGGTTGAATATTTATGAAAATATTTTATACTTAAAAATAAATTTTTCTAAAAAACTATTTTTCATTGGGTTTTGAATTTTTATATTAAATTAATTTCTTCTACTTATAAAAAATGAATCTTGATAAATGGATGAAATATTTTTAACTAGTAGGTACAATTTTTTTATATAATTAAATTTTATTTTTAGGCATTATGTATAGTAACTTCGGTGGATCGTCGTTCACAGTTGTTTCGGTGTCGAAGGCATTGGTTGTTGTTTGAGTCAGGTGGTGCCGAGGCGTGGTGTCATAAGTACATGATGATGTATTGCTGTCGATGATGTGATTTTCTAGAGTCGTGATGATGGCTGGTAGTGGGTTTCTCAAACAGTGTGTGGCTCGTCTCAGTTGGACGTCGAAGAAGTGGATGCTGGTGATGAGCGACGTGGACCGCGATGCTGGTGATGGAAGCTCTGGCGACACTAGTGAGGAAGCTCTAGTGACGACGACAATGGTGGTTCCGAGAAGCAAGATGATTAAAGTGATTGGATGATGATTATGACGTCAGCTTGAATCGAGGTGGGTGAGCGACTTGGTGTCTACGCGACTCGAAGTGGCTCTTGGATCAATTCGCAATGATGATGAGTGACATGTGGACTGGAAGGTGAAAAGAGGTTTATGTTGGGGAATTTTGAATTTGAAAACTTTAGCTACGGAGAAGGATGGATGTGAGTTTTTGAATTTTGTGATGTACGGTTACCAATTTTCCTTAAAGTGGCTATTAGAAAATATCAAAAAAAAAAGGATTTGGTTAGTTGGGCAATTAAGGTTAAAAATAATGTGATAATGCAATAAAAATCAACCCATAACTTGAATTTATTTCATTTAATGATATTAATTTTTACAGATCCATCCAAATTTCTAAAATATGACATTTTTGTGCCATTTGACCTTACTAATGACATTTATATTATTTTAATTAAATAAAATTATAAAATGTCACTCTCTTGATTTTAAATTATTATATTTGTTCACAAAAGTTTAAGAATATGTTATATATGAATATGAAAGATTATTTTGAACATAATTAATTTATTTTTATCATGATAATTTATTTTTAATTTTTATTGATTTAATAATTAGCCTAAATGCTTATGCAACACCGGCACAGAATTTATTCAATTCATAGAAAAATTAAATAAATTATTTTAAAAATATTAAAATTAATAAAAATTGGATGAATTATTTGGTACCAAAACATTTATAGATAAATATAACATATTAGTAAATTTTTAAAGGATTATATTCTAATTATATATTTTTATTATTGTTTTTAAAGTCAAATTAAATGAATTGTGTCAAAAATGACATTAATTGTATTTTATGAAAATAAATTTTTATTAAATTATTAAAAAATTATAAAAATATTTAACTATTACAATGGGGATAATATATGGTCTGGAATTTCATCCCTTGTTCATTTATGATCTAATTTTCCTTTTATAGTAACATTCTTGACCCTTAAATGGTAAAAAACTTTTATATTGTGTTAATTGTTAAAAGGGTTAACATGGGATTAAAAAGAGAGATAAAGGTGAAAACATCACTTGAACTTGTGAATATTTTATTTGATAAGATTAAAAATCATCTTATATATAAATTCTATCAATTATGTTCCATTTGGACATGAAAAGTAATTTATAATAATTTAATACTTTAAGTAATTCCAAGAGTGACCCTACCCTCACTTATAAAAGGACACCCATTCTCTCTTCTCTTTACACCTCATTGAGAATAATATATTGAAAAATCCACCCATTCATATTATAAACATCCTTATATAAGTTTTATATGATATGGTATTTCCAAAATACCAACCCTAGATCCTTTAAGAGGAGATCTAAAGGAAGTCCATCGAAAAAGAGGTAATCGTTGTTATCGAATCTTTAAAATTTATTTCTTATTATAATTCCTATAAATATGTTTTAACCATTCTAAAATAATTACTCCAATATCATAAATATAATGAGATTTTATTATGATTATGTTACAACTATTTTCTACATCTTTTTCCATCATACGGAAAGCAAAAGCATCGCTTATGCATACATAGAACTTACCATCTCCACATAGTGGTGTAATTAATTTTTCATCACCATTTTACTCAGATGGTTATAAATATAAAAAAAATGAATATATATAATATTTATGAAATAATAATTATTATTTAATTATAATATCATACCTACCTTCTTACCTTATAATCTATTGGAAAATGATAACATTTCTCGTGCGTACGTGTGGACTACCACCCCCATGAAGCGGTGTGATCCATTTTTCATTTCCACATTACACTAATGGTAATAAGGATATATTTAATTAATATATATTATATTTATATAATTATTAACATTATGGATATTATGGAACTATAATCAAAGTAAAAGGACTGTAAAGTATTTGACAAAACATGCATGAGAAAATAAAGCAGCTAACACTCAAAATAATGATAAAAATGAAAGATTATTAGTGAATGGGTGATACGATGTTATAATAGAATCATATATGATATTATAAATATGAATAAAATTCTGGTATAAATTAGTAACATATTTAAAACCATCATATAAGAGGATAAATCACATTCAACTAAGGAGAAACGTGAGGTAAGGTATTTCGTCGCAATTTCCACTCCATTGAGACATATTTGGTATTATACACATATTTATTTTTACATGGTTATTACACTACCCCTTTGACATATTTAAAATTAATACCTATTTATTCATAATTATTAAATTTTAATTTCAATTTTACTATTTCAATGGTTTACAATTTGAAAGTTACCAAAGAGGTAAGAATTTACTTTATAATTTCATTTTTGGGATAAATCTAATTTTCATTGAAGGAATATTATAATATACACTTATTAAACTAAAAATATTTTATTATATTCCAAATATTTAAGGATTTTAAATATTTTATTCTATATTTTCCTCTATTTGGAACTTAAATCAATCAAATAAACATTTTTAAAAAATCTGATCTTATTTTTCTTTTTGATAGGGTACATTTTTCTTCCATGTCCATACTTTTCAAAATTGTTTTAAAAAATATTTTTTATTTATTGAAAGGAAATTTGAAGCTATCCTTGACTTCTTAAAATGTTTAAAATTAATCTTTATAATTTTTTCTAAAATCTTTGTTTTCAAATTTCTTTAGAAAAAGTCAAAATAAATTTTTTAATGTATACGGTGTTAACGAACTTTACCAACTCCAGGAATATTTTATTCTCTTAGATTCATCTAGAAGTTTTTAATGTTTTAAAAAAGAAAAATATTTAATAAAAACTTATTTTAATATTTTTATTCAATTTTCCTTATTTCTACAAATGACTTGATTTTATTACAAAACCTATATTTTCGATTAATCGATGGTCATCTCTTATCCCTTATAATTTTTTTGGTCATTAACTTTATCTTGAAACATTCACTTTATGGTGATTATTGGACACTAAATTTATGTTAAATATTCATGTTATTTATTTCATGGATATGATTATTTCTTGAAATTTATACTAATTTTACAGATGATTTTTTAATTTAAAAGTTATTTGATTAATTATTGAAATATGATATTCCATATTCTATAATCAATACGAATATTTATTGATAATAAATATTGTTTATGAATTAAATATAACATTAACTATATTATTAATGCATTAGAAATGTAGTTATGAGTGGTTCCAAAAATTATATAGCCCCATGATGCATCGATAGGTCTATGAGACAACTCATTTGGCCAAATTAAATGGGGTTTTAGTGTATATATACCCATAGTTTAAACTGTATTAGCATAAGGTCTTGATGATAGAGATTTCATGATGTCTAAGATCATGACGTCCAATAGTATGCATTAACTTCTTTGAGAATTTAGTTATTATTATCCATGATATTATTGCATTTGATATTATCCATGGATGCATTTCGTGCTCTAGTTATTTATTAAATGACATTTGTTTTTAGTTATTTACCTTTTTATATTTTTATTACATATTTTCTCATAATAGATTCTATTGTACTTAACCCTTAATTATCATTTTATATCACCCTTATTTTTTTCCTTTGATAACAACATGAAGAAGAATTATTTGTATGAGTTTCAAGAATACTGAACGTTTTCTTTTGTTATGTTTTATTTTTTATTTCCAATATAGAATCTAAATCATATAGGTATTTAGTTCTTAAAGATTAAAAAACCAATTTCTCCTTTGAGATTAGATCCATTATATCTTATGTTAATGTAATAAAGTATAAATCAGCTCTGGGTTACTCGATTTGTGGTTGTTACAGTTAGTATCATAGGAAGTTTAATATAAAACTTTGGAACTAAGTTTAGAAAAATAAATATTAAAGAACATAAACCTATGAAATACTTTTAGGATATTTCTAATTTTATTAAAATATCATAAATGTTTTTTATGATAGAGATTGTGTGGTTTTTCTAAAAATAAATACCTATTTGGATACTATAAGTGGATGTGGTTTTGGCACAGATGCATCTAGGGGCAATAACCCCGAATAGAGTAGGTTGAGTATATCTTGACCATAATTATAGTGAATAGTGAGTGTGACCTTACTTCCTATCTAGTTTAAATCTTATATAGGATATGATTCGGTTAATTCACATTTTCTTTACAAATAATTATGAAATATTTAAAAATATTTTTATGATTTAAATATATTCTCAAAGAAACCAAGTTTTTATTCTAAAATTAACAATGCATAAATTTTCAATTTATATTAAGTGTTATACAAGATTTATAATTATATATTATTATTTAAAATTCATAATTTAATGAGATAATCCAGTACATGCCATTGTTTAGAAATCGTTATTAAAAGAAAGAATAATATCAATACTCATGGAAAATATAGAAATTTACCTACTGAGTAAGTCAATACAACTGATGTTAGAGATTAATATATCATGGCCATATTAGGGTAGCTGACCCATGTTATTACTAATAAACTTGAACATATAGATAAACATGATGTTATATGGATTTATACACCTATGTTGGATTATTTCATGATATGGAAGCCTCTATATTTTAGTGGAACTAAAAATATAGTGGTAGCTAAGCAATGGATTAAGTCCCCTGTAAATATATTTTTGGATTTGGGATACAATGAAATAGAAAAAGTTATATTGGTAGTGTATTATCTTAAAGGTGATATGGGTTAATGGCGGTATTTGATCTAGATTACTATAGAGGAATAAGAAATATAACATATGGAATGGATATCTTTTAAATTAACATTATTCAATAAATATTTCCCTCATGAGAAACAAAATGAAATGAAGATAAAGTTACTCAACTTAAATAAAAAGGAAGAATAAAGTGGTGTATATTATGAGGATATATTTACAATACTATCCAATTATTCCACAAATTACATACATAATATGAACATTAAGACTGGATATTTATTTTAAGGGTTTAAGAAAAGTCTCTGAAGGGCATCAATTTCACAAATTTTTTTCATCATATATTGAAATTGTATTATGTGCCATCAAAACAAAGAAGGAATTTTATAGATCTTATATCTTCAAGTGAAATCAAGGAAATAAGTGGTTGGTTTAACATTAATAAAAATAAAATGTGTCAAAGAATAAGAAGGGAATGAATCAATTTCCATCATGGGAAAATTATTGAAAGAAACATCTTGGAAAAAGATTGAAGGGACTGGGAGTTTGTTATAAGTGAAAAGATAAGGGTTATCTAGATAATGAATGTAAGGGAAAGAAATAGAACACAAATATCCCATGATTCAACTATAAATAAAGGGAAAATTATTCAAACTAATGTCCCAAGAATCAAGGGAACTTACTGTATGAGTGGATAAGGGGATAAGTACAAGATTATACAATCACTACAACTGAGGTTGAAGTTCCTACAGATGTGGTGGGAGGTAATTTAATCATATAATCAAATTTATTTAATGGTTTATTTGATTATAGATCTTTTTACTCTTTTATATATTCCTTTTTTGAAAGGAAATTAGGTATTTCCCCAGAACCTTAAAAAGGTAGTTGTCAGTCAAGAATCCTAGTGTAAATTTAACCCCAACAAGAATGTGTCAGTCAATTAGCAGTATGACATATAAATGTGTCGTATTTACATAATTTACTATTATATGTATATTTCAATTTGATATAATACTTGGTATGGTCCAAATTTCAAAATATAATGAAACAAATTATGGAAAATATAAGTAAATTATGATTCGTGATGAAGATATTGAATTCCTTATCTTTAGAGGGGAGTCTTCATCATCTAATTCAGGTTTAGATCAACCCATAGTAGCTCTTCTAAATGAGATTCTTGGTTAATAATAGAAGACATGATCTATGAAAGAAAAAGGTAATCTTAAAATTTAGTATGTACCTATTATATATAAATACATTGATTTATTTTTCGAGTAATTACCTTAAAATCTACCAGAAAAAGATGTTGAGTTTACCTTGATTTAATCCTTTATGAAATAACTATATCAAATAATCCCTATATAATAACCACTATGAAATTTGTTTAATTGAAGAAAAAACTACATGATTTGTGCAAAAAGGGATTTATACACCCTAGTGTTTCACCTTGGGGAGCCCCTATTCTTTTTGTTAAGAAGAATGATGGATATATAAGACTCTTCATTGATTATAGGGAAATAAATGCTATTATGATAAATAAAAAGTATCCTCAACCTCGTATTGATGACCTATTTTATTAATTTCGAAGAGATCAACATTTTTCAAATATTTACCTTCATTCAAGGTATCATAAATTATAAGTAAATAGGGAATATATTCCAAAAATTACATTTTTGTATGTGGTATTAACATTACAAATTTATGTTAATGCCTTTTGGATTGACTAATGCACCCTCTGTTTTATAGATCTAATGAACATAATATTCAAGGAATATATTGATATTTTTATTTTGGTATTTATTGATGATATTTTAGTGTACTCTAAAATCTATGAGGAACATGATAATATATTGAAGATTATTCTTGAGACTCTTAGATAAAAAGAGTTATATAGGAAATTTATAAAGGGTAAATTATGGATTTAGAAAGTTTCTTTTCTTGGCCATATTATCTCTATGGATGTAATATCAGTTGATCGTGTGAAGATAATGAAATTAAAATATTGGACTACACCAACAAATATAACTGAGGTGTATAGTTTCATTGGTTTGGAAGGTTAATATCAGCAATTTGTTTGAAAAAATTATTGATTGGCCAACCCATTAACCAAGTTTACACATAAAGGGGTTAAGTTTATATAGACACATGAATGTGAAGAATGTTTTGAATAATTGAACATGATTTTGGTCAATTCGACGATTTTTACTCTATTATCATGAAATGATCTATTTTTTATATATAATGATGCATAAAATAAGGTACTTGGTTATGATATTATACTAAATAATAAATTTGTTACCTATAGACCAAGGTAGTTAAAGACTCATGAATAGAACAATTTAACTCATCATCTTAAGTTGGAATCTCTAATTTTTCTTTGATGATATGGAGGCATTATATCTATGGTAAAATATGTGAGATATACATAGACCATAAGATACTAGAATACAGTTTTCACAAAAATATATCAATAGGAGGCAAACACAATGACTCAAGCTACTCAAGGATTATGATTTCTTAGTACACTACCATCCAAGGAAGGAAAATAAGGTAGTAGATGCATTGAGAAGGAAAGATCAAGGAGTTATGACCAAAATCAGGATTGACCGAGATCTTATATTCATGGATTTAGTAAATATAGATATAGGAATTATTAAGGAAGGGGAAACATCACACTTTCTTAAATGATTTTCAAACCATCATTATTATAAATGATAAAAATTTCTTAACTCGATGTTGAGAATTTTCAAAATAAAAGTAATGATATGAATGATGGAAAATTGGAAGATATAATATATGAACATGGAATTATGAAATTTGGAAAGAGTATATATATTCCATATATACCTAAGATGAAAAGGTAATTATTTGATGTTGATCACAACTTTAATTCCTCTATACACTCTGGTATCACTAAGATGAATACATATTTGAAAAAACATTTTTGGTGGGATAATATAAAGTAGGAAATCACTGATTATGTGTCAATATGTTTGGATTATCAATAAGTGAAGTTTAAGAGACAACACACTAGAGGATTCATGCAACTTATGCTTATTATTATATGTAAATAGGAAGAAATTACTATGGAATTTTTCACTAGATTACCAAATACTCCTATAAAGAATGATGTAATATGCGTTATTGTTAATTTACTTACCAAATATTCACATTTTCTCACTATAATATAATATTTATCTCTTTAATTAATTTAATGACTCTATATTAATGGAGTTTTAAGACCTTATGGTGCACCTATTTCAATTGTGTCTGATCATGATCCATGCTTTACATAGAAATTCTAGAAAAGTATTCAGAAGGTTCTGGATACCAAGATTCCATTGAGCACTATCTATCACCCTAAAACCAATGGATAGTTTGAAAAAAAATATTTGAACTTTAAAAGACATTTTTAGGTCTTGATCACTTGAATTTCAATTTATGTGGGATCCGTATTTACCTTTGGTGGAGTTTTCCTATAAAAATAGCTTCCATTCAAGTATTCAAATTGCACTGTATGAAGTAATATATGAAAAGAGATGTTATAATCCAACTTTTTGGGATGAAGTTTTTGAAAGAAATATTTTGGGGCCATAACCTTTTAGGAGAAAAAGGCGAAGGTAAAGACATTTCAAACTCATATTAAAGAAACTCAAAGTAAAAAAAAATAGATATGATGATAACCGAAGGAAATATTGGTCATTTAAAGTGTGAGATAACATGTTCTTTAATGTATATATTTTTAAGGGTGATATAAGATTTTTTAAGAAATTAAAACTTTTCCCCAGGTATGTCGGGCCTTTTAAAATTATAGAAAGAATTGGAGCTGTGACTTTTTATTTGGAAATGTCTCCTAACCTCTATAAAGTACCTGATGTGTTCTATATCTATTTATTAATAAATTAAATGAAAAATAAAATGAATGTTCTTTACTCTAAGTAAATATAATTATAACCTAATTTATCTTACTATGAAGATCCTATCCAGATTATGGGTGCTAGAGAACAAGTGTTGAGGAATCAGATGACTCCATTAGTAATGGTGCTTTAGAGAAATCATAAGATAGAAGATTTGATGTTGGAACTTGAATAAATTAAAATGAAAAACTACACAAATCTATTAATGAGGTGAAATTTTAGAAATTTTTAGGATGAATTTTTTTGGATAAAAGAATGTGACACCATAGCTTCAATTATAATAAGCTTTTCTTTTTAAAGAAAAAATAACACAATACACATAGGTTTATTCAAGAATTTGATTAAAACCTAAATTATACAATTTTATAAATTTAATTTTCTTGAATTAATTTTATTTTTTTAATTATATTATAAAAAATAGTTTAGATTTAATTTTAAGTATTTTTATAAAAATTTGATTTTTCAATGCACAATGAAAAATACTATTTTTGAAACTTTTATTTTTGTTTCAAACATTTACAAAGTTAAATTTTATTTTAAAATGGGTTGAAAGTAAAAATAGTTATATTATATTGTTAATTATATAATTAAGTTCATTGGAATCAATTTTATAGTCGAATTTGTTATAAAAATAATTTTATACATAAAATTGAAATTTTATGAAAAAATGTTTTCCGTTGTGTTTTTGGTTTTTATCTTAAATTAATTTCCACCACATATAGAAATTGAATATTTAAAAATGGATTCCATATTTATAATTAGTATGTCCTGGTTTGGTAAATATAACCCTTTTATTTTTAGGCATTATGAATAGTAACTGTGGTGAAATTTATCACGTTGGTAATGGGTAAATTGGGTAATTAAGGTTAAAAATAACGTGAAAATGAATTAAAAATCAACACAACACTTTATTTTATTTAATTAGATGATATTAATTCATATATATCCATAAAAAATTCTAATATATGTCATTTTGGTTCCATTTGGTCTTGGTAATGACATTTATATTATTTTAAGTAAAGAAAATTCCAAAATGCCACTCTATTGATTTTAACTTCTTTTATATTTCCACATAAGGATAAGAATATGTTATGAATAAATCTTAAATATTATTTTGAAAATAATTAATTAATTATTTTTATTATTTATTTATTTAATATTCAGCCTAAATGCTTATGCAACACCGACACAATATTTATTCAATTCATGGAAACATACAATAAATGATTTGAAAAATATTAAAAGTAATAAAAATTGGATGAATTATTGTTTCCCATAAATATAATATATAAATATAACATATTATTCACGTTTTTAAGGATTATATTTGATATTCATCTTTTTATTGATGTTTTTAAAGTCAAATTTAATGAATAGTGTCAAAAATGACAATAATGGTATTTTATGAAAACAATATTTTATTAAATTATTAAAAAATAAAAAAATATTGAACTAGGACAAGGGGGTTAATATATAGTGTAAAATTTATCCCTTTTCCATTTATGGGACACTTTTCCTTTATGAAAACATTATTGACCCTTAAATGGTATAAAACTTTTATACCACGGTAATTGTTCAAAGGGTTAATAGGGGGTTAAAACAAAGAGATAAGGGTGAAAACATCACCTAAACTTATCAAAATTTTATTGTATAAGTTTATTTCAACTCAAAATCATCTTATATTAAAATTATAACAATTTAAATTCATTTTTAAATTAAACATAATTTATATTAATTTAATACTTTAAGAATTCCAAGAGTGCCCCTCCCCTCACTTATAAAATGAAACCCATTCTCTCTTCTCCTTTCACCACATTGAGAAACCTAGATAAGAAAAACCCAAAAAATCTATCTTCTCAACATAATAATCCAAGTTCAATAGATTATTATTTTTCCAATAAGACCAACCCTATATCCCTTAAGAGAAGATCTAAAGGAAGTCTACCAAAGAAGAGGTAATCATCTTTACCTACTCATTTAAATTTATTTCTTCTTATATATCCTATAAATATGTTGTAACCATTATAAAATAATTAATCTAGTATCATAAATATAATGATATGTTATTATAATTATGTTAAAACCATTTTCCACCCATTTTTCATCATATGGAAAGCAAAAACATTTCTCGTGCGTACATGTGGCTTCCCATCTTCACGTAGTAGTGTAATTAATTTTTCATCACCGTTTTAATTGAATAGTTATAAAGATATAAATATTAAATATATTTTATATTTATGACATAATTATTCTTATGTAATTATAATATCATACCTTCTATCTTACCTTCCAATTCATTGGAAAATGATAACGCTACTCGTACGTACGTGTGGACTACCACCTCAAGGAAGTGATGTGATTCGTTTTTCATTTTAGCTTTAAATGGATGGTAAAAAGAATATATATATATATTATATTTTTATAATTATTGAAATTTTGGATATTATGGAACTGTAATCAAGGTACAATGATCAAAACTTCCATGATAAAACATGCATGATAAAATAAAGAAATTAATACCCGAAACAATGATAATAATGAAAGATTATTAGAGAACAGGTGATAATATGTTATATGAGGATAATATATGATATTATATATATTAATATTATTTTGGTATAAATTAATAACATGTTTAAATCCATAATAGAGTAGGTTAAAGTGCATTCAAATAAAAAGAAACATGAGGTAAGGGATTTTGTATCAATTTCAACTCCATTGAGACATATTTGGTATTATTCACCTATTTATTTTTATGTGGTGTTTGTAATACCCATTTGAATTTTTAACATTAATATATATTTATTCATGATTATTAAAGTTTCATTTCAATTTTACTCTTTTAAGGGGTTACAATTTGAAAGTTACCAAAGAGGTAATAATTTATTTTACAATATCATTTTTGGGATTGTTCTTATTTTTATTGAAGGAATGTTATAATCCATACTTCTTAAAATACATATATTTTCTTATCCTATTAATATTTAATGATTTTACATATTTTATTTAAATTTTTTCTCTTTTTTTTCACTTAAAAAAATCAAATAAAAATTTAAATTAAAATCTAATCTCATTTCTCTTTTTTTGTTTACGTACATTTTTCTTCTATGTCTATATTTTTCATTTTTTTTAAAATGTACTTTTTATTTACATAAATAAGATTTTACATTATCCTTGAATTTTTAAAATATTTTAAATTAATATTTATAATGTTTTTCGAAAGATTAATTTTCAACTTTCTTTACAAAAATTTAAAAGGAATATTTTTTTAATGTATACGCCATTAACAAACTTTTCCGCCACCATAACAGTTTTATACTTTTAGCTTCTTCTATAAGTTTTAATGGTTTTGAAAAGAAAACTCTACTATGAAAGATTATTTTAATGTTTATCTCCCATTTTCCTTATTTCTCCAAAGGAAATGATTTTATTATGAAACCTATATCTAAATAGATGGACATCTCTTACCTCTTATTAATTTTGAGGCTGTTAACTTTATATTGAAACATTATAATTATTGTGTTCATTGGACATTATATTCCTCTTAAATATCCATATTATTTTTATCATGGATATGATTATTTCCTAAACCTTATACCATTTTTAAATATGGTGTTTTTCTTTTAAAGTGATTTGATTGACTGGGGAAATATTGATATTCCATATTATTTGATCAATATAGACATTTATTGATAAGAAATATTATTTATGAATTAAATTGATCATTAAATATAAGATGAATACATTGGACATGCAGTGAGAGGTGGTTACAAGAATTATATATCCCCATGATGCATTGATAGGTCTCATAAGACAAATCAGCTAGCCAAATTAAATGTGTTTTTAGTGTATACTTACCCATAGTTGAAAATATCTTGGTGCAAGGTCTCGATGATAGAGATATCATGATTTATGAGGTCATAACATCAAATAGTATTCATTTACTTCATTGAGACTTTATTTATTATTATCCAAGGTATTATTTTATTTGATATTATCCATGGATTCATTTCTTGCTCAAGTTATAATGGCATGTGCTATCAGTTATTTACCTATAAATATTGTTTATGTCTTATTTGATCACAATATATTTCATTAAAATTAATCCTTACTAATAATTTGAGCTCACCCTTATTCTATTTCCATTCCTCAGGATGTGGACAATAATTCTTTGAATGAGTTTTGAAGAATGATTTTTTTCCTTTTTTTTATGTTTTATATTTCATTTCCAATGTAGAATGAGAATCATGTATGTATCTAGTTATTTTAGACTACTAAAATGATCAGTACTTAAAGATTAGATTCATTGTATCTTATCCCAATTTAATAAATTAGACACTAACTCTGGGTTACTAGAGTTGGTCTTGTTGCACAATTAATGTTTATTCAAGTTAATTTGATTTAGTTAGCTAAAATTTTATTTTATTCGATTTAGTTAGATTTTGATCAGTGGAATTACTTTCATTTTGTTTAGTGTTATTCAAGTGGTGAAGTGGTGGTCCGTGTCACATAAAATTTGGTTGAATATGTTTTATTAAATTCTATTTGGTCAGTTTTTGACATTTCTAGGTTAGGTTGGTGAAAATTGATTCCATTTTGGTCTTTTTTATATTTACTCTCTATCCATTTATGTTAGTTTTATGTTGATTTTATTATATTTGATTTAATATGATTCTATTAGGCTTAGGTTGGATAATCTAACATAATATAACAGCAGTTAGGTAAAGAAAATTTAATCGGGTTTGGTTCATTTTAATACAATTAACATATGGTACCACCACATTCTCTATTCCCTCCTCAAATTAGGGTTCCTGCGTAGCCAGAAATGTCTTTAAGCTCTTGAAAATATATTCTACTAAAATTAAACTCACTTTAAACTCAAATTTTTGAAAAAAATTATCATAATATATATATATATATATATATATGAGTTTCTCCCCATTTACTTAGAACATATAATTTAAATTTAAATATTTGTAACCTATAAAACAAAAATCCATAAATAGTAGACAAAATAATTATCTAAATTCACAAGAAACTCAATATTTCAATATATATAACCAACAAAACACTTTAATCACTTAATAAAAAGATAAATAAAAATATTTTTGGTAAAAGAGATAATAAAAAAGGTTTATCAAGAATAAATTAAACATTTATAGAACTACCTATCATTAATTAACAAATGGAGTGAAAACCACCATCAAGAGAAGATTGAGTCTCATAATAATATTCACAAAAACAAAAACCAAAACCAAAATCCTGATTTATTTGTAACATTAAGTTATAAAAACCATAAACATTAACCCTTAGAAGAATATATATGAGTTAGGAGAAGAATTGGAGTAATATCAGATCACTTAACAAAGATTTTACCATGGTTTTGATCTCAAATAGAGGGATAATGATCTTAGAAGAGTACAATAAACTTGAGATATCATATGTTGATGAAGTTTAAATCTAATGGGTTCAAATTAAATAAAAAACCAACTCAAGTACATATATAAGTTAAAAATTATTGATGTTTTAAAAATATACATGTTTTTAGTGAAAAGTTATTTATTTATGAATAATAATTTCTTTTTCTATAATTTTCGGTATTTTCTCACTTATAGATGCTTAATATTTCGAAAATATGTTCATTTAAAATGTATATTTAACTACTTTAAATGAAATCACCAAAGGAAAGAATTTAGAAAGGAGGTGATGAGCTGCATGACCCATATAGAGAGAGTGAAGGCGAGGGGGAGTGATGTTTGATAAAAAATATTGAAATTTTGTATTATTGATTAACTTAACATTCTATTAATTATAGTATTATATAGTTATTATATATATTGTTTTTAGTATTTTTAAATTTTATTTTTTTACCATTATATTATATTGATTGGATATTTTTTTTAATTTTTTTTATGGGTGGGGTGTATTAGAGTTTATCTAGAATTTTTTATGCTATATCATATTTAGTGGAAGTTTTAACTGTAACTAAATATGGTATAACATTCTATAAATGAACTATATTTAGTGGTTGTTTATATAACCTTTACTAAATATAGCACATTACAGACAACTTTAGCAGTAGTTTGTAAACCACCACTAAATTTGGTATCACATTTAAAGATGGTTATGTAAATTTATTCAAAATATGAGACAAATTTAGCTGTGGTTATCTAAACCACTGCTAAACTAGGACACCCATCGCAAATTCATTTTTCACAAAAAAACATCACAAAATAATAAGAAATAGACAAATTAGCGAAGTTTGTTCTTTACCACCACTAAGAGTATATTTTTTTGTAATGGAAATCTATTATATAAAGATAAACCAAAATATATCTTAAATACAACTATTAAAAAATAAATTTAATATTGAGAATCAATTATTCATAAATATTTGAGAATAAAACAATTAAGTTTCATCCTAATCTAAACATTGAATAGATTATCTGACCATTGATGTGGTTAAGAGGTGAAGATCCTAGGGAGGTGTTGCACCACTAAGAATGGGGGTTGAATCAGTGGTGTTTATTAAAATTCTTATCTTTTGAAATTATCCTCTGTTGATATGTTAGGATCCGATTCAATCTTATGATTACTAAACCTTAATGGAATGTTGTAAAAATAAATAGCACAGGGACATAATATTTTTATAAGGTTTGGTCTCAATGTGAGCCTACTCCTTGTTGGGATTGGTTAGTCACCACAATCACAGATTCTACACTATAATCACAAATGATTACACCATACAATCATCAATATCATAAATTTGCACTATGATTTTTGGATTCCCATTTGAATAATAGATTCATGCTTCCTGATACAAAATGAATTCTAATTAAATAATAAATATCACTCATTATGTCAGTTTTGCCTATAAAAAATGATGAAGATATTTCATTTTGAGACTTTAATATTATTTTAATAGCATGAAATAACTTTTTTAAGAATCTAAACAAGATTTAATCACAGTAAACATGCTCACTATATTTTGATCTTATTTAATAAAAAATTAAACCTTTTAAAAATCAATTGAAATTCATGTAATCATTGAATGGATTTATCAAATTAATTATTTAATGTGACTTTTATTGTTATTTTTACTTTATATCTTCTTTATACTACCTTCTATCATGCTTAACTCTTTCCAAAAATTCCTCAATTATTTCAATTATTGTACATGGTAAATGTTCATATGCATGTATTGTTCAATAAATCTTTATGTGAAAGTTCATGTAAAAGTTTTGCTATAAACTATTCTAAATCTCCTATGAGAAACTATAATAGTATCATGTTCAATGCTTCTTAATGCTAATATATATACGAAAAACCTTATGAAACTCTTACTATAAAAAGAGTTATCTAAATAAGTTCACTACTTTCATGTAACAAATATATTTATATTCCATATTAGTTCCTTCATGAAAGAGTGATCAAACAAGATAGATCTCTTCGCACTTATTCATAGAAACTCAATAATATTTGCTCAAGTGAGTGAATCTTATGAAATGTAAATATAATCACATTGGATCATTGGTAAAAAATGTTTTTTTGTAAGATATCTATAGGACTAGTCTTTCATGTAAAAAAGTGAAATCTTGATGTATGATTCTCCAAATTTTCAAATGTCAATAACCAAATGCCTCAAAAATGAAATAGTATTTATAAATAGGTTTCAACATCTAAACCCCTGAGTTTCCCCACCTTCGATCCATTAATAATTTCAAGATTCTATGCCTTTAAATCTATAATGAATACCTAGTTAAGCTGCATTTTCAAATATCCAAATATATCAACCGATTCTCATAATATTCAAATGCTAAAGATTGTGGTGTCAAAATATAAGCATGATTGCCCTTTTCATTTGAGATGAAGCCAATTGTGCATGTGAAAATAATCTCACACTTTAAAATTTTTTAATATCTTAAACTCAAGAATGATTCCATATGCACAAAATTCTCTTTATAACTTCGTATTGTACTCAGAATTAAAACATTCTTTGAAATATTTCATGAATGTAAGATAGATATTGTATGCATGGATTCTAGATGATCAATCACTACTTGTTATCTCATTTTGACCATATAAAATGATCAAGATCATAGATATCAGTGATGTTTAGATGAAAGTTGTCTCAAGTAGTGTAGAAAACCTTACCAGGAGGTAGGATATGACATCAAGATAGATTGAACAACATAGATTCATCATGTTAAATGGTCTATGTTTTAAATTTATCATTAAATATATTCAATACCTTTATATCTATGATAATACCGAGTCAAGGTGCATTATCAAAGATCCAATTATTTCAGTCGATTCTTATAATATTCAAATGCTGAAGATTGTGGCGTCAAAGCTATGCACGATTCCCTTATTCATTTGTGATGAAGCCTCATGTTCATATGAAAATAATCACATGCTTTGTAATTTTTCATAAACTCAAACTCAAGAATTCCTCCATATGCACAAAATTCTCTTCATTACTTCACATCATACTCATATTGTAGCATATTATTTGAAAATTTTCATGTATGCAAGATAAAGATTGTATGGATGGATTCAAGATGATCAAGCATCCCTAGTTTTCTTGGTTTGACCACTGAAAATGGTTGAGATCATAGATATCAATTATGGTCAAATGATGGTTGTCTCAAGATGTGTAGAAAAACCACGTCAGGAGGTAGGAGATGACGTTAAGATAGACCAGACTGCTCAGATTCATTACATCCAACAGTCTATGTTATAAATGTATCATTTAAGGAGAGTGATAAGTATACTTCATATAAAAAATACCACAATAATATCATTTTAATCTTCCATATAATTTATAAGGAAACCTATTTTTGTATCCCTTTAGTTGTGAGTATCAGGGCCTGCTCCCAGATTTTGCTGGCATCGACCAGTACCGACACCCCTTTTCCATTATGATTCCCCACACGATGGTGATGCTTGATCATGTGATCTCCCTATGGAGACTATGAATTCCTACACCCATAGGCATTCTTCCTCCATATCCACCTATGCTTAGGCTGGCTCCCACACAGTCGAGATTTCTCCCATAAGCGATTGATCTAGCTCTCCTTGGGTGGTTGTGGTTAGCCTGATTTTTTTAAAAAAAGGCCTCATTATTTCACTTATAAAAATACTAAGTGTACAAATATAAAATATATAAAATCCCTTCTTAAAATAATTCATTCCATATAAAAAATAAAACATCATACAAAAATAAAAATATTTTTTCATGGCCTTCACAAGAAATCCCTCCCTGAAATAGTAAAATATCAGATGACCTTATTTTGAAATCCATTAACAATAAATATTCTCTTACAATTGTAAAATATTACTTATACTTTTTAATTATTCAATTGTTGTTAATATTGTGAAAAATAAAAACATAATTAGAAAATTTATTATAAATTAATATTGATTCAACAATCATGAAAAAAAATTCACAACTATTGGTTGATAATAATTACAATAAAATCAACAAATCCAATAGTTCTTTAATCTCCAACTTTTTATTTATTGTAAAAAAATACCCCACCTTAAAAAAAACTCATCACGAGTCATAAAAGCACAAACTTAAAAAAAGAAATTTCATGAACCCACTCTACTAGATAAGGTAATGTTTTGGAAGAATTTAGTCTCATGGTGACAAGAAATGTTTGTCCAGGTGACTTAGATTCCCCCTTAATTATCATTAAATATGCTCCCCCTTTTTACAATAACCACAGCTTTAGATTCACAAATATAGAAAGAAACACTCCACTTAGATAAGGAAGAATACACGTTTTCTCCCCCTTTTATAACATAATCCAAATCCAAGTTGAGGAATTTCTCATAATTCTTCAAGTGATATGAGAAGGATAAACATGAAGTTAAACCTAAATTCAAGAAAACTCTCTCTTTGCACAACTTTGGTGTAAATATCTACAACATGATATTTTATAGAAATATATTTTAACTTGATATCTCCACTTTCCACATTTTATTTAATGAAATGATATCTGATATCAATATTATTAGATCATGAATGATGCATTGGGGTTTTAGATAACCCTATAGCACTTTGATTATCACAGGAAATTTTAAGCATTCTCTCAGTCTTAATATTCAAATATTCTAGTTGCACTTATATCCATATCATCTATGTACAAGCATGTGTAGCTGGTACATATTCTACCTTAGTTGTAATCAATTTCACTTAATTGTTTTTCTTTTTATACCACTAACACAACCCTCTATAAAAAAAATGTTCCAAATAAATTTTATATTTTATGTGTACAATCACCTGACCAATCAACATCTATTAAGCCCAATAAGTGGAAATATATACTATTTATATATAGTATCCCATGGTATAGAATTCCTTTTCACATATATCTGGATTCTCTTAGCATCCAACAAGTGTGACTCTTTAGGATAAATTTGAAACTTTTAGCACATATTCAATGAATAAATTATATATTTCCTTGATGATTTTAGATAAAGTAGGCTTACAATGACTCTTATAAATTATTTATAGTTAGCATTGCTTCTATATTTATCCTTGCACAATTTGGTTCCAACTGAAATAGGATTTGAAACTTCTTTTTAATTTTCCATTCTAAACATTTTCAACAATTATCTAGCATACTTTTCTTGAGATAGAAATTTATAATTCATATTCTTATCAATATGAAATCCCAAAAAGTATGTCATCTCACCAATCATGAACATCACAAAATTATTTTTCATCTGCTCAGTAAACTCTTTATAGATACCCTCCTTGTCACCAGTAAATATAATTTCATCCACATAGACAATTATAATGATAGTACCTTTATATATATCTTTCACATAAAGGTTACCATAAAATTTACCTTTTTCAAAATTTGTATTTGTTACAAAACCATCCAATATAGAATAACAAGATCTAGGGTCCTATTTCAAAACATAAAAATATTTCTTCAATCTATATACCATGTTTACATTATTTTATAAGATTAAACCCTCATGTTTTTTAAAAAATAATTCTTCATCAATATCACCATTTAGTGAGGAATATTTAACATATATTTGATAAATTTTTAATGTTTGGGTGCTGAAACTATGAAAAACATTCTAATAGTCTCTAGACTTTCTATTAGTGAAAATTTTCTTCAAAGGTAATATAATCTATTTGAGAATTTCCTTTTCACACTAGCTTGGATTTGTTCCTTGTTGCCTCACCTTCTCATTCATTTTATTTCTAAAAACCCACTTGGTGTAAATTATTATTTTTTTAGGTATTGGAACAAGATCCCAAGTGGATTTATTTTTAATTTTATCAAGTTATTCATTTATAGCTTGTATAAAATCATCACAATCAATTGATTCTTTCATATTATGAGGTTAAATTTGGGAAATAAGTGGAGTTTTATCTTCAAATATCAATTTCTTTCTAGTTTTACTAGATCATGTTAACTTCTAATTATATTTTCAACTTCAATATATTTCTTCAATTTGTTGTACTATTTTATCTCATTTTTAGCAACTTAATCTTCAAAACTAGTTTTTCAGAATTAATATCGACATTAATTAGATCATTCTCGATAATTTCATCATTCTTCTATTCTAACATCTCCCTTCCATTTTATTTGGAATCTTATGAATTATAATCAATCATTATATCTAGTATGTTCTTGTTTTCAATAATTTTTACATTAACATAGTAAAATAACTTGTGGATCTAATTTTTATAACATTTTTAGTGGATTCCATTAGATAGGCATCCCATGAAGATCCCTTACTGGACATTTTCTTCAAAATTCCCCAAATTATTGTTCTTGATTTTTATAATGCATAGAATTCCAAAAACTCTAAAATATTTAAAATCTATATTTCTCTTGTACCAAATTTCATATGGTGTATTTTGTGTCTATATCCTCATTAGAAACTCGTTTTTCATGTGTATGGTAGTGTATAAATCTTATTTATAGAAATAGTTTGAGATGTTGTGTTCAACCAACATCATCCTTCACATCTCAACCATGCTTTTTTTTCTTCCTTTCAGCAACACCAATTTTTTTTGGATTATATAGTGTGCTACACTGATGCTTGATTCCATGTTTTGAAAGATATATTTCAAATGAATCACATGTAAACTCCTTGTCATTTTCTAATCTCAGTTTCTTGATGTAGAGATCCAACTCCTACTATGCCCGCCTTATAACTTTTTGGAACATTTCAATTTACTTTAAATTATGTTTGATCAACATGAAATTTGTTAATAGAGTATAATAATTAATGAATTAATGAAATACATATCATATATGGTAGAATTGTTTCTCATTATACCACATAATTCAGTATAAATAATCTCAATTGGTCTGGAAGAAAAATATTCACTACATTTTTCCTTTTTGATAGGTTTCAAAGATTTAATCCTTATCTCTCTTCATATTTTGTAGATATCTCTCAATAACAAGCTTTATAATTTTACTCATACTCCTTTGTACAATATGACCGTGAATTATATTCCATAAGTTTTTTTTCATCTTTGGAACTCAGGTAACAAGAATATTCAAGATCATTAATTTAGAATAGACTGTCATTGGTTCTTCTCCCTTTAGTAATGACCCATCCATCCTTTTTTCTTTTAATAATAAATTGAACATTCTTGAATAACACCTCATGCTAATCATCAAAAAGTTGTCTAACACTGAGTAAATTATAATTCATTCCTTTAATAAATAATATATCATTATACTTAAAATTTTGGGATCCAATATCTACTGAGAAAACTCAATTAATTTTCAAGGAATAATCATTTCCAAAAGCCTCTAGTCCCCCTTTACGCTTCTAAATGTTTCTAAGAATTTTTGTGTCAGTAGTCATGTGTTAGGAACAAAAAATATCAAGCATCCATGACTTGGTACTCTTTCCAACCTTCAAATCAAATTTAGAAAATAATTATTTTTCATTCTCCATCATCCTAATTCCCTTTCATTTCTTAACATTGGGTATTTTTCTAGGAATAATATTCATACAATTTTCAAAAATATGACTATTGGATTAAGATCAATACATTCTTATTTTAATAATCCCAAATCATTTTTATAATGTTTTTAATGAATTTCATGTTTTTTGTTAGTAAAATATGTTTATATAAAAACATAAAAAAATGGATAAGTTTGGAACTGACCATGCCTACCTACCGCATGAAGAAATTCTATTGACTGTGAAGGTCAAGTGATCGCATGGTACTAACCACATGAACAAAATACCCACCATGCACTAATTCAATCTAAGTCTTGTACTGACTGTGTATTGAATTCGTAGTGACCACATTAAAAAACAACCTACCACATATTGATCTCAAAGTGATCACATAAAGGAAACTACCTACCTAATGAAGTAACATAGTTACTGTGAGAAGGTAAGTAAAATTTCTCTAAGTGATGTACTAACCACATATATTAATATAGTAACCACATAAAGTGATATACCTATTGTATGGATAAATGAACTGACCATGGTAAGGAAAGTAATTATCACGAGAATAAGAGTACTCATATCATGAAGGAATGTACCTACTATTAGAGTAATCTTACCTACCATATAAAGGAATGAAGTTTTTATTCCAACAGACCATGCCTAGTAATCATGAGATAAGGTGAACATGCCTAATTAACAACCAACCCACTATGTTTAACTTAAGAAGTTAAGTATTTAAAAATATCTAATGTATACTTTTAAAGTATTAATTATTGATTTATTACAATTAAGGCTACAATGAATATTATCCAATGGATACTTTGAGATGAAGTTATTTTTAAGACGAAGAACTGCTCCTGGAAAAAGTGTTGTAAAAAAAGAATGGCATACACAAAATAATAGAAGAACATATACATGCACCTTTGGTATACAAAATACTCGTTCATAAAACTTCATGAAACTATATTTCCTAAACCTTTAGTGAAAACTCACTCAAGTTATTTAAAATATAAATTTAAGGACTTCTGAATAACCAAAGATGATTAGGCTGAGCTACATCAAATATTCACTCTCTTTACACCTTGACCTTTCTATTTTAGCTTAATTTTAAGATATGTTTTTCTTTAATCAATTTATCTATGAACACTATCTCTTATAATGAACTAGAGAGTTCTATACACCCTCTTCTATTTCTTTTCATATTTAAAACCATGAATAACCATGGAAGTGATCATATGTGACCTGGACTCCTTTTATCCCATGAAGAACTGTAGAAGATACTTTTGTATAGCCTAGAATATCTGTGTATAGTTCTTTATAAAAACTAATCCAAGTTATGGACCAGTTTATTTTATTATAAAATTCTTGGGAATGGGTTATTTCCAAGTGGAATGGATTAGGTCTCGACTTGAGACTAAACCACTTTTTTTATTTATTATGTGATTTTATCTATTTTATTTATCATTTTTTCAGAACTTATTTATCTATATTTTCTAAAATATGTTACAAAACCTTATTCTAATAATTAAATTTAATATATATTCATATATAGTGTTTTATTTGATCAAATATATTTAAAAAATAAGAAATATTTTTAAAAATTATTTTAACTAAGTTGTGATCGAACTTATTAATTTTGTTTTGAAAAGATAAAATTATATAGCTCACTATTTTAGTAAACAAGTAATATTTTATAAATTGGGGGATTTAAGTTTTAAATATTTTTTAATGAAATTTTTTATTGGAAACTCAATTCCCCTCTCTTGAGTTATCCACTGAGACCAATATTTTGTATTAAAGCTTGTTAAAATACTTTTTACTATGATAAAGTTTTTCCAAAAGATCTAAAAATTTACATTTGTTCTAAATTTTAGTCTTTGTGTATAATAATTGAAAATAAGGAACTACCACTAATTTGACTTCTTATTTTAATGGAATAAACTATTCGCAATGGAATATCAAGATGACAGTTTATTTAGAGAGCATGAGCTTTGATATTTGGACTATTATTGAGGATAAACATGAAAAACTCAAAGCTACTAGAGTTAATTAAAGAAATTTCAATAAGGTATCTTATGAATGTAATTATAAAGCAATGAATACATTATATTGTTCTTTATTAGAATAAAAATTTAACTTAATATCTTCTTGCTCTATTACCTTTGAAATTTGGGATAATATTTCTACATCGCTTGAGGGAATGTCAAATGTCAAATAATCTTGCGACATAATCATACTAACAGTGAGGGAATTCATTGAAAATATTGTGATGTATGAGGAGGAACTAAAGGTAAATAAAGAAAATGAATATGAATCCAAGATAAAATCAGTTTCCTTAAAAACATCTAACATAAAAATTAAAGAAAAAAAAATCAAAGTTGACAGTTCAAGTGATGATAAATTTTCCTATAATAGTGAAGAGTAAATGGATCACCTATATAGGTGATTCAAGAAATTATATTTTAAGAATAAATTCATCAAGAAATAAAATTATATATTTAAGTATGTCAATAGGTAAAATTGAAGGAAAAATTGGAAAAACGATACTTCCACTAATGAGATAACCTACTATGAGTGTAAAAGGAAAGAACACATCAAGGTAGATTTTCCCAAACTAAAATATAAGAAATACAATAATAAAAAGTAAAAAGGAAAAATAATACTATGAAGGAAACATGGAGAACCTTATAAGATAGTTCAAGTGACTTTGACTCAAGCAGATAAGAAAAAAATGATAGATCTAACATGTGTTTCATGACAAACACAACCAAGGTACTAAATATTATTCCCACATCTCCTAAAAATATTTATAATATTTATGAAAATGAAAATAATAAATAAAATAAGTCCAATGGGACTTTATTTCAATACTATAATATATTGGAAGGAATATTTAGTTAAATTTAGGATAAATATAAAATTTTAAAGAAACAACATGCTTTAACTATTCCTTTCAAATATGATTTTACTATAGAATAGGAAAAAAAGGATTAGTTGTTAAAAGAAAAAAATGAAATTAAAATGTATAATTATAAATTAAATAAATATATGGAAATATTCATAAATGGTAGGGAAAGTCTTACTAGGATGCTTGAAAAAAGACAATTCCCTAGTATACCACAGTAATTGGCTACCCACCTAGACAGAGGAAGATTTATAAGAACAATTTTTTTCCTAGTTTCAGTTCTTCCAAGGATATAAATAGTTATTAATCTTCTAGACTAAATAATGTTTTTATTTCTAAGATTTTAAAATCTACTTATAAGAAAATTGTTAAGAAACTTGTGATTCTAAAGGTTCTTATCACTAATATTTCTATACCAAATAAAATATGGGTACAAAAATCATTTAGTTTAATCTTTTTGTAGAGAACCTAATTGAATATTAACAATAAAAATCAATGGTATCTAGATAAATTATTTTCCAGAAACATGAGTTTGGACTAATCAAGATTCAAGAAACATATCAAAGTAGATGGAATATATGTCACTTTTGGTAACAACACCAAAGGGAAAATAATTGGACCTGGTCAAATCAGTAACTATAATACTATTTTGATTTATAAAGTTTTATTTATAAATTAACTAAAATATAATATTCTTATAATATTATAGTTATGTTATGATGGAGATCATGTTAAATTTGAAAATAATTCTTGACAAATTTATGATTTGAATCATGCATTAGTTTTTACTGCTTTGTGTAATGATAATGTTTAGTCTGTTGATTTAAATTCATTATTTTCCCAAAATATTTCTTATTTAAGTTCCTTTGATAAAGAGACTTGTCTTTGATATAAGAGACTTGGTAATTTTAACCTACACTCACTTAGAAAGATAACTAGGAAAGGTTTAATCAAGTATCTCTCTAAAATAGAAATCCCAACAGACAAAGTGTGTAAGCCATGTCAAAATGGGAAGTATCATAAGTTATATTTCAAACTAGAGAAAGAAGTTTCCACTTCTCAACCCATATATTTGGTTAATATGGAATTTTTAGACCCTCTATAATTTCTAGCTTAAATATGAAGCACTATGCTTATATTCTAGTAGATTACTTTTCTAGATACACCTATGTATTCTTTATTTCTCACAAAAGTGAAGTTTGTTTTTATTTTTTCAGGTATATAAAATATAAATAAAATATTAATGGAATTTTAATTAAGAACTTAATAGGTGATCATTTTAGTGAGTTTAAAAATCAAGGCTTTAAATATCTATGATCACAACATGGCTATAGTCACAACTTTTTTGCTCCTAGGACCCCACAATAGAATGGTTTAGTTGAAAGAAGAAATATATTTATTTAAGAAATTTCCTAGACCATGCTCAATGAGTATTATTTACTAATTTCATTTTAGGAATAATGTTCAAATAAATATTTCTATATTATTAATAGAGTTTTAGTTATACCAGTTTTAATGAAAACCCCATATTATTTATGGAATTAGAGAAAAAAAGTTAATTACTTTAGAGTTTTTAGTTGTAAATTATTTATACTCAATTAAAAATAAAATTTAGACAAGTTCTCATCCAAAAGTGATGAAGGAATTTTCCTTGGTTATTAAACATCTTGTAAATCATATAAGGTATTCAATAAAAGGAACAAAATTGTGGAAGAATATATACATGTTAAATTTTATGAAACAAATCCACATGAGCCTAAGACTTATTTAGAGAACCCTGAGGATGGCCTTTAAAATTTGAATATTAATAGCTCAAACAATGATTGTTCTATGAAACCTGTATAAAAGCCAACCAGAATAGAACTATTTGAAGTCAAAACTATAGAAGAGAATTAAGTATCAAATAATCATATTCCTAGATCAATTATGATGTATAAATTCTATCCATTAGATGTAGTTGTAGGAGACCTAGATATAGGATCACAAATTAGATATTCTCTTAGAAATCAATTTGAACATCAAGATTTCTTATTACAGCTTAAACCTATGAAAATCATTGAATCAATCGATTATGAATTCTAGGTAATGGCAGTATAAGAAGAGATAAATCAATTTTAGAGAAACAATTCTAGGAATTAGTAGCAATACCTAAGGACTTACTAAACATTAGTACTGAGTAGGTGTTTAGTAATATGGAATTTGAATCCAACACTATAATTTTAAATAAATAAATACTGGCTACAAAATGATTTATTCAAGAAGAAGACATTGACTATAAGGACACCTTTATTCTAGTAGCTAGAATTGAATCTATCATAATGTTTCTATTCATCACATTTGGATTTCAAACTATATCAAATGGATGTGAAGAGTGAATTATTAAAGTATTATATAATTGAATATGTTTGTGTGGAATAACCCCCTATATTTCAAAACCCACATTTTCCAAATCATATATTTAAACTAACAAAAGCATTATATGTTTTAAAACAAGCTCCTTGAGCTTAGTATGATAAGATTAGATCATTTTTTATTTTAAAATGTTTTACAAAAGGAATATATAATCCGAATTTATTTATTAAGAGAATTTCAAAATATATTTTAATAGTAAAAATATACATCGATGATATTATTTTTGAATCTTTATGAAACTCTTTGCATATCAAATTTTTAAAAATGATGAAAAACTGAATTTGAAATGAGTTTATTGGGTGAGTTAAAGTTATTGCTTGGTTTTTATATTTTTCAAAATAAGGAAGAAATTATTTTAAATCAAAGAAAGTACACTAAGGATCTTTTAAAATGTTTTGGTATGGATTGCACCAAAGGTAGTGATACTACCATGAGTACAATATTTAATGTGTTTCTTGATGAAACTGGGAAACCGATTAATAAAACCACTTATAGAGGTATGATTGAAAGTTTATTATACTTAACTTCTAGTCGACCTGATATTATGTTTAGTGTTTTCATGTGTGCATGTTTTTAATCAAATCCAAAATAATCACATTTACTTACTTTGAAAATAATTTTTAAATACCAAAAAAATACAACCAAATGTGGAATTTTTTATTCTAGAGGAAATACATTTGATTTAGTGAGTTATTTAGATGCATATTTTTGTGGTTTCAAGATATATAGAAATAGAACTTCTAGAACATGTCACTTTTTGGGAAATTCTCTAGATTAATAGTGTAGTAAAAAAAGAACTATTTTACATTATCCACCCCTGAATATGAGTACATATCTGTAGAATGTTGTTGGGTATAAATTATATAGATGAAACACCTATTAATAGACCGTGGATACCAATTTCAACATGTCCCAATAAATTGTGATAATAAAAGTAAAATAAATATCTTTAAGAATCATGTATCATATTCAAGGACAAAACAAAATGATATAAGACATCACTTTTTGAGAGATCATTTTTAAAAAGGTGATATAACTCTTGAATTAAAAGTTACTAAGAATTAACATGATGATATATTTATAAAGTCTTTGAATATTGAGATAATTAGTAATATCATACACTAATTAAGTATGATAAAATATGTATAATTATTTCAAATTAGTGTTAAACCTTTGGATTCATTTAAATTTTTGTTATAAATTATTAAAATTTGTTTACTGAATTTTATCTTAAAGTTTCTATGTTTTTTATTTCACATGGTTTGTAAAGTAATTGTGAGTTTTTCACATGGTCATTATACCCACCATGACCAACTAATTATACAATCACTATACCTACCATGGAACTTAACTCACATGGTCACTATAGTTACCATGGAATGATACTTATATGGTAAGCATATCTATCATTCCATATAAGCTTCCATAATTACATGGTCAGTATACCTACTGTGTTTATTTTTACTTATAAATTTTAGTAAAGTCATTTTGGTACGATTTTATTAAAAATTATTATTATTTTATCCATAAATTATTGAATTTAAAATTCAAATAAGAATCTGAAACGACACACACCTTTATCCAAAAACCCATTTATTCTTTTCAAAGCCTCACCTGATATGTTCATCCTCTCTTACAAGATATTTCTTTCCAAACCAAAACTTTTGAGATTGAACTGAAATGTGAAAATACGGAGGATTAAGTGCATTGTCAATTCTATACCTCCTTCTGATGAGCCTCCTTTAAAAAGATAAAAGAAATATAAAGGAATATCAAGCACTGTAGCTAAGATGAGGAATCCAAATTTGGTCTATTTTCCAATATATATGGAGAAATTAGTCAATGCTCAATGGAAAATGTCAAGAAAATCTCTAGTCTAAAAAGTGATTGAAATTCAAGGGTGAGATGACTGGTTAAAAGAGAGTAGTAAGCCTTTTTATGTAAAGATTTTTAAGGAATTTTATGTGTTTTTAGAGGTTATCCTAGAGAGAAAAGAGATCTCATAAGGTCAATGATAAATGGTGAAGTTTTATAATTTTCAAAACATTGGGTCAAAATTTTAAAAGTTCCACACAAGGGTGAGAATTAGGATTACCAAAGTTATTATCCAATGAATCATTCTCATTTCAATTTTTAAAGTTCCCTGGAATATTTGACTAAGAATGGTACCCCCAGAAGAATAACTAATATAGAGATCACTGATTAGTGAAGCCTATTAGCTATGTTTATATAGTATTTGATCTATCCAAGAAAAGGAGACTTCAGTAACCTGAGGCCTCATGATGTTTTTTTCCTTGATGAAAAAATGGGATCCAAATATATTTAGAAAGGTATGTATTGAGAAACTTTTATGATGTATGAAATACTTAATCAAAGTTTAGTTCTTTTTATTACCCAAAATTCATATCAACCTTATTGTAATATAAATGTTTAATACTTAAAGGGGAGGAAATGATAACATATTTATATAGTATTTTCTAAACTCAAAGGATTTTTAAGAAAATGATAGTTAATTAGAATCCATGTAAGAAATAATGGGTGGATGACTCAAAGAATTTGTATGGAAAATATGACCATATAAAATATCCTGTTAGATGAAGGGATCTAGTGAATCCAGGTATTGAACCAGTGAGGTTGTGGAGTAATCATATCATACTGAAGTGGCTGTTGAAATAAAAGAAGTGTAAGAAGAAGAAGATGATATTTTTTTATCTTGATGAGTAATATAGTGTGTCTCATAAGGATGATATGATAATTTATCCTGTCATGTCTTCTGGACCACTTGAATCTCCTTTAAACTTAACATCTCACGAGGAAGGGATGAAATCTGGGGACCTTATTGATATAGAGGCATCTGTCAATGGCTATATGGATAAGAAAAAATGGGATGACTTTGGTGATTATTTAGAAGATGAGAATAGCTCAGATATATCTCTTATGATAGGAATTATTCATAGATAATCAATTCCAAATTCATATATTAAGAAGGATAAGTCCCCTAGGTCTACAGTATTGGGATTATAATATCCAGGCTCAGAGGATGATAATAACAGGGGTAGTCCACCTGGGCATGGTGGACCCGAAATCCCTTCTTCTTAAAGGGTGTAAGAAGGTTCTCTAATAGATGATATTGATTCTTAGAATAGACTTTATATACTACCTTTAGGACCCTCAATTAACAAAAATTTGAAGGAAATTTTTGATATTAATCCCACAAAGGATAATGAGGAAGACAAGAAAGGTAATTATTTTACTAAGGATGTTAAATGTGATAAGCATGCTGCTCATGAAGAAGAAGTTAATGATGGTGATAGAGATGAAGTTCAATATGAAAGGGATAGATTAGTAGAAGATGTGGTTGAGTTATATGGAAGGAATCATTCTTATTATCCATCTACTTATATACCACCATCTATCCATTCCACATATTATATCACAAAGGATGATTTGAATGAGTTCAAATCAGATCTGATGGGTGTATTCAGAGAACCATTCCTTGGTTTTGGAAATTCTATGGATCAAAATTGAGAAGAATATATATCTGAGATAGTTCTATTGGTGATTTCTCATATTCAGCCTAAATTTAATGTCAATATTGATTTAATTAGAAATGATATTGAGGATTTGGAGGAACATATTTGTGCTTTTCATGTATATTTATTTGATATGATATTAAAGATAGAAAAGAGGTATTTAAGTTCGATATTTCAAGCTTCTACATCCACTCGTCCTTCTCCTATATAATCATCTATTGATTAAGGATAAATTAGAGAGCTCATTAGAGAATATTTAAATGTTTTTTTAAGAGTTAAATCAGATAAGAGAAGTGTTGTCTGATGGTTTTAAAACACATTCTACTAAAACATTGTAACTAGTTAGGAAAGATTTCAAACAAGATAGGAAATATAGAGAAATAATCAAGAAATACAATGATTTCTACATAAACCAGATCTTAACCTAATTAGGTTTGAAGGTTATGTTGAGAAATCTTTCTTTGGATCTTAATATACCACCTATGACTCAAGTTTTTAAGTATCATGTTAAGAATATCAAGGTGCTTACCCTAGTATTGGAATTCTTCATGGAAAACAAAGAGGAATTTCTTTAGGCTTTGGATCATAGATCTCTAACAATGAGTAATTTTACCAGGTTGATGGAACACTAACTTTACACTATTAATATAGTTGTGAAATCACCTCCTACCATTCTTATGTATTCATTTCCTACAACTAACTCATATACTCTTAACCCTTTTGTCTTATCTCCTAAACAAGCAATCCAACATCTAAGACTCGTTTCCAAATATGTAGTCATTTTTTATCTTTTTTCCATATATTCACCCCATAATACATCTTATATTCATGCCTCTACATTCAAATAAAATGATCCAATGATTTATAATGAAATCCAGGATGTGTTATATTTGGATTTTGAGTAGAATTCATGATAGGGAATCCTTGTAATTCTTTTTGTAATATCATTTGAGGTATTAATTTAATGACCCTTGTTATTCTAATTTTTCATTATCTTTTTTCCTACTATCTGTTGATCCACTTTTTTATAATCCCAAAAGGGGGATTAAGTGTAATAAATTAATTACATTCGTTGAATAATTTAAGAAATTTTATAACCCATTGATATTTTAAAAAACATATGGTTCAATTTTTTTAAAATATATTTTTGTTGTATTCAATTCATTTTATTTTAAATTTCACAATTTTTGATCATAAAAAAGTGTGATATTGTTGTATTAAGATAATCAGATCCTTATTTTAATGGTCCCAAATCATGTTTATAATTTTATTGATAAATTTAATGTTTTATGTTAGTCAAACATTTTTCTTTCCAAACTTGAAAAAATAGATAATTTTGGAACTTACCATGCATACCTACCACATAAAAAAATTCTACTGACTATAGAGGTTAAGTGAATATGTAGTAATAACCACATGGAAAAAATACCTTCCATGCACCAATTCTATCTATATCTTGTACTGACCATGTGTTGAAGTCCAAGTGACTAAATGAACAAACAACCTACCACATATTGAGATCAAAGTGACCAAATGAAAGAAATTACCTACCACATGTATAAATATATTTACCATATTTATAGAGACCCTGAATTAACATAAATGAATATTACATAATTTTATATTAATATTAAGAATATTACATAAATACATGCCTGAGGACCGTAATAGTTTAGTGTTTTTTCAAACTTGGAACAAAATCTTCTAACTCGGTAAAATATCTTTAATTTTTCCCAAAAATCTCTTTCTCGTACATATACATAAAAACTTTATTCATAACCTAGGGAAAGGAAATATAAGAGAGAGGAGAGCACATATTCTCAATAAGGGTAAATAGAGGAGATACATAATCATAACATGAGAATAAGAGTATACTAATATGAGAATAACATTTGAATACCATACCTTTCATCTCAAAGATCATATAAATGGGTCATGGAATAAATATTGGCAGTTCATAATACATGAATCATTTGGTAATCAAGTGAATAAGCCATGAAATCATAACATAGGAATAATACATAGAATTTATGGAAAACACATAAGCATATAAAAATTATTTCCATAATAGTCAAGGAATTTCTACCAAGGCCATATTAGTAGTATGGCTTCACTCACCATATCATCTTGTTAGTCACGGTTCACTCCCATGACCATCTTAGTAGTCTAGGTTCACTCCCAAGAATATCTTAGTAGACAAAGTCCTTTACTAAACTGAGTTCATTCCCCATTCCAACCATGTTTATCTCATGGAAAATAAATCATTACCCAATGCATTAGAGGGATATATAGGTACCACCCATCTCATAATGAAATCATACATACACGTGCCAAAAGATTATAAAAATTCATTATATTAGAACCCATGAAATGAAATGGGTATCATAAAAATGTAATCATATCATAAACTATAGAAAAAATATAGGTTTCACAATCATTTCATAAAATTATAACCTGTGATAAAAAGCAAGTTTTATAAACATACAAACCTTGAAAGAGAAACCAATTTCATAAACATATAACCAATAAAATAGAAACGAGTTTCATAAACATATAACCTGTGAAAAAGAGACGAGTTTCCTAAACATAATTCCATAAATACATAAACCATTAAGATAAATAATTTGAATGGAACCTTTGGATAATTTCCATAGAAAGGCATGAGTAAAATTATGGATGTCATCTTAGATGGGAAATAAATTGGAAATATATTTTAAAAATATTTCTTAATGAAAATATCCTTTTTTGGAAAAATTATTTTTAAAACACAAAAAACTTTTTAAAACCATTTTCATTAAAAAAAATATTTAAAACTTATAATGGAATATTAAAAACATTTTGATAAACTATTTCATTGATTTTTTTTGAAAACTTATAAAGAAATATTTTAAAAAATTTGAAAACCTTTTTCTTTGAAAATACTTTGAAAAATTATAAAGAAATCTTGAAAACATTTTGAAAAACTTTTTATTTGAAAAAAATTTAAAAAATTATAAATAAATATTGAAGAAATTTTGAAAACCATTTTCCTTGAAAACTTATAAAATAAAATTGAAAGTATTTTGAAACCTTTTTCCTTGAAAGCTTATAAAAGAAGATTAAAAACATTTTGAAAACCATTTTCCTTAAAAAAATATAAAATAATCTTGAAAACATTTTGAAAACCATTTCCCTTTAAAACTTATAAAAGGAACTTAAAAACATTTTGAAAACCATTTTCCTTGAAAACTTATAAAAGAAAAATAAAAACATTTTGAAAACAATTTTCCTTGAACATTTATAAAAGAAGCTTGAAAATATTTTGAAAACTATTTTCCTTGAAAACTTATAAAATAAACTTGAAAACATTTGGAAAACCATTTTCCTTGAAAACTTATAAAATAAACTTGAAAACATTTTGAAAACCATTTTTCTTGAAAACTTATAAAAAAATATTGAAAAATTTTGAAAACCATTTTCCTTTAAAACCACTTAAAAAAATGAATGTCCAGAATATTTTGAAAAAAAAATTTCTTGAAAATTAATCTTTTAAAATTTCAAGGAAATATTCAAAGGAAGGACGGTCATGATGGTGGATAAATCCAACCATGCCGAAAATCCCTTTTTTGCGCTGTAAAAGTTTATAAAAGTTCCTCGAATGGAAAACAACAAGAAGATTGTTTTTTAAAATCATTTTATTTAAAAGGTAAAACATGGGTAAAAATTTATTTTAAATATCATATGATAATAGTATAATATTTTTAGAAACATTTTTAGAAAATGTGGTTTTAAAGGAACATAGATTTCTGAAAAAAGAGAGAGGTATAGTGATACTTTCTTAAAAACAATTTCTTAATTATATTTTGTACGAAAGATTGAAAAAATGATACCAATACATAAATATTTCATGAATAACCAGATAAAAATAAAATTAATTAGATTTATTTATATATGGATCATAATATTTCATCAATGGAAGCATAATCATAAATAATCTTGATAAAGGATGAATTTTTTTTAATAAACTCTTAGCACTTGGTAACTTTGAATCATAACCCACTTGTAAGAATATAAAATTAAAAAAAGCTTAAAATATAATTTAAATAATTATATTAATGATATACCATTTAAAATGAAAGTACATACACCTCATAAAATAATATAGGTGCATAAAAAAACATGTGCCTCAAAGAAGGCAAATTGAGAAAAAACTACCTTACTGATTTGGTTACTTTTGAACCATAAACCCCATGAAATAGATATCATAAAATAGATCTGTAAATACCCATATATTAAAATATAATATTCATATAATATATTCATGGGAAGTATAGACACCACTCAAAATAAATGTGCAGTGAATAAGACATAAATCTCACAGAAATAAAAGTGAGATGAGAAAACTCTTACCTTATGTCTTGACTCTCATCGCACTCATAAAAACCTCTTGTATAATAAATATAATTTTATTATAATTATATTGAAGAACCATATTTTTATATATAATACCATATATGATTTTATTATGACTTTATATTACCCTTTTATTAATAATTTCATGTCAATGTTATGCTTCGGGTAATATCTGATTTGTTGTTTCGTACATATTTTGACATATTATTCATGATCCTCTTAATTAGATAATGATTTAATTATTTTAAAAATTTAAAAAATGATTTAAATTTCATATATATTCATTATATAAATCTTTATAATAATCTATAAAATATATAAATATGAAATGGAAAACATTGTTCATAGAGACAATATGTCGTACGTACACATAAACATTGTTTCCGTTTTATTTCCATATTGAAGGAAAAAAGTAAATGACATATATATATATATATAATATAATTAAAGTATAATAATTATGTCATATATATTATATAATTTTTCTAAACCCATCCTTAATAAATTCCATGTAGACTATGAACGAATCACATTGCTTTGAAGAGGCAGTAGTCCACACTTCCACAAACGAAGTTATCGTATTTACAAAAAATGTAAAGCATGAAGTTATGTGTTATATAATAATTAAATAAGCATAAATAAATCATAAATATAATATATATCATATAAAAATATATTTTACATCATAATTACCGCCCATGATATTTGGTAAAGGAAAAACAAACAACATCATTTCGTGAGCTAGTGGTTCGCTGTACGCAAGAATGATAGGTTTGTTAGCCATTAAATGGAGGTATGTGTAAGTGCAGGTAAAAAAATTTGAATAAAACCATATCATTACATTTAGGATAATTATTTTATTATATAATAATTTAATAAAAATATTTGAGGTGTTAGATAATGAGAATAAAACAAAGGAGCTTGAGGAATGATGTTACATATTCTTTGAGTAACTCCTCTTGGTTTGCACCAAAGGGATTCTTTGGATGGATTTATGACCAAAGGGAGTCTTATAATAATAATTGAGAGATTTTGGGAGGATATTTGGGAAGTTTTTTTTTGATCCAATGTGTCTTGAGAGGTGTAATGAAGTGAGGGGGGTGAGTGACCTTTTATAGAGGATGAGTGACATTCTTGTAAATATTAAAAGTTAAATACTATTGAGAGGTCTCCCTTAAATATTGTGCCTTAAATAATTTTTAATATTAGAAAAAATAAGGAAATTAGTATAAATATTTCCATCAAATGGATTTTGGACATGTGTCTAGGTCATTTGGGCTCTCAAAATTAAAGTTTAACCATTAAGTAATCTTGTTTTTACCTTAACCATTGTAATTAATTTTAATTAATTTCACTAATATTTTTGGTCAAAAAATAAGTTGAAATTACTTGATATTATACCTTATGATGATTAAAAATATGGAATACAATTTTATTAATTCTAAATACATAATGGGTATAAATTAATTTAAATTTAATCCCGAAGATAGGATGACAAAGAGAGTTTTTAAAGTAAAAATGTTCAAACGTTTGCTAAGTTTTTATATCTAATTTTAATATTAAATTGTTTCCAATGAACTAAATTGTTTTAAATAATATAAAATAGATATATTTATACTTAAAACATAACTAAAAAAATTATTTAACTATGTAAATAAATTGGATGAAAAAGCAGTTTTGAACTAAAATTTAGTATTATTCACTATTCATCAAAATATGAGAGTTCTTAGAAAAATACCAAAAATTTACCCAAATTAAATTTGGGTATTTAGATTTCAATAATATTTTTTTTTCAAATAAAAATTATAAATTTTTTAAAATTTATATTTAAAATGGGGTCTCCTTTTAAAGGCGGTAAAATTACCTTTTAGAAAAATATTTCTTTTTATTCATAAAATTTGATTTATTCTTATCTTATACCTATAAAATATATTGGATGAGTATAAAAAATATTTATTAAATATATAGTATATAAATTATATTGAAAAACTTAATCAAAATTTATTTGTTTAATTATTGAGATAAAATTGTGTTTGTACATAGAAAAATAATTTTATTATAAAAGTAATTTTTTTAATTTCAAGTAGTTATTGTATTCCTATAAATCCATATTTTTTACATTTTATGAATTTTTTTAAGGTTTTGTGTGAACCCAAACAAATACAATACATGTAGGCAAACCAAGTAGACAAACCCAAAATAAAAAATTAAACCTGGAAAATCCATCCAAACCAAAATCACTGCCCACCTACTAAATATAGTTCTGAATTTAAAAATCACAATTAAAATACCACCATGTCACCTTAAACTGAAATAGTTAAGCATTAAAAATTCAAAGTAAATCCAAATAATTCCACGAAAACTGCACCACGTAATCCTTAGGCTATGAAAACAATGATCATCCTTGAACCACGCTCTGAGACATACAATCCATCATCGAACCACTACTGGTGAACCATCTCACCGAAAACTAAAAAATAGATAACCACCGTCTCACCATCGAACCAGACTATCGTAACCCCAATACCATTAGACCACCACCACTATCCATTGTAAACATCTAATACTAGAAAACACAGAGGAAGAACTCAGAATAAGAAAACTAAACATGGAAATTAGGACCACCATCATCATTGAGGATAAAGCACCTCAAACCAAAAACATCGAACTGACATGAACATGGGGATGAAAGATAAATCAAAAAAGAAACCAAACCGATGATGAACATAATAATATCAACAAAAATCTACAAGAATAAGCACTAAAATGGGAACATAGGGGATGAAGCCAACATAGAATGATTCTCTTGTAAACCATTGGCCAACCAAATGGTATATACTAAAAAATCCTTAGAGACCACCAAACCAGACCGACAAGGAAGGGAGAGATATACCGGGACGTCAGATAAGAGTTGAGTAGACATATGCTCGGTAGGGGTATGCACCTTCACAAGAGCTTCATCTCTTCCTTTAGGGACCCAAACAACCAGAAACCAGAAAGAAACTTACAAAAGATGACTAAAACAAAAAACCGAAACATCGTCATCTCCATTCGAGACTAGTGAACCATTTAAGGAGGCTTCTCGATCCATCACCACCAAGGGGAACCCAAAAATAGAGGAAAAATACCAATCGCAATTCAGGATCCAGGGAAACCAATGGCGACTCAACCAACGCAACCAAAACCACCATGAATAATCCAATGTAACATACCAATATGGGGTCATAAATTTTTAAATAAAATAGTAAGAGTGGTAGAAGAACCAGTGGAGGAAACATTAAAGAGTGCAACCATAGAATAAGGAAAAGAGAAAAAACTGGGATGAAATAACTCCTACGATGTGAGGAAAAGAAATGAAATCAATAAGGAGGGCTATAAGAAGGGAGGAGCGAGAACAGGAGAGGGGGGAAGGGAGAGATGATGATGAATAAGTAATGCAAAGACCTCCCCCATTGAATAACTAAAGGATTCATTTCATAAACATATATAAATCTTATTTTCACAATTTAATTAATATTATTCATAATGTTCATTTCAAGGGATAGGTGGTATATATAATAATATTTTAATAATAATATTAGTAGTATATTGTAGTTTAGTAAAAACTCAGCCTTGTGTGTTACACAAGATATCCAAGGGACTCAATTATTGTGTGTAAAACAATCCAAACATAGTGTTTCATGTACCTAAACCTGATCCAGGTGTTGTGTGTAGTGTAATATTAACTTTTTGTTTCATATAATTCAATAGAAAATTAGTTCTTTTATAAAAAAACTATATCCAGTATTACGCAAAATGAAAAATATCAAAAAGATTAAATTAATTTGAAAAAAAATATTTCACAAAATCTTGAGGTGTTACATTTTATCCCCCTAAAAATGAATTTCTCCCTCAAAATTTATCTATGTTATTAAAGGTTTAATACATGAATGTTCCATTCATGTAAATCCATATAATAAAAATGATTACTAAAACTTCCTTTAAAAAGGAAAAGTTATAAAAATAACAGTTACCCAAATTAACTTTTTACCGGGTCTCCATATAGGAGAACATAGGTTAAGATTTGGGCATGGAGTAAAAGAGAAAATAATTATAGAGAGTAATAAATATCAATGATCATAAGAAAGTGGGTGATACTTAGAATGTTAACAGTCACAAAAACCAGAAACCAAAGAGGCATGAAAGAGGTCATTGATATGATAAAAAATGATGATAACTTGAAAAACATTATTTTAAGACCCCTTTTTCCTGAAGTTGAAGAATTTTCATAAAAATATACACTTACATGATTTTAGGACTACTTTACCCTTTATTGTTCCTTGATCAATTTAAAATTCATCTCTTATTCCATGAAATGAAGGTGAATTTAGTAATTAATAGATCATGAGATCCATAAATGGAATGGTAGGTCATTCTATCTGTCTTTATCATAACAAAAAGGTTATAACATTTTATTAAATATGCATAAATCCTTATATGGAGAGATAATACTTTAATCTCTAAAACCTCATCCTAAGTTTAACATAAAACATTCCATACATGATTAAACTTATAACCCTTATGAAAGATGGAATTCTAAAACATTATAAATAAGGTCACTAAATTTCTCAAAATAAAATTAGCATTAACCCCATGTATATCATAAAGTAGATATTAGTTGTCACATAACAAACATGTGAGTAGCTTCATCACATATTCTCTTGAACATGATAATAAAATGAATCACCAAAAATCCTTATTGAAAGCATGCATGTTTCCTATTCTAAAGTTTATTGGATATATTCCTTAAATACAAAAAATAATGTAAACTTCATCAACGAAAACATATACAACTTTTCAACAAATCCTTAATTTGTTCCAATGTAATTTTTATTTTCCAATTTACTTATTCATATCCAACATATCTTTATCCAAAAATAATTTTCTTAACATAAGGAATATATTAAGGGTTTTATTTCCCTTAATCATGTGTTTCCCATGAACATAACCTTTCCGTTAAATCACTTTTCAAGTTCATTAGAATCATTCAACATATTCATGTAAATCCGTAGTGAAAAAATGTAAACTAAACAATCCTTATATATTTCACCATTCATATAACATAATTCTTGAATCCAAATACATAAACGCTTCAATTATTCTACTTTATCCTTAATCCATTAACAATGTTACCCTATTCCATTACTTAATACCTCTTTCCTTTCACATTTGACATGTAGTATCCTCATCATTAGCAATATAACCATTACTCACATCACCTTTATGATTCTCTTCATGATCTTTCCACTTGGGACTTCAATTTTCAAAATGACCATTCATTCTATACTCAAATCATTTAACCTTAGATGTTTTCTTAGGGAGGCCAACATTCCAATCTATTGCATTAACCAAACCCTTCATTTTTCGTTTATAGTTACTTGCTTTGTTTCCTTCTTTTCCATAGTCAAAAAATATTCTTGTTCCTCTAAGGAATTCACTTTGGTGGTTCTTTTGCATTCTTGACACAAAGGAAACTTAATCTTCTTTCCTCCATAGTATCTATTACCCGAACTCTTAGAAAACTACTTATTTCTCTTATTTGGTGAGTCTGATAATTGGTTTAGGTATAAGTTCTTAATCATGTTACTTGAAAACTGATTAGGAATGATCACAACATCCTTCACTTTAGTGATCATCCAATTTGACTACTCATCATAGAAGTTTCCATCACATTCGGCATTAACCCAGTTCCTTATAGATCCTACCATTGACTAAAACCATAAACCATAGTGTGAGTAGCACTTATCATAGAGTAAAACCACATAATCATGATATGTCACTTATATAATATCTAAATTATGATAACTTCTTTTAAATATACGACACCTTAGGTGTATCTTTAGAGACATTCCTAGACACATCCTTAAAAATATCCCTAGGGATCTAACTAAAGTTTTCTCATCCTAGTTTCCAAAGGTTGACTAAACTTTTCCTTTTATGCCAACTATAGAGACATAGTCTTAACATACATGGATATTACATCATTTTAGATGATTTTCAGCACATTATAAAAATAAATTATTGAGGACCATAATAGTTTAGTGTCATTGGAATCTTGGAACAAAATATTTTAACTCGGTGAAATATCTTAAATGTTTCCCACAAAGATATTTTCCTTTAGTACTTCTAGTTAAAACCTTTCTTTATAACCTTGGGAAAGGAAACATAATAAATGGGTGAGCTCAGATACTTATTGAGGGTAAACAAAGGAGATATATAATTATAACATGAGAATAAGGGTATGATAATACAAGAATATCATTTAAAGACCATACCCTGCATATCAAAGATCATATACATGGGTCATGGAATAAATATTGGAATTTTATAAGACATTAATCTTAAGGGAATCAAGAGAATAATCCATGAACCCTAATATATTAATAAGACATAGAATTTGTGGTAAAAAAATAATTATATAAAAATGATTTCCATAGTATTCAAGGAATTTATTCTAAGGCCATCTCAGTAGTATGGGTTCACTCCCCATAACATCTTAAAAGTCATAGTTTACTCCTACGCCCATATTTGTATTCATGCTTCACCCCCAAGACCATATTTGTGGACAAATTGATTTACTGAACTGAGTTCACTCTCCATTACAGCCATATATATCTCATGAGATATAAATCTTTACCTAATGCATTATAGGGAGATATAGTTCCCACCTATCTCACAATGAAACCATACATACGTGATACACAAGATCATAAAAATTCATCATATCATAAACTATAAAATTAAATGGGTATCATAAACATGTAATCATATCATAACCTATGAAAAAGAGATAATTTTCAAGATCATTTCATCAAATCACAACCTATGAGAAGAAGCGGGTTTCATAAGCATATAACCCATGAAAGGTAAATAGGTTTCATAAACATATAACTTTTGAAATAGAAACGAGTTTCATAAACATATAACCTATGAAATTGAAACAATCTTCCTAAACATAATTACATAAATACATAATCTATTTATAGAATGAATATGAATGGAACCTTTTGATAATTTCTCTAAAAAAGGCATGACTAACACCACAAAAAGTTATCTTAGATGGGAAATAATTTGGAAAGATCTTTTTAAAAAATTTATTGAGGAAAATATCCTTTATTCTTTGAAAAGTACTTTTTAAAACATAAAACCTTTTAAAAACCATTTATTTTAAAAATAACCTTGAAAACTTATAAAGTAATCTTGAAAATATTTTGAAAATCTCTTTCTTTGAAAATAATTTGAAAACTTATAAATAAATATTGGAAATTTTTTTAAAACTTTTTTATTTTAAAATATTTTGAAAACTTATAAATAAAGCTTGAATTTTTTTTAAAACCTTTTTATTTGAAAATAATTTGCAAACATATAAAGAAATCTTGAAAACATAGTTAAAACTATTTTTCTTGAAAACTTATAAAAGAAACTTAAAAAAAGTTTGAAAAACTTTTTCCTTTAAAACTTATAAAAGAATATTGAAAATATTTTGAAAAACATTTTCCTTGAAAAATTATAAAATATGCTTCAAATAATTTTAAAAACCATATTCATTGAAATCTTATAAAAGAAACATGAAAACATTTTGAAAACCATTTTCCTTGGAAAATTATAAAAGAAGCTTGAAAAAATTACTAAAACCATTTTACTTGAAAACTTATAAAATAAACTTGAAAACTTTTCAAAAAACATTTCCCTTAAAAACTTATAAAATAAGCTTGAAAACATTTTAAAAACCATTTTTCTTGAAATTTTTTTAAAAAAAATGAATGTATAGAATATTAAGAATTTTTTTTCATGAAAAGGAATATTTTAAACTTTTAATGGAATCTTAAAATGAAGTATGGTCTTGATGGTGGATAAATCCATATATGCTGAACATTCCTTTTTGTGTCGCAAAAGTTTAAAAAAATGCCTCAACCAGAAAATGACAAGAAGATTAATTTTCAATTTTTTTTATAAGTTAAAAAATTGGTAAAAATGTCTTTTAAAGATCATAGGATATTAGTCAAATATATTTGGAAACTGTTTTACAAAATGTGGTTTTAAAGGAACACAAATTTCTGACGGAAGAGAGAGGTAAAGTCAGACTTTATTAAAAACACTTTATTAATTATATTATGTACTTAAGTGTGGAAAAATGGTACCAATACATAAATATATCATGAATAACAATATTATAAGAAAATTAATGAGTTTTCTAGAGACATGGATCATATTATTTCGTCAATAGATGCATAATCACAAACAATCTCGATAAATGATGAGATTGTTTCAATAAACTCTTACCACTTGGTAACTTTTAATAATACTCCCCATGCAAGAAGATAAAATTACATGAAGCATAAAATATAATGAAAATAATTAGATTAATTATATAACATGTAAAATTGAATTAAATAAACCTCGTAAAAGAATATAGGTGCATTAAAAAATATGTTCCTCAAAGAAGGCAAATTGAGACAAAACTACATTTCTAATTTGGTAAATTTTGAACTGTAAAACCAAATGAAAGATAGATAATCCCATGGATATGTAAATAAACATAAATTTAATTATAATATTCATATAATATATTCATGGGAAGTATATACACCACACAATATAAATGAGTGGCAAATAAGGCATAAATCTCTTAGAAATAAAAGTTAGATAAGAAAACTCTTACCTTATGTTTTTAATCTCATTCTACTCATAAAAACCTCCTATATAATAAATATAAGTTTATTTTAAATATATTACAGAAAAATATTCTTATATATAACACCATTTATTATTTTATTATGACTTTATATTACCCATTTACTATCAATTCCATGTTAATGTTACGCATCGGGTAATAACAACTTTGTTTTTTGTACATGTTTGAACTTATTATTCACGATCATATTATTTAGATCATGATTTAATTATTTATAGATTGTAAAACGTGATTTAAATAGCATATATATTAATTATATAAATCTTTACAATAATCTATAAAATATAGAAATATGAAATGGAATACACCGTCATCCACCACTATTCCTGAGAACACTAACTCCACTATAAGAGAGGTTGTCAACTCTCATGACATCACCCTTCCGGATCACATCAGTCACATTATTAAAAATTATTCTTTTTCTGACACTGATAATTTTGTTATCTGGGAACCTGATTTTAATGGAATCCTTGACTATAAAAGTTTCTATAAAAACAATTTCTATGCTTCTGCTTCTAACTTTGCTTGGTTGAAATCTTTTAACAAACCTTGGATCAAGCCCTCGCGCCTCACCCTCATTTGGCGAGTTGCACATAATAGATTCCCCAATAATGTGTGTCTTAAAGATTTTGGGATTTCTCTTTTCTATAGATGTCAACTGTGCAACCAACATCGCGAGGATGCTAATCATCGTTTCTTGTCTTGTGCTACAGCTGTAGATCTTTGGGATTACATTTCTAACATATTTGGTTGCAGATGGTCTCTTCTTGCTACTATCAACTCTCAACTCCAACACTGTGTGATTTTGGATTTATCCAAGAAAATCATAAATCTCTTCTTGACTGCAGTGGAAGATCTACTACGTGTGATCTGGTATGGTAGAAATAATTTTATTCATAATAATTTCTATTTCAATATCAATGTAGGTAAAATGTGTATTCTCATTGCCATCAAGGATTCCGCCTCGCTTCAGAAGGATCATTGTGAAAACTCTGTTGGTGATTTTGAGATCCTTCGCCGTCTTCAGATTTCGGGTTCTTATAAGATACCTCGACGTACCTTTGAGGTTTTCTGGAAAGCCCCGCTTCTAGGATGGATCAAAGTAAATGCTGACGGTGCTTCTAGAGGAAACCCGGGTCCGACAGGTTGTGGTGCCATCTTCAGAGACTCTCTTGGAAGATGCCTTGGATGATTATTCAATGAATGCAGTATGACCTCGGCTTTGGAAGTGGAAATGTTGGGAGTCATCCATGCTGTGGATTTTGCCAAGCAAAAGGGATGGAACAAGCTGTGGATTGAATGTGATTCAACCACTGTTGTCCAAGCTATCTGGAAGGGGGTGGTGCACCTTGCATGGCCTCTTACCTCTCAATGGATGAAATGTCTTACTTTGCTCATGGATCTCAACCACATTTCCACTCATGTGTTCCGTGAAGCAAACATGGTTGTTGATAGTCTCGCAAACAAGGGAGTCAATCAGGTCACTACCTGGTTGGATGATTTGCCTGAAGACTCGCTCCCTTTTTTATAATAAAGATTGTAATAAGATTCCATCTTCCAGACTTTTGTAGCTCCCTTTATTTTGATTAATAAATTGTGCCTTTGTCTTTTACTGAGGCACCACCTTTTAAAAAAAATGGAATACACCGTTCATGGAGATGGTAGGTCGTATGTACGCATGAACGTTGTATCTATTTTATTTTCGTATTAAAGGAAATAAAGTAAATGAAATATTTTTAAATAAATAAACATATATATATATATATATATAATATTATTATGTCATATATATACCATATATTTTTACTAAAATGATCCTTAATACATTCCATGTAGAGTGTGAACGAATCACATCCTTTTGTGGTGGCAGTAGTCCACACTTCCACAAACGAAGTTATCATATTTAAAAAAATGGAAATCATGAAGGCATGCATTATATAATAATTAAATAGTTATAAATAATTTATAAATATAATATATATAATATAAAAATATAGTTTCCATTATAATCCCTACCCATGAGATGTTGTAAAGAAAAAATGAACAACATCATTTTGTGAGGCGGTGGTTCACCGTACACAAGATCTGTAAGTTCATTACCCATTAGATGGAGTAGTGTGTAAATGTATATTGAAACGTTATAAGAACTAAATATATGTAAATTAATTATACTTATATTATTATATAATAATATAATAATAAGAGTTTTGGTGGTGGATAATGAACATAAAACAAAGAAGTTTGAGGAAGGATGTTACCTATTCTTTGGGTAACTCCTCTTGGTTTGCAACAAAGGGATTACTTGGTTATATTTATTATAAAAGGGATGTTTATAGGAATAATTTAGGGATGTTGGAAGGATATTTGGGAAGGTTGTTTCTGAGATAAAGTGTATTGAGAGGTGTAAGAAAGTGAGGGGGGTGAGTTCCCTTTTATATAGGAGGAGTGACATTCTTGTAAATATAAAAACATAAACATTATTGAGAGGTCTCCCTTAAATAATGTGCAAAAAATAATTGTTAAAATTTTATAAAATATGGAATTGGTAGAATTATGACCATCTAATGTATTTTTTACATGTTTTTAGGTCATTTGACCTCTTAAAATTAAAGATTAACCATTAAGTAATCTTGTTTTTAGCTCAATCGATGTAATTAAATTTAATTACTTTCACTAATATTTTTGGTCAAACAATAAGTTGAAATTATTAGACATTATAAATTATTATGATTAAAAATATTTAATCCATTTTGATTAATTATAAATACTTAAGTGGAAGAAATTAATTTAAAGTTAATCTCACATATGGGATGACAAAGCTGGGTTTTAAAGTAAAAATGTTCAAAATTTTGCCATGTTTTTATATCTAAATTTAATGCTAAATTATTTCCAAGGACCTAAATTGGTTTAAATGATATAAAATTTATCTTATAATACTTAAAACCCAAATAAAAACATTATTCAATTACATAAATAATTTAGATGAAAAAACAGTTTCGAACAAAAATTCAGTACTATTCATTATTCATCAAAATATGAAAATTCTTAGAAAAATACCAAAAAATAACCCAAATTAAATTTTTATATTTATATTTTAATAATGAAGTTTATTTTTTCAAAAATAAAATATAAAATTTTCAAAAATTATATTTAAAATGGGTTCTTCATTAAAAGTTGGTAAAATTACATTTTAGAAAAATACGTATTATTATTTATAAAATTGGATTTATTCTTATTTTATACCAATAAAATATATTGGATGAGTATAAAAAATATTTATTGAATATATAATATATGAATTATAATAAAAAAGTTAATTAAAATTTGTTTGTTTAATTTTTTGATATAAAATTGTGTTTGTATATAGAAACATAATTTTCGTAGAAAAGTAATTTATCTATTTTGAAATAGTTCTTACATTCAATCATACTAATTGATAAACAAAGAAATAATTTTATAAACATGTGTAAATAATATTTTCACAATTTAATTAATCTTATTTATGACATCCATTTCAATATATATATGGTAGATATAATAATATTTTAATAATATTATTAATAGTATATTCTGGTTTGATAAAAACTCAGCCCTGTGTGTTACAAAATATATCTAAGGTACTTAGTATTGTGTGTAACATAATCCAAAAATAGTGTTGCATGTTCCGCAGGCTAATCTAAGTGTTGTGTGTAGTGTAATATTAACTTGGTGTTGTGTATAATGCAATCCAAGATTAGTTCTTTTATAAGAAAACTATATTCTGTGTTCGTGAAATGAAAAATATAAAAAAGATTAAATTAATTCCAAAAATATATTTCACAAAATTTTAGGGTGTTTTAATATGAAGGTAAGTAAAATTTCTCTAAGTGATGTATTGATCCCATGTGTTATTATAGTGGCCACATGAAGAGATATTTCTTCTACCTGAAGAGATAAACTGATCGTGTGAAGGAAAGTACATACCTTGAGAAGAAGAGTACTGACCACATAAAGGAAAGTACCTACTATAGGAAGAAGTATACCTACCACATGAAGGAATGAAGTTGTCATACCTAGTTGTCATGACAACCAACCGTGCTTAGTGACCCTGAGACAAAGCCTCCGTGCCTAAGTGGAGACCAACCTACTATGTCTAACTTATGGAGTGGAGTGTTTTAAAATCTCTAATGGATAATTTTCAATCATTGATCGCAAAGTTAGTAAAATTAAGGTTGCAATGAATGTTCTCCAATAGATACTTTGAGACGAAGTTATTTTTAAGAGTAATAACCACTCAAGGAAAAATTGCTATAAAAAAATTGTTATATACACATAATAATAGTTGAACATACATGTGCACCTATGGTATATAAAAGGCTCATTCGGAACAATTTATGAAACTCTGTTTCTAGAAAATTTAGTAAAAACTTGGTTGAGCTCTTACAAATAAAACATTAAGGTCTTTTAAACAACTAAAGCTAATTGGACCGAACTGTATAAAATATTCACCCTCTTTACTCCTTGCTCTTTCTATTTTAGATTAATTTTTTTATCTTTGTTTTTCTGTACTCTATTTATGTATAAACAATATATCCTATACTAAACTAGAGAATTCTAGACACTCTATTATATTTATTTTTATATCTAAACCCATTAATAAATGTGGAATAGGTTATGTGTGACATATACTCCTTTTATCTTATGAAGAGATGTGGAAGATACTTTTATATATCTTAGAAGTTTTGAGTAATTTTTTTATAAAACCTGATATAAGTTTTAGATCACTTAATTTAATAATAAAATGCTTGGAAGTGGGTGATTTCCAAGTGGAGGGGGTTAGGTCTCATATCGATATTGAACCCCTTGTTTATTTTTGTTGTTCATTTATCTATTTTGTTTTATTATTTTTTATAACTTATCTATGTCTATTTTATAAACTAATAGAACCTTATTCTAATAGTTAACTTTAATATATTTTTTATATATGGTGTATTATTTGAGTAAATTTGTTTCAAAATATAGAAAGTGTTTTTAAACTTATTTTTAACTGATTTTTTATTTTACCTCCAATAATATTTTTAAAAAGATAAAATTTTATAACTCACTATTTTAGTTAACTTGGAATATTTTATAAATTGGGGGATTTAATTTTTAAATAATTTTTAATAAAAAAATATTGGAAACTAAAATCAGACCCTATTGAGTTTTACACTGGAAAAAACAATGACCCTATTGGTCAGATCTAAAAAATATTTATTCTAATAATTCATATTTGTTTTGTGTTGATAGATGATATGATTTTTGGGTCAAAACTTTCTTTCTTTGAATGTTTTTCCCCTTTTCTTAGAATATATTTCTCTTAGTTCATGTATCATTTCTAGTAGTGATATGTTAAACCAACATGATTATGATTTGTGCCAAAAAACTCCACCAAACTAGTAGTATCCTATGAATCTTGATCTTCCATACTAATAATAATCATTCCTTGAATATTTTTGATGTCATATTTCTATATAATTTGGTTGTAATTATTCTGGAGTAAAAGATCTTCTTGAAGAATCTCTTTCTTACTTTGATTTATAAGAGGGTTTATCACTAGTCTTTATGGTCCAGAATGGTCCATAATTGATTTTACTACCTAAATGATTAGAGGTAACAAGTTTTTCTTGAAATTCATAGGGATATGAATTAACCTGACTCTTTAGACCATCTTTTCACCAGCTTTTGATGATTCTTCCTTGACCTCAAAAACCTTGTTTTAATATTCTCTAATATTATTTAAGTTATTATGAGCTTAAAGACATTTTGACTATGTCTTGGACTATTATTCTTTGAGAAAAAGTTTTTATTTAAGGTATTTTACATTATTTTTCATTTCATCCACTTTTAATTTATATATATTGGTCTCATTAATGTATTTAAACTCTTTCCATGCACATTATTCGATTCCCTTAGCTATATTTTTTCCTTTAAAAAATTGCCTCTTCTCCTTCTTGAGATTTTTCCTCTCAAGATAAGATTATAATTCATTCTTTAACATGTTCTATAGAAATATTTATTCACTTTAATTATCATTAATTATAGAGGTATCAAATCCATTTTTAATTCGATATATAAAATTAGTTTTATTTTATAATTGGTTGCCTGAGGTAGAGTCAGATTCATCTTATTTACTCGTAAATATCTTATATAGTTAATATTTAAATTATTTTTTATATGCATTTCAATGATTTAATCCCTGGAAATTTAACAATTTTAGATGAATTACATCATTTTTAGATCTTTGATTAATTTTTGGCTAAAATGTGAAAATTTGCTTAATTCTGAAATTTTAACAGATTTTTACCACTTAAGTATTTTGATCATAACTTCTAAAATTTTGATCCAATTAGAGTGATTATTTTTTTAGGATTCTTTTATCTATAGGATACACCTTATTATTCTAGACCCAGATCTCATTCAAAATTCATAGGGCCTAAAAAATCAATAAAGTTGAAATAATTTTCTGTCCGATACAATGGAGCCCACTTCAGTAAATGTGGAATATATCGATCTATAGTCCTCCAAATGAATTGATTACAAATGAATTGGAAATAATACTTGAAGCCTCATGAGACCATTATATATCATGGATAAATTCACTCATTAAGGTTTCCTTTTCATGTGTCCAATTGAAGTAAGTTGAGGTGTCTTATCAGCCATAAAAAGTATACTTTAGTAATTAGGTAATAATTATCTCTACACATGTAAAAATGGATTGAAATTTTGAGGGTCAATATCCAACTAAATTTATAAAAACTATTAATAAGATATCTTAGAAAATTTCAGTAGTCTTTTGGGATGAGTATGAGAATACTTATAGAGGAAACATTCTAGAGGATATTTTTTTATGTTTTTCTTTTTTACTTTTTTCTTATTCTTAGTTTTTTAATAAATTATTCCCCCCTTATTCATATATAGCCTCCACATGGAGGGTTAATATTTTTAGTAATTGGGGAAGTATAGGTTTTCTTTTTTAATGATTGAGTTCTTGTGCTTTAATTTAATAAAACCCTTTATCTCTTCTTCAAAGTTGTTTTCAATTTATAATAGTGGTTTTTATTATCAAGTATAATCATATTTGGTATAAGATTTTGTTATTTTTATTTCTTTGTTCAATGATAATTTTTCTCCCTGTACTAGGTTCTTGTTTATATACAATGTAATAGACCATGTATTACTGGTGAAGTACTTAGCAATCATTAATATGTGTGGGAAGGGTAGTGGATATTGTTTATTTTTTGGGATATAAAAGACCCGATCGGGCATTCCCCAAGTCAATTGAGGTTATTTGATGCAACTATCTCACACATAGGAAAGAGATTAGACTGATTTAAGATCTTTTAAAGGTTTACTCTCACCATCACCATTTGATCAAGGAAGTGAGAGGCAATGATCGTGAATCTCACTTTAATCAGCTTAGTTGAAAAGGATCGGATAAATTGGAACTAGGATTGCATTGTAATTGGAAAATTGACCTTCAATTGATCAACCAAATCATATCACTTTTTTAAATCACTTGATTTATCATTTTATTTTCAATATTTTTATTAATTTATATTTTTTTCGTTTCTTTATTTTATTTTCAAAATCAAATAATATAAAAAATAACCATAACTTATTTCTCTAATTTCAAGTGAAAAATGTAATTTTTTTCACTCATCTCTGGAGAAAACCTTGGTTAACCATTTTATAACATTTTAAATTAGGTGATAATTGTTTTTGTCTTACCACATGGAAGGAAAATTTCAAAACACAAAATCATTTTCAGGGAGTTAGTGCCAACAATATAATTATAATATTTAATAAATACTTTTCTTTTATTTTATTTAAAAAAACTAAAAAAGTATTTTCAATGATGTTTATAAACTATAATGATTCTGATTGGATTGATAAATTACTGGTGAAAGGAGAAATGGTAGACAATGCTGAGGTTTCCCTTTTACAAAAGTTTTATGAACTCCCTATTTTGGGAAAGAAAATGTCGAATGGCCGTGTTTTAGGTCTTTATTTTTAATAGCTTTTGTACATGGTTAATTAATTCAAAAATGATTATCAAATACTATTGTAAAATGTATATGTTCTATTATATGAGGGGAATCAACCTAAAATATAATTAAAAATAGTTCTATAAGTGATTCCCCTACTCACATTTTAAATATAGGAGTCTGACTACCTACCTTTATTGAGTGAAATTCAACTCCAAGAGGCCCTTTTCACTGAAGAATCAATTGAAGATGAAAAAAATCAGGGAGATGATCTTTTCTTAAACTATTTTTATTTAGATTTTATTAAATATAAATTGATTATTAACTCTCTTTTTTTTTTAAATTTTCATATTTTAACAAAACTTGTATTTCCTTGGTGGATAAGGAAGAAAAATAATATGCACCTGATGAGGAATAACATGAGCTCCATAAACTTGTTGAAAACTTATTAGAGGGAGTCCAAGAGAAGAACAAAGTGGATTTTACCAAGGAAACAAATACTCAAGATACATACTTCAAAAGGAAATAATTTGATATTGATTCTTTATGTTTCAATTTTATTCCAATAGAATTTCACTCTAACTTTACATCTGATTATTCCGTTGATGCAACATACGTAAAACATGCAATGAAGAATGAAGAAGTGGCTGTGAAAGTGGAAACTAACAAAATAGACTCATTATTTATCCAACCCCCACAATTTAATCTCTATCTCATTATAATGGGGGTTTATTTGAAATACTATATACATGAATTCATCAATTAAAAAAGAATAAGTGAAAGATGGAAAGAATAAGTGCTAGTGGTTCATCACAAAGAAACACCACCCACCATCAGATTGAGGATGACTAATTAGAACTTCCCATATGGAGATAGTCAAAACCCAGGGCCCACTTACTGGGTTTAAACCAAGATATCTCCTTATATTCTCATCATATTTATATTTTCTTTTATTTCAATAAATTTACTATGTTTTATTTTCTATTTTTTATTGTTTGTTTTTAGTATGTATCACTTCGGAGATTAACTCAATGTTTGACTACCAATAAGTTAGATTGTGTCTCTCCTTAACATTTATGTTATTACTGTGATTCAACTAAAAATATTATTACATGTTAATTATACTTGAATTAATTTTAGATGCTGCATAATTTAAGTATAGGAAACCTAAACTTTGTAGTTTAGGATTTTTTTTTCTTTTCTATTTTATAAAAAAACTTTGTGGTTTTCAAAATTCAATGTAATTTTCAAAATTTTGTGTGTTTTTGATATTTGTGTGACCAAATTATTATCATTTTCATTTTTGAAACCCATTTCAATGAGTGAACCAATTTTTTCAATGAAACTAAGCTTAAATTAATAATGAAAATGAGTTTTTTTTCAAGTTCAAATATTCGAAAATTTCATGAAAATTACTCTGATTTTTGAATCCCATGCCACATCTTACTATGTTTATCTTTGAAATAACTTTCCAGTGAGACTCCATAACCCCTTTTTTCATATTCTTAACATTCACCTCACTTCTTGAGATAACCAAACCATAATTTCTTTAACCATATTTTTATTTATTCCTGTCAAAACATGAGGGTTTGAGTTACTTGTGTTTTAAATGATTGAGGAATTGTTTTTGGTTTTAAATCCACCCTTTAAACAAAATACTTTTTATTCCAACCTTACTTGTACATTTTATCTTTGTATCCTATAGAATACATGAGAAACCTATTATGTTATCCACCTTACAATCTAATTTTCACTATCTAATCTGCTCTTGAAGTGAAATTTCCTAATCTAGTTGAACTTAAGTGTGAGGGGAATCTATCTCATGGGGTGATACCTCATTCGGTGATACTTGGGGTGTAAAATAAAATTATTAAGAGTTTTGTTTTCTGCTAAAAAAAATCATTTTTCTAAAATATGTGACTTTCTAGATCTTTCATAATAGAAGAAGCTGTGTTTTTCTAGATCTTTAATGATAAAAGATATTGTGAATTTCTAGAGCTTCCAATGGAGAAAGAGATTTATGCCTATTTAGAGCTTTTAGGAAAAATTATGTTTGAGAATGTTGACATTTTTTCTACTGAAATTAATAATGGTGTGCAATATTCTTGAGTTTTCATGATGATTGATCTGATTTTCTACCAAGGGGGTGAGGAGGAGACCATACTTTAGTGAAAATTAGAGTCCTAAAATTTTGTTTTAAAAGAGCCAAACCATACATTTTTGGCCTCCCAAATTTTGATATATAAATCCTACCAAATAAAATCCATAGAAAAACCTGAAATTTAATCATGATGAACACATTTACTTGACTCAAATAAGGTGGATAAGTACTAATTTATCAAGCCTATGGTGACTCTTTCATGGATTTAGATGAGAAAAGCTTTATTAAAAATTAACATTTCTGAGATGAGAGAAAATTCATGTGAGGTTTGTGTCTTGTGTGAGTAGAAGGAGAAATTAAGTGTAAATGGATTGAATGATCTGAATTAAGAACTTTAAATAATGGTTTTTATGAGGCATGATATCTTTTGTTTCTTGGTGTGGAATTGGTGGATCTCATGAGTATGTGTTTTGAATTTTCTTTAATTTGATTTTGATGCTTACTTGTTCTGAATTCCAAGTGTCGAGTGCAGATAAATTTATAGAGCTAATATTTTCATTATATTTAATGTGTGTTTCAATTATTTAATCCCTAACAATGTAACAATTTCAGTTGAATTTCATCATTTTTGGATTTTTGGTGAATTTTGGGCTAAAATGTGAAAATTTCTTAATTCTAGAATTTTAATAGATTTGTACCACTTATTTATTTTGTTCATAACTTATATTATTTTAATCTAATTAGAGAGATTATTTTTTAGGATTCATTTTTAATGGGATTAAACTTCTTATTCGATGCCCATAGCTTATTTGAAATTCATAAGGCCCAAACAAATCAATAAAATTGAAATATTTTTTTATCTGACAGAATATACCTCACCTTAGTAAAAGAGGAATATATTGGTCTATGGAAATAAAAATGAGGTAATTATAGATGTATTGAAAATATGACTTGAAACCTCATGCGCCTGTTAAATAAAATGGAGAAATTATATCATTAAGGATTCCTTTCTATGTGTCCAATTGGAGGAAGTTTAAGAGCCTCCTCAGATAGAAAAAGTGTAATTTAGTAATTAGGGAATAAATCTCTCTACACATTTCCAAGTGCATTGAAATATTTAGTGTCTATAACCAAATAAATTTATAAAAACTATTAAGAAGACATATTGGTGATTTTAGGTAGTCTAGTGGGCTAAAAAGGAAAAAAATTATCGAGAAAAAATTCAAGAGAATATTTGTTTTTTCTATTCTTATTTTTCACTCTTTTCTTATTCGTAGTTTTATTATACATTATTCTTCCCACTTCTTCATGGATACCCTTCACATGGAAGGGTAATATTCTGAGTGATTGGATAAGGAGATGTTTTCTTTTATAATGCTTGAGTTCTTGTGATTTAATTTAATAAAATCATTTATCTCTTTTGCAAAGTTGGTTTCAATTTAAAATATAATTTTTTATTATAAAGTAAAATCATATTTGGTTTTAGATTTTATTATTACTATTTATTTTTTTAATGACCATATTTATTTATCCACTAGTTTTTGGTTCATATATAATGGAATAGACTAGGTCTTAGTGGGGAAGTATTTAGGGATCGTCAGTATGTGTGGGAGGGGTAGTAGATATTTTTGATTGTTTTTAATAAACAAGACCCGATCTGGTATTTCCCAAGTCAATTGAGGGTATTCACTGCATATCTCTCACACATAGTAAAGAGAGTATATCAATCTTATATCTTGTGAAGATTTACTCTCACCATCGCCATTTGACCAAGGGAGTGAGAGGTAGCAGTCATGGAATCCAACTTTAATCAGCTTAGTAGAAGAGGATTGGTTAAATTGGAACTAGGATAACATTTCAATTGAAAAAATGAACCCAACCTGATCACCCAACTCATATCACCATTTTTAATCACTTTATTTTTCATTTTATTTTCAATATTTTTCTTAATTTATTTATTTTATTTGATTGATTTATTTTATTTTCAAAATCAAACAATTTCAAATACAACATCTATTTCTTTCTCTAATTTCAAGTGAAAAACGTGACTTTTGTGGAATCCTATCTATAGAAAACCTTGGTTAACCACTTTAATACATTTTAACCTAGGAACTAATTGTTTTTGTCACACCCTAAGATCAACATGTGTCAAACATCCTCTTTTACTTCTAAATAACTTTTTCATGTTTCAACCAATTTTGGTTGAATATTTTGAGCTTTTCCCAATTTTTTTATCTGAGATTTCTCAACATCTGTCACAATTTGAATAGACTAATTCTTAAGGAAATTTATAATTAAGTGCCCAATGTAATTATAATTTTAAGACCTTGGTGGTAGTTTTTATTTACCCTTAAACTTTACCTTCTTGAATTTCTTTGATATGAGTGAAATAATTCTGTTATGGCCTGTATCTACATCTTCATCATTAGATTCAATTGATTCTAGATTTTCATCATCTCATATTTTTTGAGCTTTCTCATGGCCACAAAAATTCATCTCATATTTGAACTTTTTCTTGAAAGATGGTATATTTCACATTTCACAATCAATGATAATGTTATGTAATTCTTTAAGATTAATATATTTTCTATCCTCAAAAGTTGAAACTTTAGGATCAAACCTATTATGAAAATTTATCATCAATTTTTTGATAATAGTTGAATCATATATATTTTCTATAAAACATTGAATATTACTAATAATTTCATTGGGTCTTGTAAAGTAGTCATCAATTTTATATTATTTATCTATCTTGATATCTTCAAATTTTCTTCTCCAAATTTTCATTTTATATCCTTAGCTTTCTCATTAACTTAACTTCATTCCAATTTTTCCTAAATTTCCTTATCATTTTTGAGTTGCATAACATTTATATAAACTTTTTCTAAAATATACATTAAAATGAAAATTTGAGCATTCCTATATACTTCCATATTTATCTTATCTTCAAACTTCATTGGATCATCCTCAATAATAGGTGGGAATCCTACTGTTGTTGCATCTTTAACTTCAAGGAAAAAAGATAAGAGATATGATTACATCTTATTATTCTAACTATGATCGTTCTTTCCATAAAATTTAGATATGAAACTATAGTTAATAGAATTCATATTATTCATATTTAATCACTTCTTGGATAATGATAGAGGGATCCTTCCTCTCACACCAATTGAATAGCCTAGGGAGGTGTTTCACCAATGTGACATCCTGTACCATGTTCACTCATAAGTAACCAAACCTGGTTGGCCATATGGCCTCAAGAATGCCTCCTAACATGTCAAAGGATACCAACTATAAGTGAGTGTATATGATGGTATAATGTGGATACTACACCCTTTTTATCAGAGTGTAGAATAGTGGTGGATAATAGATAAATCAACACAACCAATATAATAAACAGAAGAAAAAACATGTGGAAACATAAGTGAACATCCATACGAGGATAAATAATCAACAAAAACTCTAATCAATATCATATACAAAACGATGATGTCATGATTCTATATAAAAAATTTGGGATACAAGGGAACAATGTAGCAGGAATACATAATATATTTATACAAAATTAACAAAAAGGGAAAATGCTGTCTCTAATAGCATTGAGAGTGAAAGCACAGTACTCTACTCCTGTACTCCATCCTAAAATAGAAATCAAGTTTCTATAGTTGTGTGATTTCTTTTATCCCTACTTATATCCATGAAGTCTATTTGGGTACCAATCAATGGCTTGAATAAGATGTGTTTAAAACTCAGTAGGCCACCATTAATGGTGTCTAGAACTATCCACTCTGTGATTATATAATGAAGTAGTGTGTAGGTAATAATAATGAAATATATAAACAAAATAAGTAATACTCAAGTCATATCAGGTTCCTCATGGGATTATCATACGGAACTACCTGATTTGGACTAATTTGGAAATGCCTATGAAAAATGATTATTTTATAATAAGAAAGAAGGAACCGTGGTTGTAACCAAGGTTTCTATGTATATTTATAATCATATAAGGGATCAAAAAGTCCCATGGAAATTATGACTCAACAGTCAAGATAAAAATGCAATCATGTATCAAAAAACATTAACTGAATCCAAGTGGGTTATTTGACTTGGAAGAAACATCATTTAAATAATCTGGTAATTTGAGACCATAATAGAAAAACCATGTAGGGATTCCATGTATCACTCAAGGTATACTATAAAACCAATATCCTATGAGTCCATCCATGTCATTCTATATGGGAACCAAATTATCATCCAAGGATTGATATAATTTCATATGCCCTTTTTACCGTCCAATGTATTCCATATAAGAATCAAAGTATCACCCCTAGTATAATATAATTTCATTTTCTCATTCAAACTTCCCATATAATTTCATAAATGATCTATGTATCTCTCCCAAAATAATATAAATCCATTCCCAAATCATTCAATTCAAATGTCCAATGAGCCTATCCAAGGCATTCCATAATGAAACCCAAGTGTTCCTCATGGAATTTCATAATTCTATTTATAGCTCATTTAATTCAAAATTTAAATTTCATTTATAAGGGAAAAATCTAAAAAAATTGGGAGTAAATTATGGGATAAGTTGTATAGTCTCACCACCATTCACATTTTATTCAATACATTTTCTCTATTTTAATTAGAAAACTATCCAAACCCATTCAGATGGTGGTTTGGTCACAATAAACCCATAACATAACAAGGGAATCACATTAAACACACCCTAATGGGTGGTATTAGTGGATATGGATGACTAAAAAGGGTTTAATTAGGCATAAATGGGATAATTAATAAACAAAATTTCAATTTATTCAATTAAATTTTCATTTAAGGGGTGAAACATGGTGGGTCTGGTGTGTACGACACAATAGTGCATCACATAGACATCAAAACATTTAGGAAAATTAATATACTGCCTACCTTAGATAGGTAGTTGAATCATTGTCTAGTGTTGTCCTTTAATATGGTATGGAAAAACATAGATCAATGAAATTGAAAAAATCCCTAAAAATAGGGTAAAAGAGCTCTCATTGAAGTAGAATTTGATACAACAAGATAAACAAAGAAAGGAAGGATAAGGAATGATAAAATTATTGAGAGGATTCCAATGTGATGAATGACACTTGAATCAGAGCTCATATGAGGGAGATCCAAAAGTACATAGAAGAGGGAAATGAGGAGGACTCCACATGTGGTCACTACTTGAAATTAAGAAGGAGAAATGGGAGAAGAAGTGTTAAAGTTTTGGGGGTAAAAATATAAATTACCACTTTTTAAAGGGGTGTACAGTTTGGATTCATGGTTAGAAAAATCATACACAAGTTGTGCGCCACTACTGTCTAAGTGGAACCCCCCACACGGTTAGGCACATAGTTAGAGAAACTGCTCACCGACTATGTGTTTCATCTCTGAAACATGTCTGCAACTTCTCGCATGGTCATGCAGCCTCCCATGCATAGTTAAAATAACTATGGATCACCCCTTATGGCCCACATAGTTGATCCACACTGTTATCACTTACTATACGCTAATCGTGCACCTCACCCTATTTTTTGCAAAAACCAAAGATTCAAGATCCAAACAACCATTGGATGCTCCGAAAACCTTTCACAAACCCTTAGTAACCTTCATTAGAGTAATAGTAAAGGTTTAGATAAAAAAATATAGGTTTCATATCTCATAAGAGAAACCAATATCTTACAACCTCCCCTCCTTAAAACAACTCGTCCCTGAGTTTCCCTTCTAAGGGTTGTTGGACATCATCTAAGAACAACTCCAGTCACTGAGCACGTACAATATAATCTCTCTCTCAGATCTCATCCTATGCACGATCATGCTACCATACCACCCACACTATAAGAACTAACCCACCTTAGATTACCTTTTTGCTCTGATCAACGATGCGTATAGGATATTTCTTAAAATAAGAATCAATATTTAACTCAACCTCATCGGGATGAAAGATGTGAGATAGGTCCACATGATTGAGATGAAGCTATGAAACATGGAATACATCATTCATGGATTAGTACCTATAAGGAAGAACTAATTGACATGATACTGGCTTGACTCTCTCCATGATCTCAAAAGGCCCAACAAATCTAGGTGACAAATTACCCAGTCTCTGAGTCCATTGATGCCCCATTTTAGGTGAAACATGCAAGAAGGACCAATCTCCCACCTCAAACTCCAGAGGCCGGTGGTGATGATCAATATAATACTTATTCTTAGACTGATTTGTATCCATACACTTCCTAATATATTATACTTGTTCTAATGTTCTTTGAATGAGACAAGGTCCCATTAGCACTGCCTCTCCTGCCTCTAAACAGAACATGGGTGAATGACATGACCTTCCTTATTGGGCCTCAAATGGATCAATATGTACATTCACATGGAAGAAATTATTATAAGAAAACTCATTAAGAGGTATATGTTTCTCCCAATAACATCCAAAATCAAGGACTTATGTCTAGATCATGTCCTATAATACCTTTATAGTACACTTGAACTAACCATCAATATATGGGTGATAGGTTGTACTCAGAAGTACCTATGAAATCAGGGAATTCTATAACCCCTTACATAAATGCAAAGTAAAATGTGCATCCATATATGATATGATAGTACAAGAAACTTCTTGGAGGCATATGATCTCTCGGACATATAGCCTTCGTAGATAATCCACTATGGAGGTCTCTCGAATAGGTAACAATTGGGTGGCCTTTGTCAGCCATGTCTATGACAACCCATACAGTATCGTAACTATGTGGGGATTTTGGTAAAACCACCATAAAATCCATAGTGATGTCATCACATTTTCACTTCAGAATGGTCAGTGACTGTAAAATTCTCATAGGTCACTGGTGTTCTGCCTTCACCTGTAGATAGGTGGAACGCCAAGTAACGAAACCCACAATCTCTCTTTACATCCATGGATACCAATACTAGTGGTTTATGTCATGGTACATGTTAGTAAGTTGAAGATGTAATGCCTATTTGGAGGAATGAAATTATTGTATCAACTCCTCTTGTATGTTTTCTAGAACCTAAACACACCCATGAATGCATAATACCTCACCACCATCAATTACCCAACCAGGCGGTTGGTCCTCGCCTAAAAAACTCCCCCTTAGGACTATGATCTCATTGTTAGAAGGTTGTCTCATATTTACTCAATATAGAAGTGATGAGGTTATTAACAAAGCTGTAAGAACATGCTTCCCATGACACTCTTGAATATCAAGATGCATATTAGAAAATAGTGTCATCAATTACCACTCACTACTTGCCTCTTGAAATGTTTGTGCCTGAGTATTCCATCTTATACTATCTACCAAGGCATTTCCTTTCTCATGCATATAAGAAATCTCAAAATTGAAGTACTAATGGTATTCAATCCACCTTTTCTTTCTACGGTTAAAATAACATTGAGTAAAGATGTATTTGAGACTTTTTTTGTCTATATATACAACGAACCACTCTTCTAATAGATAATACCTCCAACAACACAAGTTATAAACCACAATTGCTAGCTTTAGGTTGTGCACTGGGTAATTATACTCATGATTCCTCAACTGGAGAGACCCATATTCCATGACTCAATCCACTTGCATCAAAATGGATTCTATATTGATGCATGATGGGTCACAATAAACAGTATAACCTCTCCCAACCTCAAGTAAAATCAAGATTAACATTGAGATAAGTCTTCCTTTCAATTCCAAAAAGGATTTTTCACAAGTTTTAGACCATGATAATTTAACACCTTTCTTAGTCAATCCCATAAGAGGTGCTGCAAGTTATGATAAATCTTGAATAAAATGTATATAATATCTAACTAGCCATAAGAAACTCCGAATATAAATTTTTTTCTCAGAATTCTCCCAAGAAAACATGGTTTTCACCTTATCTAGGTTCATAGATAATCCTTCCTTATATATTATGTGACCTAGGAAGTGAACTTTATCAATCCAGAAGTGACATTTTGTGAGATTGACATATATACTATGCTCCCTCAGTGTAATAAATATGATTTCAAGGTGTTTTTCATGATCATGTTGTGTCTATAATTACATCAAGATCGTCCATGAAAATGACCAAAAAAGAATCCAGATATGGGTGGAAAACCCAATTCATCAGATCCATGAAAACATTCAGTGCGTTCATGAGTCCGAATGACATGGCCAAATACTTTTACAAGCTATATCTATTATGGAAAATTGTACATGGTATTTCTTAGGGTCTAACCCTTACCCGATGATAGCTCAAACTCAAACCTGTCTTCGAGAAAACCCAAACTTCTCAGAGTTGATCAAAGAGATCACATATTCATGGTAGTGGATAATAGTTCTTAGCTATAAGATAATGAAACTTCCAGGAATCCACACAAAGCCTGAGGTTACCATTATCTTTATTTAAGAATAACATGGGTGAACCCCAAGGTGAAGTATTGGGCCATATAAACCCTTTTTCTTCTAAGTCCTCCAACTATATTTTGAACTATTAAAGCTCAATTGGAGACATCATGTAGGGAAGAATAGTACCAATAATCTTATTAGGACTAGATCAATAATATACTCTACATATCTCTTAAAAGGTAACCTAGAAAAGTCACCAGGGAAGAAATCCCTAAATTCATCCACCACTAGAGAGAAATATGTCTAACACATTCCCTGATCATCTTGAAAATGACTAGAAATCTGTGCTGACACTCCGCTCAACCCATAATGCTCAAGTCCATATTTCCTATCCTAGATGTTCCATTCTACATGATGAATATTGATATGTGTCTATAGGGATATGAAATACACTATACAACAAAAATAGTCAATATGAGTATAATAAGAAATCAACCAATCCATATCAAGTATAATATTGAATCCCATTATCTCAAAGATGAAATGGTTCCATAAGGAACGATAATCGTCAATCTTGAGAGGGAATTCCCTGAATTGGAACACACTTTTCTGAATGCACTCCCAATAGAGTGTCAATCATTAACACTCCATAGAAATAATCAATCTCAAAACCAAGAATTTCCATAATAGATACATATATAAAATAATACGAATCACCTATGTCAAATAAGGTATCTACTAAAGTGAAGGCTACTAAAATTGTACATTTTACTATAGAAGGTACGACACTCCACTCCTCTAGTACAGGTTGTACTACATGTAGATAGCTAGATCCATATCCTTGATCTACAAACTGGCTACCCTGAGTAGGATCATTCTACTAGTGCTGCATCTAATTAGACTTGCTTCCATGACCACATCCGCCTCCTCACACAGAACAATTAGTAGTACTAAAATATCCTACTAGACATGGAGCTACTGATCCTATCCCATAATTTGGAGTCAATATAGAACCCCTATCATTGGGAGATAGAGTAAAAGTTCTACAAAAACACTAAATATGGAACACCTTACTAAAATATAAACACTCAATTGGGTCCTTGGTACACTTGGGTTTCTTATGACCTAACCTACTACACTTGAAACACACCACATAAGTGGTAGTTTACATTATTTGGCTACCACAATCCCCACCAACTGAATCAGGGTGACACTTCCTGCTACTATATGAACCACTTGCCTATCTAGGTGTTGAACTGCACTGGACCACACCTTTAGTTTCCCTAATATTTTACTCAGTGATGAGGCCATGGTTCACTATCTCAAAAACGGAAATCAATCAAAAGACATTTACCTGATATTGAATGGAATATATGATCCCATACTCAAATCATCCCTCTCTACACAACTTTTCACCAATAAGAGTTGGTGCGAAGTGATGGAGATTATAATAGTGAGCTGAATAGTCCATGAAGAACATGATACCCTATTTTAGATGCATAAAATCACCCACTTGTTTCACCTTTAGTGTCTTTGGAAATAATTAATCAGATAAAGTGTCCTAAAATTCCCCACATACCATATTTCAATAATGATATGATTGGGTAATAACATCCCTCTAACACTTAGTAGAATCATGTAATATGTAAACTGTGAGTTTGGCCCTCCACACTAGAGGTGTCTCTAGATGCTCAAAAATAGTTAGCATGACCTCCATCCATGACTCAGTAGCCTAGGGGCCACCATCCCCTAAAAAAGTTGGTAGATTCTACTATTGAGACTCTCACATCAACTCTTTCATAACAGGGTCATGTCGCAGGGCTTCATGCATGGTCTGCATGAACCATATGAATCCTTATCAAAACTAGGAATCAGTTCCCAATACAAGTATAACTGGAGGTTCCATAGTGGAACTACTGGAGGGTTTGGTCACACCAAATCAGGAGCATGGTTATCACTACCATCATAGCATCTAACCCAATTTTATCTTGGAGGACTATATCTATAGGGCCAAATACACACCTTTGAAAAATTTTAATAATAGAGAAATTTTGACATGAAATTAGGACATGTACAAATCCTTTCTACAATTGAGTCAAATACCCATCTACCTACTCCTAAATCCAAGTCTAGGCCAAGGTTCCAAGTTGTATAACAAAGGGCCAAGTAGATGGAGTTTTAATTTCAAGGTATAGAGGAATATGACCTTTACATTGCAATTGGAATTTCCAAATAAAGAAAACCATTTTTTTAAAAATCAATAATTTACTGAAATGTTTATGCTTATACAATGGTCAAGTTAGATGAATTACCATTCCCAATTTATAAATGCATGCACTATAAGTTATAATTGGAACTTCATGTAACTACAACTCAACCCTCAAATCCAGTATCAGGATGTAAAAATCCATATAAGACGATTTGATTAGATGAATCATAATTCCCAGTTTATATAAGTACAAGCATTATAAATTACAATTGGCATTCATGTAATCGAAATCAAATAATGTCTCAGTACATGTAACCAATGGTTTGTGACTTAAACATATGATACATGGGTTATTTAAGGTACCACCATCAAGATTTATAATAAAACATTATTTATATTGATGTTGACATGTTATGTAACCAATTATTTATTCCCTATAAGAAGAGTTAGTACATTTATAAATATATAAATCAAGGCACATATGGTATGATGCATGAAATGCACACATTAAAATAAATATGGCATGACATATGCATGACATATAAATCCTTAGGTGCCAATCATGATGCATGAAAAATGATTCCTTTTCATACTAGTATAAGGGTAAAAAAATCCATAATGATAATAAATACCAAAAGTCATGTGTGTCACCCAACGGTAAAATAAATACAACTATAATAAGAAAAAACTAAAACAAAAAATCTCATCCCTAGAAACATGGGTTTTCCCTATACATGGGTTAAATACTCCCAGACACAAGCTCATTACCAAATTATTACATATCCTAATATCCTTTTTTCCATCCCAAAATAGTGAGGAAAATAAAAGAGGCTTTGATACCACTTGTGGCATCCCATACCCATTTCACTCATAAGTAATTGAATATGGTTGGCCAAGTGGCCTCAAGTGCACCCCCCCGTATGCCAGAGGCTACTGACTAGAAAAAAGGGTCTTTGATGGTATAATGGGGAGACTATACCCTCTTTACCATATTAGATCACAATGGTTAATAATTGATAAATATGTAGAAGAAATATAATGAACTGTGGAAAAACATATGGTAGAAGAAGTGAATATCTAGTTAAGTAAAAATAATAAAAAAACATTAGAAGCATTATCATATAAAAAATGATGATGTCATGATGCTATAAAAAAATGGGGTGTACAAGGGAACATGGTAGAAAGAATACATATTACATGCTATAAACAATTAACAAAAAGGAAAAAATCTATCTCCAATAGCATCATGATCACAAGATTGATCCTCTTCTCCTAAAATCCATACTAGAATTGAAATCAAGTGTCCATATTTGGGAAATTTCCTTTTCCCTATGTGCATCCATGAATTATTTCTAGGTAACAATCGATGGTTTGAATAAGGTGTGAGTAAAACTTATTAGGCCAGCACCAATGGTGTCTAACACTATTCATTTTGTGAGTATATAATAAATCATTGTGTAGGAAATAATAATGAAAGTAGTAAACAAAAAATAATAATACTCAAGTAATCTTGGGTTCCTCGTGGGATACCAATCTAAAAATACCTGTTTAAAAATAATTAGAAAATGTATATGAATGATGGCTATTTTATAATAAGAGAGCAGGACCTGAGGTTGTAAATAAGTAATCTGTGTATAATGATAATAGCATAAGGGATCAACAATTACTATGTTAATTATGACTCAGTAGTCAATATAAAACAAGATAGTCATGTATAAAAATGAATTTACTAAACCCAAGTGGGTTTATTGACTTGGAAGATGGATCGTTTAAATCATTTGACAACCTAAACCCATCCTAGGAAAACCATGTAGGGAATCTAGTTATCACACAAGGTATACTATAAAACTAATATCCCATGAGTCAGTCCAATGAATTCCATAGGGGAACCCAATTATTACCCAAGGATTGGTATAATTTCATTTTTCCTTTGTCCAGTCTGAGGTATTTCATATAGTAATCCAAGTATCTCTCATGACATGATATATTCTCATTTTATTAGTGAGCCTGTCCAAGGAATTACATATAGGATCCATTTATCATTCCCAACACAATATAATTCCATTAAAAAATCATTCAATTCAAATGTCCTATGAGTCCGTTCAAGGCGTTCCATATTGGAACCCAAGTGTCACCCATGAAATTCCATAATTCCATTTATAACTGATTTAATTCAAATTGTTCATTTCATTTATAAGGTAGAACTAAATAAAAATTAAGAGGGAAGTCTGGGATATGTGTTATGGTCTCACCACCATTCACCTTTCATTTATTATATTTTCACCATTTTAATTAGAAAACAATACAAACCCACTTAGAAAGTGGTTTGGTTACAAGGCACCCATAGATTAATAAGGGAATCACATTAAACATGCCCAAAGGGGAGGTATTAGTGGAGTTAGATGACTAAAAGGGTGAAATTAGGTTCACATGGGTTAATAAATACATGTAATTACAGTTTATTTAATTAAGTTTTCATTTAAGAAGTGACACATGGTGGGTCCAACACATGAAACACAATATCACATCACACGCACATGATCCTCAACCCAGTTGGTGAGGTCTCTCTAAGTGCATCCAAGAGACCCAGATTCAAAACCAGGCGAAGGCATACTTCTAGGTTAATATAGAAGGAACTGTAGAAGGTACTGTTCGATACTGTAGCTCCCGAAACTATTCACCTTGGGCCATCAGTTTGGGCTTGGAGTCCTTAAGGATTTCGAGCTACCCAGACCTTCGGGTCAGTAAGGATTTCAATACACCATTAAGGGCTTCAGGCCACCTTATGGACTTCAGATCACCTCAAGGACTTCGGGACACCTGATATGAAGATGACCAGATAGATTCTATAAGGAACTAGCTCCAGAGGATGATTCTAGATCATGGAAAATTCACCGGAGTAGGGATAAATGGATTTGGAATAATGAGAGGGTATAGAATTTACATTCATACCAGGTCTGTGCATCACTGCACAAGACAACTCGCTGAACAACCATGAAAAGGTGGAGAGATGATCACGATGAAGATGCTAGCGAGGGGAGGTTTCAAGTAGTTATAGTTTTTATGATTTCCTTAAGACCTATGAGTCCTGTAATATCTCCAATCCTTCAAGCAATGTAATATCTAAGCCTATGGGCCTTGTAAGGGTTCACCTCATCCCTTGAAAGGGGGGTTATCAAAAATCAATAAAAAAGAATGCCTTCTGGCCATTCAGGTAATATCACATCACATAGATATAAAAAATTTGGGGAAAATTAATAGACCACCAACCATATACAGGTAGAATAATCCTTATCCAATATCATCCTTTAATTTGAGTTGGAATAATATAAATCAATGAAATACAAAAAACATCCTAACAATAGGTTAAAATATCTCTCATTGAAATAACATTCGATACAAAAAGATAACTGAATAAAATAATGATGTGGAATTATATTCTTACCAATTGGCTCCCAATTTGATGAATGCCACTTAAATCAGAGCTCATGTGCGGGAGATTAAAAAGAACCTAGAAGAAGGAAAGGAGGAGGTCTCCAAGCATGGCTGCTACTGGAAATGAAAGAGGAGAAATGAGAGAAGATGAGTTAAAGGATTGATAGGGGAAAAAATGTAAATTACCACTTGAAGGGGTGCATAGTTTGGCAGCATGGTTGACCAAATCATGTACTAACCATGAACCACCACTATCTAAGTGTCACCCCCTTGCACGGTTAGACACATGGTCAGACAAACCATGGAATAACCATGTGCCTCACTCTATTTCTTCAAAAATTGGAGCTATGGGATCCAAAAAAGCCCCAAAAACTCCTTAAACCTTTCATAACACCTTAGTAATGTTTATTATATTAATAAAAAATATTTATACTGAAAATTAAAGGGTCCATACCTCATAAGAAAAATCGGGATCTTACAACCACTTTGAAGGGGGGGGGGGGGGGTGAATCAGTGGTTATTTTTATAATTTTTCTATTTTTAAATAAAAATCTATTGACTTGTTAAGATATAATCCTCTATTTTTATTACACAACCTTAATGAAATCCAGTAAAAATAAATAGCACAATGAAACAATATTCTTATAAGGTTCAGTCTCAATGTGAGCCAAATCCTTGTTGTGATTGGTTAGTAACCCCAATCACAGATTCTACACTATAATCATAAGAAATTACACCATAATATCTTTAATATAATATTCACACTATGATTTCCAATGTCTCAATGTATTTTGATATTATTTAATAAAAGAGTAAACCTTTCAAAACTCAATTTAACTTCATACATACATTTCATGAGTTTCTCAAATTCATTATTTTATGTGATTTTTATTATTTTGTTTACTATCTATCTTATTTTTACTACCTTGAAACAAGATCAACTATTTTGGAAAATAAATTACGTATTTAAATGAATGTACATGGTAAATGTTCATATGCATGTAGGATTCAGCAAAGTTTTTTACGAAAGTGCATGTACAAGTTCTTATTTTCACTATTTTAAATATCCTTTTCAAAAATAAAACAGACACATGAATATTTCTCCTTTATGATAATATATTATTGAAAACCCTTGTGAAACTATTATTCTTAAATGAAAATAGTTCTTTGCGGTAGTCCATTGCCTACACGTAACAAATATATTCATGCAGTATGTTAGTTCCTTCACAAAATAGAGATCATGCGAGAAATAGTCCGTTTCTCAACTTCATGGAAACTAAAGAAGATTCAGTCAAGTGATATACCTTCATGCAATGAAAATAGAATCACACTGGACCATTGATCAAATAAAATTCAACACAAGAGATTTGTAAGATTAGTCTTTCATGAAAATAGATTGAACGTTTGACATCTACTTCTCAAAAATTTCAAATGGAAACAACTAAATGACTCAACAAGGACTTGGTATTTATAGAGAGGATTCACAACCTTAGTCCTTAAATTTCACTAACTTTGATTTTCTATTCATTTTGAGATTCATTTGTAACATCCCATCCTAGTATCCACTAAAATGGTGCCCCGAGATGGTGGGTCACATGGCCTCAAGTGTACCTCCCTATATGCTAGAGGTTTTAAATTACCAGTGAGGGTCTGAGGTGATATGTTGGGGATACTATACCCTCATATTAGATTAATAGAGTGAAAATAAATAGATATAAAAAATAGTGTAAACATAAATGATAACTAACATCACATCGAGAAGAGCTACCATAATAAAGAATAATAGAATAGGAAACATCCAAGAAATAATAATAATAATAATAATAAAATACTTAATCTAAGTATTATACAAAATGATGACATGTCATGATAATATACAAAAATAGGATATAAGGGATACATAGTACACACATATACAACATGTTGAAAAAAATACAAAACACCCCAAATTCATATCCAATAGCATCAAGAGCATACACTCAGTCCTCTGCTCCCATGCTCCCATGCGAAAGAAAAATAGATCAAGCATCTCTAACTGGGTGCTTTCCCTTATCAATACCTGCAACCATAAAGTCTATCCAGGTACCAATCAGTAGCCCAAACAAGGTGTGAGATAAACTCAGTAGACCACCACCAATTTTTTCTAGAATAATCTAGTCGGTGTGTATAACATATCAGTTTTTAGGTATAAGAAATAATAACATTGATGAAAGTGATAAACTAGTTAACTCGGGTTTCTAAATGAAACCTGACTAACTATACCTACTTTTTCATAGGCCAGAAGAACTATGATCTCAATATACCATGTAAAATCATTTATAAATATTATATATAATATATATATATGTCTATACACTATATATGTATGGAAATATATTGGTATATATATATATTCTTGTTGTTAGCTGGACCTAGGGAATAACTCAGGCATCCATGATTAGTCTAATGAGCTATACGCTCTAGCAAGGGCACTACCCCTGAATCTCAAAAGAATGTGAGACGCTATGATGGTAACTCAAGATAATAGGGTGATTCATCATCCTTAACACCTAAGATAGTAGGGTGAATCTCCATGATCCACGCTTGATGTAAGGGAACCTGGAACATCATTCCCATAGTCTAAGTAAATGATGTGAGACACCATTCCCAACACCCAATGCAATGGATCATGAAACAAAATTCTCAACAAGTACCTTAACCATTGTTCACTAGCGAATATCTATGTCCTAAGCATAATAATACAGAATTTCTATTTAAATCATTTACATTAATTTAACCCCATCTAACCATGGGTATCAAAAAATATACAATTATTTATCAAATCATAACATGTGATAAAGCCTTTCCACTCACTTTTATTTAATTAAATTAAACCATTTAATATATAACCCAAGAGAAAACCAATTTTAAGGTAATACAAACCACTTAAAAAGGTGTTTGGTCAATTAAAAAATTATATTAAGGAGTTAAATTAATTTAACACACCCAAAGGAGTGACCAATTAGGTAAACATCCTCTAAAGATCTATCACGACTCTACAAATGTATCATAAAATGGTTTAATTAATATAAAAAGGAAGAAACATTCTAAGGAAACACACAGAAATGTCCTTCATGTAGAACAATGGAAAAATCTATGAAAACACCTAAAATTTTAGGAAAATTACTAGACCACGTACCTTAGGCCTGTGGATGAATCCTTGTCCGATATCAGCTTCATGTCTGTTGTGGAAAAAATGAAATCACCAGAATAGAAAAATGACCTAAAAATAGGTCATATGATCTCACATAAAAGTAGCACAAGATATATTTAGAGAAAATAATAAAGGAAGGAATAGGATTATAGATATTACCATTAGCTATCCAATTTATCAGACAACGAAGGAAATAGAGTCTGGATGAGGAAATACCTTCAAATCCAAATAATGGAGAAGGAAGAGCTCTCCTGAGAGGGAAAAAGGATGTGAATCATTTAGAGAAGAGAAAAGATGAATCAAGTTTATAATATTTTAAGGTAAAATGGTAAATTACCCTTTATTATAGGGTTGCACGATTTGGCTGCATGGTTGGCCAAAACGTGAACCAACCATGCATCAGCTACTGCCCAAGGAACCCCCTCATACAAGCTACCTATGTGGTTTGACTATCCATGCACAGTTCATGAGAAAATCCTATGTCAATTTTATAAGATAAGTCTCACGAACTTGTGCACCCCTCTATATCCATCTGGAATACCCAACACAGTTTGGCCAAGTTATGTGGGCTTAGGTTCACTATTTGGTCAAATTGTGTGCATGGCATGTTTCCTCCAAAACTCAGAGCTCCGAGCTCCAAACAATCCTCATAAACTTTTAAAACCTTATTTATACTATAGAGAACACTCACTAGGATGAAAAAAATAATTTAAGATGAATTTGTTTTGCCTTCATAAAATTCAGGTTGTTACAACTTCCCTTCCTTTAATCAACTCTTCCCTAAGTTGTACTTTTTAGGGTACTAAGGGATCATATGAGAAAAGATCTCGTCACTGAGCACTTATTTCATATTCCCACTCCTAGGTATTATCCTATACTCGGCCATGCTAGAGGAACTGTCCTACCTCAGAGAGCCTTCATGCTCTGATATACGATATGCACTGGGTACTCCTCAAAAGAAGCATCCATATCTAACTCAACCTACTCAGGCTATAAAATATGTGATGGGTTTAGATAGTACTGATGGAGTTGAGAAATGTGAAAAATTTCATGCATAGACTGGTATCTCTGAGGAAGTTCTATCCTATAAGCCACTGGCCTGATCCTCTCTAAGACATCAAAAGATATGAAAAACCTAAAAAATAGCTTAGCATGTCTCCTGATCTATCACTAGACTAGACTATAAGAAACAAACAAGAAATCCTAATCCCCAACCTCAAAATAAATAGGTTTTTAATGGAAGTTAAAATATGATTGATTCTAGTATTGAGGTGTCAACATGCCCTTCTTGGTTAACTAGACTTTCTCTAAAGTCACATGAAAATGATGTGGTCCAAGTAGTGCTACCTCCCATGCCTCTAACCAGGATAGAGGTTATCAACATGGGAAAACTTATAAGGCCTCCTAAGGATCCATATAAATGGTATTTTGAAAGCTATTATCATAAACAAACTCAATTAGGGGTATATGTTTCTCCTAATATCCCCTGTAGTCAAAGACACATGCACATAACATGTACTCTAACACTTGAATCATGTGCTTTGTCTGTCCGTTGGTCTGAGGGTGATATATCATTCTTAGAAGAACCTATGTACCCAATACCTTATAAAAAATATTCCAGAACTATGATGTGAAATGAACATCCCAATAAATTATGATAGACTGCGGAGCTCCATGAAGCCATATGACCTCCCTGACAGATATCCTCCCTATCTCATCTACTGAGATGGATTCTTGAGTATGTAAGAAGTGATATAACTTTGTGAATGGATCAAAGATGACCCAAACTGTATCATTGTTTCAAGGTGATCTAGGAAAGCATGTCACAATGTGCATAGTGACAACGTCCCATTTCCACTTGGTAATGGAAAATGGCTATAAAATTCCCACTAGTCACTGATGTTCTGTCTTCACCTGCTTATAGGTGGAACAATGGGTAATAAATTTAGCTATCTATCATTTTATACCAGGCCACCAATACTACTGAATCAATCCTCGATAACTCTTGGTGATATCGAGATGCACTGTCCATATCGAGGCATGATATTCCCACATCAACTCCTCTCATATGTCTGCTAGAAGATAGAAACACCCATGTATTCGTAAGGCCTAATCCTCATTGGTGGTCCAAATATAATATGAATCATCATATGAAACACTCTCCCTCAGGACTAGGCCCCCAGGATCTGAAAGTTCCCTCATATTTCCCCATTCTAGAAGGGTAGAGGTCACTGTTAAAGCTATGAGGACTGTCCACCCGTCATTCCATTGAACCTCAACATGAATATCTAAAATCAAGTCCATAAGACGACACTCACCACTGGACTCTTGAACTACATGTTTTTGAGTCTTATATCTTAGAGAATCATCTATTTCATTGCCTTTTCCAGGCATATAGGCAAACTCAAAATCAATGGAATACACGTATTCGACCCATTTTCACTACTTGAGATTTTGATCATGATAGGAAGAGATTTACTTGATGATTTTATGGTCATTGAACACCACTAATCTCTCTCCAACAAAGTAATGTATCAAATAACATAAATCATGAACCACTACTGCCAACTCAAGGTAGTGCATTGGGTAATTCCACTTGCGAGGCCTCTAATGATGAGACTCAAATAGTACGACTTGCTCGTCCTGTATTAGAATTGATCCCATACCAATACCTAATGTGTCACAAAAAACTATATAGTTCCTAACTGGCTTTAGAAGAATCATGATCGGTGTTGAAGTAAAATTTCATTTTAATTCCTGAATGGTGCTTTCATAAGCTTCTAACCATCTGAATTTCAAACCCTTCTTAGTCATGCCCTTAAGAGGCACTACAAGGCATGATAAATCCTAGATAAATCATATGTAATAATTGGATAACCCCAAGAAACTCCATATATCAATGATTTTCTTATTCTTCTCCTAGGAAACTACGTCTATCACTTTCTATGGGTCTACCAATACTCCCAAATCTAAGATTATGTGAACCAGGAAATGGAATTTGTCAATCCAAAAGTGGCATTTGGTGATATTTGTGTAAATCTGGTGCTCAGTCATTGTATTAAAAATGATAAAAAGATGTTTGTAATTTTCATGTCGAGTGGAAAAATACACCAAAATATCAACCACAAGGACTACCAAAAATGAATCAAGATATAGGTGGGAAACCAGATTCATTAGGTCCATAAAAATAGATGGCGTATTTGTGAGACCGAGTGACATTACTAGGTAATCATAAAGGTCGTGCCTACCTCAGAAAGCTGTTAAAGTTATGTATGAAGGCATGACATGCACCCAATGGTATCCCAAAATCAAATAAATATTTTAAAACACACTCACTCCTCAGATCTGATCAAAGAGGTCATCTATTCAAGGTAGTGGATACTATTTCTTTACTGTGAGTTGGTTCATCCACTGGTAATTCATGAAAATCCTAAGGGTATCATCCAACTTCTTGGTAAGAAGGACCAGTGAACCACATACCGAGGTACTAGGTCTGATAAAAACCTCATATCCTAGGTCTTCCAACTAATTGTTGAGCTCTAGAAGCTCTGTAGAATATATTATATAAGGAGTAATATACACTAGTTCCACTCCTGAAACTAGCTCAATAAAGAATTATACCTCTCTCACTAGAGGTAGCCTATAAAATTCATCTAGAAAGATGTCCCTAAAATGATACACCATAGAAGGGGAATTGGTAGGTCACATTACCTGATCATCCAAGAAAAGACTATTGATCTGAGATGTAACTATAACCATCCACATATTCTTAGGTCCAACTCAAGTCACACATTCATCCCATTATCCATGATGAATATGTATACCACCTTGTAGTGATGTGAACATCACCCTCTGACGATAAAAATTGATATGTTCTAGATAGGGAACCAACTAGTCCATCCTAAGGATTACATCAAACCCTATCATGTCAATGAAGAAAATATTCCACATGAACAAATAACTTCCTATATCAAGGAGACATTCCTTACATTAGCAAACACTCTTTGATCAGATACCCAGTAGGGTATTGAATGTCATCACACCACATAAGTAATCTATCTTGAGGCCTAGATTCTCCAAATTTCTGAAAATATAAAAGAGTGTGAGACATCTATGTCAAATAAAGTAGGCACTAAAGTAGAGGCTACTAGAATAATACCTCTAATAGTAGAAGGTCTGGAATTCTACTCCTCCAGTATAGGTTTCACTGCATCCAACTGGCCCATACCACGAACCTGAGTTACAACCTGACTATCCTAAGTAGGACTGCTCTTCTAGAGTAGTGAATCCTAAGTCTGGTTTCTTCTACCTTGACCACCTCATCATCTTGGGCAGATGATGGTATTCCAACTACTTTACTATGAGACACTACTGGCCCCTCTCTAGAACATAGGGCCGATGTAGATCCTCTATCACTAGGTACTGGTGAGAAGGCCCTGCAGAAGTGATAAATATGTCCCATCCTACCACATCCTCTTCATTAAAATGGATCTCACATGCACCAGGGTTTCATGTGTCCCAAGTTTCCACACTGATGAAATATAACGAAACTGTCAGTATGAGTTTCTTGACTGCCACTTCCCCTATGGGAAACCTCAAAGTGATGCTTCCTTCCACAAAAAGAACTATCACCCTGTATGGGTGGTAAACTACCCAGGCTCACACCTTTAGATTCCCTAAAATTCCACTTAGTAATGAGGTCTTGGTTGACTATATCAAAAATATTATTCAACTGTAAGGAATTAACCTACAATCATATGGATTACACCACCCATCCTCAAATCATATCACATTCATGCCTCATCACCAGCTAGAGTCAGTATATATCACTACAACTTATTAAAAAAGGTTGAATATTCCATCACAAACATATCTCCATGCTGCAAGTTTATGAAATCTATATCTCAATCAACCCTCAATGTATATGGAAAGAAGTAATCATATAATTCCATCTGTAATTCTCTCCATATCATATCCCAATTTTGGTATTCCTAGGTAATGACTTCCCACCATCGTATGGAAGAACTACATAGCATATAAGATGCAATATTAACCATACTCTTCAGAGGCATATCCAGAAGCTCAAATATGGAAATCAAGGCCAATATCCATGTCTTGGTAGCTTTAGGGGCATCGTCACCCAAGAATGTAGGTGGGTACTGCTAATGGAACTCCCAAGTTAACTCTACCATAGTTGGGGAAGGTCGAGAAACTCTTTCGATAGGATGTATCATATGAAGTAAACCCTCTTGAAACTAGGCATTAATTCCCATGTTAGGAATAGTTGGTGGATCCATAGGTGGCACTATGGGAGGTAACATTGGTGTCTTAGGGACCACCACATCTGGGGCATGGTCATCACCGCCCTCATGGAATATGAATCAAGGTTTTCATGGTGGAATCATTCTATAATTCCAAACACATGTCTCAGAAGATAATTTAGCCGTAAGAGGATCACAGATACATAATAAGATAAGTATATGACTTCCTATTTTATTACTAACACCCCTCTTCCTACTCCTAAATCTAAGAATAGGTGATAAAGGAAGACCATAGCAATCCATAAGAATCACAAGAGATACTCCCTAATACACACTACTAAGTTTTGGTTTGGGTCTAGGTCTCGTATCACTTGACTAAGGTCCCAATATTTGGAGTGTCTATTGCAATTTATAGATGAAAACGCCCTTTAATTTGAAATTATCATCCCCATTTAACTATAACCATTTCTTTTCAATGTTTAGTTTCATTTATGTTTATACTCACACACACACACACATATATATCGCAGTTCATATAGATGTGTCACCATTCCGTATTTATAAAGACCATACTCTAATAAATTGAAACAAACACCTCATGTGATTGCAGACTGACCTCTACATCCAATAGTATGATAAAATAGGTCATATAAAATGATTTTATTAAATGAATCACCATTCCTAATTTATAGAAGTACACGCTTCATAAATTATAATTGGAACTCATGTAGTCAAGTAATCTAATGTCATTTCGGTCCATAGAACCAGTATGTCTTGAACCCAAAACATGTTATAAGTGGCCAATTAAGGATTCATCATCCCTATATATAGGAAAAAAAAATTTAGATTGATTCAGAATCTTTAATCAATCCAAGTATTTTATTCCTTCAAGATAAGTTAGCACATTTCAAATACATAACAAGGCACCAAACTATATGTAGCAGGAAATGCATGTAGTAAGTGAACATGGAATAGAAAAATGTATGGAATATAAGTCCTAAAGTGTATATAATGACGCATTCTCAACTACCTACTTTCCACACTATACAAGGGTAAAAGAAATTTTCATCGATAACATCGACAATATTAATGTTGCAAAACATGCGCATCACCCAACAGTAAAACCGAATCAACTGTAACAGGCGTAATCCAATAACAGTAACATCCCATCCCACTTAATTTAGGTTTTCCCTGTACATGGGTAAAATACTCACATAAAAATGCTCATTACCAAATTCTAACATGTTCATAGTCTTATTTCTAATAACTAAACAGTAATATAAAAGGAAAAGAAACCTTTGATACCACTTTGTAACATCCCGATTCGGGAGCCACTAAAAGGGTGCCTCGAGCCAGTGGGTCACATGGCCTCAAGCAAGCCTCCCCATATTCTAGAGGCTTCCAAATAGTAGTGAGTCGTTTAAGGTGGTACAGTGGGGAGACTATACTCTTATATCAGAGTAGCACATCAGAAATAAACAAATATAATAAATAGAAAAAGAAAAAAATATAACCAAAAGAACAACAGAAATTGAAACCATAATAAAGAATAATGAAATAGGAAACATCCAAGTAGTAATAATAATAAAAGTCATAACACGAGTATTATAAAAAATTATGTCATGTCATATTGATATTCATAAAGGGAATTCAAGGAATAAAATGTAAAATCATATACAAGATGGTGAAAAAAATACAAAATACCCTAGAATCATCTCCACTAGGATCGTGAGCATATGCTCGGTCCTCTGCTTCCATGATACCATGCTATAAGAAAAATAGATCTAGCATCCATGACTGAGTTATTTTCCTTATCAATACCTATAACCATAAAGTTTATTCAAGTATCAATCAGTGACCCAAACAGGGTGTAAGATAAACTCAGTAGACCACCACAAAAAATGTATAGAATAATCCAGTTGGTGTATTTAGCATAATAGTGTGAAAGTATAAGAAATAATAACATTGCAGGAAGCAATAAACTAGTTAATCAGGATACTAAAGGACACCTGGATAACTATACCTATTTCAGCATAGACTATAATAACTCTGATCTCAATGTACCATGTAAAATCATTTATAAATAAAATATATAATATGTATATATGTATATACACTATAAATGTGTGGAAATATATTGGAATATACATAGATACTAGGTGCTAGTTATACCCAAGGCATAACTCGGGCGTCCATGCATAATCTAATGAGCTATAAGCTCTAGCAAGGGAACTAGCCCTGAATCTCATAAGAATGCAAGGTGTCATGCTCGTCACTCAAGATAGTGGGGCGAGACGTTATGAACAACACCTGAGATAGTGGGGTGAGTCACCATGCCCAACATCTGATGCAATGGAATGTGGAACACCATGCCAATATACCATGTAAATGGTTTGATATTTCATTCCCAACACCCAACATAATGGATCATAAAACTCCATACTCAAAAATCCTCTTAACCATTGTTCACCAGCCAATATCCATGGCCTAATCATAATAATAATATGGAATTTCCTTTTTAAATTATCTACATTCATTTAACACCATCTAACCATGGTTATCAAATGTTATACAATTATTTTTCGAAACATAACACATGACACGGCCTTTCCACTCACTTTTATTTAATTAAATTAAACCATTTAATTTTGAACAGAAAAAATTATTTAATGGAAAGTAAAAAAACTTAGAAGGTGGTTGAGAAATTAAACATTGATATTAAAGAGGAAAATTAATTCAACACACCCAAAGGGATGTAAATAAATGATGTAAAAATCATCTAATGGTGTATCATAGATATATGAGAGTATCATAACATGGTTTAATTAATCTAAAAAATAAGGCACATTCTAAGGCAACATGTGAAAATTTATGGCATGTGAAACAATTGAAAAAGTAATGAAAACACTTAAAATTTTATGAAAAATTACTAGACCACCTACCTTAGGCCCATGGATTACTCCTCATTGGTGTTGACTTCAGGTTTGAAGTAGAATGAATGAAATTACCATAATAGAAAAATACCCTAAAAATAGGGTATATGAGCTCATATTAGAATAGTTTAGGATATGGAGAGAGAAACTAAAAAATGAATAAGATTTTAGATCCTAAAATTAGCTATCTAATGCATTCGACGATGAAGGAAATAGAGTCAGTATGAGTAAATGGCTTAGAATCTTAATAATAGAGAAGGGAGAGCTCTCACGAGGGGGGGGGGGTTATGTGTTCACTAGAGAATAAAAATAGAAATAGTGTTTATAATATTTTATGGTAAAATGGGTAAATTAACCTTCATTAAAGGGTCACAATATTTGGTCGCATGGTTGGCCAAACCATACACAAACCGTGCAACATCTACTACCCAAGGAACCCCCTCGCATGGGCTAGGCACATGATTTTACTTACTGTTCATAGCTCGTGTGAAAATCCTCTGTCACTTATCTGAGATAAGGTGCATGACCATGTGGCCAAGTTCATATGGTTTAGCCTAACCAATTTCCCCTGTACAACCATCTAGAACACCCACATGGTTTGGCCAAACCATGCAGGATCATGTGCACAGTTTGTTTAAATCATGCATCTGGCATATTTCCTTCAAAACATGGAGCTCCAAGCTCTGAACAAGCCCCATACACTCTCAATACCTTCATTAGGCTATAAGGAACACTCAATAGAATAAAAATAATAATTTATGTAAAAAATGATCTGTACCTTTATAAAAAGTTGGGTCGTTACATCACCACCTTTAAATCCATAATAAATACCCACTCAAGGTGCATTATCAAAGAGATAAAGATCTCAGCTAAATCAAATAATATTCAAACATAAAATATTTTGGCGTCAAATATCCATGTGGTTCCCTTATTTGTTTTCAATAAAGCATCACATGAATATGAAAATAATTGCGTGTGTCATCATTTTTTAGAATCTCGAACTCAAGCATGCCTCCAGATGCAAAAATGTCTATTTTAAACTTCGTATTATACTCAAATAGTACCACATTATTATAAATATTGCATTCATGTAATACAAAGATTTCATGAATGGATCCAAGATGATAGATCATGCCTTGTTCCCTATTTTTTATCAGTAAAGATGTCCAAGATCGTAAGTATCAATGATGGCCATATGATAGTTGTCTCGAGTAGTGAAACAAACCCTCATCTAGAGGTAGGAGATAACATCATGATAGATCATACAACTCAGATTCATCACATATGATAGTTTGTGTTGTAAACATATCATTTTAGGCAAGCAAACAATATCTCGTATAGGGAGAGTCCCACATCGATTTCCTCCATGGATTCCCTCTACTTTATAAGAAAAATTATTTTCGTAAACCTTTAATTGCGAGTATCAGGGTCCACTACTTGCTTCCACTAGAACTTACCCAGGTCAACACCCCTCCACCATCTTGCCACACGATGAAACCACTTTCCTCCATCTTTCACATGGTCAAGCTTGCTCCCATATGTGGTTGAGCTGACTCTCCTTGGGTGACTATAGTTGGTCCCATTTTTTTAATAATGGCCTCATTATATCACTTAAAAAATACTAAGTGAAAAAATATCAAATATATAATATCCATTCTTAAAATACATCATGTCATCTCAAAAAATAAACTTCATACAAAAATATAAATATTTTTTCATTACCTTCACAATAAAACTCCTCATGCAGTAGTAGAATATTGATGACCTTATTTTTAATTCTCTTTAATAAATCTCATGAAAATTTAAAATATTGCATGAAATGTTTAATTAGAACATGTCTTATCCATTAATATTAGTTCAAAAATCTTCACAAATAATTCCACAACTATTGGGTTGACAATAATTATAATAACATCAACAAATCCAATGGTTCATCAAGGGGTATTAAATACAAGAAGTAATAAAAACTATTGATTTAATATTAGCATGCCAAACTCAAATGAAAAATAATTTATTCTTTCATCTTTTCATCATACCTAAATCTCCCATAATCATAAATCTGATTGAATTTTAAAAGTTTTGGCTTGCCAGTGTGATAATATGGAATGACCCCATGATAATTTCCATAACATAGGTACAAAAATCATCTATTAATGCCATAATCAATGGAATGTTTTGCGTTGTCAGGCATGGCCCTTGGAATTATGACATGAACCTTCTTGAATTTATATATCCTTTAAGCATTTTCCTCATTTTGTGGACCAAGTTGTAAAATGGAACCATAGTTTATGACTTGCTTCTTTGATGTTCAATTTCTACAAATTAACATCTATAAGTGCCGTTTTGGTAAAACCTATAAAAACAAACTAAAAACATACAAGTTAGTTTTTTAAATAACATAAAAAGTGATACAAAACTATACATAATTTGAGACAAATCTATTTGATTCAATATTTATCAACACTTAAATATTTTCACTCTTAGGAAAAGATAAGAAAAAGGATCTCAAAAAATAAATTTATATAGGAATATTTCAGGTATATGATAATATTCAATGTCATTATATTCTAAAATAAGTATCTTGAATCAATTTAAAAAATTAATGAAAATACCAAAATTTTTATAATTTATCAAATACCTTTTATACGAATCATATATAATTTCATAGCTCTTTTAAGTAATGGGTCATTATATTAATAGATATCCCTAAAAATGAAGGATACCATGAAACTAACCTGACGATGTACTTAATCTTGGAACAAAAAATAATTACACCCCATAAATAAATTTAGACTCTTGAAATGAGATTTAGTGAAATGGGATCGTGAGATTAATAAAATAACATTTCCTAAATTATCCTTTTTATAATGAATTATTAATTTCCACACACTTGATTAATTTGAAATGAAAACAAAAAATAATTCTTAATGGGTTAAAAATATTGTCTCAATCATTAAATAAAGTTCTTTAAACTTTAAATAATTTCTATATAAAAATAAAAGCAAGTTCTAGAAGACATACCCCATTCCAAGATTCTATCAAGAACTATATGGAAATAAATAGTCCTCTTTGGAATTAAAATTTTAGGACTCACGAGTATGAATGTTAACAGAGGTTTCAAAAATAATTATATTTCAAAAATAAATTCTCAAAGGTATTAAAATTAATCTGAAACCATCTAATCATGATTAAAGTAGGTATTTAAATGTTATGAAATCTTTAATTTTAAGGAAATGAATTTTCCTTGAGAAATAAACTCTTTACAAACATTCTCAAACAAAATATGCTCATCATGATTATTCAAGGATTTATTTTATAGAAGTGGTATGAATTTATTTGAGTGAGCCTCATTTATTCAGTTCAGCTTAATGAAAGGGTAAAAAAACAAACAGAGAAATTAAAGAAAAGTGTTGGTGGAATGATGGAGTTAGTTCTTTTCTAGCCATCTTGGTAGGTGGATGGTGCACCAAACCCACCAGATCCTTGGTTTCTTCAATATGGGTTGCGGTACATGTTGAATGTTCAAGATTCCATTATTGAAGGTAGGTGAGGATATGTGGAGAATTGTTGGGAGTTATGTAAATATTTACACCTCCCACTATATATATTTAAGGAGGCCTTGTGGAGCTTCCTTAGATAATTAGTTCCGATACAAGATAGCTCATTGAATCTAGTGAGAGAGCCTTAAGAGATCTATGTGCGAGAGAGAGGTGTAGAGAGAAGTTTTTGGTAACATTTATTCAAGTTGATATAAATTCAATTTTCTTCCAATTTTCTTCCTCTATCTGTCTTCATGATCTGCGAATCAAAAAAATTGGAATTAGATCCATTTTTGGTGAAATGGTGGTGAGTAGTGGAGTTTTTCTAGTGATTGGAAAATTTATGTTTTCCATAATCATGTTTTGAGGGTAGATTCTAAAAGATCATGTTGTGGTGAAACAAATGGCACAAAAAATGTCGAAAATAGATCCAAAAATATATTCTTAGGATCAGTCAAATTTTGTTAAAACTTTGGGTACTATTGTACCCCATTTCTAGAGAATATGGTACTATTCTGTTACTGAAGATTTTTCCAATGAGATTTCAGCAGGTGCTCTGGTGCGCCACATCAGCACCATGTCATTACCACGTTATCACCACATCATCATTTTATCTCAGGATTTGACCATGATCTGGTCATATCATGATCAATATGTGTCCTATTTCGACAATCCAGGAGTAGATTCACCCATTTGGACCATTTTGTACACAAAGGTGAGCTCTATTTTTCCATATTATGCCCCAATTGTTTCATAATTGAAATTAGATGGAGGGGCCATCCAGAGGATTTGGTCAAGGGGCCATAAAGGATGCAAAATCTAGATAAGTGTAAGGTCCATATATAGAATGATACCATTATAAAAATTCTACTATTTTGGAATGAAAGGACACATGAAGAATAACTACTAAAAGTTTCTACAAGAAAAGGGCCAAAGTAGTAACCATCAAAAAATAAATAGAAGTGAACATGTGTGCGTCTCCATATAAATCACACTTTTCCCCAAATAATATGAAGAAACATGTTGTAATAAAACAATATGTGACACAAAATGGGTGGTCGATACTACAACATCGTACCATGTCACTCTGCATACTGTGTATTTCTTAAATTAAAAGGCTAGTGAATTTGGTGTAGTCAAGATGGGAAATACCAGTTTGATGAAGAATTTTGGCATGAGTGATATCCAAGTCACAATGAACGTTGGATACACAATCAACCTAAAGGGTGTTGGACACATTCCATGCCTTCGACTCAACCTATTATCTGGTATAGCCTTTATCTGACAGGGATATAAAAGAATCTTCAGTAATGGTAATTGAAATATGAACAAAGTATCTGTCACCATTTCTCAAGGACACATACGCTGTACATTGTAAAAAACTCATGTGAAGATATTTTTAGACAACCTCAACATGGTGTAAGGATATATTTCATCAAATATAAAACACAGGAGACTCAACCACATGAGTGAAAGAGGTTTATCTACCCTAATGAATAATAAGTACATTAGTATTAACAAGGATGCATCACTTGATCTTTGGAAGTACTAATTGTATGGGAAGTAACATAGAGTCTCATATAATACAACTTCATCAAGGAGATTAGATTTTTTGGATTTGGTGACTCTGATGTATGAGGACCCATGGAGGTTGATTCACTATGAGGTAACAAATTTTTCCTATCCTTTATTGATGATGAATCTATAAGGGTTTGGGTGTTCTTCTTACAAATTAAGGACCAATTACTAGACTAATTCAGGATGTTAAATGCTATGATGGAGCATGAAACTGGAAGGAATATGAAGTGTCTTCATTCAGAAAATGAAGGAGAGTACACATCCATATAATTTGATTCCTATATTAGGAGTTAGGGAATACAACATGAGAGGACGGTCTCACGCACCCCACAACACAACAGGGTTGCAGAAAGAATGAACATTACCATCATGGGGTAGGTCAGTAGTATGATGAGTTTGGCTAAGTTTCCTAATACATTTTGGGGATAAGATGTTCAGTTTTCATTCTACCACATCAAAAAATCACCACCGATCCCACTGAATTTTGAGATTTCATAGAATAGATGGTCTGGTAAACATCCATATTACTATCATTTTATAGTATTTGAATGTTTTTAATTTTCACATGTATCCAAAGAGCTCATACATAAGATAGATGGAAGATATAATCCATGAATCTTCATTAGATTTGGAGATGAGGAGTTTGGATATAAGCTTTGGGACTTGAAGGATAAGAAGTTGATCAAAAGTAGAGATGTCGTGTTCCATGATAACCATACGATCAAGGACATTCAAAATCCTAAAATGTCTCAAATGGAAAGTGTTGAGGAATCACTTCATGATCTAACACCTATACTAGAACCACCTATCAATGAAGAGGAGGATGTGAAATAAGACTCATTGAAATTAGACCAGGAAGAAGGGGAGGAGGATATTGAGAAGGTGTGACTCAATCCTCTCCAAAAGAAGTTATTGAACCATCAAAAGAGCTAGGTTATGTGGTGCCTCCTGAACCAAACATTTCATAGGTTTGAATATCCTCACAAGAAAGGGTTCCATAAAAAATATATTCAGATTTGGAGTACATATTACCAACTGATAATGGGGATCCAGAAGGATATCAAGAAGAAAATTAGAATTCAATATCATTGTATATGCAAGGCAATAGATTAATAGTTGATGAGACTTGTGAATATCCACATAAAGGATAACCCAATAGATATGTCCAAAAAGGTGGTTTCTCAAGATATGATGGAAATTTTTAGATTCTCTAGTAGATTTCAAATGGAGGGGAAGAATTGATGGAGTTTTTTATTTTCCAGTTACCTTGGTAGGTGGCTAGTTCACCAACCCCAATATCCCCTTGGATGTTTCAATATTGGTTGTTTCACATGTTGAATGTGCATGCTTCCATGGTTTAAGGTAGGTTGGAATTGGTGGATAATTAGTGGGAGTTTTGTCAAACATGACACCTCCCACCATGTCTATTTAAGGAGGACAATTAGTTCAGATCCAAGATAGATCATTGAATCTAGTGAGAGAGCCTTGAGAGCTCCAAATGAGAGAGATATGTTTAGAGATAAGTTTTTTTATAACCTTTATTCAAGTTAAAATAAATCCCACTTTCATGCCATTTCTATTCCTCACTTATCTCAATTCCTGGTAAGTGAATCACAACATGGAAAAAATAAAGAATAAAAGTATAATTTCAACATTGAATATTTTAATTCAAAATCACCAATCACAAAATATAATTGTAAAGATAAAAATATTGAAGAGAAATGTATTCACCAAAGAAATAAAAAAACTAATAAATTATTATAAATTAAAAAAAATTCATCACAATAAAATAATATGAGAGGATATGTTACCTACATTATGAAGATCCTATCCAAAAACTAATCAATAAATCCACTTTAATTGTTTCCATGCACTAGTTTCTAAATTTACAATTCACGTCTCTAAGTTGAAGAGGACTAAATGTCAATAACATGAATCACATAATGATTCAAAGCTAGCTAAAAACATAAGAAAATAAGAATAAAACAATAATTCTTAAAAATATAACAATTACTAATTCATCAGAGATTTTTCCCAACCATACACAACCCAAAAAAAAGAAAAAAGAAAAACTAATGAGTAAAAATGAGTTCATAAAAAAGGGGAAAGGTGAAGGAGATGGGGAGAAGGGAGAACACACCCACTATCACCGTGGATAATGAACTTGAAAATCTTATACCTTAGAGAATCCATGGATGAAGAGGCTGTGAGATGCAAGGGGAATATAAACCCTCCAAACTCAGGGATCTTAGAAGATAAACTGATATAAATATATTTAATCTATAATTACTCTATTTTTAAATTTTGATTTGTAAATTCATAAGATCAATAAAAAAATAACAAAAAAACTAAAAAAATAGTAACTTTGAATAATTAAAATAATAAAAATACAAATAATTTTCATTATCCATAATATTCAATGAAATTTGTAATTTTAAGTAAAGGAAACAAAATTATATCACATAATATTTTATATTAAAAAAGTTTATATTTATTATTATTTTGAACAAAAACTTATTCCCCCCATAAAAGTCATGATCTTCTCATTGTATTTATTCCCCCACATACAACACTCACCATGTCACTATGGTGTTTATTTTATATTATTTTATGAATTAGGGGTAGTTTTTGGTTTCTAAGAATTTGAAATCTGAAATATGGAAATTTTTGGAGTTTTTATCTAGATAATTGTTAAAAAACATGGTTTGAATGAAACCATGTAACTAACCTTACATGGATCTAGGAAACCCTGACATGTCGTTCTTTTTGAACTCACACAGTTTGAGTTGCATGGGTGCAAAACGAGTTGAGTCTCAAATCGTGTGAGTCCTAGGAGAAACCATGTGGGACTTCTAGTGAGTTTGGGTTGTAGTTTATGTCTTGTGCAGGGTTTGGTAAACTATGAGAAAAGAATGAAAACCAACTATATAATTTGATAATTTCATTTGGCATGGTTGAATCATTTTTTTCTTAATATGTGAGGTACCAAGTAAACTATGTGACTGAGTTTTAGGTAGGTAATGGTATGTGCACAATTGATGCACAGTTTGAAAACCACAAGGCCATCCCAGATCCATTAAAAGTGGAAATTTTAGTTTTTACGCTCTTTGATTTTAAAAATACTACCCTCATTTCCTCTACCCTCTCATTTGAATGGACCAAGAACCTCATCTATGGGAGTTTTCTCCCTTAACCTTCTCTTTTGGTGGTCTATTACCTTGATTTCGAGTGGGTTTCTTATTGGTAAGTCCCTCTAAAGCTCATTTTCTCCATCTATTTCCATTGATTTATCTCCTTAATAAGAACCATAATTGGTATGTTGGTTTATTTTAGTGTTGGGGTTGGTCAGAATCATGGGTATTTTCTTGTTTATGGGTTATAGAGGGAATGTTTTGGTTTGTGGGAGTGTCCGCAATCATAGGTGACAACTTTTAGCATAATCATTGTTGAACTGAGGTAAATGTTTATTTTATTTTTTGTCACTTTATATTACATGAATTTTAATGTTTGATGATTTGAAAATGGTTTTTAATTTAAATTATGACATTATGTATTAACTATGATGTTACATCCGTGTTTGTTAAGGTATTCCCTTTGATATTTTTAGACCCTTGTTTGTTCTTTTTTTCTCTTGTGATTTTTTGGTGAAAATTAGAGATTTTGTGATTGTAAGAAGGGGTCACATGGTTGGCACATGGTTAAGAGATATTGTGCAGCTAGTTTACTTTTTGGACAGTGGCGACCACATGGTTATTGCATGGTTTGGTAAAACGTGCGGGCTAATAGTGCAGCTTGTCCCTCTTGGACAGTGGAAACTGTACGGTTGTCGTACATTTAAGTAAACCATGTAGGTTAACCATGTTACTTGTATGTGTGGATTAAAATTATGATTCTACCTTTATACCCTCTCATATTTTTGGCACCAAATTCCCTTTTCTCCCTTATCATAGTTTGTATGACTCTAAGGGATATCCTCCATCCTTCTCCATGTTTTTCCTCCTCTCTCAAGGGTATATAAAAGTGGATACTTTAAGTTTTGGGCTATATTTCTCATGGTAATCACCTACCTTATTCTTCCTCTCCCTCTTTCATATATTTTATCTTGAGTTCCTCTTTTCCTTGGCTATGTGGATCCAGGGTTCCAATTTTTTTGTGTTTAAATTGGTGTGTTTTGTGAATTTAAGGTTCTTATTGGTTGTTCTTGATTCTCTGGACCTTTGTGAGGTTATTTCAAGTGTGAGTTATTGATGTTCTGTGATTTTGAGGTAGGTTTCCATTTTCACTTTCCTTTTTAATTTAAGAATCATAGGTTTCATTCTTTTCAGACCTTCCTTGTATACTAATTAGTGATGAATGATGTTTAGAACAATAGTTTTTTATGAAATAAGATGTGTTTCATGACTGTTTTGAAGTATGTGGTGTTTCTTTGTTGAGTTTTGTACACCAAGTGTTTGATAAAATTCCGATTTGTCTTTTCAAGTGGTTTGGGATTTTTAAAGCATGGATTGGCCTTTTAAATTCATTTTTGGCATTTAAAATGATGGTTTGAATTTATTGAATGGATTTATAAATGGTTTGGACTTGAATGTGGTGTGTATTGATTCTTTAAAAATGGATTGGCATATGATGATGGTGTGTGGAATGTTTGGTAAAAGTGTATTTGGTTTGAAAATGTGGTGTGATTTATTAAATTGAAATTTTTAAATGATTCTGAAATGAAAAACAGTGTGATTTCACCTTTTTGGAAAGGTGGATTTGGTTCTTTGGAAATGAGTGATTTATCGAAGGGTGCTTGAGGCATGGTTGGAATTTTTATAAAAGTGGATGATCTTGAAAACTCTCCTTAGATAATTCTCTTGCCTTGGTTATATTGAATGTTATGGGAGACCCATGCTGAGAGGCTCCCTTGTGTTCAAATGGTTGAAAGGAAAGAGGTTGTTCCTTAGGGTGTATTGGGGGTGATTTTTTTGTGTGATATAGTTATGTGATATATATATATATATATATATTCATTTGATTAGATGCTTGGTTGGAATTGTTTTCTCCACCCCAATTTAGTCTTGACATGGTTACCTGACATAGCTAGAAGATTTTCAGTGAACAGTTGCTGCACAAGCTTAGGATTATGCTCTAACTAGTTTCCCATAACAGGGTATTTGTTTTGGTCATTATTTCTATGGGACAGTTCCCCTAGATCAGAACAAGTAGGGTGCGATCAAGTGTATGGGTTAGAATTGATGTAATCAGGTAAGGCATGCCTTCAGAATAAGTCAATATATATAGTATGTTCTAGATTATTCTACTGAGCTCCTAGGTTTTCCCATGTTCTTTGGAAATTAGTTATCTAGATTGGATGATTGCGATGAATTTATTGGTTGGTTAATCTTGTGTTCTTATTTCCATTTCCCTTATTATGTTATCATTTTTGTTTCTCTCTTATGTGGTGTACTTATTTTGTAAAGTAAAGAGTTGGTTTGTCAAAGGTTTATGGAAAATGTTTTGAAAATTATTTATATTCCCCTTTTCCATTTTTAAGTTAAAACATTATTCTTCTTCTTTAAAGTGATAATGGTTCCTTCTTGGAAAAAAGAGTTGTTTTGAAATTGAAAAAGGCCAATGGATCATGTTTTTCCTTAAGGTAAAAATGTGTGAAAATCCAAGTTTAATATATTGTATTTCAAACTTGATATTGATGTATCTTTTATTTAAAGGAAGTGCATTTCGAATAGATTTGTTTGAGCATGTCTAATAAGTTTTAATACTCATGACTATAGTTATTTATTATTTTTAGATTTTAGTGCATGTTTTAGATTGGTTTTGATCTCTATGGGTAATGGTTGGTTTTAGTATTAGAGAGTGACCCTTGAGGTCACATGGAGACATTATGGTCATCAAGTTCTATTTGGATTTTATTTTATAGTTTTGTTGTATTTTATGTTTATGTAAATGATTTTCAATTGAAAATATTATTTATTTATTAGGATACTCTATTTATTAACGCTTTTAGTTTATTTATATTAGGAAAAATCATTCCCTTGGTTTATCTATTGATTCCCCGACATTAGTTTCTAGCTTGTGGGTATTGGGTATGCATTTCAGGCCTTGTCACAGATCACCTCGGGTGACCGGTTCAGGGTCAAACTGGGTTGGTTCATGAAAAAATGGTATTAGTGTATACTGGTTCTTTAGAGGACCTAATTTTCAGAGTTCCCTTTATTATTTGGGTTGTCGAGGTAGATGGAGTAGGATTGTTGGAGTTTGGGGTGTAGGTCTAGGGGAGTATCTAGACAACACTTTAGAGAAAGAACCTTGAGTTTCTATGAGTGTTCATGTTTTATTTGGTTTTTCTGGTTATTTTTGGTTTGTTTTGTTCTTGGGAAATGAAAAGAGTGTTGGTATAATGGTATTAGTGAGCTCATAGGGCCTGTAAAACCATGTGGATCTGGGGACATGGTCATGAAAGACTCTCCATAATGGTTGTGTGTTTGGAATATGGCCGCCAACCATGTGGACAAGTCACCTATCGACACTAATCCCTCCTTGTGAATTGATTTGGTTCTACCTTTATTATGGAAATTGTTTTGAAAATTATTATTTTGGAATTTTTAAAACTAGATTTAAAGTGGTAATGGTTTGGTTTTTTGGAAATATGGAAAATGATTTTTTAGATTTATTTGAAGAAAGATTTAGAAAATGGATTTTTATAAAATAACTTTTGGTAAAAAAAGGATGAGTTTATCGAGACTATATTTCAAAAATCAGAACTTGGGGTTTAATGAAATTGGTTTTTTGGAAAACAAAGTTTTTTAAGAGGGTTTTGGAATCATATTTTATGTGAGATTGAATTTTTTATAAAATGAGTTTTAATCAAATGATTTTTGATGGAATACGATTTATTGAGATTATAAAAATTTATTTAATTGGATGAATTGGATTTTTTAGATGTAACTCATGGGATATTTATTTTTTAGTTGAATAAAATTAATTAAAGTGTATAGTTTGAAAATGGTTTTTTATTTGGTGGTTATTGACCTTTTGAAAAAGTTTTTTGAAAGCTGAAGTAGGAAGTAAGTTGAGAGTGTGAAAACTTGTGTTGAATGTTTTGTTTTATAAAGTGGAAAGGATTTTTTGACCTTTGGTATTATTATAAGAACTCAAATGCTTGGATGTGTTTTAGGGAGTGGATGGCTGATGACATGGGAAGTGGAGTGCTCGAATTGGCATGAGTTGATGAGTGCTTGGGGTGGCATAAGAACATGAATGTGTGAGGATCCATGGAATACCATTGGTGAGGTTTAATATTCAAAAGTTTGTTTTATTTTAAAAAGTGTTTTTATGAGAATATGTGATGTATTTATTACCAATGGTTTTGTGGTGCATTCTATTTTGATTCAGAAGTGTTGTTTATGTGGTGTTTTGAGCTTGAGAATTCTTGTTGGTGAGTTGGTTTTGATTTAGTTCTTGGTTTTCTTATTTATTAGTTTGTTCCCCCACAAAGACTCAATAGATATTCAAAGTCTGGCCATATGTGGTCCACTATTGGAAGACCCTCCAATTGATCAACCTATGTAATTACTTCTTGAGTTTCAAATGTTTAATCCTCCTCTCTTTTATGGTCAAGAAGATCCTCTTGAATAGGAAGAGTGGATGTGGAAAATAGAAAGAAACTTGAATTTCCTTGAGTTTCCTGAGTTGTTAAAGGTTATGTTAACTACCTTTTTTCTCGATGGTCTGACCTAGAATTGGTGGAAGTGAATCTCTCAAACTAAGCCTCCGGAAGGCCTTACATGGGATTTTTTCAAGGATACATTCATCCAACAATATTTCTCTGAGATAGTGAATGTGAGAAAGGGGACAAAGATGTGATGTCTATAACAAGGCGATGGGTCAGTGTTGGATTTATTCTATTGTTTTTGTATATATTTCAATATCTTATAGAGAAGGATAAGGATGATTCCTTGAAGAATTGATGTTTTGAGAGTGGAATTCGTCCTGACCTGTAGTCGAATGTTTTGGAGTTCAGTCTAACCTCCTTCATCAACATAGTAGGCAAGATGTTCGGGTTGAAACTATGCTAACGAAAGTGATAGAGGAATCCAAACTTCCTCTAGTATCCATAAGTGGGGAAGGTAATTCCATTAATGATACCAAAAAGTGTCTTGAAGCCAGCGGTGCTGGTTGATGGATTAAAGACCTATATATCTATCTTCATATTCTTCTAAGCACATGATCATGATGTGTCATTATTGCAAAAATCTAGATCATAAGAATTCATTATGTTTGAGTGCTCCTAATAACTTCCATGCCAATGAAATCATGGGTCACTTGCAATGGTTCTGTCAGTGTATTTCCAAGAAGTGATGTGGAGCTAGATCCACTCCTTCAAAAAATATCCCATCCTATATGCAAGAGTTGGGTGTTGTTTTCAGCTCATTTTAATGTCCATTTCAATGTAACAACTCTTTTGTTGTAATGATTGTGTCTAGTGATGTTATCTTTCGTTTGATATGTAAGGGGGATATTGTGGACCTCCTGAGAACTCATATTTGAATGAATTCATATCGTTTTAAAATTCTAAATCATTACTGCCTTAAGTGGAGGTGTGTTCCATGGATACCTCATTACCACCTTTTCTTGTTATGGTGAATAAGAATGATGTGTGTGCATATCTTAAATCCCTATTAAGGTGAGCGTTCCTTATTGAAGAAAAGTGAGTCTTGTGGCATGTCATCTTCTTTTGGTTCTACCTAAGGTGTTGTGTGGCCACTTGCGACACTAAAAGAAGGAGTTCCAGTTAGATATTAACAACTCTTGACTATGGGGCATCCGATTATCCAAGACATCAGGGCTCCAACCATAATTCCTAGAGTGATGATTTTCATGCAGTCAGGAATATCAAGGGTGTAGAAGACCATGAACTAGATTTTGTGCCCAGTGCTAAAAATGGGACAGTTTAAGTCACTCTATTGTATCTTATTCATTTTGTAAGGTCCCATTTTGCCGTAAAAGGCACAGAGGCATCATTTTCTCATTACAGTCTTTGTGATTTTAAATTTCTACATTATTTGTAAGAAGGCATGGGGGTATCATTTTCTTTAAATCCCAGTAGTGGTGGATTTTTATATGTGAATCTCTATTTGGTTGTCCTTGGTCTTCCTTTATGTTTGGTTTCATATTTGGTTGTTCTCATTATGGAAATAATCATTTCATGGGGAAATGATAAATCATGGTTTAGTTCACTATCTCGTTTGATCCTCTTCCATGGGTTCCCCATGTGATGGGGGGTTTCTAGTTTGGGTTGGAAATTATTGGTGGTTATGCTATTTGGTTTTTGTGGAGATTTCTATGGTTGGTTTAATCTGATCAGTTCTTAATGGAAAGAGAACCAATAAAGATATTTTTAAGGTTTCCATGATCAGTGCTAGCATGTTTCTCATAATGGGGAGTCTATTTGAGCCTCTGATGTTTATAATCTAATTTAGTTCCTATTGTTGGTTTGGAAATGGGTGGTTTCATTTGAAGTTATCTAATTTTGAGTTTATCTATGTTTGGGTGAGCGTTGGGATTCTGGAGTTTTTCCAACAATCTTATTTGGAGTAATTTTTGGGAAGTGTTAGCTTGATTTTTCCATCTCATTTTACAAGAATCTGTTTGGGTTCATTGGTTCATTTTAGGTAAGTGGTATGAGTTTAATTTTGTGGTGGTTGAGGTGTTCTTGGTTTGAGAGGCTGGATCATTCAGTTGTGAGAATTATTTGTCTTTGATCAATAAATTGAAAATTGTTCTAGATTTATAGGGGTAGTAAGTGTAATGGTAGGGAGAATTGTCACACATGAATTTTTATTATCATCCTTTGGTCTGTTCTATCTTTTGGTGATTGTTTTCTCTCTCGATTTCTAGGTGTTCTAGATTTAAATTTGGGAAATTTGAGGCTTTTCGGGTATGGAAAGTTTTCATGGTGTGTAGAATTATCACATACATGTTTTTTTGAGGTATTCACATGGATATTTTTGGTCCCTTGTTTGTTCATAATTTTCCATGGATTTTTTGGTGAAAAGTAGAGATTTGGGGCATGGTAGAAGGTGGAACATGGTTAGGGTGAACCATGAACCCTTTCCCAAGAAATCATGTGGCGAATTTCATATTTGGAAAGTGGAGACCACACGATTGATTCATGGTTTGGTAAATTGCGTGGGATAACCGTGAAAATTGTACCTCTTATATAGTGGAAACTACACGATTACAACATGATTTGGTAAACTGTAAGGGCTAACCATGCGACTTTTCTAGGTGTATTAAAAGTATGATTTTACCTTTATACCCTCTCATATTTTAACCCCAAACACCCATTTATCCCTTCTCCTAGTTATTACACCACTAAGGGATCACTTCCCTTCTTCTCCAAGTTTCTCTTCCTCTTCCAAGGGTAGATCCAAGTGGTTCCTTCATGTTTTGGGATGAATTTCTCAAGGTAATATCCTAACTTCTTCTTCTTATCCCTCTTTCTTTAATTTTATCTTGAGTTCCTATTCTCCCTTTGTCATGTAGATCTAGGGTTACTGTTTTGTTTTTCTAAAATTGGGGTTTATGTGTATTTAAGGTTCCACTTTGTTATTCTTACATTTTCAGACCTTTCTATGGTTTTTTTAGGTGTGCAATGTTAAAGAACCGTGAGTTTGAGTTAGGTTTCCATTTTCAATTGCCTTTTTAATTTATGAATCATTGGTTTCTTGATTTTCAAACCATTCTTGTATACTAATTTGCAATACATGATGTTTGGAACATTTTTTTGGTATGAAATGAGATTAATTTCTTGATGTTTTTGAATTATGTGGTGTTTCTTTGTTTAATTGTGTACACCAAGTGTTTGATAAAATGTACAGTTGGATTTTGAAAGTGGTTTGTAATTTTTAAAGCCTGGATTGGATTTGGAAATTAATTTATTTCATTTAAAATGGTGGTTTGAATTTATCAAATGGATTTCTAAATGGTTTGGACTTGAAAGTGGTGTGTATTGATTCTTTGAAAATGGTTTGGTATATGATTATGGTGTGTGGCCCGTTTGGAATTTTGATGAAAGTGTATTTGGTTTGAAAATGTGGTGTGTGTGATTACATGGAATTTTATAAATTATTGGGAAATATAAAATATTATGTTCACACATTTTTGGAAAGGTGGATTTAGTTCTTTGGAAAATGTGATTTATCAAATGGTGTTTGAGGTCTGGTTGGAATTTTTATAAAAGTGGTTGATATTGAAAACTCTCCTTGGATAATAATATTTCATTAGTTACGTTGAATGTTGTGGGGGGCCCACAATGAGAGGATCCCTTATGTTCGAATGGTTGAAAAGCAAGATGTTGTTCCTTGGGGTGGCTCGGGTGTGATTTTGTGTGTGAGCTATTTGTGTGTGATATATATATGTGCATGTGATTTTATTCTTCGTTATTATTGTTGGATCACTCCCAATTTAGTCTTGACATTGGAACTTGGAATAAATATCAGATTTTCTGTGAATAGTTTCTACACTAGCTTATGATTATGCTTAGGCTAGTGGCCCATAGGAGGGGATTTGTTTTGTTTATTTTTTCTATGGGATATTACCCCTAGATCGGACTAGGTAGGGTGTGATCGAGCTTGTGGGAGAGAATTTATGTTATTGGGAATGGTATTCCCTCAGGATAAGTCAAGATGTATAGTATGTTCTACATTATTCCACTAAGCTCATAGGTTCTCCCATGTTCTTCGACACTTAGTTATCTACGACAGATGATTGAGATGTATTTATTGGTTGGTTACTCTTGTGTTCTTATTTCCATTTCTCTTATTATGTGATCATTTTTTTCTCTCTTTTATGGTGTACATATTTTGAAAAAGTAATAGTTTTTTTTCAAAGGTTTATAGAAAATATTTTAAAAATTATTTACATTACATTTTTCCATTTTTAAGTGAAAACGTCATTCTTATTATTTAAAGTGATAGTGATTCCTTCTTGGAAAAAAGAGTTGGTTTGAAATGAAAAAGGGAAATGGAACATTTTTTTCCTTAAGGTGAAAATGTGTGAAAAGACTAGTTTTATATATTTTATTTCAAACATGAGATTCATGCATCTTTTATTTAAAGTAAGTTAATTGGGAATATATTTGTTTAGGCACACCTATTGTTTTTTAATAATCAATACTATAATTATTTATTTTTTTAGATTTTGGTGAAGGTTTCAGTATAGTTTTGATCATTGTTGGAGATTGTTGGTTTTGGTATCAAATAGTGACCCTTAGGGTCACATGGAGACATTGTGGTTGTTATGTTCAGTTTGGATGATGTTGTACAGTTTTTTTCCTATTTTCAGTTTATGTCAATGATGTTCAATTGGTAATATTATCTATTTATTATGCTGTTCTATTTATTTATTCTTTTCAATTTATTTATATTGAGAGAAATCAATCCCTTAGTTTATCTATTTATTCCTAGAAACTAGTTTCTAGTCCTTGGGGATTGGGAATGCCCTTCGAGCCTTATCACAGATCAGCTTGGGTGACTGGTTTGGGGTTGAACCAGATTGGTTTGTGACACATGAGAGACCAAGTTGATTTAAATTTATTTTAATCCTTGTAATGAGATGATATTTCATGCAAAGTTTTTTTGAGAATACTTAAATGAATTTTTAAAGAATGATTTTAGCTTTGAAAGCGATGGAGAGCATCAAATTGATGTTTTTAAAAGTGTCTTAGTATTAATTTTACTTTCAATACAAGTGTTTGGGTGTTTTGAAAGTGTTAAAAATATTTTACATGAGATTTTTGATTTTAAAGGAGGTGTGATAACCCTTTTGAACTATATTTAAAACCTTTATATAACCTTAATTTATTTTTATAGAAAAGGTTTTTGGTGTTTAAATCTTTTTAAATAATCAAAGTGGGCTGGTTGGTTTCAAAAGGGTTACTTATACCAACTAGATTATACATTTAAAATAGTTATGGATTTGAATATTTTCAAAGGTAGTTTAAAGGGAAGTGTGATTTACCATTGAGTTTCAAAGATGTTTTTATAAAATTCATCTCAAGAGTATATTGGGTAGACTATTGTAAATGGTGATATGGATTAAAATTTGAAGTATATTTTTAAAAGAGAAAACATGTTTTTAATTTTATGAAGAATAATTTTTCATAAAAGGCTTGAGACCCTCTTGATCCCCTTGTAAATCATGTATTCCCATGGTGGTTTGTGATCCCATGAGGGGATGCTTATTATTGATGAATTTTTATATGCTTCTTGTGTTTTGATGTAAATAGGGATATTTTTTATAAGGTTATGAGAGGTGAGGTGAGTGTGATTTCAAATGTTTTATATTTTATCTATGTAATTTTTTTTATTATAGTCACCTCCATTGGCTTGTCATGGTAGACCTTGAGTAATGGGGTATGTGGATTTGGTGGGTGATTCCCTAACCCAGGTTGATGTATTTTAATGAATGTTTCTCGGTATAAAGGGATCCTATAGAGGGTATGTTTACCCATGAGATCGAGTGAGATAGTGTGAATTAGGGACTAAGAGAGGACAAGTGGGGAGAAATAGGGCCAATGTGTGGACCAAGAGATCCCATAGAGGACTGACTGAGCTTTAAAATTTTATAGGCATGTTGAGTTCTTAGAGAACCTAGGGTTATTCTATGTCATGATGGTTCCAATTTATTATATCCCATTAGTTAGATTCATGACACTAATATCCTTTTTAAGAACATTTTATGGGATTTATCTTTTGTATCAATTGTATCCCCTACTTCATGGATTATTTTTTAACACCTATGTTCTTGTTTATTTATCCTTGTGTGTTACTTGACATAGTGGTTTCTGATTGTGTCCTTTATTTCTTCTTTACATGTGGTAATTTTCAAATGATTTGAAAAGATATTTAGAAAGGTTTTAAAATAAGGAATGATAAAGTATAATTTTAAAGTACTTTCAAACTTTTTTGAAAATCTGTTTGAAAGGGTGTGTTCTTTAAATTGTAGAATATTGTTTTCCAATGAGTTTTTAGAATGGTTAAATTGAAAATCATATGTGGATTATTTTTAGAACTCCAAGTCTTTGTGAGTTTTGAAAATGTGGTTTTAGGCTGATGTTCATAATTTGATGGATATGATGGTTTTCCAAGATGTTTTGGAAAATAATTTTGAATTTTTAAACCACTATTGAGTTGGAAATTGGTATTTAAAAAACGTGGTGTTTATAAAATGGGTTTATTGTAGGACAATAAAATAGGGGTTTGTCCAAGAGTCATAGGCCTAGATTTTTTTATTCAATGGTTGTATTAATTTAATGGATTTACCATAGAATGTTTTTTATCACATGTTTGATGTGTTGTTTCATTTTTAAAACCTTATGATTTTTTTCTATTTTGTTTAAAAATATCATTTTTAGGATGTAATATGAAAGAAAATTCTTATATTTATAAGTTTTTGGTGATCTATTAGGCTATTTAACTCATAACTATATTTTACAGGTCCATGTTTTTTATAGTCAATCTCACTTATTTGATATTTCGAGGGAGATGTATGGGTGGATAGTGATCATGGGTCACGTGGAGGATCGTCAGATCTAGTTTGGGGGTTTCTTAAGCTTTGAGTTTTTTTATTAGTTGTTTAATTGTTTTATTTTTATGCTTTGTATTTTGTATATTTTTTTCCATGGTTTATTTTTTTATGTATCAGTTTTATATCCCATTTGGATGTTTAGTTATATTTATCTACAGTTGGATGTTTATCACTTTTATTTTCAATACTTATTTTTTTTTCAGTATACGAGGGATATATCATTCCCAAGGTGCTTCCTGTGATTCCTAAACACTAGTTTCCCACTCGTGGGGATTGGGAACACCCTTTGGTCCTTGTGGGGCATGAAAACCCATGAAGAAACCAAACTCTCGACTCTGGACATGTTTTAGGGGTCAATTCATAATTGGATTGTGGTCATCAAACATGTGGCCAAGTTGTGAAAGGTTCCAAATACTGGTTGACTTTCATATTTAGACCCCTTAACCCATGGTTTTCCTAGAATGTTAAGGAAATCTAAAATGTATCATGGTTTTTCTCAAGATATGTTTCCATCATTGGAAATAAATTTTTATTGAGGATTCTATTACAAATTTGGTTATATAGTTTTTCTTGTGATGTAAAATTCAATTTGTGTGGGTGAAAAATACATTTCAATTGGAAAACAATTTTGGTTTTAAAACATGGGCTCAGGGCTTGTTTATAAAATGGGATTTTTCTCATAAAATGTTTTGATACAATGGGTTTAAGTTTGAGTTTAGAGAATTATTTATGTGTGATTGATCTTTATAATCAAGTGTACATAGTGTTTTATTGGATGTGTTTATTATTTTAAGGGAAGATAGTGATTTACAAAATGTATTTTGTGTAATTTTTAGGTTCTCACCATTAGAAAATTTCAAAAAAGGATAAGTGAGTTGATTTTTTTTCAAAACATGTGTGTTTTTTTATAATGAGACCCAAAAGGGGTTTTTTTTAAATAGTTAATTTTGTTTTAAAATCAACTTTGGAATGATTTTTAAATTAACCAGGTCGAGTTAGGGATTTGGGTTTGAATTTTAAAATGGGGTTTTCTTGGTTTTTTTTTGTAATATAGACCAAATTATAATGGTGAATTATATTTAAAAATGTGGTTTTTTGGATCCTTTTCTGTGGGTTTGTGGATTTTAAGGAGGTTTATCTTAGAAATCCTGACTTATTTTAACAAAATGTGTGATTTTATTTATCCCTCATGTGTTAATAGGAATTATTATTATTATTTGGAAAACATGACTAGGATGAGAGCATGTATATATTTTTTTAACGTAAGCCTACTAGAAAGGTATAGTGTGAGAGAATTATATTTGTATTAGAATTTGTCCTCCTTATGGTGGTAAAACTTCCCAATATCTGAATGGATCAACATGTGTTGTTTTATTATCAGAGTGTCATGCCTTGGATTTATCTGTGGTGAGTGTTTTTATGGTGGATCTTTTAGAATCATGTGGATCAAGTGGTTTATACTTGTGAGCTATGGTTGGATTAGTGAGGAACAATTTTTATTGGAGACTATTGTGTGAGATCTGGTTTGAATTATTTCCTTGGTTGATCTTGGAAGATGTTTGAGGTTTGATAGAGGAGTGACTATTGTTTTGTGTATCCTTTGGGTGTTTGATTATGTCTATTCAGGGTGAAAAACTATTTTGATATTTATTCTCACTGAGTTTAGAGTAGTTATAGATTTGGGAAGCCTTTACTAGTGCTTTCCTTGGTTTCTTGTAATGAGTAGTGGTCTCTTTGGATATGTTAATGACTCATTGTTTATTATTTCTACTTTTGGTGTAGACAATGGAATGAGTTTTTACTATTGGTTTGGACATTGGAAGAACTTAGGGTTCATACATAGATATTTGAATGTGTGTTTTTGTTTCTGATTAGACCATGGATTCCATTAGGCCGAGTTTTCTATTATAATCATAGTGGAATGGTTTTATAGAGATTTAGATTTAAGCACCCTCATATTCCAGATGTGATCCTTAGGTTAGAGCCATGTCATTTATTAATGAGGAATGTTATTGGTTTTTATGCTCCTTGGTTTTTGGATACCTTGGGTTGGTTATCCAGTTCTGAAACCCTTTGGGATGTTTCATGGAGTAGTTCTCTCATCATGTCTTTGAATTAGATTGGAGGTAGTCATCAATGTTCCAATCTTCATCCATCTTGATATCTTAAAACTTTCTTCTCCAATTTTTAAGTTTTTCATCCTTTCATTTCTCATTACTTTTACTTCTTTCCAATTTGTCCTAAATTCCCTGGAAATTTTTGAGTCCCATAAACTTAATGCAATTTTCTTCTAAAAGAGACATTAAAATTGAATTTTGATATTTCCCATATACTTCCATATTTCTCTTATCAGAAAATTCCACAGGAGCATCCTCAATAATAGGTGGAAATCCTACTATTATTGCATCTTTAAATTCAAGTCCAAGATATAGGAGATATGACAACCTATTATTATTCCAACTATGATAGTTACTTCCATAAAATGAAGGTACACACTCACAGTTAATAGAATCTATATTATCCATATTTCAACACGTCTTGGATCTTGATGGAGGGAACCCACCCCTGATACCAATTGAAGAGTATAGGGAGGTTTTTCACCACTGTGACATCCTAGACCCTATTCAATCATAAGTAACCGAACCTGGTTAGCATTGTGGTCACAAGTTCACCTACCCATATTACATAGGCTACCAACTAGTAGTGAGGTTCTATAATGGTACAATGTGGATACTATACCCTCTTTATTAGAGTGGATCACATCGATGAATAATAGATAAATCAGAATAAGAAATATAATTAACAACATAAAAACATATGGCTGTAGAAGTGAGAATCTAGATAATTATAAATAATAAAAAACAACTGGAAGTTGTATCATTTAAAAAATGATGATTGCATGATACTATAAAAAAATTAGGGATAAAAGGAAATAGGGTAGTAAGAATATAAAGTACGTGCTATACAAAGTTAACAAAAAGAATAAAATCTACTACTAATATCATAACAAGCATAAGCTCAGTTATATAATCCTGTACTGCATCCTAAAATAGAAATAAAGCATGCATAGTTGAGTGATTCCCTTTGTCCCTACCCGAATCTATTAATTCTATCTAGATACCAATCGGTGAATCGAATAGTGTGTGTGTAAAAATCAGTTTTCCACTCCCAAAAGTTTCTGACACTGCTGGTATTTGAGTATATAATGAAACAATGTGCAAGTAATAATAATTAAAGTAGTAAAAAGATAATAATACTCAATTCAGATCAAGTTTCTCATGGGATTCCCATTCATAACTATCTACTTCGAACTAATATGAAAATGTCTCTGAACAATGATTATTTTATAATAAGGGAGTGGTACTAAAGGTTGTAACTAAGGAATATATGTATAATGATAATTGTATAAGGGATCAACAAGTCTCATGTTAATTATGACCCAATAATCGACATAAAAAAGTTAGTCATGTATCAAAATTAAATTATTAAATCCAAGTGGGTTATTTGACTTGACAGACGCATCCTTTAAATGGGTTTCCAACCTGAGGCTATCCCAGGAAAACCTTGTACAAATTCTAGGTATTTCTCAAGGTATACTATAAACCCAATATCCCAAGTAAATAATAATTATTTTTTGAACAAAAACTTCCACCCCCATACAAGTCATGCTCTTACTAGTGTATCCCTTTCCCCATATGTGACACTCAACATGTCATTATGGTGGTTATTTCATATTATTTTATGAAAATGGGATTCATTTTAGGATTCTAAGAAGTTTCAACCTGAAACAAGGAAATATTTGGAGTTTTTCTCTATCTCATTGTTAGGAAACGTGGTTAGGATACATGGTTTGATGGAAAATATGAAAATTCCCTTACATGGATCAATGATAACATTATGTATAGTTCATTTTTAACACACATGGTTTGAGATGCATGGGCTGTCACGACCCGCCCTCGGGGCTCGTGCCGTGACTACCCCAAGCCCGCCTTCCATAGGCCAGGGGCTGGCGACTAGCACCAAAGGTGTAAAATCCCGATAACTGGGAAGACATTACCTTTATAAAAGAAAACAAGCACCACAGAGTATAAGCGGAAGCAAAACACTAAGTACAAAGAAATGCTGAAAAGTAAATGGGCCAGAATACAAACCCAAAAGAAAGTACGACTACAACTGAACAAGGTACAATAGAAAAAAGACAACAGCTGGAAGTAGGAAGCGGCTCCTGGGTCGTCCTCCTCGTATCCTACCTGAAGGGTAGGTACAGATAGCCTCCTCCACGCTCTCGTTCGTCAACCTCCTATGTGAGTCGTCACGTCGTGTAGTCCACCTCCGGGTACCGTCCAGTCCTCGAACACTCGACCTCCGTCAGCACTGCCCATTGTCTGCAACCAACACAACGAGGTGCAGGCATAGCCCGTGCAGGGGTGAGTATAACGATACTCAGTAGGGACCCCGAGACCCTCAAGGTCTCACTAAACCAACAAGGATAACCACAAATAAGATCTCAACAGATAACCTCTACTTAGGTATATGCCCATACATATACCTAAGTTATCAAGTAACTCATCTCAATCATGAGGAAACACAAGGATTGTGAAATCAATGGATAACCACTACCCAGGTATATGCCCATACATATACCTAAGTTAGCAAGTGACCCATCTCAATCATGAGGTAAACACAAGGTCAAAAGTCTCAGCTCAAACCAGGATTTTCATTATCGAAACCATAACTGCTGAAGAGCTCTGTCTCTGGAGTGTACAGTGGTCCTGTCACGACTCCGAGGTACTGCTCACTAACCTAAGACTGCTGAAGTACTCCTCCTGTCGAGTACTGCGGGTCAGTCACCCAGACATAGTAGTGCTTCCCGCCGAGGTATGTCACCCAAACACAGTAGTGCACACCCCCTAGTAGCCTGGTAAGGTACTCCCCGGACGAGTACCGCGGGTCTGCACTATCACACAGGTAGTACTCCGTCCGCCATAGGTCTGCACCTCAGAAATTAGTGCTCCGTCCACTAGGCTAGTCGAATCACTCCAAGTCGAGTCGGTCAAGCAGTCGTCAGGTCTCAGCCAGCTACACGGTCTCCGTACTCCGCACGCTCGTCACTGGGAGGGTCCGATCCATGAGCTACAGGTCGATACTCCAAGTATCTCAAAGACCCACGAAGAAGTATCTCAAAAAGGACCACCTCGTCATAGGGGTCTCAACGCAACAGACGACGCGTCAATCGGGCGCCCGGTCTGTGAGTTATTAGCCTTTTCGTCCCAGGGGCCCTGTTGGTTTCGTGAGCGAACCAAACCCAGCCGTATCACAACTGTACCCCGAACTCTCTTAGGGTATATTCATAGGGACCGTTTCTCAATTAGATCACTAACACCGCTGACGATTCGTCAAACAGACGTTCTGTCAGAAAGTATCAGCTTTTCCGTTCCAGGGGCCCGATTGGATTTCAGTGCGATCCAACCCAAACACTATTCATCTGCATCCAAATCTTGGGTGGAGGATGCCAAAAGTTCCATATCATCAACATGAACTCAACGCAACAGACGACGCGTCAATCGGACGTCCGTAGCTCAAAATATGAGCGTTTCCGCTCCGAGGGCCCGGTTGGTTTCATGTACGAACCAACCCGGCCGAACTCAAAGTAATCCGAAACCTTGAGTGAGATATACCGAAACGACTGTCTCGATCCAAGGATCGCGTTGATGCTGACGGCGAGTCGGTTGGAGGCCCGTAGCACAAGACACGGGCATTTGAACGAAAGTGGTTCGAAACTGGGGGGTCTGGGCCCGGGCCGACCCGGCCCGACCCCCCCTGGGTCGGCCGAACCGGGTCGACCTGGCCCGGGCGGTGACCCTGCCCGATGAACCGGCCCAGCTCGGAAAATCTGGCTCGGCCGGCGGCACGGAGGCGCGGTCCGGCACGGCGGCACGGGCCGGCAGGCGGCGCGGCCTGGGCGCCGCATGTGTGCCGCGCGCAGGGGGCAAAGCCCCCCCCCCCCTTTGTGAAATTGTGGACCCTTAATTGGGGCCGCTTGAAGACCCGGCCGGGGGAATTAATTCCCCCGGTCTCCACTGCCCGGTCGGCCTGAAATGGCCGGCCGATTCCGCCAACAAGGACAGGCGACGACCGGTCCTTCCTTCGCTGACACCGGCGGCCTGGTGCCGGCCGCCGGTCATCTTGCTCCGCCGGGGCCCGGAACCGGCCGCGGCCTATGTCGTCCGGCGCGATGCGACGACACCGCTCTCCTCCGCCGCGGCCCCGCTCCGGCCGCGGCGCCTTCGACTTCCTTCGACGCGACGTGACGGCGTCGCGTTCTTGGATTTCTTTCCACGGCGCGGCGCGGCGCGACGGCGCGGCACAATACTTGCCGCAAGATACCAGGGTGGTGCGACGACACCACGCCTTCTCGTATCAACCTCAAGAAACCATCACGAGAAAAAAAGGAGGAGGGTCGGCCATGTTTGTGCGGTCCGACCCCCTCGTGTTATTCGATATCAAAAAGGGTTTTAATCCACGATTATCACCAAGTTTGTATTCACGAACAATGAAATAAATAAACCCCTACCTCGTAATTGTCGTTCGTTGAAAATCTTGGAAAAAGGGTGGATATCGATTCCTCGATTGTCGTGTTCGTCACACACTCTCAAATCTCACGCTCAAACGTCGGAAGGAAGAAGGGTACTCGTCGTTGGTGGACGAGCGTTCAAAGGTGACGTCGTCGTTGACGACGTTCTTCGCAGGCGACGTCTTCTCCTTTGACGCGGATGAAGGTCATTGAAGATGTCGCGAGCGTCGCTTCCCTTTCCTTGCCTCGGTTGAAGAACGATGAAGAAGATGGCGTCGTCGTGCTTCAGTGGCGGAAGAGACGTTCTTCGTGTTCTTCGTCGTAGAGAAAGAAGGACTCAGGATTTCCTAAGCTTTTTCTCCCAAGGCTCCCAATCTCACTTAACCAAGAAACCTAATAAAATAATCCCTCCCATTATTTTATTAACACATGCCTAGATTTTCAAATTCCAAAATTCAAATAACTTCATTAATTTAAAATGTGTTGGCATGCACTTAAGAGGGGGAGAAGTTCAAGAGTTAAAGGGAGATTAAATGGGGGGGTTTAGAGGGGTTAGGAAAGTTAAGGAATTTGAAGAGGTGGGGAGGGGTTCGTGTGGGCCCCACCCTTTCAAATATCCACACATGGGAAGTTGGATGGATGTGGGACCACCACCAACTTCCCATGGGATAAGATAACAACTTAACATGAAATAAAATTGATTTAACAATTTTATTCATTTTTTTAATCAAACCCCAAAAATTAACTTCTTCTCCCGCATAAACGCAACTACGGTAAAGGTTCACTTAAGCGATTACTGGCGTTGCGAGTTCATCGGTGCAATCAGATTTCAATTCCGAGCACCGGTTTAAAAGATAGAAATTCCCGCTCTCTCGTTCACTGAACGTACCCGAGCCAAACTTCGGAAATTAATTCCGGGCACACCGGGCCTCAGAATCAGGCGCCGTCAGAAACTGCGTTCTTGTAAAATTCCAAAGAAATTTAAGAAAAAAATTTCCTTGAAATTTCCGGGTCTTTACATTACTCCCAACTCAGGGCTTTACATTCCCGTAAAGCTTCAACACAAACTAGGGTCACAAAAGCGGTACAGAGCACGCATCTGAGCCTTCTGCTCCCATGTGCTTGCCTGGAGGTTCCGTACTGCCAAAGAATGTGCACCCGAAGAATCGATCGTCCTCATAGGATCTGATCCTGTCGATCCTCGATCCCCACTGGAACCTCTGTGAAAGACACCCCATCGCCATCGTCCATCTCCTCATGGTCGATGATATGCGAAGGGTCGAGCACATATCTCCTCAGTTGAGATACGTGGAAGTCGTCGTGCACCTGGTGCAACTGCGGTGAATGGGTCACGCGGTAAACCACCCCGCCTACCTAGCTGAGGACCTAAGAAGGTCCGCTGAACCTCGGAGATAACTTGCCCCCTTGGCCACATCTCCGTAAACCTCGTCGAGGTGAGACCCGTATAAGGACGTGATCGTCATCCTCGAACTCCAGAGGTCTCCATTTTCTGTTAGAACTGGAACTTGAAAGGATGATGCCACGAGGGTATGGTTGACTGACTCAAGAGTGGTCGTTCGCACCCTCATGTGAAAGAGTTTATTCCATGCTGCCTGGGGTTTCCTTTTCACCGACCAAGGAAAACCCATCCCGACGTTTGCCTAAAACCGTCAATTTGAGTATGAAAAGTTATTGCCCATTTCATACTCAAACTAACATCGTAAGGCCTCGACGCTGTCACCAAGAGATTCCAACTGGAACTCTCGCCTCGAGGGTCTGACCACACCGTCGCCGTAAGTGTGATTATCGAGTCTCCTCCCAAGGTATCTCCAGACGTGAGGGTCAAGTCCACGGCTTACCGGAAACTCTAGGTCTGGAACAAGATTTGTGAAAGCAAGGAATGATTCATATCGACGTCCGTTACTACAGAAACTAGTAGTGGACACAGACTGTCCTTTGAATCATTTCTAGAACCATTGGGTCACACTCCTTGACCGCAAGCAGCCGCATTCTTCCTCCGCCCTCCAGCTCCCTGATCCTAGCGGGGATAACTAAGGCGGGAGGTTGTACCATGTTTGGATCTACACCACCTCATGCTGCTCTCATAGCTCTGCCTCCACGTCTACTGCTTCGTAGAATCATCTCTCCTTTAAGCTTCCTCTTCTTTAACACGCCCGAGTCTCTAAGACTGGCACCAGTTTCCTGTTTCTTACTACACTGTGCAGTCTTCATCCTCTCTTGGATGTCCTGGACCTCCTTTAGTCTCACAAGAGCTGCTATGATTTCTTCTTTGCCGATAAGAGAAACCCAGTCTCATCCCCTGGATGAACCACATTCGTTGACTAATACAGTCAATCCTGACATGAATGATGCATTCATGCCATGGATGACGTCGTAAGGCCTCGACGTAACTACTAAGAGATCCAACTGTCACTCTCGCCTCCAAGGGTCGAGTCACACTGTCGGCATCAGTGTGAGGTCACTGGGTCCCCTCCAGTAGAAATCTCGAAAGTGAGGGTCAAGTCAACGGTTTTACCGGGACCACTCAGCATCAACCAAACAAAAGGACAGGAAAGCAAACAAAGATAAGTGTCTTTTTATTATTGCAGCTCATAGTACAAAGACACGAATACAAAATCAACATGGAACTAGAAGTACAAAGGACGTATCCACTAGTTCCTCTCCTGCCCACCTACTCTCGGAGCTCTACTGCCTTGTCCACTGCTCGACTGTTGCTCAAGCACCAGCCGCTGCTTCTGTCTCGGTGGCTCCTCCAACACCCGCTGATCAACCGTATGAGGATTTGGACAGTCACGTGCCAGGTGACCCTTTCCACCGCATGAGTAACACAACCTGCTTCTGGCACACGTAGCTCTGTTCCCACCCCGGGTGCCCCGCACCACCGGTCCTAAAACCCGAGATCGTCTAACTGCTAGTCTGGTCCTCCTGGACCTCTGCATCATCTGTCTACTGCCCACAGATGACTCGACTACTGATCGAAAAACACGTGGCAAAGGTAGAAGCTCCTGTACACGCTCTGGGTGTAGAGCTACTGGCACAAACTCCACCCTAAAGAAGGTCTCTAAGTCTTCCCAAGCGAAGTTCATCCCGTCGCAAAACTGAAACAAGTGGCTCCACCACCTGCCTGTTGCTGCCTGAAGGAGGTTGGTAGCAAAGATCACCATGAAATCTGCCGTCGTCCCCACTAGCCTAAAGACTCTCACCACAGACTCCAGCCAAACCTCAGCCACCTGCGGGTCCGTCTCTCCTTGGAACCTGGGTGGCCTCTGGCGCTGGAACTCGTGCAGCGCGCTCAAGCGTCGTGCATCGCCTACTGTTGGGGCTAGTGGCATCGGTGGCCCAACGGGTAGCAGTACCGCTGGTGCCTCAACTGCAAGAGGGCCCTGTACCGAAGCCTCGTCGCTCGATAGGCTGTCAGCACGCACATCCCTCTGGGCTCTAGCTGATCGTCCGTGAAAAGGCATCCTGAAAGAAACATCATGACACAGTCAAACGTTTATACCTGGTGAGCTGACCTGGTTTGAGCTGTTTTAAGGGAAAAACTTTGAAAATACACACGCAATCAGTGTTTTCACGCACAAAGTCGGAAATCAGTTGTCAGGGTCCTGGTGTATAGATATGTCGGCCACCCGCACCAACACTAGACTCCCTGAACTGAAGACCACACTCGGTACCCTTAACAGTATTGCTTCACAGAAAGAAAATATCAGAGTTATAAGTTCTGCGGTAGAACCGAATCCTCTGATACCAATTTGTCACGACCCGCCCTCGGGGCCTGTGCCGTGACTACCCCAAGCCCGCCTTCCATAGGCCAGGGGCTGGCGACTAGCACCAAAGGCGTAAAATCCCGATAACTGGAAAAGAATTACCTTTATAAAAGAAAACAAGCACCACAGAGTACAAGCGGAAGCAAAACACTAAGTACAAAAGAAATGATGAAAAGTAAATGGGCCAGAATACAAACCCAAAAGAAAGTACGACTACAACTTAACAAGGTACAACAGAAAAAAGACAACAGATGGAAGTAGGAAGCGGCTCTTGGGTCATCCTCCTCAGATCCTACCTGAAGGGTAGGTACAGATAGCCTCCTCCACGCTCTCGTCCGTCAACCTCCTCTGTGAGTCGTCACGTCGTGTAGTCCACCTCCGGGTACCGTCCATTCCTCAAACACTCAACCTCCGTCAGCACTACCCGTCGTCTGCAACCAACACAACGAGGTGCGGGCATAGTCCGTGCAGGGGTGAGTATAACGATACTCAGTAGGGACCCCGAGACCCTCAAGGTCTCACTAAACCAACTAGGATAACCACAAAGAAGATCTCAACAGATAACCTCTACTTAGGTATATGCCCATACATATAACTAAGTTATCAAGTAACTCATCTCAATCATGAGGAAACACAAGGATTGTGAAATCAACGGATAACCACTACCCAGGTATATGCCCATACATATACCTAAGTTAGCAAGTGACCCATCTCAATCATGAGGTAAACACAAGGTCAAAAGTCTCAGTTCAAACCAGGTTTTTCATTATCGAAACTGTAACTGCTGAAGAGCTCCATCTCTGGAGTGTACAGTGGTCCAATCACGACTCTGAGGTACTGCTCACTAACCTAAGACTGCTGAAGTACTCCTCCTGTCGAGTAACGCGGGTCAGCCACCCAGACACAGTAGTGCTTCCCGCCGAGGTATGTCACCCAAACACAGTAGTGCACACCCCCTAGTAGCCTGCTGAGGTACTCTCCGGATGAGTACTGCGGGTCTGCACTGTCACATAGGTAGTGCTCCGTCTGCCATGGGTCTGCACCTCAGAAAGTATTGCTCCGTCCACTGGGCTAGTCGACTCACTCCAAGTCGATTCGGTCAAGCAGTCATCAGGTCTCAGCCAGCTACACGGTCTCCATACTCCGCACGCTCATCACTGGGAGGGTCCGATCCATGAGCTACAGGTCGATACTCCAAGTATCTCAAAGACCCACGAAGAAGTATCTCAAAGGACCGCCTCATCATAGGGGTCTCAACACAACAGACGGCGCGTCAATCGGGCGCCCGGTCTGTGAGTTATTAGTCTTTTCGTCCCAGGGGCCCGGTTGGTTTCGTGAGCGAACCAAACCCGGCCGTATCTCAACTATACCCCGAACTCTCATAGGGTATATTCATAGGGACCATTTCTCAACGAGATCACCAACGCCGCTGACGATTCGTCAAACGAACGTTCTGTCAGAAAGTATCAGCTTTTCCGTTCCAGGGGCCCGGTTGGATTTCGGTGCGATCCAACCCGGACACTATTCATCTGCATCCAAATCTCGGGTGGAGGATTCCAAAAGTTCCGTATCGTCAATAGAAACTCAATGCAACAGACGACGCGTCAATCGGACGTCCGTAGCTCAAAATATGAGCGTTTCCGCTTTGAGGGCACGGTTGGTTTCGTGTACGAACCAACCCGGCCGAACTCAAAGTAATCCGAAACCTTGAGTGAAATATACCGATACGACCGTCTCGATCCAAGGATTGGGTTTCCGCTGACGGAGAGTCATTTGAAGGCCCGTAGCCCAGGATATGGGCATTTGAACGAAAGTGGTCCGAAACTGGGGGGTCTGGGCCCGGGCCGACCCGGCCCGACCCCCCCTGGGTCTGCCGAACCGGGTCGACCCGGCCCGGGTGCCGACCCGGCCCGACGACCTGGCCCGGCTCGGAAAATCCGGCCCGGCCGGCGGCACGGCGGCGCGGTCCGGCGCGGCGGCGCGGGCCGACACGGCAGCGCGGCCTGGGCGCCGCATGTGTGCCGCGCGCGGGGGGCAAAGCCCCCCCCTTTGTGAAACCGCGGCCCCTTAATTGGGGCCGCTTGAAGACCCGGCCGGGGGAATTAATTCCCCCGGTCTCCACTGCCTGGCCGGCCCGCACTGGCCGGCCGGTTCCGCCAGCAAGGACCGGCGACGACCGATCCTTCCTTCGCCGACACCGGCGGCTCGGTGCCGGCCGCCGGTCATCTTGCTCTGCTGCGGCCCGGAACCGGCCGTGGCCTATGCCATCTAGCACGATGCGATGACACCGCTCTCCTTCGCTGCGGCCCCGCTCCGGCCGCGGCGCCTTTGAATTCCTTCGACGCGACGCGACGGCGTCACGTTCTTGGATTTATTTCCACGGCGCGGCGCGACGGCGCCACGTAATACTTGCCGCAAGATACCAGCGTGGTGCGACGGCACCACGCCTTCTCTTATCAACCTCAAGAAACCATCACGAGAAAAAAAGGAGGAGGGTCAGCCGTGTTTGTGCGGTCCGACCCCCTCGCGTTATTCGATAACAAAAAGGGTTTTAATCCACGATTATCACCAAGTTTGTATTCACGAACAATTAAATAAATAAACCCCTACCTCGTAATTGTCATTCGTTGACGATCTTGGAAAAAGGGCGGATATCGATTCCTCGATTGTCGTGTTCATCACACACTCTCAAATCTCACGCTCAAGCGTCGGAAGGAAGAAGGGTACTCGTCGTTGGTGGACGAGCGTTCGGAGGTGATGTCGTCATTGACGATGTTCTTCGCAGGCGACGTCTTCTCCTTTGACGCGGATGAAGGTCGTTGAAGATGTCACGGGCGTCACTTCCCTTTCCTTGCCTCGGTTGAAGAACGATGAAGAAGATGGCATCGTCATGCTTCAGTGGCGGAAGAGACGTTCTTCGTGTTCTTCGTCGTAGAGAAAGAAGGACTCATGATTTCCTAAGCTTTTTCTCCCAAGGCTCCGAATCTCACTTAACCAAGCAACCGAATAAAATAATCCCTCCCATTACTTTATTAACACATGCCAAGCTTTTCAAATTCCAAAATTCAAATAACTTCATTAATTTAAAATGTGTTGGCATGCACTTAAGAGGGGGAGAAGTTCAAGAGTTAAAGGGAGATTAAATGGGGGGTTTAGAGGGGTTAGGAAAGTTAAGGAATTTGAAGAGGTGGGGAGGGGTTCGTGTGGGCCTCACCCTTTCAAATATCCACACATGGGAAGTTGGATGGATGTGGGCCCACCAACAACTTCCCATGGGACAAGATAACAACTTAGCATGAAATAAAATTGATTTAACAATTTTATTCATTTTTTTAATTAAACCCCAAAAATTAACTTCTTCTCCCGCACAAACGCAACTACGGTAAAGGTTCCCTTAAGAAATTACCAGCGTTGCGAGTTCATCGATGCAATCAGATGTCAATTCCGAGCACCGGTTCAAAAGATAGAAATTCCCGCTCGCTCGTTCACTGAACGTACCCGAGCCAAACTTCGGAAATTAATTCCGGGCACACCGGGCCTCGGAATCTGGCGCTGTCTGAAACTGCATTCTTGTAAAATTTCAAAGAAAATTAAGAAAAAATTTTCCTTGAAATTTCCGGGTCTTTACATGGGAATCACGCAGGTTGAGTCCCAAACCATGTGAATCCTAGGAGAAACTGTGCGGGACTTCTGGTAAGTCTAGGTTGCAGTGCATGTTTGGGCACAGTTTGGTAAATCGTGAGTCAAGAATATAAATCATCTCTATAATTTGACAGTATCATTTGAAATGGTTGAATCATGGGTTTTTCAAATGTACAGGGTCCCAGGTATATTTTGAGAGTGAGCTTTAGCTAGGCAGTGATCTGCGCATGGTTGATGCACAGTTTGAAAAACCATGGGGCTGAACCAGATTCATTAAAAATGGAAATTTCAAATTTACCCTATTTTAATTTAGGCCACCAAACCTAATTTAATCTCTCCTATCATTTTAATGGACTAAGATCCTCCTCCATGGGGGTTTACTCCCTTAACCTTCCATTTTTATGGCCTCCTACCTCAATTTCAAGTGGGGTTCTTCTTGGTAAGTCCATAAAAAACTCCTTTTCTCCTATATTTATTCTCTTTCCTTTGATTTATTTTCTTCAAAAGAACTATAATTTCTATGTTGTCCAATTTTAGGGTTGGTTTTTTTTTTCCGAATCATGAGGCTTTGCTCGTGTTTGGGTTGTAGAGGGAATGTTTTGGATTGTGGGAGTGTCTGTCATCATAGGTGACAACTTTTGACATAATCATTATTGTACTAAGGTCTATATTTATTTTTCATAACTTTATATTACATGCCTTTGATTTATTGATAGTTTTAAAATGGGTTTTCATTAAAATTATGAATATATGTACGAACCATGAGGGACTATGTTGATTTAATGTAATTTTAAGCCTTTCAATGGGATGAGATTTCATACAAAGTGTTTGTGTGCAGAGACCCAATTCTTGACATACATGGACATTAAATTACTTTTGCGGAATACTTAATACATCACAAAACAAACTCCCAATGACTGTATTAGTTTAGTGTCTTCGGAAACTCAGAACATAATCTTCTAATCATGGTGAAAGATCTTCAACATCTCCCATAAATATCTTCTTTTTTTCCTACCTAAAATCTTCCTTTATATCCTGGGGGAAAAGAAAACATAAAAAGGGTGATCTCAAATGCTTAGTAAGGGTAATAATGGGAACATAAAACAATCCATAAACATTTGAACGTAAGAACATGAACATAAAACATAAAAATCATGAGTAACGACATAAATCTTGACAATGCATAAGGCATAGATCATAAAGGAACATTAATCATGATAAATAACATGGTAACAAAACATGGAATTGTGGAAAACCATTAATCACATGATATGATTTCCATAGTAGCCAAGGCATTGCTTCCAAGACCATTATAGTGGACAAAGTCCCTTACTGAATTGAGTTCACTCCTCGTTCCAGTCCTGTATCAGTGAACCGGATTAACCTGCCATTCCATCCATGTCTATCTCAGAAGATATAAATCTTTACCCAATGCATTGGAGGGAGATATAGGTCCTACCCATCTCATAATGAAATCATTATTTTGTGTGCCACAAAATAAATATACATCATTCATAATAACCCAACAAATAAAATGGGTTTCATAAACATCATCCCATCATAACACAATCCATATAAAAAATGGATATCATTTCATCATAAGAAAAATCAAACCATGTAAATAATAGATACATTATACTTGAAACATAAACATACTAAATGTTGGGAAAAAATCCCTCAAGGCATCATTGAAGCATTTTTGAGGTGATTGTGTTTGTTAAAAAAGTGGACATCTGTGTTGTGATTTTTGACAAAGAAAACCATGACATACAAATTTGTTGACAAAGGGGATTTCATGGTGTCATGTCGAGTTCAAGGGCTTTGGTTAATGATCCATGTTTGATTCAAGAACATAGACAAAGGAATGTATGATCTAGAGGCGGTACAAAAAGAGCAGATACAAGGTGGTGCTGTTTTCCAGTGTTTGCTAAAATTTTGGGCCTGAAAATCAAAAAATGGAGAAAAGTGGTTTTGGCAAAGGAAATTGCATGCCGTTGAATTGAAGGAGAGGAAACATGCGTGCCCTATGTTTTTAAATATCATAACATCAAAATATGGCAAAGGGAAAAGGGGCACCCAAGTTTTAGGGTTGGTCATGTAAGTGACTTGCGTGACAGAGACTTGTGCGCCGAAACTTGCTCATCGAGGGGAGACTTGTGCGCCATCGTGAAGGGTGTAAAAATTCCTATAAATAGAGGTCGAACCATCCTCATTCAGAACAAGTTAAACACTTAGAAAAAAATCAGAGCTCCCATCGCATGTGTGGTGGTCGTGCAAATGGTGGTGTGGTCGCGCAAGTAGAAGCTACACGCCAATTGTTTGTTGTGCGCCCAAGGAGGTTTGGGCGAGAAAGGAAGGAAGTCGCCCAAGTTTTGAGTTGAATAAGGAGGTGTTGCGCAAGTGGTTTTGTGACACTTGCGCACCAAGTTTTTAAGAAGCGTGATAGTTGGTGGTTGCGCGCCAATATTGGTTTGGGCGTAAAAGGGTGTGATTCATGCAAGTTTGGAGTTGTAGAAGCTTGTGTCACGCAAGTGGTTGAGGTGGACTTGTGCGCCAGTTGTAACTTGCTTACCGAGACTTGCACGCCGACTTAGAGAAGGGTTCCAGGTATGGTCGAAGCATAGTAATGATTCAGGGCTGCGTGGAAGCTGGAATATTTCCCGATACCTTTGGTGCAAAGTGAGATTCATCGACGGGTGAAAGTTGGACTTCAACAGAGCATACACATACAACATAAGATGTATTCATTATTGATAATGAAGAGACCTATAGGTTTATAAACTGTGAGTGGATCCTTTCTAGAGTAGTGAGAAAAGGAAGAGGAAGAAGGTGATCCTCTCCACTGGCAGTGATCCAAAGAGAGAGAGATAGGGAGTGACCCTTGGGAAAGCATTGAGCTGACCCTAAACATTTTAAAGGTAGTGATCCTAGGAATAGAAGTCATCTATCACGAACTTTGTAAACAATAGTGCGCTTTTAGTGGATTTGGTACAGTGGAACATCGCCGTTGTATGCTCCTTGGATGTAGCCCAGTGAGGGTGAACCAAGTAAAAACCTCTGTGTCTACTTGTTTACTTCCCTGCATTGCATTTAAAGCATCATCATCAGATAAAGAAGAAAAGAAGTGGTCATAATAAACACAAAAGTGCAAACAAAGTGACCCTTGTAATAAAGAGGTCAAGATCCAGTGGGGCAGGAAGAATTTTGAAAAAATATATTCATACCATGATTCACCCCCCTTCTCAGGGTATATAGAACTCTATTGGTCCTAACACTAAATAATGTCATCTTATATGGAAAATAGTTTTTATAAAACACTTTAAATGAATTCTTGAGGAAAATATCCTTTCTTCTTCAAAATATTTTTTTTTCTCAAAATTCAATGAAATTTTAAAAGAAAATGATTTTTTTTGAAAATAATCATGAAATTTTGTAGAGGAATCTTCAATGAAATAATTTGTTATGAAACTGTAAAAATCCATTGATGCCTTATAAGTTAAAAAAAATTCTTCTCATACTTTTTTGGGAAAAGTCAAAAAGTACCTTATATGGTAAACAAAATAAACATTCCTTTCATAACACAAAGTAAAAGTCAAAGAGGGGTAAACATGAATTTAATCATACATGGAAGAACACTTTATGTAAAACATTTTTATGGACATGGATGAAAAATATAACCCCAGTAAATACTTACGTATAAGCAATCTCGGATAAAAATGAGATTGAAAAATTATCCCTTACCTTTTATGATCGATGGAATCCTACGTGTCATAAAATAAAGAAAATTACATGAATATTTAAATATCATATCCTTCATAATAAAATCATAAAACAATCATTGGAAGAATAAACACCATACAAAGGAAATAGATGGTGATTAAGGCATATTTCTCACAGAAATAAAAGTGAGACGAAATAATCCCTTACCTTATGTCCAATTTATTCCGTATGTGAATGAAACTCCTGTATAGTGGGTTCAAACATATTATTAACTTATAACAGAACCATATTAATATTTGTGATATCATATATGATTCACTTATGACTTTCTATTACCCGTTCTTTTGGCAATTCCATGTTAAAGCAGTGTTTCGGGTAAAATCGTTTCATTTATCGTACTTGTTTGGAAATGTTGTTCTTGATATTTTTATTACTTATATCATGATTTACTTACTTCCAGATTGTAAAACATGATTTATATATCATATATATTCAGTATATATATATATATAATAGATATATAAATGAAATTAAACACACCGTTCATGGAGACAGTAGGCCGTACGTACACATGAACATTGTTTTCCTTTCCTTATTGACTTGAATGGAAGTAATTAGATGACATATATATATATATACATAAATATAGTAGCATTATTATGTCATATATATCATTATTAATCATTATATATACTTTATTATCATTCTTTAATGGTTAATATGGAGAATGAATCTCATCGCGTCGTGGAGATGGTAATCCGTACATACGCACGAGCGATGATATTGTTCCCATAATTATTGAATGGAATTGGAGTGGATGATATAATATATCAGAATCCATATGATGTTATAATAACCATATATAGTTATTCTTTACACCATTATACCCATCCATGTAAGGCAGTGGTGGAAAAACAGATTACACCACGGTGTGGAGACGGTATTCCGTACGTACACACGCGCATTGATTTCATTTTCTGTAGGATGGATAGAAGGTTAAATGGTGTTTTTTAATATTTATAATAACATATAAGTATATTAGTTATACTTATGTCATTACTTTATAATGAAACAACTAAAGAATAGGAAGAAGAAGAATAAAGAAACTTGAAAGAATCGGTAGAAGAGATCTCCTCTTCTTCAACGCGCCTCCTCTTAACCTCATCTTAGGGCACTAAATATGGTCTTTGAAGAAGACCAGGACCTCTAGTAAGTTTATATGGAAGTATAGAAGTTAAATGGGCAGGTTTTGGACAAGCGTGACGGCTCAAATTTGTGTGAAGTGGAGAGGGAGGAGGTACCCTTTTATAAGAGGGGTGAGGAGCACCTTAGAAAAAACTTAAAATATTATTTTATAATAAATTAATATTCAGTTTATAATGGCTCCAAAGTGACTTATTTCTAGGATTTGGTGGGGATGGGTCAAAATACTCTCAACCAATAGGTTTTAGACAAGTTTAGGTTACCATTTTAACCTCATCATTTAGATTTAACTCTAAGTTAAATATTTTAACTTTTACCATGTCTTCTTGTATTCTTACACTATATGGTTAATAAACTTACTATAAACTACCAATAGAACCCTAATTGGTTCATTAATGTAATATATATTAATATATAAGTCTTTTGGAAGAACCTTATAGTTTTAGGAATAGAATATAAATTAATAATAAAATATTTTTTTTAAAAATCTTTTATGTGAATTTTGACACTATTTAGTATTTTGTTTTTGTTAAATTCATAACAGCATTATTACTTCAAAAAAAATTCATCTAACAAACCATAATATTCCATATTAACCTATAAAATTAGTGTAATTCATAAAAAGTCCCAAATTACATTTATTTGGGTATTTATAATATCAATTATTTTAATATTTCATTAATTAGGTAATTACTGCATCACCATTGTGTCATAAATAAATTAAATAATTTAATGTCTAAAAATTATAAATAAAATACCATCATGTAGGAAATCTTTTTATATTTCTAATTAATATTTTTAGATTAATTTATCTTATGTATGACCGTACATTAAAAAATTTTTAGTTATTAAATTTTTATTTTAACTATTTTAACTCTTCTTTAAATAAAATAATAATAAGTGTCCTAATCTAATCCAAGTGGACCAAAGAGGTTCATATTTTATTACTATGGTTGTTTTTGGTCTAATTATACTTATCCAATAGAATTAGGACATATGTTATAATAATATCATTTTTACCCTTAATTACCCTATTTACTTTTAACCGTGGTAAATAAAAGTAAAAAGTAACTATTCAACAAAAATTATTTTTATCTTATTGAACCACATTTTACTCCTTGATATTAACCATGTCTCTCGGATTTTCTAAATTCCAATCACAGAAGCGGTAAAATTAAGTTTTATGTAAATTTGAAAATTCTAATAGGAGGTGGATAAAAGACGATGAAAAGTTTAATAAAATTTATATATATATAAAATTATTATAAAATGAATCTAATTAATTACATTGAACTTATATAGGTATTATGTATAAATTTTGACCTAAAATAAATTTAAATAAAATAAATAATTATTTAAATATAAATTCTATTTTAAAATATAACTCAATGTTTTTCACTATTCATCAAAAATTGAAAGTTTTCAGAAAAATACCAAAAAATCACCCTAGGCTAATTTTAATATTCCGAATCCAAAAATGAAGTCCATTTTGAAAGTTAAAATTTATAAAATTTCAGAAATTGGGTATTACTATTAATAACGGCTAGTTTATATAATATTTTAATAACATATCATTGTTTAGTGAAACTCAGTATTGCGTACAATGCAAGCTATCGAGGAAGGTTGCTCTTGCGTGTAAAAAAAGCCAAGAATACTGTTGCGTATACTACAAGATAATACGGTGTTGCGTATAGTGCAAGATAATCTTGGTGTAGCGTACAACAAAAGACATTAAAAAGAATAATTCTCATAAAATCTCGGGGTGTAACATTGTGAACATACCTAAATGAATTTTTAAATAATTATTTTGGTTTTAAAATAATTGGAGAGAATTTAACTGAAGTACTTAAAAAAAAATTTAGTATTAATTTGAATTTCAAACCAAGTGTTTGGTTGTTCTTAAGGTGTTAAAAATATTTTACATGAGTTGTTTGATTTTAAAGGGGATGTGTTAAACCTTGTTCACTATATTTAAAACATTTTTGTAAATTTGGTTTAATTTTATACCAAAGGTTTTAAGTTTTTAAATATTTTGAAATAATCAAAATGGGGTGGTTGGTTTCAAAATGGTTAGTTAACCAAGGAAGATTATATTTTGAAACTTTTTTTGGATTTGAATGTTTTCTATGGTTGTTTAAAGGGAAGTGTGAGTTCCCAATGAGTTTAAAATGTGTTTTGATAACATTTCTCTCAAGAGTAGTTTGGGATGAATCTTGTAAATGGTGAGTTGTCTTGAAATTTTAATCATTCTTTTAAAAGAGAAAGACTATTTGTTTTTTTATGAAGAATGAGTTTTCATAAAAGGTGTGAGATTCTCTTGATCCACTTGTGAATATTTTATGCCCATGGTGGCTTGTGATCCCATGATGGGATGTTTATTATTGATGCATTTGTATATATATATTTTATTTGTATGTAAATGGGACTACTTCCTTGTGAGGGTATGAGAGGTGAGGCAAGTGTGATTTTAAATGTTTTATATTTGATTTATATAATTTTTTGATTTTAGTCACCTCCATTGACTTTTTATGATAGACATTGAGTAATAGGGTAGGTGGATTAGTCAGATGATGCCTTAACCTAGGTTTATGTTTGATATTTTCTAGTACGAGGAAGCCTATAAAGGGGATGTTTCCCCAAGATACCAAATGAGATCATGGGGAGTAGGGAGCAAGAGATCCAAATTAGGGACTGGGAGGGCCTAAGTGGGGATCGAGAGAGCCCATGTAGTACTGAATGGGATTAAAAATTTTACAGGCTCATCGAGTGCTTCGATAACCTTGGGTTATTCTAAGTCATGATAGTGCCCATTTAATATATCCCATTGGTTAGATTCATGATACTAGGATACTTTTTAGGAATGTTTTATGGGATTTATCTTGTGTATAAATTGTATCCTATAATTTTTGGATTGTTTCTTGGAACCTATATTCTTTTTTATTTATCCTTGTGTGTGACTTGACATAGTGGTGTCTGACTGTGTTCTTTATTTCTCCTTTACTTGTAGTAATTTTCAAATTCATTGAATAGGTATTTTTAAAGGTTTTAAAATGAAGAAAGAGAAATTTTAAATTTAAAGCGATTTAAAACTATTTTGAAAATGGGTTTGAGTGGGTGTTTCCTTTAAAATGTAGAATGTTATTTTCTAAAGAGTTTTGGAATGGTTTTAATATAAAATCATATGTGGTTTGTTTTTAAAACTACAAGTGTATGTGGGTTTTGAAAACATGATTTTAGGTTGATGTTCCTAGTTTGATGGAATGGATGGTTTTCAAATATTTTTTGGAAAACCATTTTGAAATTATAAACCTCTTTTGAGTTGGAAATTACTATTTAAAAAAAGAGGTGTTTATGAAATGTGTTTATAGTGGAATATTAAAATGGCGGTTTGGAGAAGAGGTGTTACCTAGAAAAAATATTTTCAATGATTTTATTCATTTAATGTAAATCCTAGGGAAAGAGTTTTATCACACATTTGATGTGTTGTTTCTTTTGTAAAACCTTATGGAAAATGTTTATTTTTCTACCATATTTAAAACCATCATTTTTAGTATTTAATATAAAAGTTACTTCTTAGATTCGGTGGGTTGTGGTGACCTACTAGGCTATTTATCTCACACCTATATTTTATAGGTCCATGTTTTTTTGAGTATATTTCACTTCATTAATATTTCCAGGGAGATGTATGGTTTGATGGTGACCGTTGGTCAAATAGAGGCTCGTTGGAGTTGGTTTGGGGTTTTCTTTAGCTTTGAGTTTTTTTCTTGGTCATTGAACCATTTTTTTTATGCTCTGGAATTTTTATATTTGTTTGTTATTCCTTTATTTATGTATAAGCTGTATATACCACTTGGACATTCAGTTATGTTTATCTTTAGTGGGATGTTTATCACTTTTATTTTTACAAGTTTTTTATTATCTGTATATGAAGGATAAATAATTCCCAATGTTCTTCCTATGATTCCCATGTGCTAGTTTACCACTTGTGAAGATTGGGAATTCCCTTTGAGCCTTATGGAAGATTGTTTTGAGTGCTAGTTTAGATGGAAGCTTAGGCCAGTTTGTTAAAAAGAGGTAATAGATCCAAGTTCTTAATGGGTACTAGGTTTTATAATACCCTAATGTTATTTGGGGTGTTGATAGTTTTGAGATAAGGTTGTGAGGACACACGTGGTAGGTAGAGGGAGAGTGTCATGAACTATTTATTTCTCCAAGACTTGAGTTTCCATGTACATTTGGAAAATTTTCTTTTAAGGTAATTGTTGGATTATGGATTGATGAATTTAGTAGTGGTTCTTTGATCCTCAATGTAATGGATCGTGTTTCCTTAGGGGGGTCATATATGATGTTTGGGACAGAGATGGGAAATGGAATAGAATAATGATGTTGGATTGTATGGATTAAAAAACTATGTGGCAACCAAAATCTTGAATATGGACATGTTGTATTGGCTGATGGAAAATTGCAATGTGGTTGTCAACAATTTGGCCAAGTTGAGCATGGTTCCACATATCGGTTTATTTTTCTATTTAGACCCCTTGACCCCTGGATTTCCAATAATGTTAGGGAAATAGAAAAATATTCATGGTTAGTCTTGATATATGTTCCCATAATTGGATCTAAATTTTGATTGAGCATGGTTATGAGGTTTTTATTATGATGTGAAATTTGATTTGTGTGGGTGAAAAATTGATTTCAAGTGGAAAAAAATTTCGGTTTTAAAATAAGGAATCATTTCTTTTTTGTAAAATGATATATTTCTCACAAAACTTTTTTATACAATGGGTTTCACTTATATTTGGGAATTTTTTTCATGTGAGTGATTTTTCTAATCAAGTTCACATAGTGTTTTAAAGGATATGTTTCATATTTTAAGGGAAACAAGTGATTTCCAAAATTTATTTTGTGTTATGTTTGATTTTTTAGAATTAGAGCATTTTTAAAAATGGTAATTGAATTGAATTAGTTTCATAACATGAGTTTTTATTTTATAATGAGACCCAAAATGGTGTTTTTATTTTTAAAAATTAATTTATATTGATTTAAACTAAGTTTTGAAAATATTTTTAAATGTAACAAGTTGATTTAGGGCTTGAGGATTGAATTGTAAAATAGTTTTTGTTTGTTTTTTTGAAAAGTATAACCAATTCTAAAGGTTCCTTGGATTTAAAAATGGGTTTTAGGATCCTTTTATATGGATATGGGGTTTTTAAGGTGGCGTATTTTATAAATACTTGCTTCTTTTAAAAAATGTGTGAGTTGATTTTTCCTTTACATGTTAATGGGACTAGTTGTTATACATTGGGAAACATGACTTAGTTGAGATCAGGTATCATGTTGTTTAATGTAATCCTCCTAGAAAGTTCTAGTGTGGAAGTAGTGTATTTGTATTAGAGGTTTTCCTCCTTCCTGTGGTAACACTTACCAATCCCCGAATGGATTGTCTTATGTTGTTTCCTTATCAGAGTGGCGAGCCTTGGATTTATATGGGGTGATTATTTATATGGTGTATCTTTTAGAATCGTGTGGCTCAAGTGGTTTTGACTTGTGATCTATGATTGGATTAGTGAAGATCAATTTTCCTTAGAGACTCTTATGTGAGATCTAGGTTAGAATGTTTCCTTGTCCAATATTGGAATACATTTGAGGTTTTATGGATGAGTTACCATCATTTTTTTATCCTTTGGGTGTTTAATTTTGTCTCTTTTGTGTGAAAAATCATTTTGAGATTTCTTCTTGTTGAGTTTAGAGTAGTTATAGCTTGGGGAAGCCTTTCCCAGTGCTTTCCTTGGTTGCTTGTGTAACAACCTGATATTTTAAAAGAAGATAATTTCTTTCAATATCATGTATGGCATGCAACACCAATATTAGAAGAAAATATAACACCCAATACAATATGAAATATTTATTTTTAATTAAATTTAATATCTTTGATAGATTACAAAACTTGAAACCCTGCATTGAACCATAATATAGTATTCCATTATAACCTACTAGTTAAGACAGAGGGTATAAATAGTACTAACCAAACATGAAAAATATGATTATCTATTTATTATAAATAAAATAAGTGTCATTTAAAAGAAAAATATTTTTTTCTAAAAAACTGTACTTTTCTAAATGATATATGAGTCATGATTTCCGCACATAATTTTATTTTATTTTATCAAATTTAGAAAATTAACTTGATAAAATTAAATTCATTTTTGAAATAACAATATCAAAATTAGTTTAAGGTGAATTTTTGGTATTTTTCTGAAATGTTTCATTTTTTTATTAATAATGAAAAATAATAAATATTAATTGAAAACATAATTTTTATTTAAATTATTAATAAAGATAAATAATATTTTTAATTGGTTTTAAAGAAACATTAGTTCAATTATATATCAATTAATATCATTTATGTAATTGGAATAATTTTCATAATTAATTTTTATATAAAAACCTTATACACTTCTAAAATTTTTCTCTTTAAAAACCTGATTTCTCATCACATATACAGGGTTAATATTAAATTAAAAATTTCCACCTATGTTAAGGGAATATGAAAAAATGGATTCCATATTTGGAATCAGAACAATTTTAATTATCTAATAAGGTTAACTTAATTTTTGAATAAAATTCGTTGTAAAAAAATAAAAATTAATTACCATGGTTAAGGTAATGGTCCATTATTTGATCCACGTGACATGAAAAAAATGTGGGTAGAATCCATTCTTTTTCAAAAATTACAAGTGTACCACTCACCTCATCTATAAAAGCCCACCCACTCTCCTCTCTTATTCACACCTTAAAACCATTTTGGTTTATAAAATACCTACCTAAATCAGTTCTTAAATTCCATTCTCTCATCCTATAAGACTTAATTTTGGTATAAATCTAACCTAGGAAGGCTTTGGTGGAAACCTAAGGAGGATAGCTGAAGAATAGGTAACATTATTCAATGAGCGTTTTTATTTTATTTCTTCTTCTACACCTTCAGTTATTATTAAACCATGATGATATAATAGCCTTAGTATCTTCCATATACTTATATTTTTTTATAATAAGGTCATGACCTACAACCATCATTACTTCTATCAAATGGGTTATAAAATTATCATTCGTGTGTACAGATGACTACCACCTCACGAACCGATGTCATTCGTTTTACCATTACCACCACTAACGGTTGGGTATGATGATGGATCTAAAGTATATATATGATATTTATAACATAATTATACTTATTTAGTAATTATATCATATATACATTTTTTACTTTCCATTCCTTAAGGGATATGATAACACCACTCATGTGTACGACGGACTACAGCTTCATGAAGCGATGTGATTCATCATTCACTGATGCTTTACATGGAAGGTAATAAGGATAAGATTAATGATTATATGTAATATAAGTAAAATAATTATGATATTAATGACATATTTATAATTATTAAAATATAATATATTATTTTCTTTTCGCTCACTTAAACATGATAACATCGTTCGTGTATGTGTTGCCTACTACCTTCACGAAGCGATGTGACTCTATTTTCATCACCACACCACATGGATGATATATAGATATATATATATATGGTAATTATGGTATTATGATCATTACATAAATATAAAATAGTACTTACTACATTTCTATAATGGTCCTTGAAAATGGAAACGTTACTCATATGTATGACCTACCGTCTCCATGATCGTAACATACTTCATTTCTCAAAACCATATTTCATAATTGGTCTTAAAATTATATTAGACATATAAATATGATAATTATTTCATGAATATTATTCTGGATTTTATGAAACTATATAACATTCATAAGAACCAAAATTTTCATGACAAAGCGTAAATGAGAAAATATGGCATTTAACACCCAAAACAATGAAAATAGTGAAATATTATTAACGAATGGGTGATAATATGTTATAATAGGATCATATATGATATTATAAATATCAATATGGTTATATTATATGTTAATAACACGTTTTGAACCAATATACATTAGTTTAACTAATGTTCAACCAAAAGAAAGCATGAGGTAAGGGAATTCATCTCAATTTCCCTTCATTGAGGCATATTATATTGTTATGCACCTAATTTATTTTATATGGTGTATATAGTAAACTTTTATATGTAATATCATGATTTATTCATATTTTATTTTATTTTATGTTTTAATTTTAATTATTACATCCATGTGGATTTGAATTGAAAATTTCCAAGTGGTAAAAGTTATTGTGCAATCTCACTTGCTTTTGTGATTGTTAAATTTTTATTGAAACAAATCATTTTATTGTGATATTTTTTCATTATGAATTAATGTTATCTTAAATATCCAAATTATTGTGTGAATTATGTAATTATTTACTAAAATTTATACCATTTTCATATATGTTTTCTACTTTAAAATTTATTTGATTAACTAGGGAAATATCGATAAATATGTATCCTTTACTCAATACAGATACTTAATAATAAGGAAAATTGTTTATGAATTAAATAAATTATTTTATATATAATTAATCCTTTATAAATGAAATACAAGGGTGATTAATAGTTATATATATCCCCTTAATGCATCGGTAATCTCATTAGATAAATCAATTGGCCAAATCAGAAAGTTTTTTTTACCTAGTAGTTTTAAACTGTCTTGAGGATAGATCTTAATGAAAACGATATCATGTGCCTGATAAAAATGACATATAATAATTAAGAATTTAATTCATTTATAATTAATTTATTATTATTATATATGAATTTATTTCATTCAATGTTAATTTTTTAAATGACATGTGTTTTCAGTTATTTACATAACCATATTGATTTTTCCTTATCTTACCATGATAGTCAAGTTATTTAAATGGATCATGTGATCAATTTTTTATATTTACATTTTTATTATTCTTATTGACTCATTATAGCTACATTTTAACTTAACCCTTAATGAATATTTGACCTCACCGTTATTTTTTTCCTTTGCCCAAGATATGAAGAAGAATTCTTAGAATGAGTTTTCAAGGATGCAGTTCATTTGATTTTGTTATGTATTAAATTTTATTTTGTATTCCTATTGTAAAATGAGTATAATGTATGCATATAGTTTACCAATAATAATAAACTATCTGGTTTTTTAATATGTGATTCCTTGTATCTTATGCCATTGTAATAAAGTAGATATTGAATCCAGATTACTGGAGTCGGGGTCGCTATAGTTGTTATTAGAGGGAGGTTTAGTAGAAAATTTGGGAACTAGATTTCAGAAAACATAGATTGTGGAATGAAAAACTATGATAGGATTTGAGTATAGGTATATAAGAACATTATAATGTTTTTTTAAGAAATTTATTATGTGGTTTTTCCTAGAAATACATCCTTGTCTGGCTACTATAAGTGGATGTGGTTTTGGAACAAAGTAATCTAGGGGTAATAAATCCAAAAAGGGCGATTTGGATTGAATCAATCGTCACATGGTGCATGAAAACGGGACTTACTAGACACATAGTTTTCCACTCCTAATGGATATGCTTAGGATAATTCATATTTTTTTACAAAACATTAAGAATAATTTTAAAATAGAGATATCCCCAAAGAAACCATGTTTATGATTATGAGATTAACTATGTATATTTTTTTTAATTTATGTTATTTATTGCACTAGTTTTGGGAATATACATTATTTTTAATAATTATATGATCTAATCTAGTGTATGATATAATTTTGAAATGGTTACTAACACAAGGAATGAGAACCACATCAATGCATGTAATCCAAATAGTAAGAATGATCATTTATTTGATGTGATTAAGCCAATTTTTCCGAGGGATATAATATCCAAAATATTCTCATCATATGAGCACATATTATAATGTTATAACAAGATATAGAAATAATTCTATTATAATGATGGATTAGAAGGGAATTAAGTGAAGAAGAGAATGATAGGAAAAAAGATGGATAAAGGGAAGAAGGGAAAGAAGGAGTTTCCCACATGTTATAATTGTGAAAAGAAACACCCTAGTGCTTAATTAAAGTGTGTAACGTCCTAGATCTGGGTGACACTCAATGGGTACCCCAAACCTGATTGGTCACATGACCTCAAGCGCATTTCCCCAAACACCAGAGGCTGCCAACTATCAGCGAGGGCCCAGGTCTTATAGTGGGGAAACTATGCCCTCATTTATCAAAGTATAGCGCAACGGAATAAAATAAAAATCATACAATAACAGCGGAAGCAATAAACCATACACATTTAATATAAACAACTACAGTAAAAGATAACCAACCAGTTGTATAGATATGATGCAACATGTCTCAAGTTCTAAGAAAACAACCAGAACATGGTACATAGTAGTACAATACAATACAGAGTACAACAAAGCAAAACAAAACAGTCAGTATCATCGTGAGCCTAAGCCCGGTCCCATGCTCCCCTACTCCTCAGCAGCAATCAAGTACCTGTATAGGGGCCCTTTCCCTTATCCACACCTGCAGAAATGTAATCTGTTTGGGCCGAAGACATGAACCAAACAGGGTGTGAGAAATAAATCCCAGTAGGCACCCACCAAAGTCCCGTTCCCAACTGTGTGTAAACATGCAACAACAGTGTGAAAACGTAAATGCAATAAACTAAGAATTACTCAAAAGTAACTAACTTACTAGTTATATTTCCATTTTATTATTCATTTAATCATTTAATATAAGGAAACAACCATAGTGAATTTCTATGTAACAGTCAGTGTCCTCAGACCCATAAACCCTTACCCTCAGGTAATCAGAAACGTAACCCGTAGGTAATTGCCCACAGGAAGAACAGATATTGCCATCAGGCGTACCAAGTGTCGCCCTTAGGCACAGAGTCTATTGCCCACAGGCACAGAAGAAGTTTCCCTCAGGACGAAATAACTGCTGCCCTCAGGCTAAAGGAAACACTGCCCTCGGGCTAAACAAGTAACCGGGCCATGCCCAACATATAACTAGCAATTCACATACAATTCCTCTCAAGGAAAAAGTAATGCGCAAAATAAACATGGCATACCCTCGGGTAACCTGGCCGAACAGCTAAACAGAGGAACGCACCCTCGAGGTGGTCCTAGATCTGAGAAGTGATCCCAAACAACAGTTTATTATCACATTTAATCACCTATACAATTCTAGGTATTTAAACATCCAAGGCCTCAGCCACATGATACCCCAACATGGGTTCGTAGCACAAAAATACACAAAACACACAACAATTGGAAATTTAACACCAAGCCACCTACCTTAAACACCAACGAACGGTATACATGAATGTTGATTCTAGAAATGCCCAAAGGCAACGTAGATCTGGGTTAGAAGAAAACCCATTCAAAAGTAAATAACTTTTCCTCAGGAAAGAATTGGTAAGAACAGATTAAGGAGAGCGAAGGGATTACCCGTGCGGTTCCAACAGTATCATCGGCGGAAGAATCCGATTCCCAACGTGTGCTCTGTGGATCTCCAAAGCTTCAGCCTCCTCTCTTGCTCCAAAACGAACCCAAACGCCTCCTTTTCCAAATGAGGAGTCTACTGCCCATTTTAAGCGAAAAAAACTACACGGCGTGTACTCCCAAGTATAGGGCGTGTACTTTTCTCATTTAACTGTTGCTCTGGCGGCACCGCCAAACTGTTCATCCGTCAACATGAGTACACGATGTGTATTCCTTATTACATGGCGTGTACTATCACACAGCTGGTGGCTACTTCCACCACCTTACTATTTGAATGCCGACTGACTACACGACGTGTAAATACCACTACACAGCGTGTTGTCGATTTTTACACCCTTCTTCACTGACATGGCTACACACCCTGTGTACTTATCCCACACGGCCAAAGTACACGGCGTGTGGAATAGTACACGGCGTGTAGTCCCAAATTTTAGGTTTTTCCCCATTTTCCTTATTTTCTCAAAAACACTTAAGGAAAAGAGAAAAGAAGAAACTCGTACCTCAAAAATAAGAACCAGGTTCTTACAAAGTGAATGGTAGTTTGATATAAGTGTGGAGATAAAAGACACCATTCTTCTGATTGCAATGGTAAGATATTTTATCTAATGTACAATGCTTCAACTGTAAGGGGATGGGGCACTGCAAAAATCAATTTCTTAAGTGTTAAAGGAATGTACCTCAAAATAAGCTAATGAATCATGCTCAAGATTGTGATATTACCACAAAAAAGAAGAATGGTTAACGTTCTCATGTTTGGATTCAAGAATTATTTAATTTTATTATTTTATCAATGATGTCCTGGTTATAAGAATTATGAAATGTATAAGGATTTTAATATAGTATATTTTCATTAATGATTTTAAAGAATAATTTGAATGATACCAATGAACAAGAAAAATGATTCAATGGTATGTTAAAATTATTGAAAAAAATATTATTGAGGGAAATATAACCCTTAATATATTCCTGATGTTGAGATAATAATGTTATGATAAAAAAATATTGATATAGATAAAGTAAATTGGATAGTTTGACTACATTGTAACTAATTAATGATTTTTTGACAAAGTGGTATATAATATCATTGATGGAGTTTAATTTTTTTTTGAATTAAATGAATATATCCAATGATATGTGTTTTAATTAAAAAATAAGGAAGCATTCATGTTTTCAATAATGTTTTATGGTAATTCATGTTATTACCATATTTTAAGAGAACACTTTATGAAGGTATTCACATGCTTGTTATGTGATGACTAAGAGATACTTCATGTTTTTTATGTGATTAATGACATGTTCTTTTTTTGAAATCCAGTGTCTTTATTTCTAAATTTTTAGATCTTAATCTTTCATAAGGTTCATAAGGTTAACCATTTATAAAATGGTTTATGTTGATCTTTAGGTGAGGTTTTAGAGATTAATGTATTACTTCACCATATGGATATTCATGCATATTGGATAACCTATGCCAACCATTTTTTAATAATTATAACTCTAGATCAAATGAATGAATTATTATTATATTATGGATATTACGATCCATTAAAAGTTAATTTTAGTGCTTTAAAAATAAAAAATTCATTTTTTGATATTAATTTCTTAGAGTAAGAGATAAATTGTAAATTGATCAAAGCACAATCAAAGGATGAAATTATTATTTTGAAATAGAAATGTTACAAGAAATTATATTTTCTTATATTATTAGATAGTAAAATTATTATTTAACTTTAGGAAAATGATCTTGAATTTTTTCTATCCTATTACATTCACATCCAATGAATCATATGGTCTTTTAAATAATCATATATTTATGGTTTTGGGGCCCTTAACTTTCCATTTATCATTCACTTTCGTATTATCAATGAACTCAATCACTCTCTATAATTGTTTACACATTTATTCCATGTATATATTTTTATTTCCGACCCATGTTCTCCTACTTGGAAACCTAGTTATGTGTTATTCTGTATGAAATTTTTTACTTCATTTTATATCTTATTAATAGCAAGTCTCATTAAACCTTTTATGGTGTGGGGTTTTCAATAATTGTATTTCCAAATGTCAACCCTTGATTAATGAGATCAAGTTAAAATTAGAAGAAACCAATTTATTTAAGGTGAGGAGAATGTAACACCCCAAAATTTTAAAATAATAAAATTAATTTAAATAGAATTTATGACATGAAACAATATGATTAGATTAAAATATAACACTTGAGTCATTTTGAAATATTTCTTTTTTGAAAAATTTAATCTCTTTGATAGCTTGCAGAACACGCAAAGTCGAGTCAAAATGAACAAAATATAGTATATAATTATAAACTATCCATTAAGTTGGATGTTATTAATATTAATAACTAAAATTTTAAAATTATTGTTATCTATCAATTATAAATAAAATAGGAATCATTTAAAATAAAAAGAAATGTTTTCTAAAAAATTGTATTTTTCCAAAAGGCGGATTAGTCATGCTTTGCACACATAATTTATTTTTTTTAGAAATTTTATAAATTTTATTTGATAAAATAAACATCATTTTTAAAATAATAATATCAAAATGTTATTAGGGTGAATTTTTGGGACTTTTATGAAATGTTTCATTTTTTGATGAATAGTTAAAAATTCTGAATTTTAATTAAAAACTGCTATTTCTTTTAAATTATTTATAAATTTTAGTTATATTTTGAATTGGTTTTAAAGTAAAATTAGTTTAATTATATATAAATTAATCCCATTTAAAACATTTTAATCAATTTCATATTAAATTTTGATATAAAAACTTTGTAAACTAATGAACATTTTCTCTTTAAAACCCCGCTTTCTCATCGCATATACAGGATTAATTTTAAATTAAAAATTTTCAATTCTATGAATATAATTTAGATTAATAGATTCCATATTTTTAATAATAATAATTTATATTTTATAATAATTTCAACTTAATTTTTGACCAAAATGAATTGTAAGAAACAGTAAAAATTAATTACCATGATAAAGGTAAAAATAGATTTATTGGGGGTTAAACTAAAATGATAAGGGTTAAATTGATCTAAAAAATTATATAAAATATTTTTTATAGACATATTTATACCTTATACTTTATATTATCCATAATTTTCCATTATTGGAATCATGTGACATGAAAAAATGTGGGCATAATTCATTCTTTTCAAAAATTACAAGTGTTCCACTCACCCCACCTATAAAAGTACACCCCCTATCCTCTCTTCTTCACACCATTAAACCATTTTATTCCAGAAAATAACTACCCTAATCACTTATAAAATCCCCAAATATCACCATCGAATCCTTATTTTGGCTATAAATCCAACATAGGAAGGTTTTGTGCAAACCTAAGGAGGATACCCGAAGAAGAGGAAATGCTCTTCAATAAACGTTTTTATTTTATTTCTTTATCCACCCCATTCAATTGTTATTAAACCATGATGATATAATAACCTAAATATATTCTTTATAATAAAATGTTTTTATAATAAGTTAAAGATCTAAAAATATCTCCACTTCTATCAAAATGGGTTACGAAATCATCATTCACGTGTACGTTGGACTAGTACTACTACCTCACGAACCAATGTCATTCATTTTCCATTACCACTAACCATAGTTGGGTATGATGATGGATATAAAGTATATATAAGATATTTATAGAATTCTTATACCTATTTATTAATTATATCATATATAATTCTTTTTTTACTTTCCATTCCTTAGGGGATACAATAATGTCCCTCATGTGTATGACATAATACTGCCTCACGAAGCGATGTGATTTGTCTTTAACTAATGATTTTAAATGGATGGTGATAAGGATAAATTTAATGATTATATGTGATATAAATTAAATAATTATTATATTAATTAAATTTTTATCATTAAAAGATATAATATTTTGTTTTATTTTCACTCACTTAAAGATGATAACATCATTCATGTACGTGTAAACTACCACCTTCGTGAAGCGATGTGACTATCTTATCATCACCACATCACATGGATAATATATATATATATACATATGTATATTTAAAAACATTATATGGTAATTATGATATTATTATCATTATTTAAAGATAAAACATTACTTACTAATCCATAATGATCATTGAGAAATGGAAACATTACTCATGTATACATACAACTTCCCTCCCTTCTCCTTTAATTTTGGTGGCCTCCTACGTTGATTTAAAGTGGGTTTATTCTTGGTAAGTCCCACTAAAACTCTTCCTATACTTTATTACTTCCCTTAATCTTGATTTATATCCCCCTAAAGAACCCTAATATCCATTTTGGTAGATTTTAGGATTGGTTTTGGTTCAAATCATGGGGATTTTCTCTTTTAGGGATTATAGAGGGAACATTTTGGCTTGTGGGAGTGTCCACCATCATAGGAGAAGATTTCTAGAATAATAATCATTTAATTAAAGTAGGTGTTTCCTATTCACAATTTTTTATCACATGCCTTTAAATTATTGATGATTTGAAAATGGTTTTACATTTGAATCATTCATATATTTATGACCCATGAGGGATCAAGTTGATTTAAATTGATTTTAAACCTTAGTATGTGATGATATTCCCTGAAAGTGTTTGAAAAAAAATACATAAACGAATTTTTAAAATAAATATTTTTGGTTTTAAAGTTTTTTTTAGAACTTGATTGAGGTTTTAAAAGTCTTATAGTATTAATTTTACTTTCAAAACAAGTGTTTGGGAGTTCTTAAAGTGTTTAAAATATTTGACATGGGTTGTTTGATTTTAAAGGGGGGGGGGAGGGTTTAACCCTTGTTAAATATTTTAAATACTTTTTATAACCTTGTTTTATTTTTATAACAAAGTTTTTAGGTGTTTAAGTATCTTAAAAATAATCAAAGTGGGTTGGTTGGTTTCAAAAGGGAGAGTTATCCCAAGTTTATTATTTTTTGAAACTTGTTGTGGATTTGAATGTTTTAAAATGTTGTTTAAAATGAAGTGTGAGTCCCCATTGATCTTAAAGGGTGTTTTGAAAAAATTGGTCCCAATATTAGATTAGGATGAATATTTTAAGTGGTGATATGTCTTATAATTCTAATCATATTTTTAAAAGATAAAACCTATTTTGTATTTTATGAAGAATGAGTTTTCATAAAAGGTGTAAGACCCTCTTGAGCCCCTTCTAAATCTTGTATGACTATGGTAGCTTGTGATCCCAAAAGGGGATGATTATTGTTGATGAATTTGTATACATGGATTGTGTTTTGATATAAATGGGTATGCTTCCTTATGAGGGTTTGAGAGGTGAGACAGGTGTGATTTCAAATGTTTTATATTTGATCTATGTAATTGTTTGATTGTACTGAACTCTATTGAATTTTCATGGAATACCTAAAGGAATGTGGTAGGTGGCTTAGGAATATGATTCCCCCAACTAGGTTTATGTTTGTTAAGTAATGTTTCTTGAGACCAAAGGATCCCATATAGAGAATGCTTCCCTTAGAGTCCAAGTGAGTTCATAGGGAGTGGGGGATGAGATAGCCCAAGTGGGGACTGAGAGGGACAAAGTGGGGACTGAGAGATCCCAAATATTACCATGTTAGCTTTAAAATTTTATAGGAATACTATGTGATTTAAGAACCCAGGGTTATTATAAATCATTCAAGTACCCATTTATTAGATCACATTGGTTATATCCATGATAGGATCCTTTTTATGATCATTTTGGGTAATTTATATTGTGTATTGACTGTATCCCATTCTTCAAGGATTATTATTTTGGAACCTATGTTATTTTTAATTTATCCTTGTTATGTGACTTGAAAGAGTTGTTCATGAATATTTTCTTTCTTACTTCTTTAGATGTGGTGCTTTTCAAATTCTTTGAAATATTTTTGTGAAATATTTTAATATAAGAAAAATATAAAATATAATTTTAAAGTACTTTTAAATTGTTTTGAAATGGGTTTTAAAGGGTGTGTTCTTTAAAATATAGAATGTTGTTTTCCAAATTGTTTTATATTTTTTTAAATAGAAAATAATATGTGGATGTTTTTTGAAACTCCAAGTGTGTGTGGGGTTTTAAAACATTGTTTTAGGATGATGTGCCTATTTTTTGGAAAGTATGCTTTTCAAAGATATTTTGGAAGACCACTTGGAAATTAGAAACCAATTTTGAGTAAGAAATTGGTATAAAAAAAAGGAATTTTTGAAATGGTTTTATAGTGGGACTTTAAAATGGTGGTTTGGCCAAAAGGTGTTGGTCGAGAAAAAAATACATTTCAAGTGATTGTATTCATTTAATGGAAATCCTGAACAAAGGGTTTTAACACACTTTTGATGTATTATTATTTCTTTTTTAAAGACTTATGAAAAATGATCATTTTTATATTATATTACAAACTATAATATTGAGGATGTAATGTGAAAGTGGATTCTTATATTTGTAGGGTTATGTCTACCTATTGGACTATTTATATCATTATGATATTTTACCGGTCTAGGTTCATTCCATTTTGTTTCACTCCTTTGATCTTAGAGAGGATATATATTATTGGATGGTGACAATGGGTCATGTAGAGGCTCATTAGAGTTGTTTTTGGTTTTTATTCATTTTTAAGTTTTTGTATTGTTCATTGATCCCTTATATTTATATGATTTTGATTTTTATATTTATCTCCATTATTTAATTATTTATGTATCAGTTGTATATCATATTTGGATTTTTAGTTAAGTTTATCTCCATTTGGATGTTATTGATTTTATTTATGATTATTATTTGTTATCAGTATATGAGGGTGAAATCATTACCAAGGTTTTTCCTATGATTCCTACACACTATTTTATAGCCTCTAGGGATTGAGAATTCCCTTTGAGCCTTATGGCGGGCTGGGTTGGGTTCCAGGTAATATGACACCCTGGGTCAGTACCTTACACCACTATAGCTCGTAATTAGACCCCAATTATTGAATTCGACTTGTAAAGAACTATGTAAAACAATCATTTACGACCAAAACCTCAATTAATGATGGGTTAAATTTTTCATGGATGTCATTATGAACATTTCATCCAATTGAAATGTGCCACCCATGACTAACTCCATGGTGCTCCAGCGGGGGCACAAATGGTGAGACTTGAACACCAGACCTCACCACCACCCACCAATGACATAACCATAAGGATACACCCCTAGGGAATTTTTTTATAATTAATAGGGAACATATTTTTTTCAATTAATTTTTGTAAAATAAATCTATAATTTTAAAAAAAAAATAACACATAACATGTAGGATCATGTATTATCCTTAAGAATGAATTTGTTTCTATTAATAATTTGTTTCTTAATTTTATTTTATTAAATTCATTGATTTATTTATTTATTGAATTACGATCTTAGAAGTTATAATGAAGTACTAAGAAAAATTTTTAATTGAAAATAAAAAAAGGATTTTTTTTGTGAACAAATGAACCAAACAAATGAAAAATATCTTATAAATCTTAGATCAAACTAAAAATCCCTAAATTTAGTATTTTATTAGGAAAATTTGATTTAAATATGGGTAAAAAGTTTTAATTATAGATTTCAGAACCTTAATGGAACAAATTTTTCAATGGTAGCCCCTTTTAGGTAAGACTACCAAACCCCTTTGATCAGATCATGTTATGTATTTTTTCATGACTTAGAATTATAATATATAATTGTTTTTCTTAAATATATGACTATTTTTTACCAATTAATTGAATATGGGAGGATATAATCTAGGGTTGGTGAATGCCGCCCCTATTCTGACCAAACTCTGATGACACGACCCAATATTTTTCATGCTGATCATGCAAGTTAGCAAGCCTAAAATAATCAGATCATCACAATGAATAATTAATTTATCACCTAATAATTATAAATAACAAAAGAAATAAGGTGGTCATTGATAACATATGGTTGATATTTTTATTTTTCTACAATCTATAAAATGATGATGAATTTATGAAAATGAATGTCAAACTGGACACAAATTACCTGAAATGAGCATAGTGGTGCCTACATTATTAGGAGGATTTTTTTTGCAAGGTACTACAGAATAATAATAATTCTATTCACCATTTTTTTTATTAAAAATAAATGATAACTAACCCATTTAGTTTGTGTGTGTGTTGTGTGTGCATGTTTGTGTGTGTGTGTGCATGGTGTGTGTGTGTGGGCTGGTGAGTGTTTGTTTATGTGTGTGTGTGGGGGGGGGGGGGTCATGTGTGGGTGAGTGTGTTTGTGTTATTGTGTTTGTTTTTGTGTAAGTGTGTGTTAATGCATTCACACATTCATGTGTTGGTGGGGGTGTGTAGGTGTGTTAATGAATGTGTGCATGCATGAGTGAGTGGTTGTGTGTGTGTGTGGGGGGGGGGGTGATGGTGAGAATATGTGTGTGTAACGACTTGACTTTTCATAAAGGTATGGATCATAATTTTTCCGGTTTTAATTCCTTATTTTATCACATTGAGTGTGCCCTAAATCCTAAAGAATGTTTCAAGAGCGTCTGGAAATTATTCAGAGCCTAGAGCTTTGAGTTTTGAAGGAAATAAGCTAGGTTAATGGTATGACCAAACCATAAACCAGAGCCCACATGGTTTGGACGAACCATGCAGGGTGTTTCATAGGGATGGAGAGGGACACATAGTTAGGCCAAACCATGTGACCTTGGCCACATAAATGTGTGCCTTGTATCAGACATGGGGTAGAGGAAAATCATAGGGGTTGAGCACAATTAGTCTAACTGTGCACTAGATGTTCAAGGGGTGGAATTCCTTGGATAGTGATGGAACACGGTTGGTGCATGGTTAGGAAAATTATGCAACCATACCATGTTACTCTTAAAAAGTGAGAAAACGCACCCTTTTGACATTAAAATTTTATAAAACCTCTCACCCTTTTTTGTTTTCCTCTAACAAGAAGAATCTCTTCCCCCTCTCCCATGTTAGAATCTCTCTATCCTCCATAGTTAAAGATTTTGATAACTCCCTTATCCAATATTCATTTTTATCACCTTCAAAAGTGTTGGTCCCTAAATGGTAAGTTATTTAATCATCCTTCTCCCGTTCTGCATTTCTCTTCCCACACCTTGCACTATTTTGGTGCAAACTCATATTCCCTATTTTTAGGGCATTGGTTTTTTATACTAATTTCTCTCATTATAGAGTTTTTAAAGGGCCAAAAATGTTTGAGGATAGTTATACGATCCTAAGGTAGGTGTTTTAGAAAATTTCCCTAAAATGTTAGATGTTTTGATATCATTTTCCAATTGTGTCTCACATCATATATTTAGGCGCGTCGCCTTAAAATAATTTTTACCAATTTAATTAATTTCACCTTATTATGGAACTCCAGTAAACCCACAATAAATTATAATAGGTTTCCTACCTCTTTTATACCACCCATTTGGGTGTGTTAAATAAATTTAATTCCCTAAACAAAATGTTTAATTGAACTAATCACCATCTAGGTGATGTGGCTTGACCTTGATCTTGATTTTCTTTATTATTCAATTAAATGGACTAATTGAATTTAATGGAAGTAGGTGAAAAGGCCATTCTGCATGTTGTATATTTATAAATATGAATTAGATGAATTGTGACATCCATGGTCAGATTGGGTTAAATGATTATAAATGATTTATAGGTAATCACTCATGATTGTTATTATTGGACAATGGATATTGGTTGATGAACAACGATTAGGGAATTTTATGATTACTTACGTTAGGTGATGGGCATGGTGTCTTACACTGTTTACTTCCACTTGGATGATGGGAATGATGTTCCGCATTCACTTAAATTAGGTGTTAGTCATGAAAATTCACTCCGCCATCTCGAGTGAAAAGCATGAAAATTCACATTTCCATGAGATTCATGTCTTGTAACCTTACTGGAGATTTTATCTCATTATACTAGCCATGAATACTTGAGTTACACCTCGGGTCTAGCTAGCACCTAGTATCCATGTATATGCGTATATATGTTCTTACGTATATGGTTTATATACATGTACACATATTATATATATATGATTACTTATATATGGTAAAATGATCAGACTTATTCTAGCCTATGCCAAAGAAGGTAGAGTATTCCAGGTGTCTTTCAAGAACCTGAGCTAACTAGTATGTATTTTTCATCATTTTTTATTATTCTTTATACCTTCACACTACTATGATATACACATCGACTGAATAATTATAGACATCATTGGTGGTGGCCTACTAAGTTTATCTCACACCCTAATCTATCCACCATTGGTACCTGAGTATAATTCATGATTTTAGGTGTGGATAAGGTCAAGAGACCTGTCATGGATTCTTGATCTATTTTTTATATCTCTTGGATCATTGGAGTAGAGGACCGGGCATATGGTCGTGATGCTAGTAGTGATTCCTTTTGGACTTTTTATTTTTTTATACCATGTTATATATGCATGTTTCCTATATCCATGTCTCCCATTTATGTACACAATAATTCGATGAAATCATTTCATATATGAAATTTCCCATAGATTTTGATTATTATTAAAGTTTGGTTGTTTTCCTATTCTTCCATGCTTATTTATGGTATTTATTTAAGCTGTGTTGTTAGTTATATCGTGATTACTCTATTTATATCTATTTATTATCTATGATTATCACCACAGTGCTACTATGATATAATGGTATAATCTCTCAACTATACAACCTTGGACCCTTGCTAATTTTCAGTAGCCTCTAGCATATGGGGAGGTGTGCTTGAGGACATATGACCCACCGAGTTGGGGCACCATTTTAGAGGCTTATGATTCGAGATGTTACAAAGTGGTATAGAAGCTCTTTTCATTTTTTTAATATTTGGGTATTATATAGAATAATAGGGATGTGTTGTAATTTTTAAATGATATTGTAACTAGGATTATCCAACCCACATATAGGGGAAACCCAAATTACTTGGGATGAGATAATGTTTTTTTTGGTTTGTTCCTCTTATAGTTCAAGTGATTGAAACATTGGGTGGCACACATGTTTTGTGATGTTATTATTAATTATATTATTATTTTGGATTTCCTTTATCTTTATCTTGGTATGAAAAGGAAGTATCATCTCATTCATCATTATATGTGCTTTAGAACTTATACATAATTCATTTTACATTCCATGTTTACTTTCTACATGCATTTCCTACTTCATATTGTTAGTGACTTGATTATTATATATGGAAAATGTGATAAATATTCTTAAAGGATGAAATAATTGGATTAATTAAAGTGTCTGCATCAATATAAATAGTTTTTTCCTTCACAGATTGATTATGACACCTTAATTAACCAATTATTCCATATTTGGTCCATGAACCTGTAGTTATAAGGGATCAAACATTATTTCATCAGATTGTTTGAATTCTAATGGAAATTTATAAAGCATGTAATTCTATAAATTTAGAATGGTAATTCATGTATTCAAATCATTTTAAATGACTTTTTACATCTAGATACTAGGTGTAAAGTCCAATTCACAGTTATATGACATGCCAATTACAATTTATTAGGAGCATGAATTTTATAAATTAGGAATGGTTATTCATCTAACTAGATCATGATGTGTGTGTACATATATATAAGAGTACACACCAAAATGAATGAAAAGTTTTAAATGAAGTGGTTATCATTAAATGAGGATTACAATTTAAAATTAAAGGGTTTTTCCTCTATACCTTGTAATTAACACTCCATATACCAAAAACTTTTCCATGTGATATGAGGCCTAGAACCAGACCCGTCCTTAGTAGTGGGTAGTTGGGGGTGTCTCTTACAATTCTTATGGCATGTTATGGCCTCCCGTTACCACCGATAATTGCATTTTATAACAGGTAATGATGTTTAATATTTCCATAATAAGGATCTATACCTATCCCAGTTGATCAACTATAATATTTTCAACTACTAAATTCTTATTTGAGGAACACATTTAGAATTGTAGAATCATGCCACCATAACAGCCATGAGTCATGCACAGGGAGGGTGGTGATGACCATGCTCCATAGATGGAGGGACATGAGCCTCTAGTGATACCTATCATAGTTCTACCTATGATACCATCTTCTATTCCTAACATGGGAACCGTCACCCATTTTTGAGAGGGTTTCCTTCATATTATGCAGTTTATGAAAGGTGTTTCTTGACCTACCTGACTATGGAATAGTAAAATAGAAATTTTCACCAAAATCATACTCCCACATTTTTAAGGGATGGAAGAAATCAAGATATAGACTAATGGATGGAGTCCATGCTTTCTATATTCGAGAAACCAGAGACACCTCCAGAAAGAGGGTCAAGATCACTACCTATATCATATGTGGTTATACCAAATAATGGTGGGAAGTCATTACCTAGGAAGATCAATATCGAGATATGATCTGGAGGGATTTATAGATGGTCTTATATGATCACTTCTTTCCATATACATTGAGAGTTAACCGAGATATAGAGTTTATGAAATTGATGTAGGGAGATATATCTGTAATGGATTATTCTATTTGTTTTACTAAACTATAGTAATTCAAATTGACCCTAATAGAAGATGAGCTTATGACTATAAGGAGATTTGAGGATGGTTTGGTATACACCATCTGATAATAGGTTAACGTCTTTTGGTTGACTATTTTTTCTAAGATAATTAACAAGGCCCTCATTATTGAGCAGAACCCAAGGGAAGCTAATGGTGTGAGATAGGGTGGTTCAACAATAATACCTAGTAGTGGTTCCTCTAGTATATAGAAGCATAAATTTAAGGTTTATTATTGGGGTAGTAGCAGTTATATAGCTCGTACTCACAAATTCATTATATATCACCAGTATAGGAAACTGGGACACATGAAAACCCAATATATACGAGACCCAGTGGAGTGTAGAGGAAATAGTAGGAAGGGTCATATTCAGTTATTCTATAGGACCATACCACCAGTTCCTAGTGAGAGAGGATCAGCACTAACTCCATGTTATAGAGAAGGTCTAGTAGTATCTCATTGAGAAGGCAGTTTGAATACCACTGGCTAATCAAGCTGAAGTGGTGGTCAAGGTAGAGGAAATCAGACTCAGGATTCAAAGTTCCAGTAGAGTGGGCCTACTCAGGGCAGTCAGGTTGTGACTTAGGGCCACGGTATAGTCTAGTTACATGTAGTGTAACCTATGCTAGTAGAGCAGTGCACCATAAATTCTACTATTCGAGGTACTATTCTTGTATCCACTACTTTAGTGTCTGCTTTATTTGACATAAGTGAATCACACTATTTTATATCTATGGACATTTTGAAGAGTTTTTTCCTTGAGATAGATTATTTATATAGCATAATGAAACTTGATACTGCATTGGGTATCCAATCAAAGAGTGTTTCCCAATGTAAGGGTTTTCCCCTAGAGATAGGCTGTTATCTATTTGTGGGGGATTTGTTTTTCCTTGACATTATGGGGTTTGATTTAATTCTCAGGATGGACTGGTTCATTACCTATCAAGATCATATCGATTTTTATAACTGAAGGGCGATGTTTACATCACCAGGGGTTCGTAGACATGTTCACATGGGAGAATGGGATGTCCATGTGACTTGAGCTGGACCTGAGCATTAGGGGATAAGTAGAGTGACAAAATAGATCACTATTATTTTCGTGAATGATTATGGGATATAGCTTGTTGTTTTCCTTCCTATTCTGAATTTTTTAGGGATGTATTCCTTGAAAAATTTTCAAGGATACATTTAGTGATAGAGGAAGAATTTACCCTCAGGCTAGTGCCTAGAGTAGAACCATTGTCCATTTCTCATTACATAATGGATCAAATGGAACTTCTAGAGCTCAAGATGTAGTTGTAAGATTTGGTGGATAAGGGTTATATATACCCCAAAACATCTCTATGGTGTTCACTAATCCTTTTTTCTTAGAAGGCGGATGGTACCCTCAGAATTTTCATGGACTAACAAAGGTTTAACTGGATAAAAGTTAATAATACATATCCAATTCCTAGAATAGAAAAAATGTTTGATAATATATGAGTATAAATGGTGTTTTCAAAGAATGATTTAAGGCCAGGCTATCATCAAGTGCATTTCAAGACTTCAGACATACCTCATAAAACTTTATAGAGTAGGTACGGTCAGTATGAGTACTAGGTTATGCCATTTGGCCTCACAAACATGCCAACTATTTTCATATCCTTGATGAATTGGGTTTTCCACCCGTATCTGGATTCATTAGCAGTAATCATTGTGGATGAAATATTGGTGTATTCTCACTCTTGACATCACTATACCCAATATATTAAAATCATGTTAAATACACTAAGATAACATCAGCTCTATTTTAATCTCACTAAATGCCACTTTTGGATCAATAATTACAATTCTTGGGTCATATCATCTCAGAGTTGGGAGTACCAGTAGACCAGGAGAATGCGGGAGTTGTAGTTTCCTAGTAGCAACCCAATAATATATTTTATATATAGATTTTCTTGGGGATATCCTGGTATTATAGATTATTAATTTAGGATTTATTATGCCTAGTAGTGACTCTTATAGGTTTGACTAAGAAGTGTGTGAAATTCATATGGTCCGAGGCTTGTGAGATAGCCTTTCAGGAGTTGAAAGGTAGGTTGAATCCGTCATCGATTCAGATTCTATTGGATTCAGGAAATAGTTTCACAATTGATTAAGACACATTAGGTATTTGGATGGGATTAGTTTTGATATTATAATATCAAGTCATGGTGTAAGATCCTCTTCATTTGAGGCCTCATGAGTGAAACTACCCAAGAAAAGACCATGAGCTAGCTATAATTGTTCATGTTTTATACTATTGGATGCATTATTTACTTGGGGAGCATTTTGTGATATTCAACGATCATAAAAACCTCAAGTATATCTTCATACTGTTTTATTTAAATCTCAGGAAGTGAATATGGATTAAATAACTATAAAAATTTGATTTTGAGCTTTCCTATATGCCTAAAAAGGAAATGATGTAGTCTATGCTCTGATCTAGAAGACTAAAATATAGGAAGTTTTGGAGGCTATTGGTGAGTGGAAACTTATGGACTTATTTTTGGAGATTTAAGTTTATGTTTAGAAGGATCACGATTAGAAAATACTCACATATTTAGAATTGATCTCTCCCATTTTGGAGTGGTTAAAGATGAGCCAGCATTCTGATCTTGAGTTCTTATTCCAAAGGGAAATTATATCACATGAGGATTCATCACTTGGTTAGACCATGGATGATGATGTGGTCTTACAAATACATGGGAATGTATGGGTTCTATTAAACATCCAACAGGAACTAATGTAGGAATATCATGCCTCATCTTAGGTAGTAAATACTGGGGTCACCAAGACGTATCAAGACTTACATAACTAGTATTAGTGTCCAGGTATAAAATGGGAGATATTCGACATTATTACTCAGTGTTACACCTGTTATTAGGTGAAGGAAAAAATCAGTGACTGGATAGACTCTTACACCTGTTATCCATTCTTGAGGGGAAATGTGATGATGTCACAAAAAAATTTGTGGAAGGTTTATCTAGATTGCCTCATGGAAGTGAACCAATTGGGATTGTTGTTGACCATTTGATGAATGTTGAATATTTATTACTAGTTCAAGAGACCTTATCGGTAGATTATCTTGGTTGTATATACATCAAGGAGGTTGTATGACTTTATGGAGCTCAATATTCTATCAAATTTGATAGGGACACTCATTTGACATCACAGTTCTAATAGGGGTTACATAAGGCATTGGGTACACAGGTGCTTCTGAGTATAGCCTATCACCCTCAGACTGACGGTCAGATAGAGAATATGATATAGGTGTTGGAGGAAATACTATATGAATGTTTCCATGATTTTTTTGGTGCTTGGGAGAAATACAAACCCCTAGTTAAATTCAATTACAATAACAGGTTTAAGGCTACAATTCAGATGAATGCTTAGAAGGACTTATATGGTAGGCCATACCGATAACCTCTATATTGGTTAGAGGTAGGGTAGGCAACACTACTTAAGTCATATATTGTTCAAGAGACTTCAGATAAGGTTCAGTTAATCAGGAATCACACATTGGTAGCTCAGTCGAGACAAAAGTCATATGATAATTGATTTTGATGACCTCTTGAATTAGAAGTCAGAAATTAGGTTTTCTTGCGTGTATCACCCATGTTGGTCCATCAATGGATTAAATGTTATTGCAATATTTTTAATCTATTTTATGGAATCTTTGAGGTTGTAGAGAGGTCTAGACTAGTTTCTTACTAGATAGATCTTCCTCAGATATACCGATCAATCCATAATGATTTTCACATCTCTCAGATATGTTGGTATTATCCAATCATGTCGTATGTTCTATAGCCTAAGGTGGTTGATTTATATTTGGATGCTTCCTTTGAGGAGTACCTAGTGTGTATCATGAATCAGAGTGTGAAGACTCTATAAGCCATGTCTATTCTATTAGTATGGTTTCTATAGAAGCATGTCCAAGTATAGGTCAAGATCTGAGTGTAGGAAGGTAACATGCATGCCTAGTGGCTAGATCTTTTCTCTGATGATCCCTTATTACCCTCAGAAGACCAACTCAGGGATTATTTTCTTTAAATTGGGGATGTTGTAATGACACAAAATTTCACGAAGGTACTGATAATTTATTTCCAGTTTAAATTCCTTTTTTTATCCTAGTGACTCTTTTCTATGGAATAAGGAAGGTTTTGGAAGTGTATGGGGCTTTCTTGGATACCAGATCTCTGATTTTTTGTGGAAATATTCCAAGAAAACGGTTTAACCAAACCATGAACATGATCCTACATGGTTTGGCCAAAATGTGTGAGATGTTTCATAGGGTTGGAGAGGGCCGCATGGTTAGGATAAACCACAAGACCCTAGACACATAGCCATGCACCTTGTCTTAGAAATGGGGAAGAGGAAAATTCAATAGGCTACACACAATTATTCTAACCATGTTCTAGCCATGAAAGGGGTGTCCTCCCTTAGATAGTGTTGGTGCATGGATGGGGAAGGTTTTGGCCAACCATGAATCTAAACCACAAAACTCTTAAAAAGTGGTCAAATTTATCCTTTCCCCTTAAAATTTTATAAAACCTCTAACTCGTTTTTCTTTTCCTCTAGAAAATATAAGCTCTTAACCCTATCTCACATTAGAAGATCTACTTCGTCCATAGTTAGTGATTTTGATAACCCCCTCTTCCAATCTTTGTTTTCTTCATTGTTGGAAGCATTGGGACCGCAATGGTAAGATCTTTAATCCTCTTACTTCTGTTCTTCATTTATCTTTCCATATATTGTGCTATTTTAGTGAGATCATAGGCCTTATTTTTAGGGAATTGGTCTATTATTTTGATTTATCGTATTAAATCTTGATTCATGGGATGAAACTGGACGAGGATAGTGATATGGGCCTAAGGTAGGTGGTCTAAAAAATTTACCAAAAATTTTAGATGTTTTATAGAATTTTTCCTTTGTTCTACACAATTTGTTTTTTCATGCATAGCCTTAAAATGTGTTTTACTTATTTAATTAATTGTATATTATTATGGACCTCCAATAGAACCATATTAAATTATTATAGGTTATCTAAATCTTGGACATCTATCCTTTGGGTGTGTTGAATTACTTTCAAGATAATTGTTTAATTGACCCAACTACCATTAAGTGGTATGGCATGACCTTGATCTTGATTTTCCTTGTTTATTCAATTAAATGGCTTGATTAAATTTAATAGAAGTGGTTGAAATGGAAATACCACATATTGTATATTTATAAATATGAATTAAATGAATTGTGACATCCATTGTTATACTGGGATAAATGATTATAAATTCTTTTGAGGTAGTCCCTCATGATTATTATTATTGGACCATGGATATTAGTCAGTGAACAATGGTTAGGGAATCTGTTAAGTGTGTTGTTTCACACTTCTTTATGCTGGGTGATGGGAATTTTGTCTCACACCATTTACTTTTACTTGGACTATGGGAATGACATTCCATGTTCCCTTTCATCAGGTGTCAGGAATGATGACTCACCCCACTATCTCGAGTAACGAGCATGAAAACTCGCATTCCCATGAGATTCATAGCTTGTACCCTTACTGAAGATTTTAGCTCATTAGACTATCCATGATTTAATGAGTTATGAACTAGGTCTATCTAGAATCTAGTATCCATGTATATACCTATTAATTTTCTTACATATATGGAATATATACATGTATAAATATTATATATGCGTGATTACTTATATATGGTAAACTAATAAGACTTATTCTAACCTATGCCGAAGGAAGTAGAATCTTATAGGTGTCATTTAGTAACTTGAGATAACTAGTATATATTTTTATCATTGTTTATTATTACTTATACCTGAACACTCCTTTTCTATACACACCGACTAGATTATTCTATACACCATTTGTAGTGGCCTATTGAGTTTATCTCACACCCTACTTGGTCTGCCTTTGGTACCAGAGTAGACTTCATTACTGTAGGTGTGGATAATGAAAATAAATCTTCCAGGGATGTTTGATCTATTTTTCTTATCACATGGATCATGTGAATAGAGGATCAAGAATATTCTCATGATTCTAGTGGATATGTCTTTTGAACTTTTTTATTTTTGTATAGCATGTTGTATATGCTTGTGTCCTATATCCCTATCTCCCCTTTATGTAAATTATCATTCCATGTCATCATTTTTTATATGAATCTACCCATATATTTTGATTATTATTACATCTTGGATGTTTTCCTATTCTACTGTGCTTATTTATGATATCTGTTTCTGCTGTACGATTTTTTATACCATGATTTCGTTATTAATTTCTATTTATTATCTTTTTTAATCCCCATTATGCTACTCTAACATGAGGGTATAGTCTCCCCACCATACAACCTTGGAACCTCACTACTAGTTGGTAGCCTCTAACATATGAGGAGTAATCCTTGAGGCTATGTGACTCACCATCTCAAGGCACTATTTTAGTGGCTCCATGGTTAGGATGTTACAGTTTGTGTGTGTGTATATATGGAGTAATATGAGGGAGTTTGTCTCTCTCTGTGTGCTCACATGTGTATGTGTGTGTGTGTGTTCATGTTTGTTCATGTGTCTGGGTGTGTGTGTAATAACCCACATTATTTTGGGTTGTGAAATTAAGAGATTAATTGATTTTTTGGTCTCAAAAAAGGGGATGTTTTGAGAATTGAGATGGGAATGAGATTCTAAATTTTTAAATGTATTAAGGAGTTGTTTTTTTTATTTGGACCGAGGCTTAAAATGTGTTTTGAGTGTTTGGGTGGATGTCGAAGATTGGTCAAGGAGGTCTTGTAGATGGATATTTTTAGTAGGATATAGGTTACACCATGACCCATAGGTCATTCTACAAAGGACCTTTATGTAGAGTTGGGGATTTTTATGAGAATTATGGTCACAAAAAATCCGAGGGCTTTATGGCATGGTGATGTTTTGTTGTATTTTTTCTAATGGAATAAAATGGCCACACCATAAAGGGGGAGTTACTCCACAATGGTTACTGTTACATATGGGTATGGGAAATCTTATGTTTTTCCTTTGAATATTCATGGAGTAAAAATTAGTCATGTTACACCATTTAAAGTCACACCATGGTTATATTTGGTTGGGTATCGAGCCCTATTCCTTGGGTAGTCTCACCAGAAACCATAGGGGTCACATCACTATATAGATTGATAGGGGTGTCATGATATGTACTATGGAGTGGTCATTCCATGAACTATATTGGTCACAATATGACCAAGTTCCTAAGATCTTTTTTAATAGGATAAGTCGCATCATTTTTATGTCTACTTCCATCACATGTTAGGGAAGAAGGGGCACCAGGAGATGGACATTTCAACAAGCTCATCCCCTATCCTTCCTCCATTCGATTACCCATTATTAATGGTGTTTCTTAAGTATTTTTTGCGATGATTATAGGTGATTTTGAACCCCTGTTTTCTTTTCATCTTCCTTCCATTTCATTGTCTTGGATTTGGGGATGATTTGGTCCAGTGTTTGGCATTGATTCCAAGAAATCATGGTGGAATATATTCGTTTGGATATGGATTTTTCCCAGGTTGGTGTGAGGATATCATAGGTGGATGGTCACATGATAGTGATTACTATTTCTCTAGAAGTATGTTTACCTATGTATTTTTCTAGGGTATTTAATTAAATTGGATTAAATTGGAAATTTATTGGGTGACGTGTGTAACACCCTAATGTTTTTATGAAATAGTTTCTTTAAATAATATTTATTATATGGTAGCTTTCTTTGCACACAATAATGAGTTTAAATAAACCATAAGACACCTTTATTATTAAATTAGCATTATATCCTAGCCATTAGGTTACGAGGAATAATTATAACTAACTTATGAAAATACTTTGTGAATTCATTGGCTATCAATTATTTATGAAAAATATAAATCAGTTAGATACTTTTATTTTTGATTGAATTAATTTTGGAAAAAAAATTAATGAGATATATATGTTTTTAATACTTAATAAAATATTTTTTATATTCATCCAATGGATATTTTATTCATAGGGTATGAATAAAACCCTATTTGATGTATAAAAACCTATTTTTTAAAAAGGGTTAATTTTACACCTTTGAATGACGAACCCCTTTTAAATTTTGATTTTGACACATTAATAATTCTTATATGACAACATAAACATTTTATTTTTAATAGGGATATAAAAATTTAGTTTGGATGAATTTATGATATTTTTCTAATAACATTCATGTTTTGATGAATAGTAAAAATATGCTAAATTTTAATTGAAAATAAATATTTTCATTGAAATAATTTGTGTGGTTAAATGATATTATTGAATGGATTAAAAGTATAAATATAATAAATTTTTACCATTTAATATAATTTAGGTCATTGGAATTAATTTTACATTAAATTCAAAAGTAAAATCATTTCAATCTTTTGAAATATTTTAACTTTAAAAAATCATTTTCTAATTTCAACAATGGGATTAATTTTAAATTAATTACTAAAAATTATGTATTTTGAATTTTTAAAAATGGATTACATATTTGGAATCATTATTTCTAAATTATGTAAATAGATCTATTTTATTTTTGTGAAATATGAATATTAACTTCGGTAAATTTTATTAACATGGTAAAGGGTAAATCGTGTAATTAAGGGTAAAACTGATATTATAAAATTACCCTAACACTTGTATTAATATAATTGGATGATTATAATTTTTACTAAAACATAATTGAGTCTTAATGGTTTCCATTATAACCCACTTGGATGAAATTAGGACATGTAATTTATTTTATTTGAAGAAAAGTGAAATATATCTCACTCAAACTTTAATAACTAAATTATTTTTAATATATGGTTATATAGAAGATAAATTCAATTATAAATACCCATTTTAAGTCTAATATTTTTTTATTTATTCTGAGAATTTATTTGTAATTTTTAGGAAATAAATAATTACCTTAAATACTAATACATAGATGATGAAAAAATTAATTAATTGATGAGAAATCAATAAAATAAATTTTATTAAAATATTAATAACCATAAAATTCCCAAACACTTGAAAAAAAATTATTGGTAGATTATATTTCAACCATAATAATCCAAGGTTTGATTTATTGATCATTTGGAGTCTTATAAAAGAAATTATGACACTTATATTATTTTATTTAAAGTGAAGATAAATTTGTCACGTTCATGTTTTAAAAGAGTATAAAATTTTTAATGTTAGGTTTTTCAGAAGATAAATTAGACTAAAAGTATAAATCTGAAATATAATGGATTTATATTCATAATATTATTTTATTTAAAATTTTTATTCAACAAATACGTATATTAAATAATTACAAAAAATTGATGTAGTAATTATTTTATTAATGAAGAGATCAAATAAATGTTATTAAAAATAAATTAATAAAAATAATTTTGGATAATTAGTATGTAAAATGAATTTTATTGATTACTCTGACCACTTAAGGATATAATAAAAAATATTTATATAGTTTCAACTCTTATTTTTATAATTCTAAAAATCCATGAAATAAATAGTGTCAAAATTGACACTATTGATATTTTTTAAAAATAAGGTTTTTTTAAATTATTTAAAAATCATAAGAAATTTTTTAAAAAATATAATAACTATTATATTATCTAAAATATTATAAATTATTAATTTATAGTCTAATTTACTTTAGATAAATAAATATTTTACCCTTTTTATATTGAAATATTTTTTACCCTGGTTAAAAATTAAAAAGAATAACTAAGTGTTAATTAAAAAAATAATGCTTAAATTGACATAAAAATTTGTATAAAATTTATTTTTTGATGACATTAAAACCCTATATCTTCTCATATTATAAATTTGGATATTTTTGAGGTTATTAAGAGGGTTTTTATTTTATTAAAAATTAATATTTTTGAGGTTTCCAAAAGTGCCCCTCACATCAGTTATAAAAGGACACTTCCTCCCTCAACTATTAACTTAATTTTGAACCTTCATGCTTGACCATAACCTGAAATTTCCCATTTTCAACTTCCATATAAACATTATAGAGGCCATGGTCTTCTTAAAAGACCAACTCTAGTGCTCTAAGAGGAGATTTAGAGGAAGCATATCGAAGAAAAGGTAATATCATTTACTGATTATTTCAAACTTCTTTATTATTATACTTCCACCTCATGAGTTGTTTCATTATAAAGTAATAAATACAGTATTAATTATATAATAACAGGTTTTAATGATCATGAAACAACCATATTATACCTTCTACCCATTATATGAAATATGAAATCACCACATGTGTGTATGTATGGCTTACCGTCTCCACGCCGTGGTGTAATATTTTTTTCACCACCACCTTACATGGATGGGTATAATTATGAAATTAATATATATATATATATATATTATTAATATAAAATGATATTTATTCTGATATATTATACACCATCTACTTAAATACCATTCAAAAATTATGGGAACGATATCGTCGCTCGTGCGTATGTATGACTTACCATCTCCATGATGTGATGTGATTCATTCTACATAATCTTCATTAAATAATGATTTTATAAATGAATTTTAAAAATAAATATGATATATATTATACTAATTCCATTCATGTAAATTATATAAGTATAACCTAGAAAGAGGAATAAGAACTTATCAAACAAAACATGCATAAGAACATAAAGCAGTTAATACCTGAATAATGAGTAACAATGAAATGTTACTAACAAACAGATGAAAATATGATCATAAATGTTATAAAAAAAATATTATAATTGTAGAATAAATAAGAAAAATTATTTAAATCATTATATAGGAGTTTTGGATATATACGAATCATAACAGACCTAAGGTAAGGGATAACTTTTCAAATCTCATTTTTATCCAAGATTTTTTATTCATAAGTATTTAATAGGGTAGGTTTATCATCCAAGTACATGTTTCCTGAATATGTATTAAAAAATGTTATTTATATCCTTCTATAATTTTTTAAATTTAATTTTACCCATTGGTTAATTTTTACTAAATGGTATGAATGGAATCTTTTGTCGTTTTCGGTACGAGGTACTTTTCGACATTTTTGAAAAAAGTATGAGAAGAATGTTTTTTTAACTTGTACAACATGAACATATTTTTAAACTTTCATAATTCCTTATTTCCTTGAATATTCCCCTAAAATATTAAAATTTTATTTTGAAATAAAATTATTTCTTCTAAAATTGTGTGGCATTTTGAGGAAGAAAAACATTTTTGAAGAAGAAAGGATATTTTCATCAATAATTAATTTCAAGTGTTTTCTCAAAATTATTTTCCATATTTGATGAAACTCTTTAAATAGGGTTATATTTAAATCCCTATTATTACTATGATTTGACTGTGTTAATGATGTAATGATATTTAGTAAATCCATTTGTTTTATATCAATTATAATGGAATGATGTTTAAGAAACCCATTTTATTTCATGGGTTATGATATGGTGAATGTTTTTATGTTTTTGTGGAACACATAAGAATGGTTTCATTATGAGATGGGTGAGACCTATAGATCCCTCCAATTCATTGGTTACAGATTTATATCTCAAGAGATAGACATGACTGGAATGACAAGTAAATCTAATTCCATAATACAGGGCTAGAACGAGGAGTGAACTCATATTAGTAATGGACTTTGTCCACTATGAGGGTGTGGGAAATGAGCCTTGACTAATGTGAAATGATTTTCTATGCTTATGTATGTATGCCATTAAATTTCATGTCTTATGTTATGACTATTGGGATTACATGTTAGTTTTATGATTTATCCCATGACATGATATTATGATCTTTTAAATATTGGATAAGATTTTCGAATGTTATATTCTTATGATTTTGATATGATTGATATTTTCCTTGTTTACCCTTACTGAGCATTTTATCTCTCCCTTTCATATGATTTTTTATAGGTAATGAAGAAGGTTACTAAGTAAGATATGTCAAAAAGAAGTCTAGTTATGAAGAAATAAGCAGAAGACGATGTAGATATTTTATGAACAAGTTGTGTATGTTTCCCAGTTTCTAAAGACAGTAAACCTATACAACCCTTGAGTGGTTTTTATTATGTTATGTAATAAATATTCTTCAATGTTGAAGTAAAATATATATGTAAAGTATGGGCCGTTATAGTTGGTATCCAAGCAAAGGTATATATAACCTTTAGAAACTAGGATGAGAGAACCTTAATAAGAACCCTATGGATATGTCTAAGTATAGGTTAAAATACTATCATAGTGTTTTATAGATATTCATGAATAAACTAGGATAAAACCTAAAGTATCCAAAATTGAAATTTTATTCTTGAATTATGTGGTTTTCCCATTATTATTAGTATTTCTCACACTATGATTTTTGGTTTTAGTCAATGTCCAGAACCCGATAGAATTGTGTTAATGTTGAATGCAACAGGAAATGCAATTATTATCCCCCTGAGAAACAAAATGTTATGGGACCTAGAATGAAAAATCTTTCAACCATGCTCACATAACTTTCTCAAGATATGAATCATGCCAGACTTCCAAACGAGAAAAGTAAGGAGCAACATTATATCCAATCCTTCATGAGGCAGCTCCCAACTTCATTTAGTGGGTCTTATGATCCATTGGTGGATGAACAATGGATCATTACCACCAAAAATATATTTTTAGTTCTATAATGTTTTGAACAAGATAAAGTCATCTTAGTAGTATGTCATTTGGAAGGTGAAGCTGATCAATGGTGGAATCTTAACAAGAATACGGGGCAAAGAGATAAAATTGAGTCCAGAAAATGGGATGAGTCCCAGAACATATTTTTCAATAAGTACTTTACTCGTATTCTTTAGAAAAATATGGAGAAGGAGTTCCTTGAACTTAATCTATATTATTATGAATCTATTTGTACCTATGAAGAAAATTTTACAAGACTTTCAAGGTATGCTTCTAGAATTATTATCCAACATGAGAGTAAAATTTACTGATTCTTTTATGGCTTAAAACCAATCCTCCAAAGGGAATTAGCCATAGGGGACTTCAATAGATATGATAAAATTGTTCGATGTGCTCTCAAGGTTGATATAGAGATTGGGGTAACCCATCAGTCATATGAGTTTGATAAGAATAGAAAAATGGAATTCAAAGGAAAATATAAATAACACACTAAAAATAAGATGATTTTCCCTTATACTCAAAGTATAAAAAGAAAAATGGATGCAATTTTCTTAAAGGGACTTGTAAATGTTTTAAGTGTGGAAAAGAAGTTCATTAGGCAGTTGAATGCCAAAGTGATGGGATAATGATGTCTAATGATGTGAAAAAATAAAAGTCTAGATAGAATGAACCTCTTATAATTCAATGATACAAGTGAAAGTAAATGGGGCATTATTCCAATCAATACCCTAATCAAAGGGTTATTTAGGATGATCTAATTCAACAAATTATTAAGGAAAAAGACAAAGGAAAGTCATATGCAATCACTACTGACGACATGGAGTACGATAATGAAGTGGTGAAAGGTACACTTACCATCCACTCTAAAGTAAAAAATGTTTTATTTGATTCTGGATCCACCCACTCTTTTATTTATGAAAATTTTCTAATGGTATTTCGGTATTACCTCAATAATTAGATTTTGAGTTATCTATGACAACTCCTAATGAGCAGAATTCAAAATAAAACTAACAATCAGGATTTGAAATTAAAAATTCAATATTCAAAATTAAGAATCACCTGCATCTATGAACCGAGACCAAGAAAACATACACCTTTATCACCTGAACATGTCGCCTGAACATCTTCCTCATGAAGAAATCAAACTGCAGAACACCAATCACCCAATAATCCAAAATCTAATGGATGGAAAGAATACAACAAAGGCTGTGCCTTCTGGACCATGGGTGACTGCATGAACTGCACCTCCCAAAGCCTCTAAGAGGACCACCACACCAGACCGACCTGGACAGGAGTACTGGAACAAGAAACTAGGGTAGAGTTTGAGCAGACAGATCCTCAATCATCGGGCCACAACCTTTTCCATGATTATCAACCTCGTCTGAAAAACCCATCATCAAACCTTAATCTAAGAATCAAATACCACAACACTACCCAAAAACATTTTGAACAAATATGATTCATCATTGTAGAAGCAAGGCATCTTCAAAATCATCTTGGAAGGAAAACAGAACCACTATCCACCTATAACCATCGAAAAATGATCACCGTTCAACAACACACCAAATCTACATCGCATGGAAAATTAACAATGCCAAAAATAGGAACCTATAAAATCTACAGACAATAAGGAAGAAGAAGGAAAGAAGGGAGGGAACCCTAGAATTCTGAGGTGCAAGGCTCGATCTGAGGAGAAACTAAAAGGGAGAACCAAAATCGAGAGCTTGAGGCTAGATTAAAGGAGTAAACTAGGTAAGGTAAGGGAAATCAAAATGTAAAAATATAAATGAAATGGAACCCCATCAAAGAAAAAGGAACAAAAACATAAATTAAACCCAGAAGATGAATGTGAAAAAGCCCTAAACCCTCAATCGGAAGAAATTAGAACCAACCCCTGAAGAGAAATGAATCACAAGATAGATGCATGAAAAGATAAGAAGAAAGGAATGAGAGAAACCTCATGTTCCGAGAAGAATGGGTGTTTCCGACTAAAGATGGTTATGAAGAAGGAAGCAGGAATCTGCATATGTAGGAGCACTCACCACCAAAGAATCACACCTGAAACCATAGGAGAGGGTGACGCTGAGAGTGAGAGACTGGCCGGGGGAGTGGGGTTCCATCTTTTGGTTTTTACAACTCCTAATGGAAAAATAGTTTCATCAAAAGTTTATAATTCTTCTCCAGTTTAAGATTTTGAGAAAGTGCTTCTTGAATATCTTGTGATCCTTCCTATAGTGGAATTTGATGCAATTCCTGGAATAAATTGGCTTTCTCTATTTGAATCTCATATCAATTTCCAAGGGAAGTCACATTTCATATTTTAGACCAATCTATGATCATCTATCGATACAAGGATGGATATAACATTCTAATAGAAATTTTCTTCCATCTTATGGGTCTTGATTCCTATAGATGAAGGATATTTATCTCAAATTTTTGGGGAGAAACTCATGACTAAGAATAAACCAATTGTATTGGAGTTTGATGATGCATTTCAGAATGGATTTCTTGGTATTCCACCAAATCATGAAATTGAGATTTCAATAGAACTCATACCGAGTGCTATGCCAATTTCAACGACACCTTATAGAATGGCCCCAATTTAGTTGTAATAATTGAAGAAGAAACTCCAAGAGAATCTTGATAAGGGATTTATATTCCCTAGTGCATCACCTTAGGTAGAACCTGTTCTATTTGTTAAGAATAAAGTTGGATCAATGAGACTTTGTGTTGATTATCAAGAACTTAACAAGATCACTCTCAAGAAAAAATATCCTCTTCCCCGCATTGATGACTTATTTGACCAACTATGTGAAGCTAAATACTTTTCCAAGATTGATCTTTGTTTAGGACATCATCAATTAAGGGTAAAAAGGATGATATACCAAAGGTAACATTCCGTGCAAGGTATGGACACTATTAATTTATTATGATGCCTTTTGGTCTTACTAATGCCCCCTCTATATTCATGGATCTAATGAATAGAGTCTTTAGAGACTATCTTGATCAATTTGTGGTAGTATTTATATATGAAATTCTTGTATATTCTAATAACAAGGAAGAAAATTAATACCACTTTAGAATTGTACTTAAGACCCTGAGAATGGATAAGATTTATGAGAAATTTACCAAGTGTGATTTTTTTCTTCAAAAAGTTTCATTTTTCGGTCACATAATCTCAAGAGAAGGGTTATCTGTGGATACATAAAAAACAGAAGTTTTTGAAAGTTGGTTGAGACCAAAAATGGTAACTAAGATCCGATGTTTTTTTGGTTTGGATAGTTATTATCATTATTCTGTGAAATAATTTTCATGATTATCTAATCCACTCACCATGTTGACTTGTAAAGAAGTTAAGTTTGTTTGGATGAAGGAATGTGAAGAAAATTTGAAAGAGATAAAAAGAAGGTTTTCTAGTGAACTTGTGCTCACACTTCCTTGTAGTGGAGAAAGGTTTGTGATCTATAGTGATACATACAATAAGGGTTTGGGATGTGTTCTCAGGAAAAATGATATGGTGATAGAATATGCCTCACAACAGTTGAAAATCAATGAGAAAAATTACCCAACTCAATATTTGGAGTTAGCTGCAGAAATATTTTCATTAAACATATAAAGGAATTATCTTTATAGTGAAAGGTGTGATATTTATAATTATCATAAAAGTTTAAATTATATTTTCACAAAAAAAATAGATGAATATTTCTAAAGAAGATGGTTGGAGTTGATTAAATATTACATCTTCTCAATACATTACCACCCTGGGAAAATGAAAATGGTGGAAGATGATTTGAATCGACAAGACCATGCTTTCTGACCCATGATGAGGATCACAAAAGATATTATATTTATGTATTTTCAAAGGATGTATCTTGAAAATTTAAAAGAAGGGGAGAAATCTTATCTTTCTCAAATTAATTCTCAACCATCTATACAAGTGAAGATGAAGGAGGCATAGAAGAAAGATGCAGATCCAAAAAATAATGTGAGAAATGTTCCTGAATTTAACCTTTATTTTGATGAAATAATAAGTTTCAGGAACATGGTCTATATTCTCCCCATTACAAAATTAAATAAGGAGATATTGGATGAGGCACATTTCTCTTCATTCCCTATTCACCCTAGAAGCACAAAGATATACAGGGACCTGAAAGAGTATTTTTGGAGGGATGAAATGAAAAGAGATGTCACTGAATATGTCTCAAGATACTTGGTTTTTCAGCAAGTTAAGGTCATGATATAGATGTCTAAGGGTATGTTACCACCATTACCTATACCAGAATGGAAATAGAAAAATATCACTATAGACTTTATTATCAGACTTCCCGAAACATCTAATGGTTATAAAGCTATGTGGGTTATAGTTGATTGCCTTACAAAGTCGGCACACTTCATTACTATTAGATAAGATTTCTATCTTGATCATATTACCATGATATATGTAAAGGAAGTGGTCAGATTTCATGGTGTACCACTTTCTATTATATCGGATCAGAATCTGAGGTTTACCTCAAAGTTCTGGTGAAGTCTTCAGAATGCTCTGGATACAAAGTTATGTTTCAGCACTGTTTATCAATCTTAGACTGACAATCAGTCTGAGAGGACAATTTAAACTCTAGAATACATGTTGATAGGTTGCTATTTTGATTTCAAAGGTGGTTGGGATCAACACCTACCTTTGGTGGAATTTTCTTACAAAAATAGCTTTCACTCTAGTATTCAGATGGATCCTTATGAATCCATCTATAGAAATAAGTGAAGAACTCAAACTTTTTGGGATGAAGTTGGAAAAATAGAGCTATTTTGACCTGATCTTGTTGATGAAATGACATAAAAGGTTAGATCTATTCAACAACACATAAGAGCAACTCAGATCCAACAAAAAAATTATAATGAAAACTTAAGAAAAGACACAGAGTTTGAAGTGGGTGATAAGGGGTTTCTATGAATATCTCCATGGAAGAGAGTAATGAGATTTGGAAATAAGGTAATGTTGAGCCCTAGGTATATCAATCCTTTTAAAATTCTAGATCGTGTTGGGAAGGAAGCTTACCAATGGGAACTTCCATAGAATCTCTCTCAAATTCATGATGTGTTATATGTATCTTTCCTGAGAAAGTACATACCTTATCCTTCACATGTACTGAACTCAGAAGTCATACTGTTGGAGAATGATATTTTCTATGAAGAACAACTGATAGAGATTCTATATCGTAGAGAAAAAGTTCTATGAAACAAGACCACTTGCTTAGTAAAATTTTATTGGAAGAACAACCAATTTAAATAAGCTACATGAGAACATGATGTTATGATGAGGGAGAGGTATCCTCATCTGTTTTTTCCAAGTGATTAATTTTGAGGGTGAAATACAGTTGGGGGGGGGGAATGTAACACATGAATGTTTTTATGAATTATTTTCTTTAAATAATTTTTATTCTTTAGTATCTTTCTTGGCAGACGATCATGAGTTTAAATGAACCACGATATGTCCATATTATAAAATTACCATTATAGCCTATCCATTAGGTTAGATAGAATAATTATAACTAACTTATGAAAAACCATTCTGAATTCATTAGCTATAAATAATTTAAGAAAAATATAAATCAATTAGATATTTTTACTTTTGAGTGAATTAATTTTCCAAATGAAATTATTGTGATATTTATGTTTTATATACTTAATAAAATATTTTTGATATTCATACAATGTATATTATAGTCTAGGGTATGAAACTCAATTTGATGTGTAAAAACCTATTTTTTTAAAAATAAACTGTTAATTTAAAACCTTTGAATGGAGAACCCCTTTTAAATTATTATTTTGATACATTAATAATTTTTATATAAAAAAATAAACATTTTATTTTGAATCGGGATACAAAATTTACTATTGATGAATTTTTGATATTTTTCTGATAACTTTCATGTTTTGATGAATAGTAAAAATACGCAAAATTTTAATTGAATGTAACTTTTTTCATTGAAATAATTTATATGGATAAATGATATTATTTAATGGTTTCAAAGTATAAATAGAATATATTTTTACCAACTAATATAATTTAGGTCATTGGAATTAATTTTACATTAAATTCAAATGTAAAATCATTTCAATCTTTTGCAAAAGTTTAACTTTTAAAACTCATTTTCTCATTTCAAAAATGAGATTAATTTTAAATTAATTACTGAAACTTCTATTTTTTTAATTTTAAAAAATGGATTCCATATTTGGAATCAGTAGGTCAAAATTATGGAAACATATTTATTTTATTTTTTGGAAATATGAATAATAACTTCGGTAAATTTTATTAACACAATAAAAGGCTAAATTAGGTAATTAAGGATAAAAATAATATTATAAAATTACCCTAACACTTGTATTAATATAATAGGATGATTAAAATTTTTCTTAAAACATAATTGGGTGGAAATGGTATCCATTGGAACCCACTTGTATGAAATTAGGACATTTAATTTATTTTCTTTAAAGAAAAGTGAAATATGTCTCACACAAACTTTAATAATTATATTATTTTTAATATAAGGTTATATAGAAGATAAATTTGATTATAAATGATAATTTTAAATATAAGTTGTTTTTATTTATCCTAAAATTTTATTTTTAATTTTTAGGAAAAAAATAATATCCTTAAATACTTATACTTGGATGATGAAAAAACAATTAATTGATGAGAAATCAATAAAATAATTTTTATTAAAATATTAATAACTATAAAAAGGCCCAATAACTTGACCAAACCTTATTTGACAAGTATATCTTGGCCATAATCATCCAAGTGTCGAATTATTAACCATTTGGAGGCATATATAAGATATTATTACACTTATATTATTTTATTTAAAGTGAAGATAAATTTGACACATTCATGTTTTAAAAGAGTATATGATTTTTAATGTTGGGGTTTTCAGAAGATAAATTCAAGTAAAAGTATTCTTATAAAATATAGTAGATTTATATTAATAATATTATTTTATTTTTAATTTTTATTCAACAAATAATTATATTAAATAATTACACAAAATTGAGGTAGTAATTATTTTATTATTGAAGAGATCAAATAAATGTTATTAAAAAATATTTTAATAAATATAACTTGGGTTAATTATTATTTAAAATGAATTTTCTCGATTACCTTGACACATTAAGGATATAATAAAATGTTTTGATCTAGGTTCAGTACTTATTTTTATATTTTTTAAAATCCATGAAATAAATAATGCTAAAATTGACACTATTTATATTTTGTCCAAATACGGGTTTCTTAAATTATTTAAAAATCATAAAACATTTTTAAAAATATATATTTATTATTATATGGTCTAACGTGTTCTTAATTATTCATTTATGATCTAATTTACTTCAAATAAGTAAATATTTTACCCTTTTTATATTGAAATATTTCTTACCCCAGTAAAATATTAAATAGAACAAATAAGTGTTAATTAAAATTACAATGATTAAATTGATATAAAAACCTGACTAAAATTTATTGGTTAATGATATTAAAACCCTATATAATCTCATATTCTTAATTGAGACATTTTGGAGGTTTTTAAGAGGGTTTTTATATTATTATAAATTAATATTTTTGAGGTTTCCAAAAGTGCCCCTCACCACAATTTTAAAAGGGAACTTCCTCCCTCAACTCTTCAATTCATTTTTAACCTTCAATATCAACAATAAAATTCCAATTTCTATTATAAACTTACCAGGAAACATTATAGAGGTCCTGGTAATCTTCAAATACCAACTCTAGTGCTCTAAGCGGATATTTAGTGGAGGCATGTCGAAGAAGAGGTAATATCATTTACCGTTTCTTTCAAACTTATTTATTCTTCTACTTACACATCATGAGTTGTTTCATTATAAATTAATAAATCCAATAGTAATTATACAATGAGAGGTTTTTTTATTATTAAACAACCATATTCCACATTCTACCCATCCTATGAATAATGAAGTCACCACACATGCGTACGTATGACCTATCGTCTCCACGCTTTGGTGCAATCTGTTTTTCAGCACCACCTTAAATGGATGAGTATAATGATGGAATATATATATATATATATGATTAATATAAAATTATATTGATTCTGAGATATTATAAACCATCAAATTCAATACCATTCAACAATTATGAGAATGATATTGTCGCTCATGTGTACGTATGACACACCGTCTCCATGGTGCGTTGTGATTCGTTCTACATAATCTTCATAAAATAATGATTATATAAATGAATTGAATACATAAATATGATATATATTATACTAATACCATGATTAAAATGATATAACTAGAAACTAAAAAGATTAATAAGAACTTATCTGAAAAAACATGCATAAGAACATAAAGTTGTCAATACCCGAATAATGAGTAACAATGACATTTTACCAAAAAATGGATGAAAATATCATCATAAATGTTATCATAAAAATTATTATGATTCTAGAATAAATTATTAAGCTTTTTAAATCATTATACAGGAGTTTTGGATACATACAAAGCGTAATAGACCTAAGGTAAGTGACAACCTTGCAAATCTCATTCTTATCTGAGATTGTTTATTTGTAAGTATTTATTGGGATATATTTATCATCCATGTCCATGTTTCATAAATATATATTTCATAATATTATTTATATCCTTATATAATTTTTTAAAATTAATTTTTACCATTGGTTAATTTTTACTAAATGCTATGAATGGAATATTTTGTTGTTTTCAGTATGAGGTAATTTTTTACTTTTATGGCAAAAGTACGCGAAGAATATTTTTTAACTTGTAAGGCATGAATGGATTTTTATTCTTTCATAATGACTTATTTAATTGAATATTCCAATAAAATATTAAAATGTTATTTTCACATAAAAATATTTCTTTTAAAATTATGTTGTATTTTGAGGAAGGAAAACATTTTTGAAGAAGAAATGATATTTTCCTCAAGAATTAATTTCAAGTGTTTTTCTCAAAATTATTTTCCATCTAAGATGACATGATTTAAATAAGGTTATATTTATATCTTTGTTATTACTATGATTTTATTGTGTTTATTATGGAATTTTGTTTAGGAAATCCATTTTTTATATTAATTATGATGGAATTATGTTTAAGAAACCGATTTTATTTCATAGGTTATGATATGGTGAATGTTTTTATATTTTTGTGGCACACATAATAATGGTTTCATTATGAGATGATTGGGAGATATATATCCCTCAAATTTATTGGGTAAATATTTATATCTCATGATATGGTCATGATTATAAGGGAAAGTAAACCTGATTCAGTAATACAGGGATGAAACGAGGAGTGAACTCGGTTCAGTAGTGGACTTTATCTTCTATGATGGTGTTGGAAATGAGACTTGACCAAAATGAAATTTTTTTCTATGATTATGTGTATATTCCATGAAATTTAATGTCTTATGTTATGATTATTGGGAATATATTTCAATTTTATGATTTATCCCATGGCATGATATTATGATCTTTTATATGTAGGATAAGATTTTCAAATGTTATGTTTCTATGATTATGATATGATTGATATTTTACTTGTTTACCCTTACTGAGAATTTGATCTCACCATTTAGTATTTTTTTTCTCAGGTCATGAAGAAGGGTATTAAGTAAGATATGGAAAAAATAAATCTATTTATGAATAAATAAGCGGGAGATGATGTATATGTTTTGTGAACCAGTTGTTTATGTTTTCCAGTTTCTAAAGATACTAAACCTATACAGTCCTGGTGTGGTTTTTTTATGTTATATAATAAATATTCTTTAATTTTTAAGTAAAATATATATGTAATGTGTGGGTCGTTATAATGTGTGATGGGGATTTTACTCGTAGTGGTACTAAGAGTGTGACATGGACCTTTTGTATGGGGTTTTATGCATTTTTAGTGAGTAGACATTACCCGATGAGTTTTAGGTGATTATTTATCATTTAATTACAATGAATAATTAATTATAAATGTTTATGAATATTTATTTCAGTTTTTATGGCATGAGATAATATCTTGGGTGTTGAGGCAATATTGGATGTTGCGTGAATAAGCTTAGGCGATAATGGTCGATCTTAGTTAAAGGGAGTAACTATTAATGGAGTGGGTGGTCCATAGAAATATATCCAAAACATATATATTTTCTTATGTGTGTGAGATATATGGTATCTACACCTATGTGATTTTTAACTTTAAATTAAAATGAACCGTTTTATTTAAACTCCCCTGAGTAGAATGAAGTTTCTTGTGCCACGATGGACCCTTGAACACTAGTTGATGCCTCAACCACTGATGGCCTAGTTCTTGATTATGTAAGTATTCTATGTAAAAAATAAACCTCATAGGTGTATTATTTAAATTAAAATAATTAAAAGTGTACCTATAGATAGGGTGTCTTTGAGACTCTTAGGTTTGGAGAAGGTTCTCCAGTGATGTTTGTGGGAAACAAAGTTTCCCAATGAGTATATCTCAAAGGATGGAGAAGATGTTGGTTGAGGTCATGAGACACTTGGGGTGGGACCTCAATCTTGATATGAGATGAATATAGCCTATTTGTTTCCACGAGTCTAGTTGGGAAGGTACAAAAGGCTTAGTCCTAGTAGAGATGTGTTAAATGGCCGTACATCTCATGTATGACAGGGAACACCCGCTTATTGTGGATGTGATCATTGGTGAGTTCCATGGGAGGGATATACCCTTAGAGGTTTGAAATAATGTGATAGTGTAACACAATAGTATTTTATGATTTTTTTCAAATAAATTTATTTGACAGCTTTTGTTACAGGAAACAATGAGTTTAAAAGAACCATGATTTTCTATTGAAATATTATTATTTGATGTTACAGTTATCTCCTTGCCATTGGATTGGTGGTTAAAAATAGGAATAACTAAATTATGAAAATATATTTCTTACAAATGAATAAAATTAAATCATTGGTTATCAATTAATTATAAATGAAAATAAAAATCATTTGAAAATAAAGGAGATGATTTTCTAAAAAACTGTTTTTATACGCAGAATGTATGTTTACCTTAATAAATTATATTGATCATTATTGATGAATGATATCAATTAAATTTATATAATATATATTAAATTAAATGTTTTAAATTTCATATAATATTTTTTCTTGTTTTGGGAAAAGAATAAATCCAGTGTTATGCTTAAAAATGTGTTTTTCACAAAAGCGAGTTTCATCACATTTTGCGCACTTATTTCAAAATTTATTTCTGAATATTATATAAATTGAATATAGAAAAATGGATTCCATATTTTTAATTAAGTGGTAATTTTTTTGAATTGGTTCCTTTTATTTTTGGTCAATATGTATAATAATCATAGTGATTTTTTCACCTCGGTAAAGGTAAAATATGTAAAATAGGGTTAAAATGTTAAGATAAGGATTTAAATTTAAAACTTGAATTTATCCTATTTTATGAGTTTATTTAATAATTTTACATATAATTATTGAATATATGTCCACTTTGTTCCATATTTATCTGAATATGACCTTTTTATTATTTTAAGAAAAAATAATAAAAACGACACTCTTTTTATTTTAAATATCTCTTATGTGGTAACATATGGGAAAAAGAAACTTGTGAATGAATATTAATGCTTATTTTTATAATAATTAAATTATTTTAATAATGGTAATTTATTTATAATTTTTAACATTTATATAATCACCTTAAATTCTTACCCAACAACGACATAATATTTCTTCAATTAATAGAAAAATAAAACAAATGAATTTAAAATTTTAAAAAGTAATATAATTTGAATGGGTTATAATGTGAAAATAATTATATATATATATATGACATAGTAGGGATGTTTTAAATAATTATATTTAAATTAAATTTTTGGGGTTTTTAAAATCAAATTAAATGAATAGTTCCAAAATTGACATTAATGATATTTTATAATAAATAATATTTTATTAAATGATTTAAAATTCCTAAAAATATTATATTCAACCAATTTAATGAAATATGGTTTAAAATATCAAACAAGTCCCATTTATGAGTTATTTTTACATTTATGGTAGTATTCTTTACCCTTTAAAGTCGAAATAATTATTACACCGGTCAAGGTAAAAAATGATTAATAAAGGGGATAATAAAACATATAAGGTTTAAAATGAAAAATATACTAGTATAAATTATATTGTATGATTTTACATCAAACCCATAATCTTTTTATTCAAATTAATGACCATTTATAATCACTTTTCTTGAGAATATCTTTATTATATTTTAATATTTTAAGAAATTCCATGCGTGTCATCTCCCTCCCTTATAAAAGGGCACCCATCCATTCTATTATTTACACCACTTTGAGAATTATATAATAACAAAAACCTGAAGAATTATCTTATAAAATTATATATAAACATTATATAGGTTTTTTGATCCCAAAAAACCAAAACTAGGGCCTTTAAGAGGAGATCTAAATGAGTTCTTTCAAAGAAGAGGTAGTCATATTAACCGATCACTGTCTATTATTTTCTTTTTTTACCTCCTATAAATCGATGGTATTTTTTCATAAAATAATAATTTTATAATCCTAAATATACTGAAATATTATTATAATTTTTAAAACACAATTATCCACCCTATTTTCAGTAAAATGGGATGTGAATGTATCGCTCATGCGTACATACAGTTTATCATCTCTACATAGCGATACAATTAATTTTTCATCACCATATTTTATAGATGGGTATTATTATTGGTATAATGTTTATAGATAATATTTATGAAAAAAAATATAATTTTTAAATTATAATATCACTTCTAACTTCTTAACTTATAACATGTTAGAAACAAATAACGTCGCTCGTGTGTATGTGTGGAATACCACCCCCACAAATAGATGTTATTTTTTCTTCATTTAAATTTTAATTTGATAGTAATAAGGATATATTAATTGAACTTATATGATATATATGACATAATAATGATTATTTAATGTTGAATTATTATTTACCTTTCTTTTATTCCATTTGTTGAAAAATGGAAACAACATTCATGAGTACGCATGAACTACCATCTCTATGAATGGTGTAATTAATTTTTCCATCTATATATTTAATGGATTATTATAAATAAATATATATGTATATATATAATGAATATATATGATATTTGTATCATTATTAAAATTATATAGATGATAGAACCATGATTCAAGTATAATGATAGGGATTTACTATAGTGACCCATGCTTAACATACATGGATAATACATTATTTTAGTTGAATATTCAGTACATTACAAAAATAAACTCTAGAGGAACATAATAGTTTTTTATCTTTGGAAACATGGAGAAAAAATATTATATCCTAGTGAATGATATTCAAAATTTCTTATAATGATCTCTACCTTCAGTACTTTTACCTAAAACCTTTCTTCAATACCTGGAGAAAAGAAACATAAGAAAGGGGTGAGATCAAATGCTCAATAAGGGTAAAAAAGAAAGACATGTAAGCATAAAAATTATCATAAGGGGTATGAAAACATGATCATGAAGATAGAAGACCCTACACTTCATAGAAAAGATCATAACATAGATCATGACATAAATATTGTTAGTATATAAGACATGAATCAAAATGAAATAAAGAGCATAGGCCATGAAAGCATAACATAAAAATAAGACATGGAAATATAAAACACATAAACATGTGATATCATTCCATGTAAGTCAAGACACAGTGATATAACTTATCAGGGTGATTCATGGGAACTGCACCCATTGGGTAAGACACACCACCATCCCTAAGCGCAGTTCTTTCCTAATAAGGGATTGAGTTTCCCCATATTCCATCATCATGGTGAATACACCTACTGTGTGGGACAAACCACCATTCCCAACAGAAGTCCATTCATTATAAGGGATCGGGTTTCCCCATATTCCCATATTAGATCAATCCTATCAACTTTATTCCCATCATTATCTAATGAGATATAAATCTTTACCCAATGCATGGGAGGGAGATATAGGTCCCACCTGTCATATAATTAAACCATACAAACTTGTGCCACAATATCATAAATAAACATATCACAACCTATGAAATGAAATGGGTATCATAAACATGTAAACATATCACAACCTATGGAAATAGATAGGTTTAATAATCATTTAATCATAAACATAAACCATGACAAGAAGTGGTTTTAAAAAGAATATAACCCTTGAAAGAAAAATGGTTTTCATTAACATATTACCCATGAAAGAGAAATGGTTTTCATAAAGAGCATGGAATTTATCATAACTCATTCATAGAATAAATATGAATTGAACCTTTAGATAATTTACTATAAAGGCATGAGTAACATAAATATATGTCATCTTAGATGGAAAATAATTATGAAATATACTCTAAAAACATTTCTTGAGAAAAATGCCATTTCTTATTTGAAAAAGTATTTTTAATATGTAAAACCAGTTGAAAATCATTTTCTTATAAAATACCTTGAGAACTTATAAAGAATGAATGAAATTATTTTGAAAACATTTTCCTTGAAAACATTTAAAATAAGATTTAAAACATTTAAAAAGCACTTTTCTTTGAAAAAAATTGAAAAATTTTAAAGAAATATTGAAAATGTTTTGAAAAAAATTTCTTTGAAAATACATTGAAAACTTTTAAATAAGACTTGAAGCATTTTGAAAATATTTTTCCTTGAAAAAATTTAAAAAAATATTGAAACCATTTTGAAAACAATTTTACTTGAAAATTAATTTTTGAAAACATTATTCTAAAGATTAACTTTTTTAACAATGTGATGGGATCTTTAAATAAATGACGATGGGTAAACCCATACATGTCGTATGAGGTCAAAATAATATTCCTTTTGCATGGTAAAAAGGACAAAAGAGTGAATTTTTAGAAAAGTGAAAAGAATATTCCATTTAATATATTGGTAAAATAAAAAAATGGGTAAAAATTTATATTATATATTACAGGGGAATGGTATAATATTCTTATAAACCCTTTTTAGAAGACATAGTTTTCCGACTGAAGAGAGGTTAAATTTGAGATTTCCTAATACAACTTTCTTTACAATATTATGTACCAAAGAGTAGATAATGGTACCAATAAATGATTATATGATTAAATAAAATAGTATAAGTAAACTCATTAATATTATTGATGTATGGATAATAATATTTCATCAAAGGAAGCATAAACATAAACAATCTCAAAAAGCAATGAGATTGTTTCAATAAACTCTTATAACATGGTATATCGAGATCATGCTATACATGAAAGGAAATGAAATTAAATTAAGCATTTAATATCATGAAAAATATAATATTTATGATATGTAATATAAAATGGAATTATATTAACCTATAAAAAGAGTTTAGGTGCATAACAAAACATGAGTCTCAAAGAAGGCAAATTTAGGAAAAACATTTTTACCGATTTGGAAACTTTTGAAACTTAAACCCCATGAAATAAGGATAAAAAATGAGAACGTGAATACCCATAAATTTAATAAAAATACAAATATAATAAAATCATAGGCAGTACATACACTATAGAAATGGAAAGAGTGGTGAACATAACATTTATCTCACAAAAATTAAAAGTGAGATGAAACCCCCTTACCTTGGGCCGTGACACTCTCCGTACTCATACAAGCTTTCTGTATAATAAATAAAAGTTTATTATAAAAATTTTAAAGAATAATTTTATTATATCTATTAACATATATGGTTTTATTATAACCTTATATTACCCACTTGTTAATGATCTTATGTTAAGGTTTCACTTTGGGTAATTTTCACTTTTTTCTTTGCATGTGTCTTAATTTGTTACATCTTTGGTACTTATACTTATATCATGATTAAAGAATATATAACATGATATCAATATAATTTATATAAAATATATGTGTATTATAATAATCTATAGAATATATAAGTATGAAATGGATTACACCGTTCATGGAGACTGTAATCCGTATGTATGCATGAAAACTATTTCAGTTTTTTTGTCGTATTGAAAAAAAGTATTTAAATGACCTATATATATATATATATTTATATATATATATAATTCTTAAATTAGAATTAATATATCATATATATCATATAATTGCATTAAAAAATACTTAAAACATTCTATGTGGTGTGTGAATGAATCACATCGCTTTGAGGGGGCAATCATCCACACTTCCTCATACGAGATTATCATATTGACACCAAATGGAAGGTAAAAATTTGTTTGTTTTAAAAGTAATTCAGGAGATTAAATACATAATAAATATAATATATTAAATATATAAATATATTCTATATTATAATGGCCACCATTATTTTTGGTAAAGGAGAAACGAATAATCATCCTTTCATGAGGTAGTAGTTCGTCGTACACTGACAGTATGTTCAACATCCATTAGATGGAGGTGTGTGTAATTTTAGGTCAGACCCTTTGAAGAAAAAAATACTAGTATATGTAGGATACTGTTTTTGTCAAAAAAAATAAGGGATTAAAGATATTGGAGGAGGTGGATAAGTAAAATAAAGGAAAGGAGCTTGAGAGAAGACATTACCTCTTAATCGGGTAACTCCTTTTGGTTTTCACCAAAAGGGTTCCTTGAGAGGGTTTTTGACCAAAGGGAGCCTTCAAGGTCAAAGGGAGGATTTTATGGAGTTAATTTGGGAATTTATTGGATGAAATTAAGAGGTTTTATATGTGTTAATAATGAGTAGAGGTGGTGTCCTTTAATAGGAAAGGAAAAGGACTCACATGGAATTTTTAGAAATAAATTAGGTGTGCACATGTTGTTACCTAAAAAAAGTCTTACCAAACCAGAAAAACTAAATAATGGAAGTTTTATGGAATAAATATGGATAAAAATGGCTTTTGGACTATTTTATAGGTCATTTGGACTCATAAATTTAAGGTTTAGTCCCTAATTAAGCTTCATTTTCCCTTAATCACTGTGATTAATTTTAATCACTTTTACTAATCATTTTGGTCAAAAATTAACATGGTCTTATTAGACTCTAAAAATTAGACTGAATAAAATGGTAAATGTTATATTTTTTAAATTCCAATCATAGAAGTGGAAAAATTAATATTAGTGTTAATCCCACAGATGAGATGAAATAACGAGGTTTTAAATTAGGAAAAAGTTCAAAAGTTTTTTACGATTTTGTACTCAGTTTCAAAGAGAAATTTATTCTAATGAATTAAATTTTATTAATATATATAATATTCATCTAATTTTACCTTAAAACATATTTATAATATCATTTATCATTAATAATTAATTATAGGAAAATGAAGTTTTTAAACTAAAAATTAGTATTTTTCACTATTCATCAAAAAATGATGTTTCAATGAAAAATATCAAAAATTCACCCTAGGATAATTTCGATGTTATGAATTAATAAATGAAGTTTATTTTATCAAATTAAATTTATAAATTTGTCTAAGATTACTTTAATTATTATAAATGGTTCATTCAAGAGAATTATATTTTTAACATAAAAGGACGACCAAAAATCCTATCATTCATTATAAATATGTTTTATTTATATAAAAAAATTATAACCAATATTTGGATAGTAGTTATTTTTTTCCTATAACTATGTTTAATGGTTATTTTATAATTATCTCATTTAATTAATCATATATATAAAGAGATGTTTCATCAAAACTCAGTGTTTCATGCATCGTACGCAAAGTCGATGTTGTTTGTTGTGCAAACCAAGTTGCTATTGCATGTAGTGCAAGCCAAGTTGGTATTGTGTGTGAAAGGAATGTTTGAATTAGTTTTTTAATATATATATATATATATAACTATTTTCAGTGTCATGTGAATTAAAAAATATTGAAAATTTAAATTAATTTGAAAAAAAATAATTTCCAAAATCCGAGGGTGTTACATTTCTGAACTGAAATATACATTAAAAACAAAGTAGTTATTTCCATGAATAGTGATTTTAATAATAAAGTTTTAATAAATAGGTGATATAATGTCATAAGAAAATCATTAATGGTATGATACATATGATTATATTTTTGTAACAAATTTATAATAAGTCTATATTTATTATACAAGAGGTTAGAATATGTATGAAGAAATACGAGACTTGAGGTTAGAGATTTATTTTTCAATCCTATTTTAATTCAGATTTTTTATGCTTGAATTTATGTTGAGGAAATAATATGAAACTTATATGATAAGTACATTTCATTTTTTATCCCCTGGTTATTTCGAAAGAATACATGTTTTCCTTCCATTTTCTTCACTTTAAGCACCAAAGATATTGAAAGAATATTTTTAAGGAAAATCCACTTTATTTCTCTCTTGGGTCAAAAATCCTTTTTCTTCCATATCCCCAGTTTCTAAAAAAAAATTCAAGAAATTTTATAGTAGTATAATATGATTTTTAAAATCATTTTCCCAATGTTTTATTTTATTTATAAACTGGTTTAATAGTCACATTCTTGTTATTTTCTGAATGAGGAACTTTTTGAATTTTTAAAAAAGTGTGAAAGTAATGTTTTCTTTTAAATTATATGACATGAACAAAATTTTCCACTATCATGAACACTCGATAATTTGAATATTACTTTAATTTTTTTTATTTTTTTAGAATTTAAATAAGTGATTTCAAATTGAAAAGTGTATTTTCCTCAGGAAATATTATAGTGATCCTTTTAAAGTAATTTTCATCTATGATAACATACTTTGATGTTAATTATGGTTTATTGGGGATATGATCAATGGATACCATAAATATTGTTTCTCTACATGGTTTATGATTATGATTATGATATATTTATGAAACCCATTTATTATCTATAGGTTATGATATGATGAGATTATGAAATGTTTATAAAACTGGTTTTCTTTGCATGGGTTATGATACAATGATATAATGAATATTTAATGATATTATGACACACATATGTATGATTTTCATTATGTGATGGGTGGGACCAAAATTATATATCCCTCCACTGAATTTAGTATAGTTTATATCTCATGAGATAATTATGGGAAACAAGTCGATGTGCTTGATACACTACGAGAAACAAGTTGATGTTCATGATCCACTGTTGGAAACATATGATGATACTTAATCCATTATAGTGTGTAAAATAGGTGTTGATGCCTAATATATTACGATTTGATGGTATCAATAGTTAAAATTGACATATGAAATGGTTTCTATACTTATGATAGTTCCACACATCTATTAAAATAACTTATGGTTCATGATTTATTAATAATGATTTCTCACACTTTTGAGTCATGTATTTTGAAATGATAATGTTTTGTACCATGAATCATGTATACGATCCATGATAGATTAAGTATGAACGTTTTAAGTTATATTCCTGATCTAATACCCTTATTATTATCTTATGATTCATATAATCATTGATTAATATCTCCCATGTTTACCTATACTGAGTATCTGAGCTTATAATTTCTTATTTTTTCTTTCCCCAGGTTATGAAGAAATATTTATATAGGGTATTTCCATGAAGTGTACTAAATATGAATATATTTATTAGAGATTTTGAATATCCTTCATGAAATAAATTATTGTGTATATAGTCTCCAAATACACTATCCCTTTATAGTCCTAAGGAATGTATTTGTGAAATGTATTGAATATTCATTTAAAACGATGTAATATTTATGTATGAAAATATTGGTTTAATTTATTTGGTATGATAAGAAAGTATTATTCAATATTTTAAGGTTATTTTTAGAAATATTTTTTGAATACCATGGGGATAATTAGAAGTATAGGATAACATTATAATGGTTTTCTAAGGAAGAGATTATGAGGCTTTCCTAGAAATAAATCCCTGTATGGATACTATATGTGGATGTGGTTTCAGAATAGATGAATCTAGTGGTTAAAACTCTAAAAGGAGTTGGTTGATTATATCTGAGCCATCATTCTGGTGAATGGTGAGTGTTCCCTTACTATACACCTAGTCAACACTCCTAGTTGATATTATTAGGTTAATTAAAATTTCATTTTTGAACCATTATAAAGGATTTTAAGAAATTATGACCATTAATGACCTAGGTTAAACCTAAGGTATCATAAAATGAAAATAAGGTGTCCTGATTTAGATGTCCAATAAAATTTTCATGATTATGTGGGTTCCTACAATGATTATTGTTTCTCAAACATTGATATTTGGTTCTAGTCAATGGATGGAACTAAAAGATATAATTCTAAAAAATATGATTGAAAATGATATTATTTCCCACTTGAGTAACCAAATTCCATGGGATATGGAATGTAGAATCTTGTTTCCATGCTCACAAAACGTTCTTAGACCATGAATCACACCAAGCTTCCAAGTGAACAAAGGAGGGAATAATGTACTATTGAGTCTTTCCTGAGTAATAATCCTCCTTATTTTAGTGGGTCTTTGGATTCAATTGTGGCTGAGTGATGAATAGAAATCATTATGAAGATATTTTCTATTCTTGAGTGCTCAAAATAATAAAAGGTTGTCCCAACCATTTAGAATTCATAAGGAAAATCATTTCAATAGTGAAAACTTATTAAGAATATGAGACAAGAGGAAGAAATTTAATCCATGGAATGGGATGAGTTTAAGAGGATATTTTTAAGTAATTAATTCTCTTATATTCCAAGTATAAATATGGAGAAGGAATTCCTTGGGCTTATGAAAAATGTGGATGAATCCCTTGGTACTTATGAGGAAAATTTTACATGACTTGAAAGGTATGATTTTGGTTTAATCATTATCCTTGAAATAAAAATTGATTGATTCTTGTGTGGATTAAAACATAGTATTTGAAACGCATTGGATATAAGAGAATTTAGTAGATATGAAATTTTTTTTGATGTGAACTCATGATAGAAATGTAAATTTGAGATTCCAACCATTCCCATGTTTTTTTAATGAAAATAAATATTTAGTCTCAATAAAATTAGAATAAATAACATGGTGGAAATAAATTAAATCCATATATATTTCAGAAATGTGGGAAGAAAAATCAATGAAATTTATTGAATGTAAATGAGAGGTGTTTTAAATGTGTAAAGGAGGGTCATAAATCCCCTGAATATCGAAAGGAAATGAATAGGCCAGTTTTTGAAATAGAGCAGAAGAAGACACTAACTAATTCACCCCTACTATCTAATGCTTTAAATGTAAGGAGTATTGTAATTATGCCAACAAGTTCATGAATCTAAAGTATTATGGTGATTATTTTCATCATAAACCTCTTAAGATAAAATACAAAGTGAAATATCATATGAAAACTAGTTCCTAAGTGGGTTATGAGAATGATGCGGTGAAAGCTAAAATTATCATCCACTCTAAAATTTGATAATTTATTATTTTATTCTGTCTATACCCACTATTTTATATCTATGAAATTTATAAATGGTATCTAATTACCAACATAACAATTATATATTGAGCTTGTGTTGAAAACACCAAATGGTATGATGGTCACATCTCAAGTCTACAATTCCTCTTTGATTAATGTTTTTGGGAAATTACTTCCTACAAATCTTATGATTCTCTCTTTAGTCTAATTTGATATAATTATAGGTATTGATTATATTTATTTATATGGATACCATATCAATTTCTAAGTAATGGAAGTAACATTTCATATTCAAAATTAACCAATGATCATTTGTTGGTATAATGATGAATGTGAACTTACAATAAAAATTAATTTTAACTTTTAGGTTATAATTCCTGACCATGAAGGATATTTAGCTAATATGAATGGGGATAAAATTAACATATAAGATATTCCTATTGTTCAAGATTTTATTTGTGTATTTAAAAATAATTTCTTAGTCTTCCTCTGAGTCATGATGTTTAGTTTTCAAAAGAACCCATATATGGTGATACACCTATTTCAAATACTCTTTATCAAATGGACCCAATTGATTTGAATGAATTGAAGATGAAACTCTAGGAGAATATTGATAAGGGATTTATTCATCTAGGTGAATCACCTTGGGGCTCACAGGTTCTTTTTTTAAAAAGAAATGTGGATCAATGTGACTCTGCAATTATTATTGAGAACTTAATAACACCACTATCAAGAAAAAGTATAATATACCCAGTATCGATGATTTTTTGGATCAACTAAGAGGTGATAAATACTTTTCCAAGATTTTACTTCAATATGAGTACTATTTGTTAAGGTTCAAAAGTGAATACTTACTTAATAAATACTTCTGTATGTGTTTTGGACACTATGAATTTATAGTGATTCCATTTGGTTGTACTAATGACCATATTATCTTCATGTATTTATTGAATAGAGTAATTATAGTCTACTTTGATAAATTTGTGGTAGTATTTATAGATGATATTCATAAATATTAAAAGATGAAGGAATATAATGAATATCACTTGATAATTATACTAATGTCCTTGAGTAAGAAGAAGTTGTATGAAAAATTTACCAATTGTGAATTTTGGATTTGGAATGTTTACTTCTTAGGTCATATAATCTTATAAAAGTGTATTTTGGTGGATCATTAGAAGATGGAAGTTATTGAGGAATAGAATAGACAAACCATGGTTACTAAGATTCATAGTTTTCTTAGTTTGAGTTGCTATAATCAATGTTTTTCAGATAATTTCTCATGGATGTCTAATACATTCACTATGTTAACTAGGAAGGGAGACACGTTCCTTTAGATAGATGAATGTGAGGAAAATTTTAAGGAACTGAAGGGAAGGTTAGTCAAAAAAATATCCTTACATTACGATATAGTAGAGAAGGGTTTGTAATCTATAATAATGAATCAAATAAGGGATTGGGATAAGTTTTCATGCGTAAGGATATTTTTATAGATTAATCTTTCCGACAATTGAAGGTTCATTATAAAAATTACCCAAATCATGATTTAGTGTTATCAATAATAATTATTTTCATTAAAGATATAGAGGAATTGAATTTATAGAGAAATATGTGATATATATATTGATCATAAAATATTAAAGTATATATTAACTCAAAAAGAGATAAAAATACATAATAGAAGATATTTAGAGATTATTAAATATTAATATTTTGAAATACATTACCACCCTGGGAAGATGAACATGGTGGCCAATGCTTTGAGTCGAAATGATCATGATAGATTATTTATTAAGTAGATCATAAAATATCCAATATTTCATGATTTTCAAAGAATAGATATCAAATCTTCAAGGAAGGGGTGAAATATTATCTTTATCAAATGAATGTTTAACCATCTATCCATGTAAGGATTAAAGATTCATGGAGGGAAAATGTAGTGTTTTAAAAGATGTTGAGAAATTTCCTTAAGTTCAAAATTTATTGTGATAGAATGATAAGGTTTATAAACCATGTATGTGTCTGATCCATACCATATTTGAAAAAGGATCAATTGGATAAAGCTTATAGTTCATCATTCTATATTAATACTAGAAGTATAAAGATGTATATATATCTAAGAGAGTATTTCTAGTGGGAAAACATGAAAAGGTATATTTTAAAATATTTATCTCAGTGCTTGGTATTTATGTAAGGAAAGGCTAAGAGACAAAATTCTAAGGGGATGTTACAACCATTACCCATAAAAAATGTAAATAGAAAAAATCACCATGGATTTTGTAATTGGACTCTCTAAATCATCTAAAATCCATAAATATACTTGGATTATAGTAGATCTCCTTAAAAAGTTAGTATAATTTATTTCTATTAGATAATATTTCTCTCTTGATCACCTTTCTATAATATACATTAAGGAATTGTTAAGGTTTTATGGAGTTCCATATTCTTATAACTGATCTGGATATGAGGTTTACCTTTATGTTTTGGAGAATTCTTTAGACGATTCTAGATAAAGAGTTAAGTTTTAGCACTGATTTTTATACACATAAGGATGGTTAGTCTAAGATATTGATTCAAACCCTATAGGATGTGTTGAGATATTTTTCTTTTAAATTCAATGATGACTGGGATCAACACCCTCCTTTAGTTGAGTTTTACTTCAACAACAGTTTTCAGTTGTGGATTCAGATGGCTCTTTATGAGGCCCTCCATGGTAATAAGTGAAAAAATACGATGTTCTAGGATGAAGTTAGATAAAGGAAACTATTGGGACATGATATATATGAGTAAATAACATAGAATTTTAGATCCATTTAGCATCACATAAGAGCATCTTAGAGTTAATATAAACGTTATGTTGGAAATCAATAGTGAGATATAAAGTTAAAAGTTGGTGAAAAGGTATTTATATGAATTTATTTATGGAATAATGTTATAAAATTCAGAAATAAATGAAATATAAACCCTATATATATTATCCCCTTTGATATTATTGATCTAGTTGTGATAGAAGCTTATCTCATGGTGCTTCCACTGATCCTCTCTCAAGTTCAGGATGTGTTCTATGTATCTCTCCTGAGAAATTATATACCTATTCTATCATATAAACTAAAAATAGAGGTTGTACCACTGAAACATGATCTTTATTATGAAGAAAAACTAGTATAAATCATATATTATAGAGATAATGTGCTATGGAACATGACTACTCACATGGTTAAAGTTCTATGGAGGAATCAAAAATTTGAAGAAGCTAATGCAGAACTAGAGGATGTAATGAAACAAATATATCCCCATTTTTATATCAAAATAACTTAATTTCAAGGGTGAAAGATTTTTTGGGGGTAGAATATAACACCATGAGATTTTATGTTTTAAAAAAATAAATTTGTTTTATAGCTTGTGTTACACACAATAATGAGTTTAAACAAACCACGATATGCTATTAAAATATTATAATTTAATATTATAGTTACCTCCAAGATGTTGGATTGGTGGGTATAAATATTAGTAACTAAATTATTAAGATTTATGTTTTACACATGAATAAAATGAATTCATCAGTTATCAATTATCTATAAATAAAAATAAAAATCAATTGAATATAAATGGGATATTTTACTGAATTTTTTTATGTTCACATTGTGTTTTTATCTTAATAAGTTAAATTGATCAATATTGATGAGTGATTTTAATGAAATTTATATACTATATATTTAATAAAAAAATTTTATCTTTCATCTAATATTGTTTCTAGTCATGGTATAAGGTTAAATCTTGTGTTATGATTAAAAATGTATTATTCTCAAAAGCGGTTTTCATCATACTTTGCGCACTTATTTTAAAATATATTTCTTCCCCATACAGAAATTAAATCTTGAAAAATGGATTTCATATTTGGAATTAGGCTTATAAAATTTGGTAAATAGGCCCCTCTATTTTTGGTCAATATGAATAGTAATAATAGTAACATTTTGTCACATCGATATGGGTAAAACATGTAAAATGAAGTTAAAATTATGGGAAAGGCTTTAATGTTTTTATAACACTTTATTTTATTTGATTGGTTGAGTTTAGTTCATCTATTTCCTTCCAAGTCTCAAATATATGTCCATGTGGTGCTATAATTTTTGAATATGACCTTTATATTAATTTAAGAAAAGAAAATACAAAATGTCACTCTCTTACTTTTAAATATATCTTATGTGTTCACATAGAAAAAAACAAAGTTGTGAATAAATATTAATATCTATTTTGATCATAATGAAATAATTTTAATTGTGGTATTTTGTTTTTAATTTTTAATAATTATATAATTACCTTTAATTCTTACGCAATACCGACACAGTATTTCTTCAATTAATTGAAAAAATAAATGATGTTACAAATTTTAAAAATAAGATAATTTGAGTGATTTATATAATTCAATGATTTTTTTAGAAACACATTACATATTAGGTATTTTTTAAAATATTATATTCAAATTCCATATTTTTCTTGGTGCCTTTAAAGTCAAATTAAATTTATATTATTAAAATTGACATTAATGTTTTTTTATAATAAATAAAATTTTATTAAATGATTAAAATTTCAAAAAAAAACTTATCATCATCCAAATAAATGAAATATAGTTTAACATATAAAACATGGTCTATTTATGATTCATTTTTCTATTTATGGTAACATTATTAACACATTATGATTAAAATAATCGTCATCGCGGTTAAGGTTAAAAAATAAAAAATGAAGGGGTTAATAAAAATGATGAGGTTTAAAATGGAACTAAAACCTCTTTAAATTTAATTAGATAATGTAATTTTTATTGAATACAATTTATATTCAAATTAATTTCCATTTTTCATTATTTTATTTGAGTGTGACTTTATTATATTTTAATATTTTAAGAAATTCCATGTTTGTGCTCTCCATCCCTTATAAAAGGACACCCCTGCTTTATCTTATTTACATAACTTTGAGCCATATTTCTCAACAAAAACCTATACCATTATCTTCTCAACTTCTCTATCCATCTTTCTATTGGTACTGGCGTCCTCAAAAGACCAATAACAAGGTTATTAAGAGGATATACAAAGGAGTTATTTCAAATAAGAGGTAAAATACTTTAACAATCACATTCTTTTTTACTTATTCTTTTAATTTTTATAAATATATGGAATTTATCCTAAAATAATAATTTTATTATAATAAATATATTAATTTTTTATTATTATTATGAAAACACCATTGTCCACCCTCTTTACCACCAAATGAGGAGATAAAGTATCATTTGGGAGTACATATGAATTACCATCCCCATATAGTGATACAATTCATTTTTCATCTCCATATTTTAGGGATGGGTATTGAAAATGGTATAATGTTTATGGATGATATTTTTTTTGAAAAGTTTGAGGGTCAATATCATTTTATTAAACCAAAAAAAGAAAGTAAAACCTCTTTTATGGACTGGGAGAAGAGGGAACCCATTACATGATATGGGAATAGATGCCTTAAAAAATAGGACCTTAAGGCCTTAACAGAAACCTAACTATCAAAAGGGAATAAAAAGTCAATATAGGCTTCAGAAAAAAACATCATAACCCCCCAAATAGACCATGAAAAGTGAGATCAGTCAAAAAATATGCCTCTCTCCCTACCAAGAAGTTGTGTTATGCTGGCAACCCAACGCGACCAAGCACTCATCTAACCCACACTAGTATGGGGAAGGAGGAATAGATGATAGGTTCCAAAACACTTATCTATCTTTTGAGCTACCCACCTGATAATTCATATGATAACACAGAATAGTATGAACCTGATATAAAGAAAAATCATATAGAAATCACAGTGAAAAGGATCAAGAAAGCTTCCCACCATCCAAAATGACAAATGGATGATGATGGGTGTCACCACACCCATCCCTATTTTGAGGTCTCCCACCCTATGTCATCAAAAAGTTCTAGAAAAACCTACCAAATGAAATTATATAGAATCCAATACTATAAAATCCATTATCAACCACTCAAGAAAACACATCCCAACACAAATGCAGACCAGGTTCCCCTAAACCGTGATAGAAACCAATGAAGCCACTAGAAGTTTGTCGAACATACCTACCACTGACCAAGAATCATAGGTATCCCTATCCATTAATTATTCTATTTGGATACATTTATTACATCATCTAACTCACTATGAAACACCAAATAATCTCCTGAATAATGCTCAGAATCTAAATTCCACCACCAGACTGCCACAAATCGCTACCCGAGGAACCAGTTCACCGCTTGACTCCCAGAAGCGATGTCAGACATCTGCTTCCCATTAAACATACTCTATACTAAAATAAATCATTAAACACATGATATATCTAAGTAACCACACAAAAAAATTGATTCACATTGGGGGATATTAGATCTGAAATAGATCTGGGGATGAAGATGTACGGGAAGATGACATGGCATGGGAAATCTGACGATGAAAAAAACAAGAGAAACAAGAAAAAATGAGATCAGGAAAACTATTCAAAGAATATTATGGGAATACAACTCAATTATATAAGTAAATTAATATCTATAAAACCATATATATTCCTCTGACATAGCCAAGCGGCGTGGTCAACACCAAGAAGGAACTCAGATCCTAAGAGAGGGTATCACTTTACCATGAGATTTTCACACTATGTATGGGTAAAAAAAGGGTTTATGGATGATATTTTTTATAAAATAATACTTATATAATTATCATATCATATCTACCTTCTTACCTTCTAACCTGTTGGAAAATGATAACGCCGCTCGTGCGTATGTGTGGAACACCACCTCCACGAAGCGATGTGATTTTTTCTTCATTTACATTTTACTTGGTTGGTAATAGGAATATATTAAATGAATTTATATGAGATATATGATATAATTATTATTCTATAAGGGTGAATTATTATTTATCTTTATTTTTTTCTATCCATCAAAAAATGGAAACAAAGTTCATGCGCATGTACGACCTACCATCTACACAAATAATGTAATTTATTTTTCTATCTCTGCATTTTATAGATGAATATATATATATATAATTAATATATATTATATTTAAATAATTATTAAAATTCTCGAGATAATGAAAGAGTGATCAAAGTATAAGGATCAAGACTTCCAAACTAAAATATGCATGAAAAACGAAGTAGTTATCACCCAGAATAGTGATTTTAATAAAAAATTAGTAATAAATGTGTGATAGGATGTCATAATTAAATAATAAATGGTATCATAGATATGGTTATGGTTTTATAATTCATGAATAATAAATATATATTTATTATAAATAATATTCTAATGTGTATTATGAAATACGAGACTTGAGGAAAGGTATTTATGTTTTAATACTATTTTAATTGGGATAGTTTATGCTTAAATTTTCATTGATGAAATTATATGATTCTTATATGATAAATACATTTCATTTTATTCTCCTAGGATTATTTATGAAGAATAAAATTTTTCCTTTAATTTTCTTAACTTTCAACACTCAAGAGATTGAAATAATTTTTTAAGGAAATTCCACTTTATTTCTCTCTTTGGTTAAAAATCCTATTTCTTTCATATCCATGTTTACTAAAAAAGCATTCAAGAATATTTTTAACATTATACTATGATTTTTTAAATTAAAAGTTTTCCCATGGTTAATTTTTCTTAACATGTTTTAAAATTAATCTTCTTTTCATTTTTCAAATAGGGTACTTTTTTAACTTTTTTACAATAGTGTGTAAGGAATGTTTTCATTTAACTTATAAAAAGTTAATGGAATATTCCACCATCATCACTATTCATTGACTTGAATATTTCTTTAAAAATTTTCGAAGTTATTTTAAAATAGAAGGTTTTCTTTAATATTTGGTAAATTTTTTCATTTTAAATAAGTGATTTGAAAGTGAAACGAATATTTTCCTTAGGAAATATTCCCGTGAATCTTTTACAGGATTTTTCATCTAAAATAACACTCTTTGATGATAGTTATGTTTTTCTAGGGATATGATCAAATGATACCATCCTAATTCTTTCTCTAAATGTTTTATGATTATGATGATGAGATTTTTACAAAACCCATTTATTGTCTTGTGGTTATGTTATGATGAAATTATGAAATATTTATGAAAGCTATTTGATTTGAATGGTTTATGATATGATGATATGATTAATGTTTTATGATATTGTAGTACATATAAGTATTGTTTTTATTATGTGTTTGGTGGGTCTATAATTATGTATCCCTTCAATGAATTTGTAATTTCCTTGTTTTTTCAATGAAAAGTCTTGGAATATATCTAGTAATATTTTTGTGACCAGGCACTAAGACAGAGATGATTCTAAGGCCCGATGTTCCTAGAATTAATTTTTTGAAATATGTTTAATATATTAAATGTATGAATTTATAGTTTCCATAAAAAAGTGGAATAACTTCTAAACTGAGGCATGGATCATAAATACAAGCTCACCATTGAGTTAATATCATGGGTTTTAACCTAGGTGTGATATAACCTGTTAACACATTGGGTGTTCAGGTTGAGGCAAAATCATTGGAGGACGTTTAAATAAATAAATAAATAAATTTAATTAATAACATGACCTAATGTTCTTATAAAAGTATATTCTTATGAAAAAATTTCAAGGTTAGCCACATAACCTTGAAAATTTATGAGTTATATTAGAGAGTCATTGGATTATCTTCCATTGGTGAATGAAAACTAGATCAAAGATCAACAACCGTTGTGCAACGAAATTCAAGGACCTCACCAATAAAAATGATGTAACTTTTTTCTTCATTAGTGATCGATCCATATATAGGTAAGATTTTGTTTTATTTGGATTTATTTCCATGAAATTTATTCTTATAATGAAAATTAATCAATCGACTAACGAATTGATTTGTGGATCATTACTATTACGGGATGGTTTTATCTAGGGGAATTTTTTTAGGATTTATTTGTGATTATTTTTTCACCTCTTCTTTTTTTTGTTCTAAAATAATAAATTTAGGCCAACATGAATATTGGCTGAGGTTTGTTCCTCATGGTTGTGGTTATGAATTTATTTACACTTTCTCTATTTATCATGGGAAAATACCTTGTCCTGTAGTTCAAAAAATACCAAATAATCAATCGTTGAACTCTTGATTCTTTACAAAAGGTATTGATATCATAGATCTGGGATTGGATTGATGATGGGATTGATCTACAATGATAGTGGTAGTGGATCATATGAATTTGGGATACCCAATTTCATGTTCTCTGACGCATGATTATAGATGATACATGAGGGTGTTTTTCAAATGGTTTGATGGTCGAATTCCAGTGTTCAATGATGAAAAAGTTCAATCAATGGTTTTCCTTAATTTCCAGCATGAGGCATGGTCGTATTGATGGTCGAAGGAGCATATGACTACACATGGAATGAATCTAGGATTTTGGAAAATCCCATAACACACGGTGTGTAATCCTAGACTACAAACATGTGGGACCCCCTAGTGAAGAACTAGGGTTCTACGGTGAGGTTAAGTATCACATGGTTTGTTACCCTATCACATGGTGTGTGACCCTTACTAGTTGGATTGGCATATACCTAGGATGGTACATGGGTATGGTCATGGGAATTGATAGTCATACATAGACACATACATCCATACATAGACATGACTAGGAGTACACAGGCTAAAAAACGCCATGTACTCAAGTACAAAAAAGGAAATGGGCTGCTTTACATAGGCAAAACTCAGTGTTAAAGGGATACACCATGTACTAAAAGTACAAACAGTTTAATCCTTAAAAGTTGACTTAAATTCCTTTTCCTCTTAAACTTGGATAAGTTTCATTAGGTTATGTTCCCTATATCCATCCCCTGAGGGTTAGTATGGAATCAAGTCCTATACTTAGGATAGTGATTCCTTTAGTTGAACTTCTTGGATAGAGTTGTGAGAATCCTTCCACGAGGCTCAAAGTGAGATCCTATATCCTTATCATTCCCTAAGTGGAGTTCTTGGTATCATCATTACCAACACTATATGAGTGTAGATCCTCTACTTATTAGGTTATTCTAGATTGAGTTGTTGGTATACCTCATCTCTTTGGGTGTGATCCTCATATGTGTATCATTCACTTTAGACTTATAGTTTATTCTTATTATGATGAGAACCAATGAGAAGTACATCTTAGATGGATGTCATCAGTGCTATGTGATTCATGGAGTGTGTTATCCTAGACGAGTTCTATGTGAAACCTTAGAACACGATTCCTAGGATGACATTATAGTTGTGACTTTACTTTGAGACTGGGTGTCTTTGTTGAGTATATCTAGATATTCTTGTTATTTTTTATATAGACATATACCTATGTAGAGCTGACTATTATTCTTTTTTATATGATTTTTGTTTTTAGGGTGTCATACTGGGTTTTTTATACTCACCCCTACATGTTATTTTCCCACATGTGTCATGTCTAGTGAAAATGATTGACCTTTTGATAAAGTCCTAGAGGGACCAGAACCATTCTATGTTAAGTTATCTGTAATGACCAAGGTGTGTTCCTATAGTTATCTTTAAATTAGTTACCATATTTACCTTCAGGTTGGACTAATTTTCATATTATTTGTGGTGGTCTTGTATTTTTTCCTATTTTACTTTCTAGTTCTTATTGTCATACTTTGGTTATGGGATTTAGATGTATGCATGTATGGTTTATTATTTGTATTATATTTTAGCATTGTATGGTCTTAGAGATGTGTGTGTATAGGTACATTAGGCTAAGTACTCCCATGTGAGTGATATTCCTACTCAGAACTAGTCACCAACCCTTAGCCTATTAGAGGTGGGATTGGGGTAGTCACAGCATGGGACCCATTGGGATGGGTCATGAAAGAGGGGTATCAAAGGATTCCGTTCTACCTTTGGACTAAATTCTATGATATTGGTTTGTGGAAATAATGTTATGTGTTTTGAGTTCATCTTTTAGGTTAGGGAATCTAGTGTTGGTGTAAAAGATAACGTATCTATACACCATGAATCTGATTACCTACCTTTCAACTCAATACATGTAGAAATTGGTTATAGGGAAGACAATGGTACATGTATCATATAACAATGGGTTGTAGTTTCGATGTACTTCTTGAGTCACCTCCCCAGAGATACACATTGACCATGAAACATCTTGTCTATTTCAGGATGCCTCTACAATAGATGCTAGCTAGGATTCATTATCAGGATCATGAGGATGACCCACTCAGTGACAAGTAATCAATACATGGAACTATTTCAGAGGCGTTACCTCTAGGAGGTTCACCAACAATACCACCACCTATTGAGAAGAAGATGGTACTCACAGTACCAGTAAATGAGGTGTGTAAGACAAGTGTGCTTCATGAGTTTCAGAGACAACAACCACTCAGTTCTAAGGTGAGCCTAATCCCCTGGTGACTAAGGACTGGCTTGAGGAAGTGATGTGAGCATTTCATATTGTCCTGATACTAGAAGATCAGATGATGGTTATGGAAACGAACATTATCCAAGGATCTGTAGGATTATGGTGGGGTTTATTGACCCATTCGTATGATAATGTGACTCTATAATGATAAGAATTTGAGCACATATTTAGAGAGGAGTTCTCTACATCTAATTTTATAGCTATGTTCATCAAGGAGCCTTTTCAGCTTTAGCAAGTCCATACGACAGTGGATGAGTATTCTTTGAGATTCACCAACCTTTCTAGGTACTCCATGTATATGGGCTGTGATTAGTTAATTTGGGTTCGTACCATAAATATAGGACTACGTAGAGACATCCGAGCTAGCTTTATTCCTCAGTTTATTCCTACCTATGATTGGGTGAAAGATAGAGCTTTGGTGATTGATATTTTCCATGCTAAACAGATATAGATAGATATTGCTGGAAGTGGGAACTCAAGAGTATAGACTTTAGCATCAAGGAGATGAAATTAATCTCAAATACCTAGACATGCAAGGTGTTTCAGGTGGAGGTCTTAGTACATATGATCCATGGTTCAGGTCTTATAGTATGGGTCTAGTTGGCCCAGGTAGAGGTAGTCCTACTGATTTGACGATAGGGGACACCTCACGAGGGATTGAATGACTCGCCATATGGATGATATGGAGATGGTTGATGGAATGCTTAGGTAGAGGAAATGGAAGAATAATACAGGTCTATTGGGTGGAAGACATGGAATAGGATATGGGATACCAGATAGAGGTGGAAGATGTTTTTGACTTGTTACCACCACCACCCCTAGGTGATCCACTCTAGGATATGGGAGATGGAGTACAAGGGAAAGAGTAGCTACATGTGGTTGAGGCTTATGAAGCAGAGGCTACAAGGATTAAACAAGGTATGATATATGTATTTTCTACATTATATGAAATACTGATAGACACATATGTGATTCATTCCTTTATTTCCACTTATATGGTTTGAGACGTAGAATTTTTGGTTGATCCCATGGCTCGACCCTTGCGCTTGGAGACTCCTACTGGAGATGACTCAATGATCACACACTTGTTCCAATAATGTGAACCGACTCTTGGTGGTGATATTCTCTATTGGGATCTCTTTTTATTAGCGATGAGACCTTATGATGTGATCTTTGGTATGAACTAGTTATCTATTGTTTATGCCCCAATTTACTATTTCAAGTGAAGGATGTGGTGTGTCTACAATGATGGGACTAAATTTTTCTTTGTGATTTAAAAGGAAACCCATGTAGTGTAGGATGGACTCATTCATATAAGGGTGAAATCGATTACTCATCAGTTGGCTAGAATAACCCTTGGTGTAGTAGATGTTATGAGTTTCCAGTTCCTGTAATGACGATGGAGTATGTGGACTTTTTCCCTAAGCATGTTCCATGTTTAACTCCCCACTAATATATATAATTTTGTATTGATCTACACATAAGATGACCCCGATATCTACTCCATAATATTGGATGACTCTCATAGAGATTCACATACCAAGGGTACAATTAGGGTACTTATAGAGGAATAGATTTGTTATACCCAATGTTTCACCCTGGCCAACCCTTGTATTGTTCTCCAAGAAGGTGGAAAATAGATTGAGGTTGTGTTTAAATTATCATTTCCTAAACTAAGTGACTATAAATAACAAGTATCCAATACCAGGGATCAATTAATTCTTTGATCATTTAAGAGGGGCTTAATGGTTCTTGAAGATTGGCCTCTGATTAGGATATCAACAATTGTGAGTATGAGATGAAGATATAACGGTGATGGAATTTAGATGTCACTATGGACACTATGAGTACTTAATGATGCCCTTTGGAATGAATAACTCCCCAATAGTGTTCATGGGACTCATAAAACAGATCTTTCATCCTTTCTTATACCGGTTTTTGGTAGTCTTCATCGATCATATCCAAGTATACTCAGCATCCGAGGAGAAGCATGAGAGACACTTGAGGATGGTTACAGATGTTCTTAGAAAACACCATTTTTACGAGAAGCTCTCGAAGTACTAGTTTTAGATTAAGGTGGTCCACTTTATGGGAAAAATTATCTTAGAATATGTTGTGGTAGAGGACCTAGTGATGTTCAAGGCATAGTTAGATTGGGATCCTCCCAAGAGTGTGATCGAGGTGGAGAGATTCCTTGGGATGGAAGGATACTATTAGAGATTCATACTTGATTTATCATGGATATCCACTCTCTTGAAATTGTTGAACAAAAAGGGGTATCCTTTCATGTGGATATAGAGATGCCAGTAGGATTTCTAGGAGTTGAGGTAGATATTGATGAGCTCTCCCATATTGAGATTTTCAGAGGAAGGTGTCTAGTACATAGTGTTCTTCAACGAATCAATAACTAGGATTGGTTGTGTTATGATGAATAGGAAGGCAGTTATTGCCTATGTTTCAAATAATTTGAGACCAAATGAGTAGAACTATATGACCCATGACAATGAGTTAGTGTCAGTAGTCTTCACACTAAATACCAAGAGACACTACCTGATGGGTGATCGATTTATCGTCTATTCTGACCAAAAGAGTCTCAAGGTTATCTTCCCATAGAAGTATCTTAAAATGAGATAGAGTCGATTAATAAAGTTACTATAGGTTATGTCTTTTATACAATATATACTCCTGGGAAGGGGAACATGGTAGAAGATGCCCTCAGCAAGAGATCTTGTTTGTAGTTATTGAGAGAGGCATCAAAGCAGTTTTCTTAATCACAACTATCCTTTGTGGATAGGGATAGATCAGATTATCTATAGTCGAAGGTTTTTACCCCTCCTCATTTACAGCGATTCATGGAGGCACCTCTTGGGGATACCAATTGTGAGACCTTGTATATTTAGATATCAAATGGACTATCTCTTGATTGATTTTTTTAAGGTGGTGAATATGCCATTATTTTTAGAAGAAGCACGATGGTACCAATTCGATTGTAGGATGTGTTCCCAATATTGTTTTATACACATCCTTTGGTGGTACATCCAGGTGTGGAAAATATGTACCCGAAATTAAGATGTTTGTTTTGGTGGTCAGGGTTGAAAAAGAGAGTTTTAGAGTTTGTCTCTCAATTCCTTACTTTTTAGCAATTTATGGATGAGCAGTAGGTTGCAGTAGGTTTATCTAAAATCATTGAGGGTGTAGAGTGAAAGTGGGATGGGATATCCATGGAAGTTGTGATGGGGTTAACATATACATCTATGGGAAATGATTCTATCCGAGTGATATTAGAATAACTCACCAAGTCATCCCACTTCCTAGATATCAAAGAGTATAATTATGTAGAAATATTGGGATTCCTATATAAGAAAAAGGTATTCTGAATCCATAGAGTTCCCGTGATGATCATTTTTGACCATGATGCTCGATTCAAATCTCGGTTATGGAAGGGAGTATAGGAGAATTTTGGGACTAAACTACATTTGAGAATGTATTTTCACCCCTATAATGATTGACAGAATGAGAAAACCATTCAGGTTCTTGGGGAAATGTTGTAAGCTTTCATGTTGGAATTTTGTCATAGTTGAGAGGATCACCTACCATTGGTGGAGTTTGAATACAAAAATAGCTACCATTCCACTATCGGTATGGCACCATTTGAGGCTTTTTATGGGTGACCCTGTAGGTCACTACTATGCTAGACTAACCCAGAAGAGTCAAAACTTATGGGGCTAGAGTTGGTGTGAGACACTATAGAGATGGTTTATATCATCTAGGAGTGGATTATGACTATACAGAGCCATGAAAAGTCCTATAATGACCAATGATGGAGGCCAATGAAGTTCTAGGAGGGAGACCATGTGTTCCTCAAGGTATCACCTCAACATGGATTATAAATACTTGGATGGGGTGGAAAGATATAGCCCTGATTCATTGTTCCTTTCAAGATATTTTATATAGTTGGTGAGGTGGAATACATATTTTCTCTATTTCCATAGTTTTACTTGGTACATGAAGTCTTTCACATGTTGTAGCTGAGAAGGGATGTGCATGATCCAACAAACTTTATCGACTGGGGCGAGATGAACATTGAGGATTGATGTACCTTTTCAGAGTACCTAGTAGATATTGAGGATATATAAAATAGGATCCTTCATGGGTGATCAATTACCTTGGTGCATGTTTGGTGGAAGCTCAAGAATCTTCATGAGAGAACTTAGGAGCGAGAGACTCATATGCATGTTTAGTACCCACAACTCTTATTGTAACCTTGTGTTTGGATTTTCTTGTCGTAAATCCAGAATGTGTGGAGAATTTAACATCCTAGTTTTTTTTTCATGCAATGTCTTGGAATATATATTGTATTATATTTTAGACTAGAAATTGAGATTGAGTATGATTTTGAGGCCCAGTGTGCTCAAAATTATTATTTTTGAAATATATTAAATATATTAAATGTAAACACACATAGTTTCCTGGAAAAATTGTAAAAACATCTAAATGGAGTCTTGGATCAGAAAATTTAGGCCTCTATTGAGTTCAGAGAATGGGTTTTACCCTATGTGCAATATAATCTTGGAACATTTTAGGAATTAGAGTTGAGACATGATCATGGGTGGATGTTTAAATAAATAAATAAATAAAATAAATTTATTTAATAAATCACCTGACATAATGTTAATTTATAAGTATACACTTCTGGAAAATTTTCAAGGTTATCCACATATCCCCAAAAATTGACAGGTTTCATTGGAGATCCATTTGTGGAGTTTCTATTGGATAATGAAAAGTAGATCAAAGATCGAAAACTAGTGTGAAATAGAATTCAAGGATCTTTCCAATGATAATGACACAACTTCATTATTAATCATAGATCAATCTATATTGAGGTAGGATATTGTTTTATTTGGATTTATTTTCTATTTTTTTTATTTTTATGATGAACATGAAATGCATTTTTTTTCATGGAGCAGTCATATTGTAGGATGGGTTTATCTATGTGGAATATTTAGGGATTTATTTGTGATTATTTTTTTATCTCTTCATTCATCATTATAAAGAAAATTAATCAAGGAAAAAACATTATTGAGGTTCGTTTCTTATTGTTGTGGTTGTAAATTTATTTTTTCTTTATCCATTATTCATGGGAAAATTTCTTGGTCTTTGGTTTAAAAAATACTATATAATCAATCATTTCACACCCAATTATTGGTGTAATGGATTGATATAAAAAATTTAGGATTGGATCGATTGTAACACCCCAAGATTTTATAGTGTGTTATTTCTTCAAAATAATTCAATAACTTTCACTACACGCAACACCAAGTTCAATCGCACCATGACTTACCAAAAAAGCTGTTCAAAAGAGGTTATGAATAGTGTTAACTAAATTTTAAACTTTATATAATCCTTATAATTTTAGAATCCATATTATGAGTTTCTTAGACATAATGTAAGAACAAATTCATTTTCAGTATTTCACTTTTACCAAATTTTAATAGTGAACCCTTTTTAGATACTATATTTTAAACTTTTTGACTAAATTGGGACTTCAAAAATTTAAAATGAAACATCCCAACCTTCCACGGTACGCTAGCGTGTGTTGTACGCAACACCGAGTTCTAACACACCGTAACCAATCAAACTAGCCGTTATGAATAGTAATACCTACTTTTTGAAATTATATATATTTTATATTTTAAAATGGACTTCATTTTTGGATTCAGAATATCGAATTTAGCCTAAGGTGAAATTTTGGTACATTTCGGATAACTTTCATATTTTGATGAATAGTGAAAATTACTAAATTTTAATTAAAAACAACTTTTTTAATCAAAATAATTAATAGTGATAAATTATGAATTTTAGTAGTTTTAAATTATATTTAGAATATATTTGTACCATTTAATATAATTTTGGTCATTGGACATAATTTTACAATTAAACCAAACATAAACAAGTGTCAATCTTTTGATAGTTATTATCTCTTAAAAACACGCTTTTTGTTTTGACAGCGGGAATTAATTTTAAATTAATTTATGCCACTTCTGTGTTTAGAATTTAGGAAAATGGATTCCATATTTGGAATCAGGATGCTCAAATTGTGTAAATAGGTAACTTTTATTTTTAGACATTTTGAATAATTACTGCGGTAAATATTTTATTTACCATGGTTAAGGGTAAATCCGGTAAATAAAGGTTAAAAAAATAATATTATAATAATACTAAATTACCCTAAAACATGTCTTAACCCTATTGGTTGATACATGGTCGACCATGGGTATCTTTGGGTCTATTTTGGGACCCCATGGATCCACTTGTAAGTGATAATGACACTTTATTTTAATTAAGTCAAAATTAATACAAAAATGACACAAGCATATATCTTTTAGCAAAAAAATTGTTACATAGGGTTATATAAGTTGGATTTTAGATTATAAATATTCATTAGAAAACTAAAACGATTTCCTACATAATGATATTTTATTTATAATTTTTAGACATTAAATAATTTATTTTATTTATGACACAATGATGATGAAGTAATTACTATAATAGTGAAAAATTAAAATAATTGATATTATAAATACCCAAAAAAATATAATATGAAACTTTTAATGAATTAAACTAATTTTCTAGGATAATATGATATATTAGGATTGATGTAATTGACTTTTTTCGAAGTAATCAATCTGTTATGAGTTTCACAAAAATCAACTATTGAATAGTGTAAAAATTGACATAAAAGAGTTCTTAAAACAAATATTATATTATTAATTGATATTAAATTCCTAAAAATCTAAGGTTCGGCCAAGAGACTTATATCCGGATAGGTTCATCATTAATGGACCACTTGGGGGTCTCTTGGATGTATATAGTAAGTTTATTAACCATATTATATAAAAATACAAAGAGACATTGTAAAAGTGAAACTAATTAACTTAGAGTTAATACTTAAAGATAAGGTTAATATAAGTACCCAAACCTGTATAAATTCTATTGGTTGAGTGGTTTTCGACCTATCCCCACCTTATCCTTTGAATAGTAAACTTTTCAGCCATTGGAAACCGAATATGAATTTATTATAAATTAATATTTCTAGCTTTTCCAAAGGTGCCCCTCACCCCTCTTATAAAAGGGCACTCCTCCTTCTCATTTCTTCACACCTTCAAAGCCTTTTGGTTCGGCCAAACTCTGCCCAAATACTCTCCCAACATCCCTCACTACAACCTAGAGGCCCTATTTTGATCAGAAAGCCAACCTAAGGAGCCCTTTTGATCAAATCAAAAGGAAGAACCCGAAGAAGAGGTTATGATTTCACCACCCTTTTCCAAGTTCATTTCTTCTTCCACTTCTTCTTCCTTTGTTGTTACCATTCTAAAATAATAACTCCAGTATCATATATATACTGTGATGTTATTATAAATATGGTACAACCATATTCAGTATTTTATCCACCCTTTGAATAACATGTCACCATACGTGCGTACGTACGGCTTACCGTCTCCACGTCGTGGTGTAATTGTTATTCAATATATTATTATTTGGATGGGTATAATAATGATGTGTAACTCATGTAAATAATAAAACATGTTAATGATTCTGTATATATGATATATCATCCATTTATATATTATTTTAATATCAAAGGAATGATATTGTCGCTCGTGCGTACGTACGGACTACCGTCTCCACGAACGCGATGAGATTCATTCTCCATCATATCCATTCAAGTATAATTATCATTTGATGATTTAAAAATGATGTTTAAGGACTTGATATCATTCTGGATATGAATAATATACAACCTATCCTTTACAAACATGTCTTACATAACAAAACATATAAAAGAAAACAAGTAAGTGAACACCCGAAACAACGATAATACTAAGATATTATTATCAAATCAATATTAAAAGATCATATATGATATCATATTAATATATATGATTCTTGTATAATTTAATAACAATTATTTCACCATTATACAGGAGGTTAACCTACCCCAACCAAGGAAAAGTACAAGGTAAGGGTTATTTCTCAATCTCTTCATTATCCGAGGTTGTTTTTACGTAAAAATCTACTGGGATCTCGTTATCATCCACATCCATGTTTCTTCAAAATTTATTTCAAAACATTTTACAAGAATATGTGTTAAAGTCATTTATACCTTTTTTTGACCTTTTATAAGAGGAATCTTTCCGTCGTTTTCCAAAAAAGGTGATTTTTAACTTTTTCGACAAAATTAAGGTAAGAATGTTTTTTTTTACTTATACGGCGGTTGCGGCTATTTACCGCCGTTATAAAATTTTAAAAGCTTCCCTTACAATCTTACAAGGATATTTTCAAAGTAAATGTTTTATTTTATAATTATGTGACTTTTAAATTATTTCAAAATGAATATTTTAAGAATTTTGGAAGGGTACTCTTTATCAAAATCAGAATTTTAAATGTTTTAAAGATTTATCTTTCTAAATATTTTTAATTAATGTCCATGTCTCCAAAATGGTTTTAAGGATTTATTTATATGGACATGAATGTTTTTAAAATGTTAATTCCTTTAAAAAGTTTCAAAGTGGTATGGGACACTTTGATTTAAAATTCTCTTTTTAATTACTTCCTTTATAAATGTGTGACTTTTAAATGATTTCAAAAAAAGAGATATTTCTCTCAAATAGTTTTGATTTCATCTATGTCAACATCCTTTTATGGATTTTACGCTTATTTGAAGTCGGTTTATTGTGACACAAAACTTCTATATTGTATTTAAGGTTTTGTGATATGTTTGACTGTGGATGTGATATTTTTATACCATTCATAGTTTATGGTGAATGTATTGACATTTCGTATGCTAGTTTTAATATGAATGTTTATGTTATGTTTAAACCTTTTCATATGGGAATGCATTGGACTTAATATGTGACGGGTGGAGCCCGCTATAGCTCCTCGATGCATCGGTAGGTCTCATGAGACAAACTAGTGTCTTGGCACAAGGCCTTGACAAAATCTTATTTGTAGTCTTGGCACGAGGCCTTGACTATGTGGTTATGATAGTCTGGCATTATGCATTCCAACATTATGAAAGTGGTTATTGATTTTTGCATGTGATTATTCGATTAGTAGAATATCCATGTGAATAAGTAAATTGAATTATTTCATTTTATTTATGCCATACCATGTTGAAAGTTCATGTTTGAAAGGCTTTTGTTTTAGTTATACATTGCCTTAAAAGTTTATTCTTATTTATGAGAGTTTCCGCTATATTGTTATCCTTACTGGGCATTTGAGCTCACCCCTTTTCTATGTTTTACTTTTCCCAGGATGTGAAGAAGTAAGTTATGAATGACCTGCATGGATATTATGTGGGGATATGAGTGTGGATTATGGAGACAATATGTTGTTGTAGTAGTTTTTCGTTTAATGATGTAATGTAAAATTTATGAATATATCTAGTATTTCCAAGGCTACTAAACCAATCGATCTTTCGAGATTTGATCTTTCTTGTGATCATGCCAATGTTATGTAATAATGCACCGACTCTGGGTAACTAGGGTCGGGGCATTACAGTTGGTATCAGAGGAAGTTTAGTACAAACCTTGGAAGCTAGATTTAGATAAACTCTGATTAGAGCACGTAGACCTAAGATGAACTTTGAGGATTAGTGTAGAAGAACTTCCTAGAATTTTGGTATTGTAGAGATTTTGTGAGTTTTCCGAGCAATACATCCCTGTCTGGATACAAGCAGGTAGAGGCGGCTCTGGCATAGATGTACCTAGGGGTAAAACCCGAAAACACCGCTTTGAGCTAGACTCGAACGGGAACTGGTGCACGACAACGGGCCTTGCTGCACTCTTGGTTACGACACTCCCGGGGGATATTCTTAGGATAACTCTCATTTTCTTTACAAATCATTATGAAGGGTTTATGAGTATATACATCCTCAAAGAAAACATTTTTATGATTATGGATTATATCCATAAATAGTTCAATTTATGTTAAGTGTTTTATAAGTATGGGATTATGTATTTTGATTCATAAACTGATCTAGTTTATGGCATTGTTTAGAAATGGCGCCCAGTAGAAGGAATGAGAACTCCAGAAATTCACATGATACAAAGAGAAGGAAGGATCATATCTTTCATGGTCTTAAGCTAGAATTTATAAGAGAAATAGTCTCCCATGTATTATCATCATATGAAGAAATAATATCATGTGTTGATAAGATAAGTAAAGAGTTTACTGAGTCCTATGACTTTGAAGGGAAGAAAGAGAAGAAAAGGATGGAAGAGAGAAAGATGGATAAAGGGAAGAGGGAAAAGAAGAATTTTCTCATATGTGGAAACTGTGGAAAGAAACACCCTGGAACTTGCCTGAAAGGAATGGGAGTTTGTTATAAGTGTGGAGGAAAAGGGCACAAAGTACATGACTGTAAGGGTAAGAAAATGGTTTCAAATGTACAATGCTTCATTTGCAAGGAGTTTGGACACTACGCGAACCTATGTCCCAGTCATCAGACTATGCCGCAAATGATGCTATTGGATAATAATCAAGTTATGATACTACCACAGATTAAGAGGAATGATTAGAGTTATTATGTTGATTATATCAATTGAGTGTTGTATCAACAATGTACTTGTTATAATAGTTATGGAGTATATAAGGATTGTACTGCAGTACTATTTCATTAAGGACTTGAGATTGTGTGGAACAAAGAAAAGTGACTCAATAGCAGGATAAATTTTTGGAAAATATATGGTTGAGAGAATGATAAATCATAATATAGTTTTGATACTGAGGTAGTGATTTTGGAATAATATGTGATTGTTTGGGATAAATTATATTGGATATTCTTGAATACCTTGGAACTGATTAATGATTTGTATATTCCATCATTGTTGGGGTTTAAAACATTTTTGGATTAATGAAGTATATCCAGCATTCTATATGGAATAAGGGAGCATGAATGTAATCAATAAGGAATATGGTAATACATGATGAAGGTATTCATATGCTATTACGGGGTAAAAAGGATCTATATTATGTTTAACTTCCTTATAAATGTTGGACTGTGAGTTTGAACAGAAGTATTTTGGATAGTTCTAGTTTGGATTATTTTGGATTGCCATAAAACGACAACCCGGAGGTCGGGCGGCAACCCGTCGCGTCCGGCAAGGCTGCGAGACTTGAACCCGCAACCGAAGGGCGACAAGGGTGTATCACCTACCACTGGCCCACGAGATGTCCTGGATTAAATAATGTAGTTTTTATTAAAAGATCATGTAGATGAATTATAAATTCGTTTATTTTGGAACCCTGTACGAATAGTATAAATAGAATTTTTTTTACGAGTGAAAGATGAGTTTGTGGTAGAAATTTATTAATGGACAAAACTCTAATTATAAAGTAAGTATATCTCCTTATAATCTTATCCAATCTCATAAATAAATTCCTCAACATTAAGAAAAGGAACTTAGAACAAAAATGTTGTCCTAGATGGTACCTTAATTCATCACAAATTTATGGCTTTGGGATTTTTGGCCTTTTCATAGCCATGTTCTCTACCACTCTCCATCAGATAATTGATGGTTAGATTTCTCTTCCATATCCATATTTTCCTACATGGAACCCTAGTATGTGTTATTTTCAGTAATCTTCATACTCTCCACTCTTTATTTTAAATAGAGGCCTCATTAATTCATTTTTCGATGTGGGATTTCAACTAAGATATTTTGAAACGTCAAAAATGTGTTATCCTAATACCCTATGTTTTGTTGAACCGATGGTATTTCAAATCATCATAGATTGATGAATTTAAGGACCTCAATTTTACACTTGTTTGTGATTGATGACCTCAATCACTACCTATAAATTTTTACGTTTTTCCTCCAATTATATGTCTCTAATTGCCACCAATGTTCTCCTAATCGAGATCATAATTTGGTGGTGACCCTTTCATTTCTCTTTTCCTCATATTAAGACTAAATTATAGTAACCCAATTTCCGATGTGGGTTTTCCCACAAATATATTTTCTATTTTCAACCTTTAATTTTCGAAAAACAATTTCAAATTGCGAGGACGCAATTTATTGAAGGAGGGGAGAATGTAACACCCCAAGATTTTATAGTGTGTTATTTCTTCAAAATAATTCAATAACTTTCACTACACGCAACACCAAGTTCAATCGCACCATGACTTACCAAACAATCTGTTCAAAAGAGGTTATGAATAGTGTTAACTAAATTTTAAACTTTATATAATCCTTATAATTTTAGAATCCATATTATGAGTTTCTTAGACATAATGTAAGAACAAATTCATTTTCAGTATTTCACTTTTACCAAATTTTAATAGTGAACCCTTTTTAGATACTATATTTTAATCTTTTTGACTAAATGAGGACTTCAACAATTTAAAATGAAACATCCCAAGCTTCCACGGTACGCTAGCGTGTGTTGTACGCAACACCGAGTTCTAACACACCGTAACCAATCAAACTAGCCATTATGAATAGTAATACCTACTTTTTGAAATTATATATATTTTATATTTTAAAATGGACTTCATTTTTGGATTCGGAATATCGAATTTAGCCTAAGGTGAAATTTTGGTACATTTCGGATAACTTTCATATTTTGATGAATAGTGAAAATTACTAAATTTTAATTAAAAACAACTTTTTTAATCAAAATAATTAATAGTGATAAATTATGAATTTTAGTAGTTTTAAAGTATATTTAGAATATATTTTTACCATTTAATATAATGTTGGTCATTGGACATAATTTTACAATTAAACCAAACATAAACAAGTGTCAATCTTTTGATAGTTATTATCTCTTAAAAACACGCTTTTTGTTTTGACAGCGGGAATTAATTTTAAATTAATTTCTGCCACTTCTGTGTTTAGAATTTAGGAAAATGGATTCCATATTTGGAATCAGGATGTTCAAATTGTGTAAATAGGTAACTTTTATTTTTAGACATTTTGAATAATTACTGCGGTAAATATTTTATTTACCATGGTTAAGGGTAAATCCGGTAAATAAAGGTTAAAAAAATAATATTATAATAATACTAAATTACCCTAAAACATGTCTTAACCCTATTGGTGGATACATGGTCGACCATGGGCATCTTTGGGTCTATTTTGGGACCCCATGGATCCACTTGTAAGTGATAATGACACTTTATTTTAATTAAGTCAAAATGAATACAAAAATGACACAAGCATATATCTTTTAGAAAAACAATTGTTACATAGGGTTATATAAGTTGGATTTTATATTATAAATATTAATTAGAAAAAGAAAAATATTTCCTACATAATGATATTTTATTTATAATTTTTAGACATTAAATAATTTATTTTATTTATGACACAATGATGATGCAGTAATTACTATAATAGTGAAAAATTAAAATAATTGATATTATAAAAACCCAAAAAAATATAATATGAAACTTTTAATGAATTAAACTAATTTTCTAGGATAATATGATATATTAGGATTGATTTAATTGACTTTGTTCGAAGTAATCAATCTGTTATGAGTTTCACAAAAATCAACTATTGAATAGTGTAAAAATTGACATAAAAGAGTTCTTAAAACAAATATTATATTATTAATTGATATTAAATTCCTAAAAATCTAAGGTTCGGCCAAGAGACTTATATAAGGATAGGTTCATCATTAATGGACCACTTGGGGGTCTCTTGGATGTATATAGTAAGTTTATTAACCATATTATATAAAAATACAAAGAGACATTGTAAAAGTGAAACTAATTAACTTAGAGTTAATACTTAAAGATAAGGTTAATATAAGTACCCAAAACTGTATAAATTCTATTGGTTGAGTGGTTTTCGACCTATCCCCACCTTATCCTTTGAATAGTCAACTTTGGAGCCATTGGAAACCGAATATGAATTTATTATAAATTAATATTTCTATCTTTTCCAAAGGTGCCCCTCACCCCTCTTATAAAAGGGCACTCCTCCTTCTCATTTCTTCACACCTTCAAAGCATTTTGGTTCGGCCAAACTCTACCCAAATACTCTCCCAACATCCCTCACTACAACCTAGAGGCCCTAGTTTGATCAGAAAGCCAACCTAAGGAGCCCTTTTGATCAAATCAAAAGGAAGAACCCGAAGAAGAGGTTATGATTTCACCACCCTTTTCCAAGTTCATTTCTTCTTCCACTTCTTCTTCCTTTGTTGTTACCATTCTAAAATAATAACTCCAGTATCATATATATACTGTGATGTTATTATAAATATGGTACAACCATATTCAGTATTTTATCCACCCTTTGAATAACATGTCACCATACGTGCGTACGTACGGCTTACCGTCTCCACGTCGTGGTGTAATTGTTATTCAATATATTATTATTTGGATGGGTATAATAATGATGTGTAACTCATGTAAATAATAAAACATGTTAATGATTCTGTATATATGATATACCATCCATTTATATATTATTTTAATATCAAAGGAATGATATTGTCGCTCGTGCGTACGTACGGACTACCGTCTCCACGAACGCGATGAGATTCATTCTCCATCATATCCATTCAAGTATAATTATCATTTGATGATTTAAAAATGATGTTTAAGGACTTGATATCATTCTGGATATGAATAATATACAACCTATCCTTTACAAACATGTCTTACGTAACAAAACATATAAAAGAAAACAAGTAAGTTAACACCCGAAACAACGATAATACTAAGATATTATTATCAAATCAATATTAAAAGATCATATATGATATCATATTAATATATATGATTCTTGTATAATTTAATAACAATTATTTCACCATTATACAGGAGGTTAACCTACCCCAACCAAGGAAAAGTACAAGGTAAGGGTTATTTCTCAATCTCTTCATTATCCGAGGTTGTTTTTACGTAAAAATCTACTGGGATCTCGTTATCATCCACATCCATGTTTCTTCAAAATTTATTTCAAAACATTTTACAAGAATATGTGTTAAAGTCATTTATACCTTTTTTTGACCTTTTATAAGAGGAATCTTTCCGTCGTTTTCCAAACAAGGTGATTTTTAACTTTTTCGACAAAATTAAGGTAAGAATGTTTTTTTTTACTTATACGGCGGCTGGGGCTATTTACCGCCGTTATAAAATTTTAAAAGCTTCCCTTACAATCTTACAAGGATATTTTAAAAGTAAATGTTTTATTTTATAATTATGTGACTTTTAAATTATTTCAAAATGAATATTTTAAGAATTTTGGAAGGGTACTCTTTATCAAAATCAGAATTTTAAATGTTTTAAAGATTTATCTTTCTAAATATTTTTAATTAATGTCCATGTCTCAAAAATGGTTTTAAGGATTTATTTATTTGGACATGATTGTTTTTAAAATGTTAATTCCTTTAAAAAGTTTCAAAGTGGTATGGGACACTTTGATTTAAAATTCTCTTTTTAATTACTTCCTTTATAAATGTGTGACTTTTAAATGATTTCAAAAAAAGAGATATTTCTCTCAAATAGTTTTGATTTCATCTATGTCAACATCCTTTTATGGATTTTACGCTTATTTGAAGTCGGTTTATTGTGACACAAAACTTCTATATTGTATTGAAGGTTTTGTGATATGTTTGACTGTGGATGTGCTATTTTTATACCATTCATAGTTTATGGTGAATGTATTGACATTTCGTATGCTAGTTTTAATATGAATGTTTATGTTATGTTTAAACCTTTTCATATGGGAATGCATTGGACTTAATATGTGACGGGTGGAGCCCGCTATAGCTCCTCGATGCATCGGTAGGTCTCATGAGACAAACTAGTGTCTTGGCACAAGGCCTTGACAAAATCTTATTTGTAGTCTTGGAACGAGGCCTTGACTATGTGGTTATGATAGTCTGACATTATGCATTCCAACATTATGAAAGTGGTTATTGATTTTTGCATGTGATTATTCGATTAGTAGAATATCCATGTGAATAAGTAAATGGCATTATTTCATTTTATTTATGCCATACCATGTTGAAAGTTCATGTTTGAAAGGCTTTTGTTTTAGTTATACATTTCCTTAAAAGTTTATTCTTATTTATGAGAGTTTCCGCTATATTGTTATCCTTACTGGGCATTTGAGCTCACCCCTTTTCTATGTTTTACTTTTCCCAGGATGTGAAGAAGTAAGTTATGAATGACCTGCATGGATATTATGTGGGGATATGAGTGTGGATTATGGAGACAATATGTTGTTGTAGTAGTTTTTCGTTTAATGATGTAATGTAAAATTTATGAATATATCTAGTATTTCCAAGGCTACTAAACCAATCGATCTTTCGAGATTTGATCTTTCTTGTGATCATGCCAATGTTATGTAATAATGCACCGACTCTGGGTAACTAGGGTCGGGGCGTTACATCGATGATGTGATCTAGCTATGATGGAAGTGACAACGAATCAGATAAATTTTGGAAAATCATTTTTTTTGTTCTTTGATGCATGAAGATGGATGATGCATGATGGAATTTTCCAAATGGTTTTATGTCCAGCTTCGGATGTTCAATGATGGAAAAGAACAAACCATGGTGTTCCTTAGTTTTCAGCATGAATCATGACTAGATAGATGACCATATGAGTGGACCACTATGCGTTGAATGGATCTGGGATTCTTTAAAATCCCATAACTCATGGTGTTTCATTCGATATTACATGGAGTATGGTACCCCATGGTGAAACGCTAGGGTTCTATAGATAAGTTAAGTATCAGATGACATGTGACTTTTCACATGCTGTGTGACCCTATCACATGACATATGAACCTTTCCAATTGGATTGATGAGTACTTGGGATGGTGCATGAGCATGAAAATAGGAATAAATAGGTGAACAAAGACACAACTAGCCATATAGGGACACAACCAATAGTACATAGGCTTAGACACACCGTTTACTCGAGAATATACATAAACATGGGCTATTTTACATGGGTAGAGCCTGATGTCAAAGGGACATGTCGTGTTCTACTAGTACACACCATGTACTCCTTCAAAGATGGCTTGAAGCCCTTGTATTCTTCATCTTGGACAAGTCTCATTATAGTATGTTCCATTTATCCATTCTCTAAGGGTTAATATAGAATCACTTCCTACACTTAGGATAGTGATCCATTTAGTGGAAGTTCTTAGATAGAGTTGTTTTAATTATTCCATGAGGCCTAGAGTGAGATTCTCTATCACTATCTTTCCATAAGTGGAATTCTTAGTATCTTCATAACCAAAACTACGTGGGAATCGATCCTCCACTTGGTGGGTTATTCCAGATTGAGTTACTTGTATACCCAATGGGATTGGGTGTGATCCTCATTTGTGTATCATTCTATTTATACATACAATATATAATTCTTATATTGAGACTTGATGAGCAGTACACCTTCGATGGATGCCATCAGTGCTATGTGTCTCATATAGTGTGTTCTACTGGATGAGTGCTATGTGAAACCTTCAAGTTGGATTCCATGGCTAGAATTACATTTGTGAGTTTACTTTTAGGCTGTCTGTATTTTTTGATTATATCTAGACATTTTTATTATATGTGTTATAGAAGTATATAGGTGTAGTGATAATGGTTATTCTTGTTGTTATATGTTTTTTTCTAGGTGTCCTACTGGGTATTATTATACTCACACCTGCATGGGATTCTCTTGCATGTGTCATGTCTTGTGAAGATAATCGACATTTTGATAGAGTCCTAGAGGGACTAGGATCGAATGGTGATTAGTGATACAGATATACTAAGGTGTGTTCCTGCAGTTATCTTGAAAACATTCCCCATCTTTACTTTTAATTTGGACTTGTTTTCAGACCCTTTTTGGTGGGATTGTATTTGGCCCCATTTTACTTTACAGTGTTTGTTTTCAAACAATGGTTGTGGGATTTAGATATATTCATGCATGGTTTATCATATATTTTTACATTTCAGCATTTCATGGTCTTGTATATATGTGTGTGTAAAGGTAATTTAGGCTAACGCCTCCCATGTGATTGATATTCCTACTTGATGCTAGTCACCAGCCCCTTGGATAATGGAGGTAGGATGGGGTATTCATGGAATGGGCCCCATTGATATGGGTTGTGACAAAATTGGGTAAAGTTTATATCTCATGACATAAGTATTGGAAATAATTATTTTACTTGATCCACTATGTAAAATTAGTCTATTTCCTTGATACTCTATGAGAAAAAAGTGATGATGCCCGATCTATTATGATATTGGAAATAGGTGTTAATGCTTGATCCATTATGATTTTATGGTATGAGTAGTTAAACTTAAAATATGTAATGGTTTGTATACTTATGATAGTGCCAAAATTCTATGACATGAACTTATGGTTCATGATTTATTTATGATTATTTTTCACACTTATGATTCATGTCTTTTGAGATGATACATTTTTATTCCATAAATCATGTTTATGATCCATAATATATTAGATATGAACTTTTTAAGTTATTTTCATGATCTTATACCCTTATTTTATTTTATTATTTCATATGATCATCAATTGATATCCCCCATGTTTACCTTTGTAGATCATCTGAGATCACCAGTTCTTATGCTTACATTCCCCAGGTTATGAAGAAAGGTTAATGTAGGTATGTCTATGAAGAGTAATAAATGGGAAGATATTTGTGGGAGATATATTGAATATATTTCATGAAATTAGAATATCATGTATCTAGCCTCCGAAGACACTAAACCTTTTTGGTCCTCTAAAATGTATTTAGGAAATGTATTGAATACTAATTTAAAAAGATGTAATATTTATATATAAAAATATTATGTATTATAGAGAGGATTTCCTCTAGGAGATACCTTGAGAGATATCCTATAGAAGATATGGGACATGACCCAGGTTAGTGTCATGGGGATGATTTGAAGACTTGGCATGCGATTTCCAAGGGTTTGGGTGTGAGATGGATTAAGACGATCCTTGGGGACTGGTTCCTAGTCATGAAAAGGGATTATGTTGAATATTTATTATAGGGCTAGGTAAGTGCCTACAGGCTAATAAAACACCATGGGGCATTGGATAAAACTTAGTTCCCTTGAGAGGAGACTGAAATGCTTCTAAAGTACCTTAGGGGATGTCCATGTAGATGATATAAGAATTACAATGGGTTCTATGTGATTCTCTTATGCGTTTGGGAAAATATTGAGTGGAACAACCTATGAGGATGAGTGGTTGATGGATGTTACTCAAGGTGTGGAGTTAGGCCTTAGGTGTTGAGTCTATGTTCTGTTCCTAAAAGTCCATACAAGGGAATATTTGTCTATTTTGGTCAATTGTCCCACCCATATGGTATGTGATATAAGATTTTATGGTTCCAGGGTACAACAGAAGTGGTTATACCCATTCGCCAAAATTGTTTCCTATCAAATTATTTATATTTCTTCTTAAAAATAGATATAATAGTGTTCCTGGGATCCCTGAAGAGAGGATCTCACATGTAATTTTTAATTAATTTAGATAGATGAAAAATTAAATCATCTTGGAATTCCTTCTTTGTTTTAGAATATAGATGAACCATATTTTCAGGCCATCATTATGAAGGAGTAATTAAGGTTATATTCCCTCTAGCGGCGATCCACACGTGCACTAATAATCTATGAACGTCATGGTAGGGTTCTCTAGATTCTAGTGTAGATGTCCTTATGCCTTACATTTTTCTTTATTGATCATAAATTAAAATAATAATGAGGCCTGTTAGATTCTCTTGGATCTATCATAGTCAGAGAGGAAGGAGGAAGGACACTAATTCTCATGACACTTAGAGAGTTCTTGAGAATATATCTAGTTTGAGAGAATTCTTTGGAGAGCCAAATGTAGTGCCCAAAATTTTTTAGACAAATCAATTGTTTCATGAAAATTCTATAGTTAGTTATTTATAGAGTTAGGGTTAGAATATCATTTTCAAAAATCCCATTTAATATTCTTTTAACCCTTAGTATACCCCATATCTAAATAATAATAATAATAATAATATTTACTTGACATGCGTATAACCTGAAGACTAATTTAATATTATTTCTCCTAAATAAATTAATTAAAATTTATTCAAATAATATTCCATTCTCGATGGAAAATAACTCAGTTAACTCATCCTCCTCATTATTTACCAGAACAAGTATAATTTATATTTATTTAATTAAATAAATAAATATAATTTCATTATACAGTGATAAATTAACAATTACGATCAAACAATAAACCCAATTAAATATTATTCCTCATACTTGAGAATAATGTTCTAATCTACTTATTAAACTGATATATAATTCAATTGAGGTTCTTGGATAAACATAATGTGTAACCCTCTATGACATTTTCTTAGTGGAATTATGATAAACTATTTAAATTCCACAGTTACCATCTAGCAATATTCTAAGACACTCATAAAGAAAAGATTTAATGTCACAATGAAATTACTCCTACGAAACCTTAACATGTAATATAATCCATTTTTCATGATATATCTTGTTAAATAGGTTACATATCTTATATCACTAACCTATATATTATAATCTCTTTCTTTGAATTTTTGAAACTGAATGCATTGATAAATCACCGTGACCTAAGACTTAATTCATATCTTCTTTTCCATCTAGGGGCTTCAATCTTCACTTCTGACAGAAGGGAAAAATCATATCTTGAATTATTCATTAATTATATTCCACTCATAATGCACCCAATATATAAAACTTATCCATGAATTATTATTATCACGGTTTATGAAATAAATATAAGAATGTGTTCCATGACATAAAATAATCAGAGTTAAAGGCATAGGTCCACAAATATGATTATCTAATAACATATGACACATGTGGAATTCATATTGGTGGGTCAATTATGACAACATCCATTCATGGATATTATCAAGGTCAAACACTATGGGAAGGTGTCTCAATTTTTTATGAGCCTCCAACCCATTATATCTTATATCATTTGTATTCCATAAGAAAATATGATCCGGCCATAAAACATAAGTTTAAGGAATAATGTCACAATATTTAATGTATCTCATCATAGCAGGGAACTGCTATATAAATTTTATAGGGAAAGTGTCCTTAGGATATTATCACATACACTATCACATATAAGAATAATTAGGATGTGATAATAAATTATATTATATTAAAACACTATGAATATAAAATGTAGTAGAAAGTATAAGGGATGTTGGTTTTAGAGCACCTCAACAGACTCCCTTTTCCACTAAATCCAATTATCAACAATTTTAATCTTACTATCAATCACATGATATTCATGCTTATACTAAGATAAGGCTTTATTCAAGGGGTTATCCACATTCTCATCCGTGGATACCGTTCCCACCGTAACTTCGCATCATTAAGATAAATACCTAAGGAGATGAAACTTACAAAGTCTGTACTTTTCCCTTTGCGATGCCATATCACCTTTACAAGATCCACCACTATATTATTATCATAATACAATATTATAGTATCTATACTATAGGGAACCACACCAATATTATAGAATAATCTGAGAATCCAAATTTTTTCCTTATTTGTATTGGAATCTACAATATTCTCAGACTCCACTAAAGAATTAGCCATAATTAGCTGCTTTGAGCTCTTCCAGCCCCCAAATCCTATTATAAGTGTAAATACATTTCTTGATTATGATCTCCTGTCATCTTAATCAGTATAGAAACTAGAATATTTGTATCCCCTAATTACAATCTCTTAATCTCCTCCATAAACCAAGAACATATCCTTAGTATGACTAAAATACTTAATGATAGTCTTAAAAACAACCCAATATTGTTCTTCTAGATCATATAGATATCAGATTTCATTACTTAGATTATAAGAAACATCATGTATGGTATATAACATGACATAAATAATAAATCTTATCGCATAAGTGTAAGGGTTCATACTCATCCTCTCTCTCCTATTGTGTCTAAGGATACATTTTCTTAGAGAGATGAATTCCACGTGACAATGGAACCAATCCACCCTTGGATACCGAATCTCTTCAATATCAAGGAAATTCATGTAACCTAATTAGTGAAATAAACCTCTTGGATATATTCTAAAGAATATCAATCCTAATGATATAGGCCAGTTCACTTAAGTCCATCATAGATAAATTCTTTTTCAACCATTACTTAACTAATTGTATGGCTAATACCTCATTTCTAAAAAGTAATATGTCATCGATATATACTACTAGGATCAAGACCACACTCCCACTAAACTATATATATACACATAAATCATTTTCATCCTATATGAAACCAAACTCTTATATGGATTCATCAAAATTAATATTCCATGAACTAAATACTTCTTTAATCCATAAATGGATTTCTGAAACTTTCAAACTTTTTTGGAATTACTTGGAGTTATAAACCCTTATGGTTTTATCATTTAGACATCTTCCTAAAGGTTCCTATTGAGGAATTCTATTTTTACATCCAACTATCAAATATAATATTCATGGAATGATTCTTTAAAAAGTAGAATTATATTGTATTTAAACATAGAACTTGGGGGAAAGGATTCATCATAGTTGATTCATTGACAGTATTTAAAATATTTTATTAATAACATTTCATTATAGGTATTCATTTTATCTAACATGTCCAGTTTTCTATTGAATACCCATTTACATCCAAAGGTATTTACATCAACTAGAGGATTTAATAGAACCTAAACTTGGTTTTGATATATAAAATCCATCTCAAAATTCATTAGTTCTTGACATATTTCATCTTCTGATCACTCTAATACCTCATTGTAGGAAATAAGAACATAGTTTTACAATAATAACGAGTCACCATCGTCAGTAACTAGAAAACCAAAATGCACAAGTTTTCTAACCTCTTAGTTTCTCCGACGAATTAATTATTCCTCAGAAACATCTTCTTCCCTTGGTATTTCTGGAATTTGTTACTATGTCAAGACCTATGCATCTTGAGCATTGAATTTGTCAAAGACAATATTCCTCCCACTATCCGTCTTGAGAATGTCCTCTCTCAGAAGGAATATGGTCTTTTGATCCACTATAATTTTTTTCTCTGAGAGTTCATATAGGTAATATATCTTCACTTACTTAGGGAGACCTATAATGACACTATTCATTACTTGAGGTGATAGTTTGTTGCTTAAAGTGTCCTAAAAAAATGCCTCACAACCCCATACATGTAATTTTGACAACACAAGCTTTTTTTATACATTAAATCATATGGTATCCCATCTGTCAATTTAGGTGGAACCTATTTTAGTGGGTACAACATAGTCCATATTTCATATCCCCAAAAAGATAATATAAGATTAGTGTGACTCATCATTAACCTCAACATGTCTAGTAAAGTGAGGTTCCTCCTTTCACTCACACCATTTCATTATGGTGTATAAGGAGGAGTGAGTTGGGATATAATCTCAAACTCTCAAAAAAGGTTGATAAATTCTTGGATAACATATTCTCTACCTTGATCCTATTGAAGATTGTTTATATTATTTCCAGGTTGATTCAATAATTAATTCTTAAATTACCTAAATTTATCCAAGGATTATAACTATTATCTCAATATGTAAATGAATCCATATTTACTCAAGTCATCAATAAAAGTAATGAAGCTTGAGAATCCACCTTAAGATTCAATAAAAAATGGCATGTACACATTTACCAATTATAGAAGCTATATAACTCATTCACTTATATAAATAAAATTTGGTTTGATATTTTTGTCTTGTAAATAATAGAGACAAATGGAAAGTGATTTTATCTCAAAAGATTCTAAATACCCTTCTTAATAGATAATTGTTATGTACTTCTGGTTCACATGACCTAGAAGGTGATTCCATAACTGAGTGTTACATGAGTCAAGTGAACTTAATTAATTATCAACTTCTAACACTTTGTTTTCATAATCAAATATATAAAGAGTGTTATTAAGACACTCCACACCCTAAAAATTTTCAACTTTGTAAAAACATACTCCATTGTTCTAAAATTGAAAACAAAACCATTCATATCAAGATAAGAAACTGATATGATGTTCTTGGTAACACTGGGAACATAATAAAAATTATTTAAAACCAATAAAAGTTTTATCGATATCATGAGGTGGTTGTCTCTAAAAACCATGGTATCTATCCATTCTCTATTAGTGCCTCAAAGGCCCACATCACCTTAAGAAACCCTCATAAATCTACTTGTTTCCTATATCTGGATACAAATGTGACCTCCAAATTAAGTTTCTAATAACCAAGTGGTAGATAAGAATACGTTGAACTTGATAATTAATGCACTTGAAGATTCTAATTTCATATTTTGTGTACATTTCTTATTCTAGTTTCCAATCTTGTCACATTAAAAATAGATTATGTTTGTTCCATTATCTTCCTTTGAATCTTCCTCTTCTTAAAAGGTTGCTACTTGGGATCTTTAGACTTATAGTGATACTTTTGGGACTTTTAATTGTGCTTAAATTTATTTTCCATATGCACCACATGTTTGTTATAACACATGTCCATATCAACCTAGAAAATAATAAATAGGAGTTCCATAAGAGACTTATGAACAATGCTCATATTTTAATTAAAAATAAAACTAGAGAAGATCAGAGGTAGTGAGTCCAAAATAAGATCTATTCACAAATCATATGGTATCTTCAAGCCTTGTATGTCCAAGAACTCCATGTAGTTTATCTTCTTGACCACATGTGGCCTAGATAACATTATCTCTCCTATATTTAACATTAATAGTGATTTGGAGATCTAAAATCTCTATTGGCTTACTTTCTACTGGAAATGATCTTAGAGATGATAAAACATGCTTGAGACATCCATGATTTTATAAAGCTTCTAAATCTCACTAGACATAGATGATAACATCGAACACTGTTCATTTACCACATCATGCATGTGTTTTTCTTAGAGAGATAATTCATCATCACTATACTCTTTAAGATGTGGCTTAATAACTTGGGATTTCAGGACATACAATTTTCTCTCTTGGAGTAGCACAATATGAAAGTCTCTATACCATTCCAAGAAATTGGTGTCGGTGATAAGGTTTTCCCTCTTGAAGATAAATCAAAATGATAATTTCTATGACAAGTGATTTTCCATTTCTATAATAAATTAATCATATTTTTATACTTTCCTTAATTTATAAAAGTGTGATGTAAAGTATCTCACTATTTTATCAAGTCCCGATAACCCTCATCATCAAACTAGAATTATCTTCCTCATGGATAATCTAGTGAAAATATTTATATTTCCCTTATCATATCCCCAATAAGGATTTTAAAAGATACTTGAATGTGTTTAAGTAGGCATGTATTTGAAAAACTGGTAACTTTCTACTCTATGATTTGTTGAGTTGACTCCCCAATCTCGAAATCCTAGACCTATATTTCCTTAACACTGGCCTATAGATTTATACCAATCCTTGATATGGCTAAAATAACATGATATAAATGTGGTTAAGTCAACCCAACAATTTCTTTATAACTCCCTATTAGTTTAAAGAACCCCAATGGGAGTTATTTAAGCACTTTGAAACTATTGGTTCTAAGGTAAATCAAGTAATGGAAGGCTGTACTGACTTAATATTTAAATGATTTTATCTTTTATCTTATGCATAAAATAATCCCATTTTATCAAACCACATTCTGGTAAATGTGAATTAGATTTAAGTTAAGTGATTAACTAGTTACCAATATTTTTTTTCATAATTCACTTTATTTAATTATATCTTACATTATTGTTAATTAATTTATTTAATAAGATAACCATACAATGAAAATAAATAACTGACCATGAAACTAAAATAAATAAATAAATAAATTGGTATGATCATAAGTATTTTCTAATAGTTGGTTGATCTAGTAGATAACAAACCAATTGTAGACCCAAGGGGAAAATCCATATTGAGCTAGTTCTGGTCTCATGATGGAGCATTCCACTTTTTCACAAATGTATCTTGTTAACTGGTTTCACATCATCTTTGAACTTGAACTTCCTCCACTTTTATGGGAGATCCATCCATTACATATATATTTACTCATATTTAGGTGTGGGGAACCCAATGATGGGTTAAAGGGGATTAGATAAAATAAACCACAGACACCTAGGTTTATACGTAATAATAAGGAGGGGAAGAAACATAGGGTATATTTTTAATTTATTAATAATAATTTCAAAAAACATGTAATAAATTTAATTAAAAGTAACCACATACATATGCTAGTATAGGCTCATGACCATCCACAATATACAATGAACATAAATTTTCACACTAGCTATAATTCATTTCAATTATTTCTTATTATTTATATAAATCATGATTGAATTAATTCAATTAATCAAATTAATTAATTAATTAATTAATTATCTTTAATTTTTATCTGAACTATCTTGTTAATGCTATCATTATAAAATTTTAAATTTACTAAAATTACATAACTAAAAAATGTGTACATTAAATCTATACGGTGTGTACATAACTACACTATGCACCATAAGTTCTTAAAATCATGTACTATTCCTATATTACATTTATTTATACATAACATGTTATATTCATACATGGAATATAAACATACATATAACCAACAAGGCCATGTACTTTCATTAAATGGTCGTGTAATATACACGAGGTGTTAATGTATTACACTATGTGTCATTAATTACTATCAAATTAATTAGAATATATTACCTTGTCACATGACATGTACGACCATATATAAACCATGTAGTTTGGTATTAACTTGGAATTAATTTATTTCTAAGTAATTAATTTCACAAGGTTATACCCTATCTTGGAAAGTAAACCACATGTTGTGTACTAAGATACACATTGTGTATACGGGCTACTGACCATTTTTTTTTGCTTCCATAATGATCAAGTCATATGCTTAGAAAAATGGTGATAATCTCATATGTGGAAATTTATGGGGTACATAATGTGTGTAATAACCACACATTGTGTATTCCTCCCACATTTTCCATCCATTGATTCAAAAAAAATTGGCACATTAATGAACGCACATAGTGCATGATTTACATCATAAGTCCATGTAGACTATAAGGAATGTATGACTGCCTACACTCTATGTAATCTGAAAACGTGTGTGATAGATGGATGGTTAACATGTGGTGTAATAAACACACCACATTATCTAGTCATACCATGTATCCCAGAGGACATACCAGTGTAGTGAACCTTGTTACACAAAATGTCAAACCAAATACATGTTGTGTATCTATGTATTCCAAATGGAATCCTTGAAACATCCTGACAAAATCCTTGGACTCGTCCTTCATAAATCTTTAACATGTTCTTAGTTACATGAAGGAGAATGGTAATGATATCAATAATCAGACTAAGAATTAGTATACTTGAAATGAATCAAACAAAAAATACCTGAAATGATCAATAAAAATAAATAATTATAAATTAACATATGACCAACTTGATACCACTTTAAGGTTATGGGGTTTACTGAAAGAAGTTGGGCCTATGCCCAACAATTTTTTCCCATCAACTTATTAGGATTTACCCTTAAAACTAGATATAATGGAGTTATTGGAATCCATAAAGAAATGATCTCACAAGAAATTTATAATTAATTTATATAGATGAATAATTACTTATTTTGGTAATTCTTTATTCATTATCAAATTATGTCAAACCTTCTTGTATATCTATCCCTATGAAGGAGGAATTAGGGGAATAAAAGTGTGGCATAACCATAGTCATATAAATATTATGTTAGTCTACCCAATAATACATTTATAACATGTAAGACTTGGGATAACCACCTGTGCACCTGCTTTGGGCTTGTCATAACCTCCTATGTTCTCTATTTTGGGCTTGGGATAACCTCTAATTTACACTTTTATCTCATAAACATTATTCATTACCAAGTTAATTTTAGGGATATAATAGACCCAACCATCATATAATCCTAACCGACTCAAATTTATACCACAAGGTTATGAAAAATTTTATCAATTCATCATAAATTAATATGTGTAAAATAAAAACATGTTTCATCAATATTTCAGTATCATAATTATAATCCATCTAAAAAAAATAAGGAAGGTATCATGGGATTATATCCCTAGTTAATCATAAGTAACATCAAAGGATGTTATCAAAGATGAAAAATTATTTTAAAAGGACACTAGAATATTTCTTGGGGAAATACACATTTCATTTTAAAATAACTTATTTAAAATCTAAAAATTTTAAAATATTATTGAAAAAAATTTCATTGAAAATAACCATGTAAACTTCTTAAGAAATATTTAAATCATTTAACGGTCACGAGGGTAGGAAAATCCGTTTGTGTGGTATACATTAAAACTAATATTCCTTTCACACATTCACTAAAAATAAAAAAACACCTTATTTGAAAAATTAAAATAAGATTCCTTTTAAAAAAATTATATAATTTCAAACATGTGAAAAATTAATTTCATTGGATAATAATATAAACATTCTTGAAAACATTAAAAAATAGTGTGGGCATGGAAGAAAAATATTCTCTAATGAATTAAAAAAATCTGTTTTCCTTAAAATAATTCTTTCAGACATTTGAGTACTTAGAGAGATGAAAATGAAAGGAAAAATTTTATTTTATGGAAATAAAATTAGTATAATAAAATATTTATGATTTTTTGGAGATATATCACATAATCTTATTATCATAAATTTAAGCATAAACAATCCTCATAAGACGTGAGATTGGGACATAAAACCCTTACCTTAAGTTTGATTTTCTTCGTAAATGATCTAACCTCATGGATAATAAATTTATATTTATTATAATTTAATAAAAACTCATATTAATACTTATAATACAATAAATAGTTTACTTATAACATTTTATCACCCATTTATTAATAATTATTTATGAAAACCACTATTACTCGTGATTACTTTTTGTTTTTCATGTATGTTTTCATTCGACTGCTATGGTCTATTCATATTGATCATGGTTCCATAATATAATATTTTTTTATTAATTATATATATTTAATATATATTCATTATATATATATATATAACCACCCATAAAATATAATGATATAAAAATAAATTACACTGTTCATGGAGATGGTAGTCTGTATGTATGCATGAATGTTGTTTTCATTTTTTAATGAAAAGAAGGAAAGAAATATAAATAATATTTTATAAATTTTGAATCAGAATTATATCATAAAATATATTATATAATTATTAAATCTGTATTTATATCCATCAATGTCATACAATTATGGAAACTAAATCATATCACTAAATGGAGGTGGTTGTCCACACATATGCATGAATGATACTTTCTGTTACCATTTGATGGAAATGAGATGGAATATTATTGTGTCATAATAATAATATTATATAAGTATATTTATTACATTGGATTCCTCATGTTATTATTGATAAAATAGTTTTAAAGAAGGTGGAAGAGTAAATAAAATTAAAATATCTTGGCTATGATTTATACCTCTTATTTGGGAGAGCTCCATTAGATTACATGTTAAGCCTTGAAATATTGTTCTAAAAAAAGAAAAGGGGATCTAGGATGGGATAAATGAATCTAGTAATGTTTTAGGTTAGGTATTTTCCAAGATATAAGGTACAAAATTCATTAATAATATAGGACAGTAGGTTACCTTTTATAAGTGAGGGAGATGACACAACTGGAATTTCATAAAAGAGTTAAATTATATAAACGATTTTTATTATGAAAGTGGAACCAAATGGAAATTGAATTTAAGGTAAGATAATATAAAAGCACAAGAGCCTTAGCCCTGTTGGTGAGGACTCACTAGGTGCATCCAAGGGACCCGAGATCAAATCCGGGTGGAGGCATATTTCTAGGGAACTGTAGCAGTACTGTAGTAGGCACTGTTAGGCACTGTAGTAGACGGAACTATTCATCCATTTAGGCCTTCGGGCCACCGGTTTGGTCCTCGGGTCCTGCAAGGCTTTCAGGCCACCCAAGGCCTTCGGGCCAGTTGATTCTCAAGTCCTTCGGGCCACCTTAAGGCCTTAGGTCCACCCCAAGGCCTTCGGGCCACGTGAATGCAGGCCCCATACACACTTCAAAAAAGGAGCATCCACAAAAGAGGATTCAGAGTAGGTGCACTCACCATATCATAACCAAATGGATTTTCAAAATGAGAGGGTATGCCTATGCCATCGGTACCAGCCTGTGCTTGCACGGGAAGCCTAGCCAGACGATCAGGCAAAGGTGGAGAGCTACTATCAGGATTCAGATGCTGGGGCAGTTCCTTGTAGATAGTCTGGTTGATTTTCCTAAGACCTTTGGGTCATGTAATCTCCTAATCCTACGAGCCATGTAATCTCTGAACCTACAGGCCTTGTAAAGGTTCCCCCTCATCCCTTGAAAGGGGGGTTATAAAATAAAAATAAAGGCCTTTGGGCCATTCAAGAAAGATAATATAAAATCTAAATATATTTAGATAACAATAATTATATATGTTTTTGTGGAATTCTTACCCTTATCTCTTAGTTTAACCCCTTGTAAACCCGTTTTAACTCTTACAATGGTAACAAATTTTTACTGTTTTTACCATTCATTATGACAAAAAATGAAAGTGCTATTATTAATTTTTTTTATAAATTTTGATTCAGAATATGGAATAAATTTTATAAAATTTAATTTCTACAAGTGGAAAAAATCTATTTTAAAATGAGTGCACAAAATGAAACAAAGACATGTATTCCAGAAAAATGCATTTTTAAGCATAAAAGTGAATTTAATTTTATTCCTTTCCAAGTAAAACATATAAAATTAATGTTTAATTATTTAATTATATATATATATAAACATTTATCAATAATGACTTATTTCATTTATTATGATAAAAACATTTTGCACATATTGTTTTTTTGAAAATGACTCTTTTCTACATTTATAAGATTTAATCTTCATTTATAACAATTAGATAACTAATATATGGATGTTTATATATTTATTCATATAATTTATCAATATATTTCATTAAAATAAATTTTCAATAGTGATACATTTACTCTGTTTAGTTATAAATACATAACATGTAGAAAAATACATTTTTTTTGAAAAATACGTCTTTTAATCATTAGATGGATTTATTAAAATTAAGTCCCTATTTCATATGTATAAATCATTATATTTGAATTAAGTAAGAAATTTATATGTATTTAATAATGTGTTTAATCCTATTTATACCTTTAAATCTAATATATAGGTTATAAAGGTTATAATATACCATGGTTCATTCAGACTCATGGTTGCATGTAAAATAAGCTATCAAATACTTTAAGTTTTATCTCAAAGAAAATGTACACAAAAACATTAGGGTGTTACATGTATGGTATTTTGGTATACATTTTGGGGAATTACATGGTTCTACTAGGTTATATTCTACAATTTTTTGAGGTAGGTCATGGTTCCCCCCCTGAGTGGTTGATGCATCATACTCAGAGACATCCAACACTAGATGAAGAAGGTATGGTCGACCTCAAGTGTCACCTTAGATCCCAAGGATCAACAATGATAATTTTATTATCTATCTGCATTGTATTTATTATCATTTCCATATCACCTTGTGCATTCCCAACTTTATATATATTGTTAGGGACTTCATTAGTGGTGGACTACTGGGTTTTACTCACACCCTTCTTGGAAAAACCTAAGACCTTGATACCTAAGCAGTCCTTGTTGTTCATAGTTTAAGGTAGGTAAGAGTCCCAGTATAGGATTATTGGGGAGGATTAACTTGATTTGGATTTATAAATTTAAATGTAATGAGGCTCAGGGATAGTAGTGTAGCATAATTGTTTATTTATTTATTTATTTTGGATATGTGATCGGCCTGGTGGGTGATCAGTGGCGATGTATTCATGAATTATTCTACATTTATTTGTTATAGAATGAAATTTTTTATTGTCTCTCCATACTCAGATTATTTGTTATAGGTGATGATTAGTTATTTCTGTTGTTTTTTACTCTAATATGAGTGTATAGTCTCCCCAATTTAACACCTTAAACCCTCAATACTATTTAAAAAAATTTAGAATATAAGGAGGCATGCCTAGTGTCACACGACACTCTAATCGGGACACTAGTGAGTGGTATAAGGCTGATGGTGTTATAGAATAGGTGGAAATGGGTGTGTGTGGGGTGGGTGGGTTCATGTGTGCATGCATTTAATCATTACTGTGTATGTATGCATGCAAGCATGCATGTGTGAGAGTTAGAGAGACATAGATAGAGAGTATGAGGAAAATGGTGTGTATATAAAATTATTTATGTGCCTATTTAGTCACATAGAACTAGAATGAGACATACCTTAGAAAATAGGATGTGTGTTGAGAATTTGGTTACCTTCTTTATATGAAATATGTATCCTGGAAAGGGCCAGGAAGGTCATTCATATAGATGGGTTAGGCGGGTATCAAGGGGTGATTTAAGTGGGAATAAAAAGAGTCCAACCCATTTTAATCCAATTACCAATTAGCCTAAGGAATACCAAGTCCCTAGAATGTTATCAATGTTCCACATGGCATGGTTTTAACCTGCAACAAGTTACCTTTGTATCCATGTATTGAGAAAACATTTAATTTTCACATGCTTTTCATTTGAAGCTTGTGTATAGTTCATTTTACTCATTTTGTTCATGGAAATAATGATGGAGAGGTTATTAAAATTAAATGAGGTCATTTAAAGTCTACATTGTAATTTTAAATATTTAAACATCGAATTGATAATGGTCCAAACTAAATAATTCTTAGAGGACCATTTTTTTCATATTTTTTTGAGTATAACATGACATGGATGGGTTTTTGGTGTTCATAATATGAACTTTTTTAGTTAACAAAACCCATAAAATACTCGATAGATATTCAAACAAACCAAAATGAATGAATAAAAAGTATATAAGATAGTTCCAACCATAATTACACTGTATTCCATCTTCTTCTCTTTGATATAGTAATCTTGATGGATATCACCAATGAAAAAACAAAAAGTATATTTCCATCATGTGCAGAAAACCAACCAATAGATCCATGATCATATTGAGAGGATCAAAAATAACCAAATTGGAGTTATATTATTCTTCTAAAGAAAAATGAAAATTCAAGAATAAAGAGAGATTTATCTTGGCCTACATGCATTGAGGGTACTACCAATAAGAGGGATCTAATCCCTTTTATATACTCTCTTCATTTAATGAAGAGATTCATAATGCTGGAGCACCAAAATCCATTACATGGTAGATGACATGTTACTATCCATTGAATAATTTATTTATTGATCACTTCAATGAATATTTTCAAGGCCATTAATAAATCGATCACATTGATTTATAACCAATGATACCACATAAGATTATGTGGTAGGTTACATGAACTCAAATTTATAATCCCATCATACATTGAGACAATGTAATGTTAAGATATTAATATAATGAATCTAAAATTACGTTGGTGGAAACATACGCTTATGACCCTTGTTAGTAATGAATTAAGTGAAAACATATCCTTAATCTTGATATAATAACTTTATGAATAACTTAATAAATCCTATTGAATATATCCAAAACAATTTTGGATATTGTTTATTAAAATCTATTCATTTTGGATTAAAAACTTTATCCAAAACATAATCCTTATCCAAATTACAAACCATGTGATGATATAGGCTTTAGTAGAGTTAATTAAAAAATATATGAAATAAAAATTTCAGAAATGTATGCAATGAGTGGTCTCTAAAAAAGAATCAGTGTTACTCAAGCTACTAAGGGGTCTTGTGAGATCTTGATCAAACATACTGATGTATCCATACAAACATGTACACCATGACATGCATCATATACAATGTATACATACCTATATAATCCATTTTTCCATATAACCAATAGAACACTAGGAATGTAAAATTTTAATCTAGTATAGGCCATCCCATTCATTCATTATTCTATGAAATATATTGGCCAGGTTGATGAACACATCAAATGTAATTCATCTAATAGATGATAACATCACATATCTCTCATCCAAGTAGCTGAAAAAATCATTTACGACTCAACTAAGCATGTCCATATATTTACTTAGTCTAATTAAATCAAGGGACCATACGTATTATATCATCATATGAGTGGAAAAAACCTATCTAGGTTGTGCTCCAACTAATTACATGATTAGAAACATACCTTACCAACTCTGATTATCTAATCCTCAAGGATTACATAAGAATGGTATCAATGTATGAAGCTTATCATGTTAGTTATATCACAAGTCTCAGGTAAAGGGAAATGATAATACACATACTAATCTATTTATATCAAATATCAAAAAACATTACATGAGATATAATTTGATGGTCCTGTCTAAGTAATAAGTCTCAAGTTATTACCTCATGAGTCTATTCATCATATTTTTAATACAAATCTTTTACTGAGTATAAGATTCTACTCATTCCAACATTATCACATCATCACAACCCAGAATACTCTATGATGATCATTGATTAGGGACTACTAAAAGTCTTACTTTGAGGGGATATTATTATTCCATTATTCATGTAAAATAAATTGCATCACAAATAAATGAATGATAAATGAATATTGAATTTATTTATAAAAACATGATACATTTATAACCATTACATTTAATCTATGATGTATCATATACCAAGATATTTAACATTACACTTGTGTTATTTTTATAGTAATGGATTAATCAATAGATTTGCAACATTATCCTATATAGCCACTCAATAGATCCTAACATAACCCCTCTCATTTATCCCCTCTATGAGATGATATTTTCAAAATGTTTTTTAATACTTTAGTGATATTGAGGTTCCTTGATATAAGAAATTTCTCTATTGTTATCATAGTTGAAGTTCCTAGTACTGGTTAAATCCATATAGAAGGGGGGATAAATCAGTGGAGACCAATTTTTTTAGTAAATTATTTCAACCCAGAAACAACCTATAGGATATATTAAAGTTTTATTCACTAAAATTAAAATTCCTATTCTCACTAATGTATGTAGAAAATAAAAGAAAAATGAGCATGATGATTTCTAAAGGTTTAACCCATTCATAAGAAACCTACTCCTTTCCATGGATAGTTATTCTTCCCAATATTTAATTATTCACTATAAACAGAATAGTTTACAAGATTATTACATTTTCATAGATTCATAAAATTATTTTCTAGATTAAAAATGGGTAGTGAAATTTCTCACTACCTTCATAGAGAAATTGTAACAATAATGAGAAAGATAATTTTGAGATTCTAGTTGCTTCAACAACTAGAGATAAAGATATTTTCCCATGAGCCTCCAGAATTTTCTAGATAAACTTTCACACGAAATACATAAATATATTTTGATATGATTCTTGAACTGAGACATAGATTAAATCACTATATTATCTATCTTAAATTTTATGTGGATGATAGGTTCTGAGGTTCAGGCTCTAGGAACTCTTCTCATCTACCAAATTTATTTCTTTTTTTTACTTTCTCAATATAACGCATCTTCTATATTTTTCTATAGAAGAACATATTTAAATTTTTTACCTCTTATAAAATCTTTCTAGATTTTATTTTTCCTAAAGAATATTATTTAAGAGCATGAAATTTCTTACATCATAATTAGTATCCTTATATGGAAAAATTATGCAACCTATTTTTCCTATCATCCAAATGAGTGATTATCAATTAACTACTTTAGAAGATTTTTCTTTTCTAATTTTTCCCCAACATATCTTCATTATGGTTAGTGTTTAGATGTGAATTACTAAAGTAACCTTATTAACTTCACCCAACCATTATCTTTAAACTTCATATTCACTTGAACTCTGCTAACTTCTTTCAGTATGCAACTATTTTTACGATGCAACTCACTTCAAAAACATAGAATAAGAAAACCTGGAAATTTAAACAAACCCATATTGAATTTACACACAATTTATAAGTTATTACACACATGCATATCCAAAAATCATTATCATAATAAAATACATGCAATATTCTTGAAAATAAAAAAAAGTATTCTTGTGATTTCATAGAATGTTTCTCTCATATTTGCATTTTTTTCTTTATGTGATAAAGATCATTCAATCTTCAAATTTCTTGAATAATTTTTTTTATTATTTTAAAAAAAATGGAACAACATTGTAATTATCAAGCTTATTTATTCAGAATATTAAAATAAGGGGAACTCATATTTTTATCCTGTGAACTTTACCAAAATTTTTATAAAGTACCAAAGTCATTTGATTGGTGAATTCATATGCTTAAGCATGTAGGTGACTTACTTCTTATAATTTTAAATTCATATGAAACTAAAAATTTTTATATGGATTAAATTCATACAATTAGATCAATCAATGTTTTACTCATAGACAAAACACATCCAACTTAAGTATCACTACATTTTGAATATGCTATAGGAAAAAGTGATGAAACTAAGGAAGATATTCATTTGTAAAAACATGTAGTATATTATAATAAAAGGCCATAGTTTGGGAAATTATAGGGCGTTGCTATGCCTTAATGGGTATTGATGATCAGAATAAAATAAAGGGTGATTTATTGTTTTTTGTTGTCTAAAGAGGAAGAATGAAATTTCATATGTGATCCAAATGACTTGGTAAATCATGGAAGAAAGTATTCAATTTGGATATTGTTAGGTTGGATATAAAAATGAGTTTTCAAATAATTGTTGAAATATTTTTAAATTGATTATTTTTAGATGTTACGATTCAGAATTGGAAGTACAAAAGGGAAGTGGAACTAGGTTTTTCAATTAGTGGTAGTTAGTGAAAAATGAAAATTTTCAAAAGTATGGTAGGGGTTGAGGAGAAATTCTAAATATGAAATATTCAATGAAAGATGGAAGTTAAGGTGGTGATTTTTTTTGGTAGCTAGTGGTGGCCTTGATCAAGTATGTTTTATCTATAGAGATCATATGTTGATAAATTTGGTTCAACCAGATGGACTCATCTATATATAAGAGAATGGGGTCACTTGTATTGATATGATGTAATTGTTCCCTAATTAAACCATTTAAAATAGATAGAAATAATTATTCTCCCATGGATAAAGACTAAGTATGAACCATGAAAACATATTATGTTTTCATGTGTGTGTTTCTGGAATTTTTCTTTCTGAAAGTTATGTATGCATTTTTGTGAAAAACATTAAGTCACTTGTATGTATTTAAATTATTTAATTTATTTTACCATTTATGATTTGAGAAATTTTAGTTTTTTGAGGTTCACTGGTGGTTTGAGTAGTATGCAGTTTTGAACTATAGAAAAATCACACCATGATAAGGCCATTCCTTAGGTCTGCAGGTCTAGATTGTAGGCAAGTCACATCGAAAAGTATAAGTCACACTGTGACACAAACCTAGATATAAGCACACTAGTTAGGGGGTGGTCCATCATGTTATGATAGAGGAAGGTCACCCAACAACAATATTTTCCAAAATTTTTTAAAATGAATTTCCTAAACTACCCATGATTGATTTATTACACATAAATCCATTTTTCTCCCCATTTTCAAACTTTTATCCCACTATTTGACAATGAACACTTCTTTACAATGTTCCTTGGTTTTATTTTGGACATATTTATTCAAGGATCTATAAAGAATCACACTATAAGTGGTTCCACCTTTCTACTTAGCTTTCACCACCTATTTATTCTTAGTTTTTTCTCTTACCTTTTGAATATGGTATCCTAGGGTTCTTTCTTTCCAATTTTTAAGAATGGTGTTTTGATTTTTGAAGTCTTGTATTAACTTATAAGGATTCTTTCTAATATCTTCAATTTTATTCACTTTGTGGATCAAATATTTCAATAGAATAAGGTTGATGATTCCTTATTCTCCCTTTATTGTGTTGAACCTTTTTTGATTGATCGTTTTAATTAATGTTTTCTAATTTTTAAAGGTATGGAGTGATTAATTTTATGAATTCTTTATATGTAATATAATGTTTTTGGTTTTCTTTTTGCATGGTTGATGAATATGATTTTCAAATAATTATTTTATCAAAAAAATAATTAATACCTAACATGTGTTTTATAAAATTTCCAAAATAAATAGAAAATTTTGAATAATTTAAATTTTATAGGGAGACCCCAAGTTCTTGGGTAATAAAGATAAGGAAATTGATAGAGAATGTTTCCCACTAGTTGAGTGCAACACCCAGACTAGTGAAGTAATATTGTTATCTATGAATGAAGTTTGGATAATGAATAATTTTTAGTGGATGCATATTATTTCCACTAGTTGGATATGTTAACCTAAATGATGAAGTAATATATCTTAGAGACATTGACCTTAGTGACCTTAGGGGGTTTCTCCCATGTCATTAGTTTTCAAAATGTTTGGTTTTATGGAATCACTTATCTATTTAGTAATAAAATAACTGTATCATGTTCCTTTTATTTTCAAAAAATGTTTAAATGATAATTTGGTAAATTTAATTTCAAATTAACATGATTTTGTTTTTTAACAAAATATGTTCTTGGGATATTTTGTGGGATCCTACTGGGCTTGTTATGATCACAATTTATATACACCCAAGGGGTATATGTAGAACTTGATTTGACTTATATAGGTAATGGTAATGTGATTTTAGGTGACAATTATTTTTTATATATTTTTCAAGTTATGTAGTGATGACATAGTGGGAGGAAGGAACTTGTGTTAAAAAAATATGATAAAAATAAAATGGTCTTTATTATACCTATCTTCAACTGTATATGTATATTTCAGTTTGATATTGGCATGTTAGGTTTTTTTGTTTTATTTTATTCCATGCCATGTGAATGAGATGTTTATTATTATTATTCATACATTTGAGTGCATGACTCACAAAGGTAGGGTGAGGTCATGTTGTGTTCTTAGATAATATATTTTGGGTATATTATTGGGAGAATAAATTCCAAAAGAGTATTCTTGAGGCATATACATTAGTTTTAAGATCATGGGTATCAATAGTGTTCTTAAAGCATTGTCAAAAACCATTTTGGTTTGCTCAGTTAGGGGAATCCAAGGTTTATTCATAGAAATTATTTTATAAAATACTATTTTTGATTTATGTTATTTTGGAAATTTGAGGTAGATGAGAAATTAGATTCTTTCAATCTTAAGAGGTAGGTATGAAGGTGTGTTTGTAAAACACTATTATTTATAAACCTTGGGTTATTGGTAGATTTTGGGGATGTTAGGTTATGGTTTTTGATATGAAACATGAGTTACTATAGGATTTCTAAGGTAATATCCAAGGGCTAAAATCCGTTCACCCAAGCCTGGCCTTTTAGAAATGAAATGGCTGTTTATTTTATTTCCCATTTTTTCTTATGGTTTTCAATTCTTACCTCATTTGATAAACTTTTTATGGATACAATTGGTATTATTTATTAGTTTCAATTGTTTATTTCTACATTATTTAATTTTATATAGTACCATTCTCTCTTGAAGACCCCTAGTGAACCCTTTTGAAGGATACACTGATAATTTTTCGCGAGTGAATCCTACTATCGATCAGAATTTTATTGAGGTGGTATAAAGTTCAATTAAATCTATAGATTAGGGAGTTTTAAATGGTATATATAATCCTTTGGAGGTAGTTCCATGTCTTTGTTAGGTCAAGGAATGATTCTGAGGGTTTATTCATCAATAGACTCTAGATTTTTAAGGTAATAATGATCCTCAGAAAGCTAAAGATTGGTCGAAGAAGAAAGGGAATATTTGAGAATTAATTAAGACCCATGAATTATTTAATCTAAAATATTACACCTTTATAATGTAGGGGAATAGTCTAAAGTGGTGGGAATCATTGGTTCAGGAAAAACTATGTGAGAATATTTAATAGAAGGATTTAAAAATTATGTTCACTCAGCAGTTTTACCTAGACACTATAGACCTTGAAAAATACGAGAAGATTGTTTGTATTTAGTTGGGTAACCCTACCATCACAAAATATGTTAATAATTTTTGGATCATGTTAATTTTTATCTGAATATAGTATTTAATGATGAATTGAAGGCTTATAGATTTCGAATGGGTCTTTGATCAAATAATCAAACTCAATTATTCCTACTAAAGATTAAAACCTATATTGGAGTGTAAGAATGCGATTTAAGGATTGATGTTTACAAAGATGATATTTCTAGGATACTTGACACTTTTTCCATGCTCAGAGGTTATGAGGTTGATTTTTAAAAAAGATATAGAAAGTCGGATTAATCTAGAAGAGGTAGTAGTAGTGGCTTATGACCTCTTTATTAGCTGATTACCTTATCCATGAAGAGGATAAATACTCATGTTTTCCATCAATATGGGAAATTTTATCACATAAAACTTATTTACTAAGGATTCCTAAAACTTTCCATTATTTTGGGCATGTGGGTCACCTTTAGAGATATTTTAGTATTAATATTTTGATAAGGAATGATGCTGAATATTCATCCCCTAAGGGATCTCAAGCATAGTTCGATGCATAAAAAAAACAAGGAACCAAACCTCATAGATGTTGAGGTATAGGTGGTTCATCCTATTGGAATAGTTATCTAAGGACCGAGTCCAAGTATGGTGGTGGGTCTCTAACTCAGACTAAAAATAGGTAGTTATATGCATTAGTAACAGATCTTGTGGAATTCGAGGTGGCACTGATAACCGTGATAGGTATTGTTTTTATTGAATCATCTATGACTATTGATTTATTTTATATTAGTGATTCTTACTCATTTATATCTAATTTTACTATGGATTTATTGAACCATCTCTCATATATTATGAATTATGTTAGGGAGATATATACTCCTCTCAGAAAGGAGTTTGATCTTTAGTGTCCCTCTTATAATATATCTATATCTGAGGTAGAGATATATTGGGATTTTATTTTCCTTGAAATAGACCTTTTTGAGATAATATTTGGAATAAACTAGATGATGACATTCAATGATCCTATTTACTTTTATAATTGAATGACAAATTTCACCCCCACTGATGGAAGTGTTCATTTATTTCATGGATAATCAGACCCACAATCCCACCGGGTGGAAATACATCTTCCTAAAGTTGTTAGGATTATATTATAGGTTTAATCTATCTTTCTATATACAGAAATTGGATGTTTTTAGAGTGTACTACCTTTTATTAGTAAGTATTCTCTTGAGGTGTTTCTCAATGACTTCTTAGGGTTACCTCTGGAGTGAGAAGTCATGTTTTCCATCAATTTAGTGCTTGGAATGCAACTAATTTTATTTATATCATATCTCATAACACTATTTGAATTGAAGGAGTTGAAAAAAATACAAGATGACTTAGAGGATAATGGATTTATTCTCCCTAGTCTGTCTTCATGGGAATCCCTAGTGCTAATTTCTAAAAAGGTAGATGGAATTATATGGCTATTCATTGATTATATAAATATAAAATGTATGGATATCAAGAATAATTATTCCTTACCTCACATCAATGATATAAAAACCCAAACCTTTAACAACCCTAAACTATGAGTTTACTGAAAAGTTTTGAATTTTTTATATTCCCATGATATTTTAAGTTTATATTTTTAGAGCATCATAAAAAAATATTATATATCAAACCCTTACAAAAGAATTTGAAACATCTAAACAATGCCAATTTTTCCCACAAAACATGTTCTTTATAAAGGCATACTTTTTTCATTCAAGGAAACTACCATAATCAGATCTATAACATTATTATGTTCATACCCATCCTTAAGCCCCATGAAAATCATTTTTAAATGTAATATGAGAAAAAAATATCACTAAGGGTTATAAAGGAAAATAAAAATGTTATTCAAATTTTAAACCTAAAAAATGCATGAGAAAATTTTAATTTTTCATAATAAATATTTCATATCAAATATCCATTTACTTTTCCATGAAAAAAAATTAATTTATTAATAATTTTAATAAAATATTTCATAAGAATTAATAAATGAATAATCATAATCATGGGGGGTTTTATAAAATATTAATACACATGAGTATTGTTCCTTGAAAAAAATCATTTCACTTTTTTTAAAAATTTCACAAACTTTCCTTAAAAACATAAGAACATTTTGTTACCTTTTTTAATCAAAATATTTCTTTCAAAAACCATTTTAAGCATATCATTTAGGTACCTTGGGAAGTTATCCGTACATTAATCCTTATAATAACCTTTTTAATGGAATTACATAACTATATTATTCTTACATATATTAGGATTAATCTATCATCGATAAGCTCCATCACTTTAACCAATGTATTATAGAGCTATATCAGGCTCATCCATTATCACAGCTATATTAGGCTCACCCAACATTCATATAAAATTTAAAAGAACCATATCATGAATAAAACCAAAAAAATATTTCAATTTAACTATTAAACTCTTTTGAATTTTCATTCATTCCCATAATCAATAAAACATTCATATATCTCTTAAAAATGAGAATAAATTTCCATTTTCTTAGAAAAAAATTTAAAAACTAAAATTTATAGAATATTTAAAAATGTATTTTATTTAAAAATAACCTTGAAAGAATGTAAAAGAATCTTTAATGATATTAATGACCATGTAAAATGGAAAATATTTTCATTTAATAGTCATCAAAATAAATATACTTTTCACATTTTCTTAAAGAATGTCAAAACAACTCATACAGAAAATATTATAAAGATTAATTTTTAATCATTTGTAAATAAAGTAAATCATAGTAAAGAATTTCCTTTTAAAACCTTTTGAGGAAAAATAATAACATTCTTAAAAACATTTAAAATAAACTTTCCCAAGAATAAAATTATTTGGAAGGAAAACGTTAAAACAACATTTTTAAAAGAATCTCCTTACCTTGAGTCCCGTACCCTCATGACTAATTAAAATATATTAGATTTATACTTACTTAATAATGTCATAATATTAATTATATCATACTAATTTTCTTTATTTCATTTATTAATAGGTTTTATTTTGTTACTAAAATGATTAAATTCACATTGGAAATTTTGAGAATGTTCAGTTTATAAGTCCAAAATTACATTGTTAGGTTTGTTATAGTAAAAGTGATTAGGGTTATATCATATCCGGAATAATAATCAGGAAAAAATTATTATGATTATACATTAAAAACATTTTTAAAACTATCCATAGTAGTTAGACATGAAAAATGAATCATATTGCTTCATTGAAGTGGCATTCCACATATATGCCCAAGCGGAGTTATCATTTTCTAGAAAAAAGAAAGGTAATAAATTAAGTAATATCTTATTGATGATCATAAATTTTACATGATTTTTTTAAAATTTTATAATGGATTTGGTTTTTAATCATTTTCCCCATGTAATTAATTATTTAATTAAAATTTGAGTGAATTGTATTTAAAGAATAAATTTGGATTAATAATAATTGAAATGATGAATTTGAAAGTATGATTTTGTATTATTAAATTTTGGTTGAAAATTTTAGAATAATTATATAATTTTTTTGGTAAAAAATATGTCCATCCCTTTCTATCCCTCAACCCAATGGGTTCAAGCTACATTGCTAACCCAGGAGGGTCATTTGGCCAATCACGCCTAAGAGGAGAGCCTGCACTGGTAGTAGGAGGAGGCATAAGTCACACATGGATCTCACAAGCAGAAAATAACACAAGTAAAAAGGAGTGTACCAACACACATTCTTATTCTATGGGGGTAGCGGGTGGAGGGACTCTCTGATGCGGGAAGGCATGAGAGGCCGTTATGATTCCACCAACTTGTGGCAAACTTGATTGAGTGGCTTTAAACACATGATTGTTTATATTCAATTGTTTGACCGATCTAACAATAAATTTGAGATAAAATATATATACACACTGTTAATACTAACACAAATGATTTTTCTCACCTAAACATCATATGAACCAACATGGAAATTTTCAATCCACTACCTTCTTCACTTGAAATCATCAGACCAACCATTCTATAAAATGGTAAACTATATGATATCAGCTGGAAATCTCTAGATCAATCCATAATTCCCCAATGTGGTAATGATTAAGAGTTTTTTTATATCTTTTATAATTTTTTTAAGGTGTAGGTTGATTTAAAAAAATAGGCATGAAAGGCGACAACCCCACTACTGTCTTCTAGTTCTGTAAAAAAGGTGGCAGTGTGCCTGCTGCCTTCCCCCTCCCCCACCGCATTTTCCCCATATTTATGACCTGGAAAAGGTGTTGGTAGGGGTTCCACCTTTCACTTAAACAAAATGTGAAAGGCAGCACCAGGGATGCTGCCTTTTGCCTAACATAAAGGCTAAAGGCAGCACCCCCTGATGCAGCCTTTCCCTTAACACCCTATAATAGGGAACCCACCCCATTCTTATCACTTCCAATTCCACTCATATCTCTACATTATAGAGATTATCTCTTTAAAAAAAATACTTTTTGTGTGTGGTGGATTCGGTGGTCTAAAATAAGTCCTGGTTTTTCACGAAGCATCATTTAGAGGTATTTTTTAATTTAATTTAATGTTATTTATCTATTTAATTGAATTATTTTTAGTTAGTTCTAAATATTTTATTTATTAAGTAGTTTAATTAGTTCTAAATATTTTATTTATTAAGTAGTTTATTTAGTTATATATAGTTTGAAATAATAGTTATTGTTAGTAATGATTATGTATAGAATAACTAATGAATAACTTAGGATTATACATTCTAAAATTTTTGTAGCATTAAGATTATGTGGTTATCTAAGTAATAAAATCCTTGTTTGGATACAAACAAGTGGATGTGGCTCTGGAATATATGTGCCTAAGAGTAACAACTCTCACAAGGTGTCCCGGGCCTGACTTGAGGAAACCTGGTACATGACAACGGGCCTCGCTGCATCCTGGTTTGACACTCCCAGGGAATATGCTCTAGATGATTCATATTTACTTTATAAACTATTGAAATACCTAAGAAAATAATACATAAAATTTGTATATTTATCAATGATAAAATAAAATTATTATCATATAAAATGAAATAGATAAGGAGAAATACATTAAATAATGAATAACTTAGTAATGATTAACTACTGATTAAAGAATGATTCACTAATTAAAAAATTCTACTAAGAAATTTTAGTATCATAGTTTATAGATAATAGTTATTATTAGTAATGATTAAGTATAGATTAATTAATGAATAACATATGATTAAAAAATTAATAAATGTAATGATTAGATAATATTAATAACTAATGAATATCATATGATTAATGATTAAATAAGGAATGATTATAGACTGATTAAAGAATTATTAACTAAATAATAACTTAGTAAGGATTAACTAGTGACTAAGGAATAATTAAATAGTTAATAAATGTACTAAGAAACATTAGTATCATAGTTTATTATATAAGAAGATGTTCTAAAATTTTAGTATCATGAATATTATAAAGTTTAGAAACATAGTTATTATTAGTAATGATTAATTATAGATTAATTAATTAATAACATAGGATTAAAATATGAATACACATAATGATTATATAATAATAAATATAATTTATAAAATGAAATTTATGATCATATAAAGTGAAATAGAGAAGAACAGACACATTAAATAACACATGAATGTTTTATTTAATGTGTTTGTTCTTCTACATTTCACATTATATGATCATAATTTCCATTTTATCAATGATAAGTATTATTATTTGAAATTTTTTATTCTTTTTTAACTCAGTTTCCAAAACATTCTGTGACGTATATTCTAATAAACATTAGTATCATATTTTAGGGTATAAAAAAACATTATAAAATATCAGTATTATAAATATTATATTGTCAACCATCATTTTCAATATTAGTTACACTATCATAATCTTCATCAAAACACCTTTTTGACGTATAGAATCATGTTTTCATGCATGTACTGCTATAGGGAGGTTATTCAAACTGAAAAACGAGCTTGTTACAGTACACAACCAACAAAATTGGTTAGTATTACTGATTGTGTAACCCTAGGTGACCTTCAAGATATAATTAATGGTTCCATAAATCTGTGACATGATCAAGAGATCAATTATATGAGCTATAGACATTTGCAATTTCCAGCAACACTGTCTCATCTAGCATGTCCATTAGTTGTTGATGCGTTGTGGGTCCAAGCAATAAATTTATTTTCTAAATAGTCAGATGGTACTATGATGGAGTTATATGTTTATGGTTATACTATACAACCACAATGCCCAATTTTATGAAGACATATACTTATAAGAATGGTTAAAGATGGCCTGCCCCATGAAATCGAGCCTATTATAAATAATGTTGAAGATGAAAACCTAGATGACATCCTGGTTATACATGTAAATACGACTTTTGATGAGTATTTTCTTAATTATGGAACATATGGTGACAACAATGCTGATGAGGATGGGAGCATTATAAGTTGGGGAGGAAGTTTCTAGAAATACATTAGTTGTAAAGAAGTCTCGACTCAAAATAAATCATCCACCACTCTTTGCATCTTGGTCATAAGTAATGGCATGTAGGCCTGAATTCAATTACAATGTTCTCACTCATAAAATAGAGTTTCCCAAATTTTTACTAGATATGTTTAGTGGGCTGGATAAAACCTTATATATTGGAAGGAATTTTTCATGTAAAGATGCATTAAAAATCATGCTAAAGATATTTCACATTGAGCGACACTGCTGATAAATAGTTCAAGAATTAGGCCATAATAAATATATCATACAGTTTGAGAAGTATGTAGATGATTATAGATTCCTCTTGATGGTGATTCTGAATATTTCATTTGGAGGTCGGAGAATCTCAAGGATTAAAGAAGCTCATAATTGTGTTCATCCATGCTTAACACAAGATCATACCTTATTGGATGTGGAATTTGTATCATCTGTTTTCTTTGATTTGATTAGGACATTCTAAGATGTTTCTATATCCCTTATGAATGAGAGGATTCAAAAAACATTTGGTTATAATATTTCCTATAATAAGGCATGGATAGAAAAACAGAAGGCAATTGTGAAGGACTATGGTGATTGCGATGACTCATATCGAGTGTTGCTGCAATTGCTATCCATACAGAGGCACAATAACCAAGTTTTCTTCCATATTGATACAAACAAACATGTGTCTCAAGATACCTGAAAATATCCATATTGTGTTCAATTTCATTGATTGTTCTGGGAATTCCTCCCTTGTATCTCCAGATTTAGTTTCATCAAATAGTTCATTCAAATTGATGGAACGTTTCTATACAGAAAATACAAGAGCGTATTGTAGATTTTGGTAACCCAATATTGCAATGTTTCACCTATTATACTTATCTGTTCCATTATGGAGAAGGAAAACTATGAATCATGGAGTTGGGTTTTGGCATGTATCAGTAACCATTTCACCCACATTCAGGGTGTATGTTTGATATCTGATCAGCATCGGGAAATCATCAAGGAAATTAATGCAGACCCTGATACATGGAAACCCTCAAATTCACATCATCGGTACTGCATTAGACACATTTCTAGAAATGCGAGGAAAACATTACACAATTAACCAATGAATAAGGTAATCATGAGGATAAGCATACAATGTCTTCGTTACTTGTTACTATTTCAACGTAAATATAAAATCAATTTATGTAAAATATGATCACTTATGTGTAGAATATGATCTGGGTCAATGGATGTTTGAAGAACGTTTTGAACAAACCTGCAAGGATAATCAAGAAGTGTATGATTATATGATGCAGATTCCAAAAGAAAAATGGAAATTGGAATATGATGTGGGGATGATTTATGGACACCTAACCAAAAACATTGTGGAGTTCGTCAATGGAATATTAAAGGGGGCTCACAAGTTACCTATAACTACCCTAGTTCAAGAGACATTGTATCATTGTTAGAAGTACTTAATTGATTGAAAAAAAACTAGCCTCAGATGAAATTCAGTAGGGGATAAGGTAAGGAAGGCACTTTCAACGAGAGATTGAAAAGAACATTGAAGAAGCTTCTGGTTATCATTTCATCCATTTATGTTGTAAAGAATCTCGATTTAAAGTTCAACAGTGTTCAAACCCCATCAAAAATAAGATCAGTGAAAAAATGCTGGTATTACTGGAAGTGAGGCGACGCCAATGTGGAAACTTCCAGGCCTTATGGTTTCCATGTGCACACACCATCACCACATATGCATCTGTAAACATATCATGGGAAGCATATGTTGAGTCAGTGTGCTGGATGGACACCATTGCTAACTGTTATGTTGCTCCATGGATGCCTATTGAGGAGTTTTGATATTTCCCAATGACCTAAGGCTAGACGATAGTGATACCTAACATCAATTGGTTTCATAAACGAGGGATATGAAGTCTAGTAGGATGTGGAATGAGATGGTCTGACCTCAAGAACAAGGAAAAAGTTTGAGATGCACCTTATTTCATCAAGAAGGTCATAACCAGAAATGATTCCCTACCATTACTGGATTGAGTTCACACTCTCATCCACAATGACGTATTTTTTATTATGTTATCTTATAATATAGTTAATTATATGACGTTATTATAAGATTATTCATTTCAAAGAATTTTCAGACTTTTCCAAATACTTTAAATAACAAATAACAATTATCCTTTTATATTGACATAAAAATGAATATGAACAATATTTTTGAGGTGAAATTCACACATAATCAATCTATCCATGGCTAAAACACAAAGCATACATGTGAATAAATAATAATGAAATCTACCATCATGTGGAAAATCATACATAAATTACAAATAAAACCATTTTCTAATAAACTTTTACATAATAAACACAAAATGATTATATATATATATATAAATAAAACAATATATTACAAAAAACCATTTTTTATGTAAAAACATATCTTAAAAACACTTTAGTAATATGATTTAAAAAACATAAATACATCCTCTTTTTTTGGTAAGAAATAACTTTATAAAAAAAATTAAATAAACTTGACATGTCTTACATTATACAAGTTATAACATTATACTAACCATAAAATTATATTTACATTTTAAATTTATGACTCATTTCATTTGTTTATATATAGATGGAGGATACCATACTACTCACTGATTAGCATAGGCATGTTTCCTAGGCCGTGTTAGATGGTGGTGAGATTCGACCGACCAGGGTGTGTTGAGTGCACCGTTTTCATCACACAAAGCCTCCAAATGACAATAGACCATACTTGAACCGTGCTGGCTTCTAAGGAATTTCCATATTGTATTTTACATTTTTTTACCATCACTTACTTGCTGCCCTCATGGAGAGATGGAGACTAGAGACACACACATTCCACCTTCACAAGGGAGAGATAACCATCACCCTTGAGGATCTGGAAGTGATTCCCCATCTTCCTATCTAGGAAGAAGCCGTTATTGGACCCACACATGCATCTTGTCCTTGCCGTTCTCAGTGATTGTTAGGTTTCCGCATTTTGGATGACCATAGGGCTACAGATAGCAGGTTGATATTTATGTCCTGGCTGGAGGAGAATATTCTAAATTTACCCAATGATGGTGACAACCAGACTATTATGCGTTATGTCCATGAATATATATTAAGGCTCATTGGAAGGACCTTGTGTGCTGATCACTCGGGATTTCATGTGAAAATTATGTATCTAGCCCTACTAGAGGACTTTGATCGGGTCGTGTTGCATAGATGGGGATCAGTCTTCTTGGAATACACATACATAGCATTATTCATGGTATCTTGAAGAGACCACATAGATCTCAGGGGATTCATCATCTTTATTCATATGTGGGCATGAGAGCACATCCCCTAATTCCACCCTCATCTTGCTAGTCCGCTGCTCCCTATGTAGATGTTGCATGATGCTCTGTGTGGATGTTGGTATGATAACTCATCTCTAATGGTTTCTGATGATTGTAAAAATTATAGAATTTAATTTCCCATTATTTATCACTTTTGATGTTGTATTTTACTGTTGGAGTCAGAGACACAATTTTTTCATGGTTCCAACACACCATTTGGGTGCATACCACCACAAGTTGGACAGTCTCTTACCTTTCCAGGTGTGTATATACAATCTATCACTGTCTAAAAAATTTAATAAGAGCATCAATTTTTGTTTTTATTTAGGATATTTTTTTGACAAAGGTCACATGTCATTTCAGATTATATGGATGCCATATTAGGCTATTCTAGACCAGTTTTCAGTATATTATACCACTGGATATCATGATGCTATGACTATAATTCCTCTTACTCACTTATATAATATTGAGTGGAAGCTTCCTGATAGAGTCATGTTCTAGTTTTTCTATGCTCACCCAATTCCATTTACATCAAGATAAAAAAAGGATCTTCATGGCATGAAGCTGACAGAGAGGCAGGATGAAGACTGGTGCCGAGTACATGCTAATTATCTCGACCTTTGGAGTAGAAATGCAGAGCTACATATCCAGGGTGTACCTATGATGAGATTCTATCTTTCAGAGCAGGTCGAGTATGAGCTGTGGTATAGAATAATGTCTATATTGTATCTTACTTGACACATAAGAGAGCTTCATAATATGGTAAGTTAATAAATTTCCTTTAGTTTGATTATTAAACTATTTTCTTATTCGTTTTAATATCCTTACAACATATTCACTCAGAGCATATTATTTGCATGAGTGACATAGAGGAGGACAGGGTCCTTAGATAATAAGTAGTCTATGCTACAACATTGGAGTTGAGGTCTTCTTATCATGGGATTCATGAGATCATCTTTGAGATTCAACCCCAGATAAAGGAGGTCCCTACCCTAGAGGAGCATCCTCTAATAGAAACTGATGCCGAGGAGCCATGACAACAATGACAACATAGACCATGTCATCCTAAATGTGATCCCTAACCTATTCCATAGGCATAGGTCAACCCTCTAGGTGTCCATCCTCATCTAATTGGGGATGTACATCACGAGGCACGATATCTATCTTCCCTGATAAGATATTTTCAGTTCTCTCCATCTTGGGGCCAAGATCCATCACATGATTGGTTCCTCGCTGCAATGATGGAAGTTCCTTCTACTACCCTAGTTGGAGAAGGATTGGGAGCGCAGTACAACATGTAGTTGAAACCTTCTCGCACTGACACACAGGTGGAGTGACATTCCAGTGGTCGAGGATCGACCCTCTCTAGGTTATAAGACTCCACCCCAGCATGGAGCTCGGCGATCTTGATACCAGCGTACCCTTCATAGACCACCATGTGGGACGAAATATACTTCCAATAGACATTGATTTTACTTATTAATGTATATGTTTTATATCTATTTAAATGAGGATATTGTTTTTACTATCCACCATTTTTACATGTTTATCCAGTGTTTCAGTTTTCATTAATATTTTAGTCAGATTTTCTATTTTATAAGCTTTCAAAATATGGAAAATCATACATAAATTAAAAATCACATCAATTTCTAATAAACTTTTACATAATGAATAAAAAATATTTACATATATAAATATATAAAACCATATCTTACAAAACACCATTTTCTAGGTACAAATAAATCTTAATAACACTTTAGTAATATTATTTGAAAATCATAAAGACGTGATCCATCTATTTTATGTTTCTTGTACTACTCTAAGAATTATTCATCCCATGTATAAATAATAATTATATTATTTCAAGAAACATAGGTTAATTTACACAAGATATGGAGGTTGTGTGTCAATTAAACACACATTGTGACCGCTAAGACTCAATGTGTGAGTTATCAGTTTAAAATTGATAGTAAAAAAAAGTCACTCACTGAGAAGAAAACAAACAGGATCATATTTTCTTGATAATTTAGGACATCGATTCATAATTAATTTGTGATGTGTAGGAATAATTCTTGCATCAAAATTCTACAAGATGTGATCAGTATAGGTTAAAGTGTGTGTTTCCAATTTGAAATGACATTTTAGTAAAAAAAACAAATGGTGTACTCTAGACTTAGAAAAAACCTTCATATTATTTTGATATGTTAATAAAAAGATCCAGAAGTCATTTGATATGTGTAGAAATCATACATACCTCAATCTGATGCACAATGTGACTAGTATGACTCCATGTGCATCTTTTTATTTAAAAATGACATCACTTTTAGTAAAAATGAGAACAGACCTACTCAAAATCAAGAAAACACTTTCATATTGTTTTGATACTTTAGTAAAATGATATATAAGTCATTTGAGACTTGTAGTAATTTTTTGTACCTCAAACTGATGCATGGTGTGACTGTTATGACTCAAAGTGCATCTTTTTATTTAAAAATGACATCAATTTTAACAAAAAATTCATCTAACCTACTGAAAACTGAGAAAACTCATTCATATTAGTTTGATATTTTAGATAAATGATATATATTTATATCAACTTGAATATCAATAAGAAACCATAATTAGTTTCTAAAAATTTCACAAATTTGAATGCCACAAAATATATTTATTTAAAACATAACATTTTCACTTTAAAATGTTAGTGACATAATTCTAAAAAAACACAATATATATATATATATAAATATATCATCATATGAAAATAAATATATTTATAAATATAATAACGTATATAATTAAATTATTATTTTATATTTTAGTAGAAAGGTGGAAGGCCCCCTCCCTCCTTTCAACTTAACTAAAAGGTGGTAACGGGGCTACCACCTTTCGAGAATATTTTTTTTTAAAAAAATCAACCTACAAATTTTTAATTTTTTTAGAAAACGTATAAAAAACTCTCAAAAGTCACCATAAAATTCCCCTAGAGTTTAACACAACCCCTTTGAGGGAAAATAAATTCCCTGAAAAGGAAGAGAATTTTGATCTAGGAAATATAAAGGATGGATGATAAAGGTGAAGAGCCACAAACTTGGCTATTCCATTTCTGCCACTGCTACATCGTAGTGTTCCACAACCGAACAAAATGAAGAGTTTAGTGCCACTAAATAATTAACACCTACCATGCCATAAAATTTTACCTTGCATCATAGAAACCCTAGTGTATAAATCTAGAGAGGAGGCTATGGCATGGTCTTATTTGTTGCACCGTTTTCCCCTTTGGACCGAGATAAATAAAAGAAGATGCATCTTAGGAGTTTTTATGATCACGTGGAGGTTGAAAATTTGGTATTATCAGGGATTTGATGAAGAGATAGGGACTGTTCCATGGGATCACTACTACATCATATCCATGTTAAAAAAAGTCACACATAGAGGAGGTTGTGCCATGGATCCTAGATTCACCATAGAGAAACCCAAAATGGAAGTGTCGAGTTTATGAGGAAGAAGAAACAATGACGTGGGGTAGTTTGATAAGACATAAACATGAATATCCATGCCAAAGAAAAAAATATGTAATGAAGGATACACCATAATATTCATGTCTACAACATATAGGGGGTCTTCACTAAAATTTCAGATACCTGATACCCTTGGGATATTAATGGGAAACACCTCAAGACATGGGGAGAAATTAAAGAAAGACACAAAAGTAGGCCTCTTGCACAAATAATGAGGTAAAAAAACTCATTAAATCAAGGATTACTAACTAAAAAATTTGAATTGTGATAAAAATAGATAGAGGAGAAGAAAGAAATAGATAGAGATTTCAAAGAGAAGATACAAGGAGATTCAAAGGCACGAACAAAGTGGATTAAATGACCATAAATATAGAGGCTAAGATACAATAGAGGAGGATATCAACTAGGGAAAGAGGATAATACTATTTTAGTTCATTTATATTATAGATTTTAGTTTTATTTAACTTTTCTCAAGTAACCCATTATACATGTTTTTAATTCAAGTTTTTTTATTCCATTAATTTTGTCTTTTTCTCTCTCTCATTCTCCACCCTCGACAACTGACCCAAGGAATATAATTGAGGAGTAATATAGTTGTTGGCGCCAAAATATGTATAGAGGGAAAGGATGCAAAGAGGAAACCAATTCCAAAGTGCCTTCCTCGTAAAGCCCATCCACGAATCCCCTGAGCACCGCGACATTCACGGAGCCCCTCATCACCGTGGTCGACACAATGTCAAAGCCCTATATGCAGTTTACATAGAGTAAAAGAGGTGGGAGACTTTGCGGTTATGACATAATTGACCAGAATATTCGCATCGTGGAGGGAACCAGATCAGCCTCCATAAACCCTTGGAAATTGACAAAATCCTCCGCTAGTGCCATGGAGGGAACCAAGGAGATCTCTGTGTTAGGGAGGGGATGATGGTCGACGCTTCGGTTATGAAAAAATTGACGCAATATGTGGCTGGCCACTGAGTGAAGTTCCCAGTCAGGATCCAAGTATCACTGAGAGGGGGAGGGGGTGAATCCGTGATATCTTTTTCTTTTTATGTTTCCTGTTTTTGAAACAACCTTCGCCTCATCTTAAAGAGTTTCTTCCCTGCTGAACACACACAACCACATGAACACAAGATTTACAAGGTTCACTACTCAACAAGAGTATCTACGTCCTTGGTATGGTACAGAAACAATCCAGTACCACAAAATACACTAGAAAACAATCCTTTTATGTGGAATAAAATGAGTAGGATATACCCTTACACTCATGTAGCAATTTTAAAACAATCCAATATTGTGTGTGCACCCTCTTAGCACAAATAAGGTAATACAATGGATCAATGCTTCTTAATGAACTTACACAAATCAAATCCTTCAAAGAAATTCTTCAATTTCCTACCCAGAAGCTGGCAGGAACCCCTAGATCAAAAAACCTTGTGTGCCCACTTCCACTTGAATGACCTATACTTGCGCACCTATAACTTGTGTGCCTCTTCTTTCGTTATGCCTACGTGTGTGCTTCCCTTTAGAAGTGCTACCTGCTTGCAGCCTGCGCACCAACTAACACTTGCGCACCTCCAACTTTCACATCCCCAACTTGCGCGCCCAGAGCTCAAAGATAATTCTCACGTATTGATCCTTAAAAAATGAGGAGGATAGTCGTATATTTATAGGCATTTTGGTGACTTGTGCGCCACATACACTTCCGCGCCCCATCACTTTCATGCTGCATCATCACTTGTGCGCCACTTCATAACTTGCGTTCCCTTTCATCACTAGAACGACACTTTATTTATTTTGTAATATTTTGATATGATGATGTTGGAATATGACTTGCGCGCAACATGCACTTTCACGCCAAGACTTGCGTGACACTCTTGACTTGCACAACACTTTCTAACTTGCGTGCCACTTTATTTCCTTTGTCATATTTTGATTGGATGAACTTTGAAATATGAATTGCACACCATTATACTTGCGCACCAATACTTGCACGCCAAAACTTGTGCGCCACTCTTGACTTGCATGCCACTTTCTTCCCTTTTCCAAAATCACTTATTTACATTTTCTGATTTTCAGGCCCAAAAATTTGGCTAACACTGGAAGGCGGCACCACCTTAAACTGTTCTTTTGTGCTTCCTTCAGATGGTCTGTTCCTTTGTCATTTCTCTCTTCACTACTTCCCCTTAACTAGTCTTCAGCTTTCATCATGAACTCTACTATCGTGATATATATCCTTTGATAGATCAGCATTAGCATCGTCAAAGTTACAATGGGAAGTACTGAAACTTCCTTATATTATAGAAACATCATTCCTTCCAACCAAAACTGTATATGAATGGCATCATCATTTCTCCCACTTTTCTTCATAAGGCTTGCATTAGAAGTTCTCCTAACTTATGATATTTGTGAAATACATATCAGCAAATCATTGTCTGGTTTCTGGTCTTTTTACAAAGTGAATTAATTTATCCTCTTTGACAACAAAATACAACACTATGCAAAGGCTAAGTCTTCAAACTTACTTCTCCATCCAACTTGGTCCCAACACATAGTACCACATGGCTTCGCACCGAGCTATCCATGATTTGTGCCAGCTATTGCTTATAAATACCCAAATTCCCCCAGACCCAAAGGACGAGTACCCAAACCTTTTGTCTTCTCATATATCAAATCGCGAAGCAATACTTGCTCTATGAAGCAATGAGCAAAATGATCTCTTCAAGGTATTGGAGCATTGTGAAGTACCATTCCCTTAGATCAAATACAGCCCCTCTTCGTGTAGGTATTCCCTTTGCAGAGCCCACGGGCCATCTGAAAGGAAAGAGATCACTAAGGGGACTCAGGTCTTCTCTAAGCACTTATGCTTCATGAAGTACCTTCCATGAACATGTGAACCACATGCTAAGGTAGGGTCACTATTCTTTGTGAGGAACCTTTCTTCATAGTGCTATGCTTTTCAAGGTACCCTTGCTTCCTGAAGTCCTACTCTGTCAAAGCCCTTCTACTTCGTGAAGCACCCTTCATACGCACCTATACCCTATGCCCAAACTAGGCCACTCCACTTCGCAAAGCATACCATTTTCCAAAGTCCCTCCACTACGTGGAGCACCAGATCTTCACAATGTACATTCCTATGAACCCATTTTCTTTGCAAACCCTTCTCCCGTATGGCCCTCTAGGTTTGTATGAAGTGAATTCAGTGTCCCTTGGGCAGTGTTTCACATTGCGTTTCTTGGCCTCATGCTTCTTCGCATAGGCACACTAACTGCTATATCTTATTCGTATAGCCACGCTAACATGACCCCCTCAATGGATCACTCCACAAAACCTCCTCACCATAGAATTGTTGATTCCTTCCCTTCCCCAAGGGTGGGTGGGTATCAGTTACGTAAGTCCTAGGGGTGCAGAGTGAACATGACTTTTCTGAGTTGTAGGATGTTAAACTACTAAGAACCACCATCCTCTGCACATGATGTTAAACTGTGGCCTCACCCCGTGCACTATACACAGGGTGCCCCACCTCAAACATTCTCCACGCACGGTCACCTCCACGGGAGTGAGATCTTTCTCACATGGAATGAGATCCTCTTTGTTGGAGTGGAATATATCCAAGGGGAAGGGAAACCATCTTGGTGTAATCCCCTAGCATTTCTTCTAGGAGGCAGCCTCCATGATCCTCCTTTCTTCTTCTGTTCCAAAGACTAGAGGAGAGATGGGCACCAAGACCTTCGTTACCCCATCCCTATCCCTCTGGGATTTGTCACCATTGGGCCTTCATCCTAGAGTAAGTCCCATTATCCATCTCCCTGGGCGTCTAACCACGCATAATCCCATGTTTCCTATTTTAGATACTAACCACATGTAAGCCCCACTCCACTTCCCGCATATGAACCTTTCACAACGTGATCGTTAGGTCTTCGAGGCCTCTTGTTTCTCATGCTGAGCATGACTCACATGGGCTTATAGTAATCATTGACCATGGAATCCTTCCTGGGATGCCTTAGAATTTAAGCTCTAAACCCTACTGAACTACATGGACTTTGATCCTTGTCCCCTGGATATGGTACGTAGGAAGCCTCCCTGAGGTTCAATCCCAACACCTACTTGTCCTGACCCCTTCACATCAGTTAAAATTCATCCCACATGATGTTAAACTATATCCCTCATTCTGAACTATATGGACTTTGATCCTTGTCCCCTAGGAAAGTTATGTAGGAAGCCTCCCAAAGGATCAAGCCCAACACCTACTTGTCCCGACACCTTCACATCGGTCCACCCTCGTCCTTCATGATGTTAAACTGTATGCACATCTTTCGCATCACATGACATTAAACTATATGCTACCAAACTACGTAGGCTTCAATATTTTTCCCCTGGATAGGGTATATAGGAAGTCTCCCTGAGGTTCAACCCCAACCTGCGGTAAGCCATTGGAACCCCATCCAGCGGTAAGCCGTTTGAACGCCAACCAACGGTAAGCCGTTGGAACCCCAACCAGCGGTAGGCCGTTGAAACCCCAACCAGCGGTAGGCCATTGAAACCCCCACCAGTGGTAGGCCGTTGGAACCCCAAACAATGGTTGGCCATTGGAACCCCAACCATCGGTAGGCCATTGGTACCCCAACTAGGGGTAAGCCATTGGAACCCCAACCAGAAGTAGGCCATTGGATCCCCAAACAGAGGTAGGCTGTTGGAACCTGAACCAGCGGTAGGTTGTTGGAACCCCAAATAGTGGTAGGCCATTGGAACCCCAACCAGCGGTAGGCTATTGAAACCCAAACTATTCGTACACTGTTGGGAACCCCACTAGAGTTAGGCCGTTTGAACCCCAACCAGCAGTACGTCGTTGGAACCCCAATCAGGGGTACACTATTGGAACACCAACCAGTGGTAAGCTATTGAAACCTCAACCAATGGTAAGACAATATAGTCCACAATCGACGGTAATCCGTTATATCCCCCTTTGTTTGGACCCACATCTCTGGTCCTCCTCCCAAGTGTTAGACCAACCCTAGATTCAAAACGCAGGTAATCCCCAACATATCATCGTGTCATTGTCCTATGTGTACATTCCAATAATATACCCCCATCCTAAACTACATAACCTTTGATTCCCTACCACGAGGATACGTAAGAAGCCTCCCTGAGGTTCAACCCCATCACTCTTCTCTCATCGTGGTCTCTCCCTCGAGCCTATGTGTTTCGGGAAGGTCATTCTCCAACCCTAAGGTTCTATTTCTTTCGGATCCCATCCATGCGTCCATTCTCAGGGGCCGCCTCCTCAGTTGTACCATCACCCCATTGAACTATGTGGACATTGATTCCCCACCATGAGGATACGTAGGAGGTCTCTTCGAGTCTCAATACCAACATCATTGTTATCCTCACGTCGGTTCCATATCATTATCCATCCACTCTCAACCATCCATATCCATCCTGGTTCTTACCATGGCCGCCACATCCCGGTGAGATCATGTCACCGACTTTATCACTTCTCCTAGAAGAAATCAGGTAACATACCACCCATTAGCCCCAACATCAGCGTTCTATCCTGGGGTTTCACCCATCTGATCCACTCTTATCAGTGTTATGATCTATCTCCTCTAGACATTAAACTCATGGAATAAACTTTTTCAAACATGGGAAGTTGAGGAAAATATCATAGGCATACCTATGGTTTAAAATTCCTCGCACAAGATGTGGGATTCCTCAAGCTTCTGTGCCCTCGAGAAGCAATATCATAAGGGGAAGAAACCCAGACACATTAGTGTTCCAACATCCAAACATGCCAGCAATGTCCAATGTGACTACTTCCACGATTGATGGATTCTTCCCTAACTTGACCCCTTGGAATGTCCTGATAGGAGCAGTGTAATTAACCAGCGTCCATAAGGACATGGAATTGGTAAGCGTTTCACGAACAATGTCTTAAGTCTATGAGGAAGATCCAGAATAGGTAATGAGTTCCATGGAGGAATCCATGGAAGGAAGAACCAATATCCCATCATCCCATTTCGATCAAGGAGAAAACATCCCTGAGTAAGTGACAAATTATTCCCACCTTTAGAAAGCATGAATGCGGGGCCACAGACCAGCACGTTCCTACATGGATGGATGTGTGGCCTGAAGAGAGCGTCAGAAACAAAAATGGTGAACCTGATGTGAATTTATTCTCCAAAATGTGGAGATTAGTAGTGTTCGATACATCAGTGGATTATTGTGTCACTAGATCTAGTTATCTAGAACTAGGTCCTACAAAGAAAATAGTGTTCATAGCATAAAAACTCACCATAAATTGGTGCAGTTGAATGTTGTAAATCCTGATCTGTGACTTTGTCAGTATGGATACTTCTTACTAACCATGGATGATGAAATGGTGTTGGGGCACTGGATGTCACTTTTCTTCCTTTCAGCACTAATTATTGAATCTCCCTACTTTTTCAGGACCCAAGATGCTATGATAGGAAACAGATCACCACCCACCCACCGATGCAGGGGTAGGGGAAACGTTATCATGGAAATCCCATGCGACCTCATCTCTCCCATGATAGTATTCACATCCATGGATTTTGGGCACCCACGCCCCATCTCTCCATATAAATTCATTCAGATAAGGGTGATTAATGGCCTCGTCTGATGATATGAGAAAGAGGGGATTATCCCAACCCAGGATATGGCCTAACAGGAATTAGAGGCTTCCTTATCCCACCATCACCGCCACCCCCAAGGCTCGCACATAGAGCCACTCCTCCCCACTCAGACCTACAATCGCTTTGGGAGCCTTTCCCCGAAACACTTTGATGACTCCCTCCCTTACGCTAATGAGGTGAGGGATGTTCGGGCCAACCCAACTATAGTCCCATCCCAGGGGCCACCATGGAGGGCTCCCACCGGGTCATGTTAGTGCCTCACCTGGCCCCACAGGCTATGGAGAAGGTGAGTTATACACTTAAACCACTGGCCCCTTTCCGGTTAACCTGACACCAGCGTCGATCACAAGCAGAAGAGGACGCCCGCCCGAGGGTGTCATCATCAATGGTTCACGTGCCCCATGCCACTGCCAACACATACCATCAATGTACCATTCATATCGAGAAAGTGAATCTATATTATTGGCCTAGATCGAGGCCCCAACCACCCCACCAATAGGTTGGGATGACTCTCCTGGTCGCCGACACAGGTGGCGTCCATTGCGGGCTGACCAGCAGCATCGACATCCAGTACGAATTTCCTCCCCATGACACCAACAATGGGAGCACAACCCTTTCCCACTGCCAAGTTCAATGTGGAGGTCCTCCCCATTCCACCATCAATCTGAGAAAATCTCCTCTCCCCCATATTGACACCCAATACAGAAACCTCTTCCCCACCCGTGACCTCAGGCATAGAGCTTTTCCTCTGGTCACAAGTCTCCAATGTGAAGATGCTACTATTCCGGTCAGCCATCTGCATGGGGGTCTTCCCCATGTTCTTATAGCAACCAAAGAAGGTTCTACTCATCCCAAAAATCATAGAAGAAGAGGTTTTCCTCACTTCATTGACACCCAGCACGGAGGTCCTACCCGTGTTCAGCTTGACCAGTATGAAGGCCCTCATCATACCGACACTGTTAAGGTGAACAATCATGGAGACATTTCCCATGCTCCTACCAGCTCCAACACTTCCCATAGATTTTCCCTCCATGCGTCAACCAAAGGACACCGAGGTCCTCCTCGTGTTCCCTTTGACATTTGTCCTAGTGCTCCTTGCACCTCATCTCACTCATGCAAAATTCCTCTCCACTCCATCATTAGTTTGACTAGAGGTCCTCCTTGAGCCAAAAACCCACCCTATCTTGAGGATCCATCCCGAGGTAGGAGGGAGGGTTTACGAATCCATAAGAAGAATATCGAGATGTTTCAGACCGCGATTAATCTTATATGCTTCTCAGATTCCAATGCAGAATGTGATTCAGTGAAGGAAACCTCACCCCGATCCTTTGTGTCGAGGGCCGGGGCAGGAAAGATGCATATCAGCCTCATCCTTATAGAATGTGTGGTCCACTAATTTCCTAACTCCCTCTGTAGATACATCTAGGAGGAGGAAGATTTAGCCTCTTTCTAGGGTCTGTCTGTGTAATCCTTTCTATAGTGAAGAAGGTCATTCTCTGCCTCAACTAGAGATCATGGAGAGTTATTCTGGGGATTGGTAGAGGACGAACAACAACATGACCCATCACCAATAACTGCAACCCATGCACTGAAAACTATAGTTTATAGTCTATCTTACTGGGATGTGGTGGCTCAGTCGTTGAATTCGTCGCATTATAGCCAAAGATGTGGCGGCTTGTCAGCTCGTTCACAGTATTCTCCACCGGCCAATGTACCATCTCAGCGGTCTTCTTCAGTTCTATTACTGGTCCCTCAACCTCCCATAGTTGATGAGTGGGGTAACCAAGGGTTGGATCCCGAGTTTGAGTTGAGGATCTTATGGAACATCCTTATAGTGGATCATTTCCCAGGGATGTTCTATCCAATTGCAACCAAGAACATCAGTGCGCCAGAATTGCTTACCCAGGATAAAGTCACGTGTTTTTGCCAAACCCTATTGGATATGTACTTCCATCTCCTTTATCAGCGAGTGGGTTACCCCAAGTGTAAGGAACAATTTTAAGATATTGAACAACAATGTTGTATGGTCGACTTGGATGCACACCCTGTGGCCTAGCACCCTGAGTCTCCTGGTTGCCACCAGATCCTCAAGCAACGATGCACTCAGAGATTTAAAGTGCTCTACAGAATTATAAAGGAGGATTCCCCCAACATTTAGTTCCATGCTTGGGGGCAGCATGTTGCCCTCCATTTCAATTATATCCAGAACTATCCCATCTTTCCAGACGATATTGAGAATACTCCCCCAGCTAGAGTCACGGTTAACATGGCTGGCCTATTAGAGAAAGAGAATGAAAACTAACTCCTTGGAGAGAACTTACCTCTTAGGGGAGTTCCACACCTATTTTATTCACTAAGAAGGGTTACTAACTAGCATAGAAATCTATTGGGTCTTCTTGTGCCCACTGATTCATTAGTCCTCAGCCGGAATCCCAATAAGGGCAAAGAGAATCTTTGGTCTATCAAACCCTATGACTCATCTGGCTCAGTGCAGAAGATGGAAGATGATCCCTAAAAGGCCACACTATGTCAACAACTCGTGGAGCATGAGAATATGGTCAATGAACTCCTTGTTTAATGTGATGTGGAGCAGTGACCAGACTACGAAGATCCTTGATCAGAGCAGCAGGGGTAGGTACAACTTCTCCCCAGAGAGTTTCCTCCGGGTGACCCTGACCATCCTTACCACATCGAGAGGATAGAAGAAAAAGCTTATGGAATGAGGGCGTGATATGTGTTACCAAATCCACCTAAGTGGTGTGATAATCCTTAGGACCCAGCTTAGGTTCCCCCAGCCGCTCCACAGGTAGTTCCCCCAACAGTCTTGCTGGTCAACCCACTAGCCGCTCCATGAGCCGCTGGGCCTGCTTATCATGTTGAAGAACCCACCAATGCACCGCTGTTTAGGTATCATCATCAAGATAGGAACCCTCACCCATATGATCCAATGGTGGCACTAATTTCCTATCTCGAGGCTTTAGAAACTAGACGTGTGGCGATATCTTTCAATGAAAAGCCATATCCAGCATGGGTGGATGATATGACGTCACCCCCAGGTTTCATAAACCCCACATTTTCACCTTTTAATGGTATAGGATATCCTCTACATAATCTGGCCCATTTCATCTCAAGGTGTAGACCTATAGTGGGAACTCTAGCATAGTAAGAGGCCACCAAAATCTGGTGTTAAGTATAGACATTGGAAGGGACTTCATTTTTCTGGTACAATGAGCTACCCATTGGGTCGGTTGCCGGCTGGGAAGATCTATGTAGACAGTTTCTTTACCAGTTCAGCTCTACCACCTGGAAGATGAGTATTAAAGACCTCTTCAAGTGCAAGAAGAGGCATAAAGAGTGCATCACAGACTTTTTTGCCTACCGGAAAGGCCTCACCTACTCCATAGATATGCTGCTGACTTAAGAACAACAACAAAAAATGTGGGAGTGGAATTTCAAAACTAAACAATTCCCCTCTCTCATTACTCAGAATTACCTCAGGGGATTCTGGGATTTCTCTGATAAGGCCCAGATTATAGAGGAAGCCTTATAGTAGGCCAAGAAGGCCCATCTGTTGCCTCATGTAGTTCCCACGAGAAGGTCTGTAGAGACCCGAAGCTTGACGTACATGGAAATTACATTACTTTTGCGGAATACTTAGTACATTACAAAAACAGACACACAAGGACCGCAATAGTTTAGTGTCTTTGGAAACTTGTAACGTAATCTTCTAATCGTGGTGAAAGATCTTCAACATCTCCCATAAAGATCTTCCACATTTTGTTTCCTGACCTAAAACCTTTCTTTTGATCCTGGGAGAAAATAAAACATAAAAAGGGTGAGATAAAATGCTCAGTAAGGGTATGCATGGATAAAATAAAACATACTTTATACATTGGAACTTAAAAACATGAACATAATGTTTAAAAATTAAAATCTTGAGCAACGACATAAAACATGGAAGTACATAAGGCATAGATCATAATGGAACATAAACCATGATAAAATATCATGGGAATAAAACATGTAATTGTGACATCCATTAATTACATGTAATGATTTCCATAGTATCCAAGGCATTGCTACCAAGACCATCTTAGTGGACAAAGTCCCATTCTGAATCGAGTTCACTCCTCGTTTCAGTCCTGTAACACTGAACTGGATTAACTTACCGTTCCAGCCATGTCTATCTCATGAGATATAAAATCTTTACCCAATTCATTGGAGGGAGATATAGGTCCCACCCATCTCATAATGAAATCATTCTTACTTGTGCCACAGAATAAACATACATCATTCATAATAACCCAACGAATAAAATGGGTTTCATAAACATCATCCCATAATCACATAATCCATATAAAAGAAATGGATATCATTTCATAATAAGAAAATTCAAACCATGTAAATCATAGAGACAATATACTTGAAACATACACACATGAAATAATTTCATCTTGTATGAAAAATGTTTTTGATAAAACACTTGAAATGAATTCTTGAGGAAAATATCCTTTCATCTTCAAAATCATTTTCTTTTCACAAAATGTCATGTAATTTTAAAAGAAAGAGATTTTGATGAAAATAGTCATGAAATCTTTTTGAGGAAGCTTCATGAAAACAAGGCTTTATAAAATCGTAAAAATCCATTCACGCCGTATAAGTTAAAAATAAAATTCTCCTCGTACATTTGTCAGAAAAGTCAAGAAGTACCTCGTAACGTAAACAAAAGAAAGATTCCGTACATACCATGTAGTAAAAGTCAAAAATGGGTAAAAAGGACTTTAAAAATACATGAATAAACTTTTATAAAACATGGACATGGATGATAGCAATAACCCCAGTAAATACTTACGAATAAGCAATCTCGGATAAAAATGAGATTTTCAAAATTATCCCTTACCTTAGGTCCGATTTTCTTCGTAAGTGTCCGAACCTCCTGTATAATGATTTAAATAATGTTATTGAATTATTACAGAATCATATTAATTGTTATGATATCATATATGGTTCAGTTATGACTTTATATTACTCGTTCTTTTGTAAATTCCATGTTAAAGAGCGTTTTGGGTAAAATCGTTTCATTTGTCGTCCGTGTTTTGACTTATAATTATTCATATGATTACCTAGATCATGATTACATACATCTAGAATGTAAAACATTAATTATATATAATATATATTTAGAATATACATATATATAATAGATCTATAAATGGAAAGAAATACATCGTTCATGGAGACGGTAGGCCGTACGTACGAATGAACGTTGTTTTCGTTTCCTCATTGAATTGAATGGAATTAATTGGATGACATACATATATATATATACATAAATCCAGTATTATTATGTCATATATTTCATGATTACTTATTAAATATACTTTATAATCATTTATGAATGGTTAATCATTGAGAATGAATCTCATCGCGTCGTGGAGACGGTATTCCGTACGTACGCATGAGCGATGATATCGTTCCCATGATTATTGAATTGAATTGGACTGGATGATACAATATATCAGAATCAGTATGATGTTATAATAAATATGTATAGTTATTCTTTACACCATTATACCCATCCATGTAAGGTGTTGGTGGAAAAACAGATTACACCACGGCGTGGAGACGGTATTCCGTACGTACGCACGCGCAATGATTTTGTTTTCCATAGGATGGATAGAAGGTGAAATGGGGTTGTTTCATATTTATAATAAAAAATCAGTATATTAGTGATACTGATGTTATTACTTTATAATGAAACAACTAAAGAAGAATAAGTTGAAGAAGAAAGAAGCTTGAAAGAATCGGGAGAAGAAATTACCTCTTCTTCGATACGCCTCTTTGAAACCTCCTCTTAGGGCATAAGATTGGTCTTTAAAGTAGACCAGAACCTCTAGGATTTTTCTAGGGAATTGGAGAAGATAATTTTGCAGGGGTTTACCGAGCTTCAAGGCTAAAATTGGTGTGTGGAGGAGAGGGAGGAGGTTCCCTTTTATAAGGGAGGAGAGGGGCACCCTTGTAATTCTTAAAAATATTAATTTATAATAAATCTAACCCCACTTAAAAACCTCCAAAAATGACTCATATCCGAAGATTAGATGAGATATGGTTGTAATCTCATCAACCAATCAAATTTAGACATGTTAGGTATTTATTTTGAACATTATCAACTTGATTTATCCTTATTTAGTCAATTTTATTTTATTTGTGGTAATAACATTCTAAAATTTAAATTATAACAAATAATTACTTATTTGTTTTGAATTGTCCATAATTGTTTACTTTATAACATTATAGACCATATAAAGTTAAATTTATAATTTTTAAATATTTTTGTTATTTTTAAACAATTTTATAATATGGTATTTTTATAAAATAACAATAGTGTTAATTTTGACACTATTCATTTATTTGAATTTAAGTAAAATATATACAGATGATATGTTCGAACTAAAAGCTTTAATAGATTCATAAAATGTCATATGTAGCTAGAAAATTAGTGGAGCACATTAAATAGTTCATATAATATTTATTTTATTTTTTTTAAAACCATTTATTTGATATTTTAATTTATAAAATAATTTCAACATCACTATTGTGTCATAATTAATGATCATTATTAAATCCCTAAAAATTCTAAATAAATTCATATGATGTAGATAATTGTATTAGATTTCTGGATACTATTCATGTTCGAAGTTTCATGAAGTTTATCACTAAATTAAAATTATTATACTTATAAGATTTAAGAAAGTGACATGTTGTCACATTCTTTGGTTTTAATAATAATTAAATTATTTTCATGGAAAAAAGTCCATTAAATGAATCCAATCCGATACTTAGGTGATATGGGTCGACTTTTAGTCATCCAATAGGATTTTTACAGGTGTTAGGGTAATTTTATAATATTATATTTACCCTTAATTACCCGATTTACCTTTAACTATGGTAAATAAAATTTACCGTAGTTACTATTCACAATTCCCAAAAATAAAAAGTAGCTTATTAACATAATTTGGACCCAATGATTCCAAATATGGAATCCATTTTTCCAAATTCAATACAAAAAAGTTGCAGAAATTAAATTAAAATTAATCCCGTTGTCGAAAGAAAACGAGTTTTTCTTTAAAACATTGCAAAAGATTGAATTGATTTAACCTACGAATTTAATGTAAAATCAATGCTAATGACATAAATTATATTAAATGGTAAAAATATATTCTATTTATACTTTAAAACCATTAAATATTATAATTTAACCATATAAATTATTGCGATGAAAAAAGTTGTTTTTAATTAAAATATAGCGTGTTTTTACTATTCATCAAAATATGAAAGTTACCAGAATAATATGAAAAATTTATCCAAAGTAAATTTTTATTTCTTGATTCCATAGAAGAATTTTATTTTGTTAAATTGAACTTATAAACATGTCAAAAATTAGATTTAAAGTGGGTGCACCATCAAAAGGCGGCAAAACTGCATTTTTTGAAAAATACTTATTTTACCTGAAAAATTTATTTTGTTCTTATAACATGTTCTAGAAAATGTTTAAGATGAATAATAATGTTATAAAATGCAAAATTTAGTTAATACTATTCATAACGGCTAGTTCATAATAATATTATAATAATATATCGTTGTTTAGTAAAACCCGATATTGCGTACAACACACGCTATCGAGGAAGGTCGCGATTGCGTGTAATGCAAGCCAAGTCTGGGTTTAGTGTTGTGAAAGAATCCTTAGTTGTTTCTTATAACAGAATACAACCATATTTTATTTATACATTGAATATATATATATATATATATACTCAATGTTGCGTAGAATAACTATTATCAAAATTGTGTGTAACACGATCCAAGAATAGTGTTGCGTATACTGCAAGCTAATACAGTGTTGCATATAACGCAAGGTAATCTTGGTGTAGCATAAAACACAAGAAATTAATGAAATTAAAAGAATATTTTTCATAAAATATCGGGGTGTTACATTCTACCCCCCTTAAAATGAATTTCGCCCTCGAAATTCGTCGAGGTTATAAATGGTTTACTACTCGAAAGTTTGTTTAATAGAAACCCACATTGTAAAAAGGAATACCAAAACATGGCATTAAAAAATAAAGTATGAAATGTAACGGTTACCCAAATTAACTCATCACTGGGTTTCCACGTTGGAGAACATAGGCTAAAATATGGATATGGAAGAAAAATCTAACCATCAAGTTCTGTTGGAGAGTGGTAGAGAACATGGGTATGGAAAATCCAGCAATCACAAAGCCATAAATTTGTGACGATCTAAGGTACCATCTGATTCATCATATATAAGAGCACTAGGACAACATTTTTGGTTTTCAAGATCATTTCCCTAAAGATGATGAATTAAAATAAATACTTACATGATTTTGGTACAATCTCACTGTTGTTCGTTAATTGAACAATTTACACTTCATCCCTTAATGAAATGAAGTTTAATTTGTTATTCGTGATGTGTTAGCAGATCATGTGATAGAATGATGGGTCATTCCATCTGTCTCAAACAAAAGGTTAGCAAAAGTTATAAGTCCATCTTATGGTTAGATTAATCGTATATGGTTCCAAAAATGAACTTATACTTTTTATATCATACTGATTAATAAAATAAAACTAGTTTCTACTAACCAGGGACTTCCTCTAGGCCAGTGGTAGGCGATAAAGGCCAGTCACACTTCGGTTGTGGGTTCGATTCCCACAGCCTTGTCCGACGCGATGGGCTGTCACCCATCCTGCAGGTTTTCCTTTTTCTAAAAATATGTTACTATAACATCCCATCAATAATATCGAAAAAACTTTTATCCTTAAACAATAATAACTTATGTCCAACATAATCCATTCCAATCTTTAGGCTTATCCATAATACTGCAGTCTACTCTCATAATATAGTGAAAATGATTACCAAAGATTTTATACCATCGTTGATCCCCATATATCATAAGATATGTCTTGTTGGTCACATTACAAACATTCGAAGGCCTTAATCATGTATTCTCTTGAAAAAATGAATACCCATTGAACCTTAGTGAAAACATGAATGCAGTTAAAAGTTAACACTTTCTACATACCAAAATCCTAAAAATTCTATATACTCAAACCATGATATCACTTAGTCCTTATATCAATCATGAGCTCATGAATACAATCAAACATCTCATTATCTTCTTATTCCTTCATTATGCGCATATCATCTACTTTACAAAAATATATGAATAACCTTCCATGGTTACTGGTACCATTCAACATATACTTTCAAATACTTTTAGGAAAAACAATAGTGTAATAATCCTTAGATGATTCTTTATTCCATAGTACCATTAACTATACAACATAACTCTCGATAACCATAAAATCATTCCACTACCTTCTAAAACAACCGACTGAGCATCAACACTTCTTTCAGCTCATATTTCATTTGTAGTCTCCTCATCATCATCCACATAAATACTACCCATATGACCATGCTGATTCTCTTCATGAGATTTTCCATTAGGGCATTGGTTTTCATAATTCCCGTATATTCCACATTTAAAACATTTAATCATTGTTGATGTCGTAGCAATACCATTATCCTTGTCCATGGTGTTAACTGAACCTTTTCCTTTGCACTTACTGGATTTGTTTCCTTCTTTTCCACACCCAAAGCATCTTCCAGTTCCTTTGAAACAAACTCCCTGATGCCTCTTCCCACATGATTTACATGAGGGGAATTTAACTTTCTTTCCTCTATGATCATCATTAAACTCCATCTTTCTCTTATTATCTGAGTCGGGAAACTTACCAAAGTTGAGATTATTGATCATATTATGAGATTGCTGATTAGGCATAATAACGATGTTTGGACTTCCAGATCTTGTTTCATTTGGTTTCTCATGAAGAAAATCATTCCATTGTCTAACATATCCTCCATTATCGTGAATCTTCCTGTTTCCAGCCATTTTCTAAAACCCAAAAAGAATAGCGTGAGAGGCAAAAATCATGCTAGGGAAACCAACATAGTAAAGAGGGAGTACACTCAATATATAACATCTTAGGTTAAATTCTAAGATCGTTACCGTAGTTCTAGGACTATATCCTATACGTATACTTATCCTTAGGGACATCCCTAGACATACCTTAGAAATATCTATAGGGATCTCACTAACGTTTTCGCATCCTAGTTTCCAAAGGTTGACTAAACCTTTCCTCTGATACCAACTGTAGAGACCCGAAGCCTGACGTATATGGACATTACATTACTTTTTCGGAATACCAAGTACATTACAAAACCAGACACACAAGGACCATAATAGTTTAGTGTCTTTGGAAACTTGGAACGTAATCTTCTAATTGTGGTAAAAGATCTTCAACATCTCTCATAAAGATCTTCCACATTTTGTTTCCTGACCTAAAACCTTTCTTTTGATCCTGGGAGAAAATAAAACATAAAAAGGGTGATCTCAAATACTCAGTAAGGGTAAGCATGGATAAAATAAAACATACCATATACATTGGAACTTAAAAACATGACCATAATGTTTAAACATTAAAATCTTGAGAAACGACATAAAACATGGAAGTACATAAGGCATAGATCATAATGGAACATAAACCAAGATAAAATAGCATGGGAATAAAACATGTAATTGTGGCATCCATTAATCACATGTAATGATTTCCATAGTAGCCAAGGCATTGCTGCCAAGACCATCTTAGTGGACAAAGTCTCATTCTGAATCGAGTTCACTCCTCGTTTCAGTCCTGTAACACTGAACCGGATTAACTTACCGTTCCAGCCTTGTCTATCTCATGAGATATAAAATCTTTACCCAATGAATTGGAGGGAGATATAGGTTCCGCCCATCTCATAATGAAATCATTCTTACTTGTGCCACAAAATAAACATAAATCATTCATAATAACCCAACGAATAAAATGGGTTTCATAAACATCATCCCATCATCACATAATCCATATAAAAGAAATGGATATCATTTCATAATAAGAAAGGTGAAACCAATTAAATCATAGAGACATTATACTCGAAACATACACACATGAAATAATTTCATCTTGTATGAAAAATGGTTTTGATAAAACACTTGAAATGAATTCTTGAGGAAAATATCCTTTCTTCTTCAAAATCATTTTCTTTTCACAAAATTTCATGCAATTTTAAAATAAAGAGATTTTGATGAAAATAGTCATGAAATATTTTGGAGGAAGATTCATGAAAACAAGGCTTTATAAAACCGTAAAAATCCGTTCACGCCGTATAAGTTGAAAATAAAATTCTCCTCGTACTTTTGTCGAAAAAGTCAAAAAGTACCTTGTAACGTAAACAAAAGAAAGATTCCTTACATACCATGTAGTAAAAGTCAAAAATGGGTAAAAAGGACTTTAAAAATACATGAATACACTTTTATAAAACATGTACATGGATGATAGCAATAACCCCAGTAAATACTTACGAATAAGCAATCTCGGATAAAAATGAGATTTGAAAAATTATCCCTTACCTTAGGTCTGATTTTCTTTGTAAGTGTCCGAACCTCCTGTATAATGATTTAAATAATTTTATTGACTTATTAAAGAATCATATTAATTGTAATTATATCATATATGGTTCACTTATGACTTTATATTACCCGTTCTTTTGTAAATTCCATGTTAAAGAGCGTTTTGGGTTAAATCGTTTCATTTGTCGTCCGTGTATTGACTTGTAATTATTCATATGATTACATTGATCATGATTACATACATTCAGAATTTAAAACATGATTTATATATAATATATATTCAGAATATACATATATATAATAGATCGATAAATGGAAAGAAATACACCGTTCATGGAGACGGTAGGTCGTACGTACGCATGAACGTTGTTTTCGTTTCCTCATTGAATTTAATGGAATTAATTGGATGACATACATATATATATATACATAAATCCAGTATTATTATGTCATATATTTCATAATTACTTATTATATATACTTTATAATCATTTATGAATGGTTAATCATTGAGAATGAATCTCATCGCGTCGTGGAGACGGTATTCCGTACGTACACACGAGTGATGATATCGTTCCCATGATTATTGAATTGAATTGGAGTGGATGATACAATATATCAGAATAAGTATGATGTTATAATAAATATGTATAGTTATTCTTTACACCATTATACCCATCCATGTAAGGTGTTGGTGGAAAAACAGATTACACCACGGCGTGAAGACGGTGTTCCGTACGTACGCACGCGCGGTGATTTTGTTTTCCGTAGGATAGATAGAAGGTGAAATGGGGTTGTTTCATATTTATAATAACAAATCAGTATATTATTGATACTTATGTTATTACATTATAATGAAACAACTAAAGAAGAAGAAGTTGAAGAAGAAAGAAGCTTGAAACAATTGGGAGAAGAAATTACCTCTTCTTCGATACGCCTCTTTGAAACCTCCTATTAGGGCACTAAGCTTGGTCTTTAAAGTAGACCAGAACCTCTAGGATGTTTCTAGGGAAGTGGAGAAGATAATTTGGTAGGGTTTTGACGAGATTTAAGGCTCAAATTGGTGTGAGGAGGAGAGGGAGGAGGTTCCCTTTTATAAGGGAGGAGAGGGGCACCTTTGGAATTCTTAAAAATATTAATTTATAATAAATCTAACCCCACTTAAAAACCACCAACAATTACTCATATTTAAATATTAGATGAGATATGGTTGTAATCTCATCAACCAATCAAATTTAGACATGTTAGGTATTTATTTTAAACATTATCAACTTGATTTATCCTTTTTTAGTCAATTTTATTTTATTTCTGGTAATAACATTCTAAAATTTACATTATAAAAAATAATTACTTATTTGTTGTGAAATGTCCATAATTGTTTACTTTATAACATTATAGACCATATAAAATTAAATTTATAATTTTTAAATATTTTTGTGATTTTTAAACAATTTTATAATATGTTATTTTTATAAAATAACAATAGTGTTAATTTTGACACTATTCATTTATTTGAATTTAAATAAAATATATACAGATGATATGTTCGAACTAAAAGCTTCAATAGACTCATAAAATGTCATATGTATCTAGAAAAATAGTGTATCACATTAAATAGTTCATATAGTATTTATTTTATTATTTTTAAAACCATTTATTTGATATTTTAATTAATAAAATAATTTCAACATCACTATTGTGTCATAATTAATGATAATTATTTAATCCCTAAAAATTCTAAATAAATTCATATTATGTAGATAATTGTATTAGTTTTCTGTAGACGATTCATTTTCAAAGTTTCATGAAGTGTATCACTAAATTAAAATTATTATACTTATAAGATTTAAGAAAGTGACATGTTGTCACATTCTTTGGTTTTAATAATAAGTAAATTATTTTCATGGACAAAATTCCATTAAATGAATCCCATCCGACCCTTAGGTGATATGGGTCGACTTTTATTCATCCAATAGTATTTTTTCATGTGTTAGAGTTATTTTATAATATTATATTTACCCTTAATTACCCGATTTACCTTTAACTATGGTAAATAAAATTTACCGTAGTTATTATTCATAATTCCCAAAAATAAAAAGTAGCTTATTAACATAATTTGGACCCACTGATTCCAAATATTGAATCCATTTTTCCAAATCCAATACAAAAAATTTTCAGAAATTAAATTAAAATTAATCCCTTTGTCGAAAGAAAACGGGTTTTTCTTTAAAACATTGCAAAAGATTGAATTGATTTAACCTACGAATTTAATGTAAAATCAATGCTAATGACATATATTATATCAAATGGTAAAAATATATTCTATTTATACTTTAAAACCATTCAATATTATAATTTAACCATATAAATTATTGCGATGAAAAAAGTTGTTTTTAATTAAAATATAGCGTGTTTTTACTATTCATCAAAATATGAAATTTACCAGAATAATATGAAAAAATTATCCAAAGTAAATTTTTATTTCTTTATTCCAAAGAAGAATTTTATTTTGTCAAATTGAACTTATAAACATGTTAAAAACTAGATTTAAAGTGCGTGCGCCATCAAAAGGCGGCAAAACTGCATTTTTTGAAAAATACTTATTTTACCTGAAAAATTTATTTTGTTCTTCTAACATGTTCTATAAAATGTGTAAGATGAATAATAATGTTATAAAATTCAAAATTTAGTTAATACTATTCATAACGGCTAGTTCATAATAATATTATAATAATATATCGTTGTTTAGTAAAACCCGATATTGCTTACAACACACACTATCGAGGAAGGTCGTGATTGCGTGTAATGCAAGCCAAATCAGGGTTTCGTGTTTTGAAAGAATCCTTAGTTGTTTCGTATAACAGAATCCAACCATATTTCATTTATACATTGAATATATATATATATACTCAATGTTGCGTAGAATAACTATTATCAAAATTGTGTGTAACACGATCCAAGAATAGTGTTGCGTATACTACAAGCTAATACGGTGTTGCGTATAGCGCAAGGTAATCTTGGTGTAGCATAAAACACAAGACATTAATGAAATTAAAAGAATATTTTTCATAAAATCTCGGGGTGTTACAAGGTCTGTTAAGGCCGATCCCGCCGCGATGTCCCAAATAGAGGCCCCCTGGAAACTAGAGTTATTACCAATGGATCCACCTCCACAACCTCATAGTGGCTCACTAGCTCAGGTGAGGCCTCTAGACCAATAGTTACCCCCTCATAATCGGCAGGTGCCCCTGTGTAATGTGCCACCACTACCTAAGCGAGATAACCAGGTTCCACCTCCTCGACAGGATCCTTCAGCCCCTCGTCAAGGCCAGGCTCCTAGAGCCCCCTTCCCAGACAGAAGAAACCAAACCTACTCATTCAATGAGGATCAGGTCCCTAGTTATTTTTGAAGTGCCTTGGAATAGGTAAATCTATGGTTTCCTGAATGAAGGAGGACCGGATAGGTGGATCTCACTGATCGCCTCAACTACTACTCTTATCACCGGATCCTGGGGAACACCCTGACTGAAAGTTAAATTTTTATTGAAATTTTGAAAAGAAAATTTTCAAAAGGATCACGAGGGTTTGAAAAAATGCAAGCTAAGGGAATTGTTAACCACATGTTGGATCCCCTCCCAAGGGAAATATTCTAAACTAGTGAAAGAGGACATACTTTGATTCGATGAAGCCATTGACACTAAGAAGTTTTCGAACCTGTTCCCCTCCCGCCATGTGTTAATGACCTCGGTGTGATTTCCCAAAAGTGGTTTACACTTCCTAATGATGTACTAAATTTTCCATGGAGACGTTCCTATGCTGGATAGTTCTTTATATAGGATGAAGGAATCCATTTCTACTGCATTGAGCAATATTTGTCTCTGATTACAAATCTCCAAGTCAGTAACCACTGCCTGTGCCTCAGCTTTCAGTGCATCTTCCCTACCATAGAAGGTCAAAAAGGCTACAATAACAGCCCCATCATGGTTCCTAATGACACCTCCTTCCTGTATCTCCCCCTGAAAATAGACCCATTCATGTTAAATTTCTTCCCATTGTGAGGAGGATGCCACCGAACCCAATGGTCCTACCCCGAGTCGTTGATCTGGTTGAGAAGAAAGCGATTAAAAAAAGGGCCCTCACCAATGGTGCGGCATAGAAAGATGTGCACAAATGAACCAGATCCTAAACAAAATTCATCATTTTGAAGATGATGCTGGTATGGGAACCTTTTAGGTTTTTGTGTCGTGCCTCGTTCCTAACCATCCAGAGGGTCCAACACCCTACCAATAAGATAGTGGCCCTATATTTTCTATCAGGTCCATTGTCTCTCATTCCTTGAAACTAGGGATTAAGAAATATGTCATGTGACCCTCCCTGCCTAATCTAACCAGCACAAGCATTGAAGGCCTGCCACACCCAGGTAGCCCATTCACTATCGAAGAAAAGATACCCCATGATTTCTTATTGGGGATTGAAAAAGCATCAACACTTAGTGGTGATACTCACTCCCATGAGCTGATATGTGTTTAAATAATGGATTCAAGACCAGTTTGATAACAACATAGTCAGGTTAGACCCAGCTCTGACATAGGAGTCATGTGTATTTGTGAAGCCAGAAAGTGGCAGTGACAGCGAGGGTGAGTGGAATTAGGATCCAAGTTGTGGTTATCAAAAATATGATGAATGGATGGCTCATATGGTAGTAACCCATGCCCATTTCATTATCCATGCATGTTTGAATCAGGACGAGTATTCAGAAGTCCCTGCGTCATTTGTAGCTACTACTTTTGCGTCAATGTCTCAGCCTCTCTCTTCCCTAAAGAACAAGCATCAGTGACACAAGAAAAAAAGTCCCCCACCAATTTCATTTTCATCTCGTAATCTTAGTGACATAATGCCCCCAAATATGGAGTTTACCCCTAGAATCTATCTAGTGGTGGAGGATTATTCCAAGTGACAATAAAGGGTTTGCTTCGGTTAACACTGTGGATCTGGTAAACCCCTATATGGTGCCTAACGACGAGGAGAGCTAGACAGATCCTCCCAATGTCCCCAGTCGTCGCTAGTGTTGATAGAATCATGGCTATATGGGTTGTCGGAATGCCTCATTCAATACTTTTATCCAGGCTGTGCATGCCACCGAAACTAGATAGCAGGCCCAACATAGAGCTCATTATGCACAGCCTTCTCATCTGGCATTATCAGGTCCACATTTTCCAATGTTTGTGTTACTTGATCAGGAAGAGCCACAACGATCATGGTATGAGTAGTCCCATTCCATTTTGGATTATCCTCAGTTATGTATTCTTCATCTGTTGGTTTCCCCATGATCTTCGACTAGCGAGTAGTGGAACATTCCCAGCACCAGTCAACCACTGGTTCAGCCGAAAGGGCTTGTCATACCCTCTGCCGCAGAGTGACCTCCTATAAGCAGAAGGTCATACATGGAATAGAAGTATGATATCCTTAAGAACCTAAACCTCATTACAGATAGGCTCTCTATCCTCGAGGCTCTCTTCCTGTTAGTGGATATGCGTGAAGCCCTGCTGAGGCTTTAATAAGTCCCTTATAGTTTTAGATGGAGGTAACAGTCGTAGAAGCCTTCCATGCTGAGGTAGCTGAGCATGGAGAATGATAGTCCATTATTTCTTTCCATGGAGAAGATGAAGGCTCTCCCATATAGGGGAACATCCTCCCACTGTACATCACAAGCTACTTCAATGGTGTGGAGGTTCGTCACTGTCTTGTCGACATAAGCTCTAGGATAAACCTAGTCTTGGTCTGGAAACTTCAAAATATGGGATTTTCTGAGGATGATCTGAGTCCCTCTAACCTAAAAAATAAATGTTATGATATGAAAAAATAGACACAAGTTGTCAGGACCCACCTGAAGACCTAGTTTAGTGGCATGGTGTCCATTACCAAGTTCATGGTTGTCTCCCAGGATACTGCCAACAATGTGTTGATGGGTTGGCCATGGCTTCACCTGCATGTGACGGTCCATTCATCATATCATCAGTTCCTTAAGTACTCCCTTAATGGTCAAGTGGTCATGCTCTAGGGTGATGCATCTCCCTTTTACTCTTTTGAATCGTGATACCTGGATGCCGACTATTACAAGAGCATGGATAAGTAGATCCAAGCTAACGAGGTTGAACACAATACAGCTGCAACCAACCTGTGGACAAGCCTGGATGATTCCTACATTTTCCCAATCCACAGATTAGAGGTTACGACCCTAGATCTGGGGATATTATTTTTTGTTTTTGGAACGAGGGGAAAACATATTCCCAAGTCTAAGGAACGCTGGAAGATCACCTCGTATTCCTATACAAATCATGCTCTGGTGATCCCATAGCCTCCTACTCCAATAAAGTATTAGGATTTCTTCCCCATGGAAACAAAAGTACGACATAATTGATTCTCTCACCTGGTTTGAATGAACCGGATCAAGCCGACACACCACTATTTCTTTGATATCATCAAGCATGGACCCTTTGGCCGAAGACCAGATGGGATCGGGACGAAGGCCTTTATTGCTATGGTTTCAACAACATAGGATCCCATCCAATGTGGTGTCCACCACCGGTCAGGCTGAAACCAACTTCCAATCAGAATCTATTGATTCATAGGAATCACCTCCCACTGAGGATACCTTCTCCATGAATGAAGAAGAGTATTTAGAGGACACTCCTCCCGCTTTTGAAGTGGGTGTCTCCGACATGGTTGATGAATTCATACAGGTGAACCTCAGTAACGAGACTGATCCTAAAATCACATTGATCAATGCTGCTGATCCAGTAGAAGATCAACATTAGTATGCGGACTTCTTGAAGTAGCATCATGATGTGTTTTCCTAGAGTTATAATGAGATGTTGGGACTAGATCCTCAGGTCACCATCCACCACCTTGGTATTCTAAAAAATCATCATGGGTTCCAACAACCTCCCAGAAAGATGCACTCATCTCATGGGGCCATGGTAGAGGCCGAGGTTAATAAGCTCATCAGATCCAACTTCTTCAAAGAGATCCAGTGCCCACGATGGTTAGCTAACATTGTGCTCGTCAGGAAAAAGAATGTATAGATCAGAGTCTGCATCGACATTCGGGATCTCAACTATCACTGTCTGAAAGATGATTTTACCCTTCCTATGATAGAACTATTGATTGATGCTACCACTAGGTTTCAAGCTCTCTCTTTTATGGATGGGTATTCCAGGTATAGCCAAATTTGAATGTCCCCCAAGGATGAAGAGTATACAACCTTATGGGCACCACAAGGTACTTTCTACTACCAGGTAATTCCCTTCAGTATAAAGAAAGTAGGTTCCACCTATCAACATGCTATGCATCGCATATTTAAGCTGATCCTTGGGACATTGGTGGAACTCTACGTGGATTATCTGGTGGTCAAATCCTTCTAGTGCTAGGACCATCTCAAAGACCTTCAAAAAGTGTTTGGCTTCCTCCTTTCTCTCCATCTGAAGATGAAAACATTAATGTGTGCCTTCAGGGTCACTAATGGAAAGTTTCTTGGCTTTGTTGTCAGAGAAAGAGGCATTGAGATAGGTTTGGAGAAGATTAAGGCCATATGTTAGATGTTTCCTTTTTTGCAACATTTTGGAGCTTTGAGGATTTCAAATCCACTTGTCCTACACACACCGATTCATCGCAAATTTGTCCAGAAAGTGTAAGCCCATTTCTTGGATCTTGAAGAAGGGAACTGTCTATCAGTGGGATGAGGAATGTTAGAATGATTTCAAGGAAATAAATCATTACCTGTTACAACATCCGGTACTGATGCCACCCATTTTTGGAAAACTGCTGGTCCTTTATGTGACTGCCCTTGAATGATCTCTCGCCGCCCTTCTCACCAAGAAGAACAACAAGGGAATAGAGAACAATCTATAATATCTCATCCATATGCTACTTGATATGGAGACTAGATACTTCCTTATCGAAATTTTTTTCCTTTCACAGGTATTCACAGTGCATAAATTGTGACATTACTAGTAGCACCCTGAGATACAACTAGTGTCCTGAGTGGATCCACTGAAGTACATCCTGAACTGCCCCATGTTGATAGGATATCTAGATCAGTGGGCTATAATCCTCTAGAAGTTCGACATCAGGTTCATCCACTATAAGGCTATTATGGGGAAAGCATTGGCAGGATTCCTTTACACCCATCCATCTCCCATGGACCAGTCCCTGGACCTTGATTTTTCAGATGAGTAAATCCTCTCGATATACCAAGTCGTTCTGTGTTGGAAAGTTTAATTTGATGGAACTTCCTGAATCCCTACTAGCAGAAGACTCAATAACCCGAGGCTCAACAGTGTGGGCATGGGTATTTCCTTCATCACTCTAGCACTAGCCATTATTCCATATTAATTCATGTTGTCAGAAGGTTGTACTAATAATTAGGTAGAGTATCAGAGTCTCATTACTATCCTTGACCTAGCCCTCAATATTTATGTTCCCCAATTTCATATGAAAGGGGACTCCAAACTAGTCATCAAGTAGATCAATGGTGACTATGTCATCAGGAAGCCATAGCTCGTACCACTATTGGAATGTACCCTCTAGTTCATGGACCAATTCCTATCTTAGTAAGAAGTTACCCATGTCCCTCGATTTCAGAACAGTCGAGATGATTCTTTGGACAGACTCGTTGCATCTCTTAAAGAGACTGATTAGGATGATTTTATTATCCACGTGGAAAATTATAGATTCATCACCCCCATCACTCTAGATGATGAGGATAGCCCATAGGTTATCCACCTTACTACCGGTGCCTCCACGTCAGGGTCCCCAAGTCCACCTGATGTAGTGTTGGAATTGAATCCTAACTAGAGGACTCCATTAACCGAGTACATCCAATAGGGTAATCTCCCGGTAGAGAGATCCAAGCACGAGCGAATCTGACATCACACATTATAGTTTAGCCTATAGAGTGGTCCCAGTTTTCAGAAAATCCTCTACAGATGCGGGTTTTATGGGGTTATGCTCCATTTCATTCGAGAATGTTATATTTCTCACATCATGCAGGAAGTTCATGCTGGTTCCTGCAGGTCTCATCAGACCGGGCCAAAACTATCTCACCAGATCTAGATATTGGGGAATTTTTGTCCCTCCATGATCTGTGATTGTATCAAGTTTTCTTAGAGCTTCCATGCATGCCAAACCCAAGCTAATTTTGTGCATCATCTACCAAATACTCTCCACACTACCAAGTACTCTAGGCCCTTTACTGTCTGGGGGCTCGATGTCATGGGACCATATCCACCGGCGATAGCTCACCATTGCAAGTTCATCTCATCCAATGTGGATTTCTTTTCTATGTGGGAAGATGCAGTTCTACTCAAGGAGGTCATGGACCATTCCATCATTAAAATTGTGAGATCCAACTTCATCTACTGATTTTGATTCCCTCACTCCGTCCTCACTGATAACATTGCTAAATTCTAGGCAGCCGAGTTGAAGAAATTGTACATGAAGTACAACATCCGTTCTAACTATACCTCCCGCTATCATGCATAGGAAATGGGAAGATTGAGGCATTCAACAAAACCCTCTCTAACATCCTGTAGAAAATGTTTGGTCAGAACAAGAAGAGTTGGTTGGAAAAGCTACCCAACACACTTTGGGCCTGTCAAACAACGACTCACAATTCCAAATATGTTACCCCATATTCCATGGTGTATGGAACAGAGGCGATCCTACCCATTGAGTTTCATTTACCTTCATTATGCATATCTATCTGTGAGCAACAAACACCAAATAAGGTAGCTTAAATCCATATGGATGAATTGTAATTGCTCGATGAGAATAGGCTTTATTCCCTGCACAATTTGGAAAGGCATCAGAACAAGATGGCCATAGCTTTCAACAAAAAAGTTCACCTATGATCTTTCTTGCAAGGTGAAATGGTGTTGGTTCTGAGAACGCTGATGATACCCAGTTGGAAACCACCCAAACTAGAGCCCAAATGGTAAGGACCTTACATCATTCATAGAGTTTACCCCAATGGCTCATACTCCCTGGTTACCAAGGACAGTGAGCATATAACTCCACACATTAATGCCAATTTCCTCAAGAAATACGTTTCCTTAGTAAACGGTCCTACATGACGATAAACTATGAAGTCTCTTCCACACAATGTTAAAATGCATTATCCGTCTGAGCTGAAGGATGTAAAACCACCCTGAATTCGTCCCACATGACAATAAACTAAAAGATGGTATATGCTCTATGACATTAAACTAAGATCTTCCCATATTTTTCATCCCACAAGACATTAAACTACACCTTCAAGAACTGTGTATATCTTGATTCCCATCCTTATGGGATACGTTGGAATGCTCGGACACCTCATCTTAGAGTCCAGGCCCCAGATTATTTTCTTTGACTACCCCTAGGTGTAGTTCTCTTATAGGATCCCACATGGTGTAGTGTGAGCTTATTTGGACCCACTCATGTCGGGGTAACGATGGTCTCACCATGTGCCCCTCCTCATTCTTCCATCCTCCCACGTCCCCACCACACAACGTTAAACTACATGAACCCTTCAAGAACTATGTATGGCTTGATTCCCATCCTTATGGGATATGTAGGAATGCCCATACATTTCTCACATAGGCCCAACCCCAAACATCAAGATCTCCCCTTGGGTTGAAACACATGGTATGGTGCATGATTTTTCCTTCATTCACATCATGTTCATCAAGACCGCAACATGAATCCCCCTACTTGGAGATATCTACCTATTTCTTCATCCTAAAAGACGTTAAACTATATGGGCATATTCATGCTTCACACATACCCTTTATTTGGGCCTTCATAATCTTCCACATCCAAAAGGACCCCCAAATAGCATATAATCTTGGCCTCAGGGCTCTCATACCATTTTGGGACAACGTCTTAGAGGATTTTGAATGACAATTTCACATAAGTCCCATGTTTCGAATATGGTAGGCAGTCGACGCTCATTTGTTACCATTTCAGGTCACAAAATGTGGATGTTGTGTTTCAAATGTGGTAAAAAACCATCCCCCATCATTAGAACCACACCTCTATGTCCCAAATGTTGGGTGCAATGATTCATTTTGTCTTGCTATCCCTCCAAACATCAACCTGCCTCGAACATGAGTGTTAGACTATTTGGGGACAACCCTGCCTGATCCCCATCCTTTATTGCATGCCCTCATATACTAGGTAGAACATGATCCCATTCCTTGTTTCCTGCACATAGATTTTATCACATGGGATTAGGATATTTGGTAAGGCAATACCCGCTTAAAGGGTCACATATCTATAGTCCAATACCTATGACCTTATACTATGATCATTCACTATCTTCACCATAAGACGTTAAACTGTAAACTGGCTAGGACTTCCCGTCTCAGGTACCTTGACCTTTAGGCACCCTGGCCCAAGTTCTCATTTAGGATTGTGCGGTGTAGTATGTACTCCATGTCCTCATTCAAATTGGGATATTTTTTCCATTCCACACATATCCCCTTGAGACATCCATCCTTCATCCCGTATCCTTACCGCATGACGCAAAACTATATAGCATCGTTCAGAACTAAGTGTGGTTTGATTCTCATCCTCATTGGATATGTAGAACCACCCAGACATTTATTCCTCATGCCTATCCTTGTTTCATATAAACTTACTCATATTCCTACCCCCTATCCTAAGTTCCTCGAGAGGCAGTATGTGGTGTGGTATGGTCTTACGTCTTAATTCACATTGGGTTTGTAATAGCCATACCACATACCTCTCTCTCCTAAGAGCTCTTACTTCCCCTATTCTATACTCATCTTTTCAAGTCAGATGCTCTTGAATTTCCCCCTCAACCCTCTTTGGAAGTTCACCAATGTTCCCAAGAGCACTCTGGTCCAGGACCTAGAGTGTTGGATTCTACGTAGACATGTTATCGCCCATTTTCATGCTTCATGGTCCCCTTCATTTGGGATTTCATCATCTTTCAATTTCAAAAGGACCCACGAACATCATGGATTCTATGCCCTAGTTCCCTCCTACCACATTGGGATAACATCCCCAAGAATTTTTAACGACAAATTGATACAAGCCCTGTATTGTGAATATGGTCGGTGGTCGATGCTCATTTGTTGTTCCCATTTCAAGTCACACAATATGGATGTTGTGTTTCAAACATGGTCAACAATTATCCTCCATTGTCATGCCACCCCATCAAGAAATAAATATTGGTTGCATGATTCACATCCTTTTCTACTCCATCATGTCCAAGTGGAATTTCGACACTCAGAGTGTTATCCCTTAGTGCACATTTTCATGTTAGGAGGACAAATCCACGATGAGGCGCCATTCAGGGCTCGACACCACTTTCCCCTTTTCATGTATTCCATGTGTTGCAAAGAAATTCTATGCCCATGTTTCCCACATCAAGCGTAGATCATGTGGGCTTAGAGATTTGGTCTAGATTTGTGCCAGTTTGGAAGAGTCTCACTTTTCAATTGTCAGAGCTCTAAGACCTTAAACTAAGATCTCTATATATCCTTTAAGCAATGTGTAAAAACCACATATTCTAGAACTACGTACAACTTGATTCCCATCCTCAGGGATATGTAGGAATGCCCATGCATCTTGCCTTTGGTTCCAGCTCAGGTTCCACTAATTACCTCTTCTGTTTGGCCTTTTGGCCCTAAATTTCATGGGACTACATGTTGAGCCATGTGTGGGATTATGTTCTCATTCACGTCAGGTGTGAAATAGATTCACTATGTACTCCCTTCTAGGAGCTAGTCTCTCCTAACTCATGTCCCACGTGACGTTAAAATGCACCCTCATAACAACATATGGATTAATTCCCATTGTCATGGGATATATAGGAACACATAGACGTTTCTTCAATGGATATACCCCTATATTCTATGACCTTTTCTTTCCCCTCGGCCTAAGGTTTCTTCCCCATAATTTCCTGTGTGTGGGATTATGTCCTCATTCACGTCGGGTATGATTTTTCTCACCATGCACATTCCCCTCTAAAACCTCATTTATTCTGTATGTATCCAAGACATATGACTTTAAAATTTGATGCCTAGTACCACATGAATTTAAACTATCACATCTTTACTGAATTATGTTAAAATGAATGGGTTGGTCCTATCATACAACCCTACACTATGACATTATCTTCTTGGATGCATGACAAAAAATGGAACTGCATTGTGATGTCCTTACTCGAGGGTAAATCATGTTTGGTATCCGTTCTCCGCCATTCCATTTTTCAAGGCCTAAATATGGCTTGATTCCTATAAAGATGCTTGTATTCTTCATCCTAGGTTTTTTGCTTCAAAAAAAACACGTGTTCATCCTAAAGAACAAACAAGATCTATCAAATGCCACCTTTTTTGGTGCATGGGCCAGACTTGCATAACAGTATTGTCCCTAGAATTGGTACCCTACCAAGCCACTTCTATAACTATGTGCATATTGATCCCCATCATGATGGGCTGTATAGGAATTCCCACACACTTTTCCTTGGTCCCAGATCAACTTTTATTTTTGGTTCCTCGACCTAAAATCGACCTAAGGAGCACACGGTGTGATATAGACTCCTATTGTCCTTGCTCATGTATGCTTTTTCAATCACTCACCATGTGCCTCCCTCATTCCTTTCCACATGGTATGAGATATAAGACATTAAAACTAATATTCAATAGACACATTTAGAACTACTTTTGGCATGATTCCCATCCTCATGGGATATGCAGGAATGCCCGAGCATTGTGTCTGTAGGTTTAGCCCCAGTAATCTCAAATCCTACCCCCTTTTTTGCCCCCTTGGCCCAAAGTCTTTTGGGAACATGTGGTGTGGTGAGTACGTCTGGGGTTTTCATTCATGATAGGTTTTGAAATGGCCATTCCATGTGTATCCCTTGTCTCTTTCCAACCTGTTCCGGGTTCTAGGACCCTAAACAAAGGTCTCCCTATGGGAACTACGCATCAAGCTTGGATATTTTACCACCCTGCACAAATTCCAATAAACTATGTCCCCTCTTAATGGTTCACTTTACAACCTTAAGACAGGAGCATGAAACCCTAGAACGCTTTTCCTTAGAAAGGGATTGGACTCCCTTTATCTAACGCGTCTCATTGACATACTCAAATGCGTCGTGAAAAAAAGCATAAAGTGGGGATTCTTCACATAGATATTCCCTAGATTCATGTCCAAACTTCATGAGACCATTATTTGGATCTCCATTCTATTTCATGTATGAAGGGACCCCCTCTACGACTTGGTCTCATGCCACATTGGATCACCTAACGTCTTGGGCCAACGCCCTAAAAGATATCAGAAGACATTTTGCGACAGGTCTCATGTTTCAAACATGGTCAACATTCAACCCTAATTTATCTTTCCCTATGCAAGGCTAATGCAAAACAGATGCTATGTTTCGAACATGGTCAATATTTACCCTCTACCATCATGCCACTATCATTGTGATCCATATCTCGAGCATCATGTTTTACATTTTTTCATCCCCGTATATTTAAGTGGAATTCTAACACACTCGGTTTTACCCCTTCATGCCATTATGTTCGGTAAGTTGAAAGATCATTAATATTAGGACATTTTTCACCTAGAATTCCATTACTCATGATGTGTGCCTCCGTGTACCAGGAAAGTCCCACCACTACCCCTTGTTTCCCACACCGATCACAAATCAAGTGGGCTTAGTGGTTTTGGTGGAACGTGTACTGGCGCGGTCATGCCACACATGCCTCTCATCCTGCATGATGTTAAACTATAATCTCAGAACTATGTATGGATTTATTAACATCCAAATGAGGTATGAAGGAATGCCTGGACTCTTTGTCTTGGTCCCATTCCAAATTTCTCTATCTTCGGTCTCTCGACCTATGATTTCCCATGGGGTTACGTGGTGTGGTAGGGACCACCTTGGTCCTCATTCACATTGGGTCTATAACGGCCACACCACGTACTCCCCCTTTTGGGATCCCCTTCCATTCTTCATCTTACTATATGACGATAAATCATATGGGTCATCAATAACTACATTTGGATTGATTCTCATCCTTATGGGATACATAGCAACGCCCACGAATTTTTCCTCAGTCCCAGCCCCAGGGTCATTAACCCTTTTGGCCCCTCAGCCCTGATTACGGTCTAGTCTCTATGACCATAAACTATGATCCTATAGTCCATATAACGTGACTTTAATCTATTAACCTCAGTCTAGGAAGTTTAACTTTAAAACTCTGTGCAATGTCCTGGTCATATGGCTTTAAACTATTCCATTCATCATCTACATCCGTATGATATAAAATTGAAAGGCATTCTAGGTCCTCACTAGAGAGTTATTTTTTAGAAATAGATATGATCCCAGATTAGATCGATTCACCCAAATAATATGTTTCCACTATGGTAGCATAATTTCAATAGTGTTAGACTCCATTCAAACAAACCCATCACTCCACCCTCCATGCTTTATATACCCTTTATATGGAACCTCATCCTCTTTCATGCCTGAAGGAGCCCAATAACAGTACAGATGCTCAGCCTATTGATCACATACTATCCTGGGCTAACATTCTGGAAGAGTAAAGGATGACATTTTGAGTTAGGCCCTGTGTTTCGAACATGGTCAGTTGTCAGCCCTCACTTGATATCCCTATATCAGGCTAACACGATATGGTTGTTTTGTTTCAAACACGGTCAAAAGTTATCCTTCATTGTCATTCCACCCATAAAATGTAAAAAATTTTGGGTATCGTGATTCAAACTTTCAACTCCCCTATGTTTGGATAAATTCTAATTCCCCTGGTGTTACACCACTCATGCACTAGAGAATGTTGGGAAAACGAAAATTTGACTGTTCTGAGAGCTCTATTCTCCAGTCAGGCCTACCTCTTTTTTCCCCAAAATCCAAATCAGTTGTTCAAACCCTATAGGAACGAAGCTTAAAACATTCATATTCAGACGGAATAACAAAGCGGTCGTCCCTTGTTTCTCACATGGGCCCCGACCCATGTGAGCGTAGGTATTGATCACCGGATATTTCATGAATGTGATGGAAATATAGTAAACCAAAACAAATGATAGAACTCATGCATGTATCCAACATAAACAATAAAATCACAAAAGTACATTTGTGAGTTTACACACATTACAGTACATAAGGATTGGCCCCTCCCATGGACGGGTTGACCTCTTTGATAGAGCACTCCTGCTCTTCGCTTCTTTGACTTGTGGAATCCAGGATCCGTTGTTGCCTATTTAGCTCCTACTCCTCCTTAGTGGCGAGGGGGAATAGTTCATCAGCCTCGATCTGGGCCCCATCCTCGTCAACTTGGATAGCGGACATCTACTCAGAGGCTAGCTTAATTCATTATTCAACCTCTACCAATTAGGCCTTCAGCCACGATAAAATCGCCAATTGTGATTTGATAAAAGAGGAATACTCATCTGGCCAAGCCAGTAACCGTTGTATCTCATTTTCAGCCTTCTGGAGCCTCTTGATGTTCCCCGATTTCCTCCGTTTCCAACTTTCACTTAGGACACAGTCATGCTCCCAAATCTTCTCCGCCATGAAGTCTCAGATGAGCATACAAGAATGTTGGACATCCACTCCCCTAGTGTATAGTTCACATAGTCAGGAATGAAGTATCTCTATCTATTCTATCCATTGTGCTTGAGGGGTCTCCCCGATGAAGCGCTTGATTAACTTCCATGACCGGCGGCAGACGATTTTTCTATCCTCTTCATTAGAGGTTGTCTCATCATGATACTTAGGGTTGGTGGGTCCGTATGCATGGAAAGCCTCTAAGAAACCGTCTGCAGGGTATTCATCCAGTGTGTGATCGGGTAGTTCAGGACCCATGTCATCCGATTGATCCTTGTCATTAGATTCCACCTTGATGACTACAGTTTTTGTCCTTCTGATGGTACCGATCATGATTGGGAGCACTGCAGATTGGTCAATATGAGCGTCTACTTCTATAATCACCAGCATCCCCCAAGGGAAGGCAGATTCAGGATCTCCATCTAACCTCACCAAGGCAGCCCACACAATTTGAAGAACTGTACATACAAAAAGTGCACAGACATAAGTTAACCTAATCAATGAAGGATAGTTAAAAATTCCATAAAATAGACTTAAAGAGGTCGAATACTTGGTATCTTTCCTGATTTGTTACCATTGGGACCCCAAGATGTGGCTCCCCATATATGGTTGGGAATTACTAAGACTCTGGGAGAACTACCCTGGGGGTTTCAGCCACACTAGGTGCAGTAATCTCCATTTTCATGGGCATAGAACCTGAATCCCCCATAGTTGCATATATTATCGCACGAGAGTGGGTCTTGCATATGAGGCCCTAATGCATAGGTAAGATTCAAGTTGAGAAGTCCTAAATGACTTGGATGAGGACTATGGGGAAGTGGTTCAGGGTTTTACCTCAAGAGCCTCTACAAACTCTTCCAGCTCTAGGTCTGAATTGCTGAACTCACCCTCTTCCACAGGGCTCCCTCCATCAGACTCTTCCCCCTAGGAGGACTCGTATGATTCTTCCAATAGAGGAAAAAACTACTTCAATTCAGTGGCCGATAACTATAGAGGGGTCGTTCGATCAATAAACACCTTCAATCGGTCTTTCATTAGACGTAGAGCACCCTAGGAGTGCAAAAAGTCCTCCATCTCGGCAATGTACTTCTCCCCCTCCGCCTAGGATACCACAAATCTGAACTTGATAGGACCGATCCCTAGAAATCCATCCCAAGATGGTTCAGATGGTGCCACATATGGGAAGGGTTGAGGAATTGTGTGTTGACATCCCAGATGTCCCAAGCTTCCAAGAAGACAATGTTCTCAAGCATGTCTATATGGTGCAGATGATTCCCCAAAGCTTGGGTGGGTATCCTCTAGAATCCCTAGGTTGGCCTCCCCTATGGATTACTTTGCTCCTCTAGGACCACTGGGTCTGCTGCTGCCACCACTACTGCCTGCCTCTCGATTGGTGCGTGTCTCACCACAACTGCAGCCCCACCACCACAGGGCATCCTCGCCACCTTATAGACCTAACCTAGAGGTTGAGGAGGCACCCTGTCACTAATAGGAATAGTCTGCTGCTTCAACATCTCCCGTAAGTAGGCTTCTTCCCAACTCTTGGTGTACTCCTTCACCAGCCCATAGACAGCTGTGGGCGGAGGTAGCTCATTCTGCATCTTCTCATCATCCTAGGTGAACATGATCCACATTTGCCTCATCACACAGGAGTGATCCTCATGGATCACTCCCAAGTAGAACAGTGGGGTGATCCTCTACATGCACTAGAAGTGCCTCACAAAACGGTGCAGGGTGTACAACTCAAAGAGAGGCTTGCAGTGATCCTACGCAACCATGAATCCACCCGAAAGGCCAGGAGGTATGACCGATGGTCCTCTGTTCCTTGGTCGTCATCAGTGAACACACCTATTGGAAGTGGGAACATGTGGAATTCAAACTCGTCTGCCTTCTAGACCTGGTTCAACACTAGCGACATGGTCAGATTGGTCGGAAAGCACACCACCGCGTTCCGAATGGCCGGTCAAAAATCTGATCCTGGAGGGAAAATGGGGTTCATATATTCATATATTCCCCTGATATGTGCTGCTATCCGCCCATACAGAAGATGGAAGGACCCACATTTACTTTATGTCTTCTTAACTTCACTAATATGCCACAACACCTTATACAACTTAGCGAGCATTGGGATTCCCAGGTTGACCCACTCCCCCATCACCAACATGGATTCCATGACAAACGTGCTCGTCCGCACACCCATGTTCATGTCCCTCACTGGCAGAATCCATCCACAGATGAGCACTGACATGAATGCAGCCAACCTAAACATAAGTTTCTGCTAAGTAATAACATTGAATCCCCATGTATTCCATTTTCTCTCCTCCAAGAGTCACCAATAAAAGTGCTCCTTGCTGCACTAAACCCCCTTCAGGCAGGTTTGAGGCCTCACGAGAAACTTTCCATCTGTAGTGGAATTTAGGAACCGAATAAACCACTTATTAAAGTGGATTTCCCTCACCTACTGGTTGTCCACCCCTGTAACTAGGTTCATCAATGCCTTTTCTAGCAGAATAATCAGCTTCGAGTCCTCCCATGTATTCGCGGAAGGAAGGAACTCAACATACATTTCCCCCAGTATCAGGACTCCTGAGATTTTATGTAGGTCCCAAAGGCTAATGTCGACCTCCCCATGGTGAAAATGGAAAGTGTTGGTCCTCGAAGGCCACCTTCTCAGCAACACCGACATCAGCTACTTCAGCTGGTAGATGTGGAATTGGGAGGCCCATGCCACCTTGTACAGGCCCACTTGCCTCAACTCTGCCCCAAACTTCTCACATGAGACACATACCCAGTAATCCCAGTCCCAATCATCTATGAAGTTGCGACCCTGGAGAAAATATCACTCATCAGTACACCCCTTCTCCAGGTTCCCTAGGGCTGCCTTCGGAATCATGTGGTACAATGGGGGAGATACCTCTGGTTGAAACACCTTCCCATCGATGTTGTTGACATGGTTATACAAACAGTTGACATTGGAAGGTGTGTAATCCTCCCAAGTATAAATATGGGCCACCTTGAACCACTGGTGTTGGCACAACGTACTCTTGAACCAGTAGGCCGTCTCATATCTACTTGCTTTAGGAATGAAAAAATCATCCCTCATACCAAATTTATATAGAGGAAGCCTATTGCATAGTGGGTAGTTCTTCTGAATCTCTGATAGAAGCTCTAATAGGGACTCATAATCTGAATGTCTCTGTACATACTCCCAATTCCCAGGTTATTGGCCATCTCTTACTTCCAAGAAACATCCTCAAGGACCTCCTGGAAGCTTCCTAGTGGTCCATTAAATCATCAAAGTTTTTTATTTTTTTCTGGATCGCAGAGCTCGTTCACAGAGGTCGTTCAGAGAGCGTGTTTGCAGAGCTCAACCATAGATCTCATTAAAAACAAGAGATTGTGGAGCCCTTTAAAAGACATTGTAGACACAAGCTGCGGAGCACACACTCACAGATTAGAAGGACCTGTAGTGCGCTGTAGAGCAGAACGTCCCAATTCACAAAAGAGAAATCGTAGAGCACATGGAGATTCGTGAATCGAGATCACAATCTCTAAGAATGCGAAGGTTAGAAAGGAAAAAAGAGGGGTCAGACCCCTATTATAGTCTAAGACCCCCTTTGGATTTGGGATGTGCATATCCCTGGCAAGCTTCATGACTTTCCCAACCTGCGCATCTCCATAACGCATCACGTCCCTACTTTGTAATCTTGGTTTGCGATTCCCCTAAAATTTTGGGGATCTACCCTCAGACTTCGACCCTCATTTTATCCTTGGACATAAGTATGTGGGGGCCATTTGTTGGTGCAAAAAATTTGTACAGAGGGAAAGGATTAAAAGAGGAAACCAATTCCAAAGGGGCTACGTCATGAATCCCACCCACAGATCCCTTGAGCACTGAAGCATTCACAAAGCCCCTCAGCATCACGGCTGGCATGAAGACGAATCCCCTTCTATGATCTATATAGAATAAAAGAGGTGGGAGGATTTGTGGTTACGAAAAAATTTACTAGAATTTTTGTGCCATATAGGGAACCATATTGACCTCCGCAATCCCATAGAACTTGACAGAAGCCTCTACGAGTGCCGCAGAGGGAACCAAGAGGAGTTCTACGCCAAGGAGAGGATGATGGTCGACTCCATAGTTAAAAAAAACATGACATAATCTGCAACCGATCTTAGAGAGCCATGTGTCTTTTCATCGAGCTATCCATGCTTTGCGCTGCCCCTTTCCTATAAATACTCGGCTTCCCCCAGACCCAAAGAATGGATACCCCGACCTTTCTTCTTCTCAGTTTTAAAATCGTGAAGCGACCTATGCTCTGAGAAAGATTGAGAAAAATGAAATCTTTAAGGTACTTGAGTATTGTGACATACATTTCCCTTAGCTCAAATACCACCCCTCTTCAAGCAAGGATTCCCTTCACGAAGACCATAGACCATCGCAAAGAAAGGAGTTCCATAAAGAGACCAGGGTCTTCACCAAGCACTCATGCTTCACGAAGTACCTTCCATGCACATGTAAACCACATTCTAAGGCAGAGTCACTATGCTTCGGGAGGCACCATGCTTTGTAGTTCTATGCTTTGAAAGGTACCCTTTCTTCACTAATTCCTACTCCGTGAAATCCCTTCAACTTCACGAAGCACCCTTTATATGCACATATACCCTGTGCCCAGTCTAGGACACTTCACTTCACAAAGAACACCATTTCATGGAGTCCCTCCACTTTGTGGAGCACCAGATATTCACAAGTTCCTTTCATGTGAACCCATTTGCTTCTCAAATCATTCTCTCATATGACCCTATAGGTTTGTATGAAGTGACTTCAAGGTCCTTTGGGTGGTGCTTCACATTTCATTGCTTGGCCTCATGCTTCTTTGGATAGTCACTCTAACGACAATTGATTTTTTGTATATCCACACTAACGTGAGCCCCTCAATGGATCGCTCCACAACACCCCCCACTATGAAATTACTGATGTCTTCCCATCCCCAAGGGTGGGTGGGGTATCAGTTATGTAAGTCCTCAGGGTGTGGATAGAACCCACCTCATCTGAGCTGCATGAAATTAAATTGGGGCCTCACCCCATGCATTTACATGGGGTTCCCCACCACGGACATTCTCCACAACTTCTCGTCTCCATGGGAGTGAGATCTTCCTCACATGGAATTAGATCCTCTTTGTTGGATTGGAATCTATCTGCAGGGAAGGGCAACCATCGTTGTGTAATCCCCTAGCCTTTCTTGTTGGAGGTAGCCTCCATGCTTCACCTTTCTTCTTCTATGCCAAATAATAGAGGAGAGATGGGAACCCAGACCTTTGTTACCCCACCCCTCTCCCTTTGGACTTTGTCACCATTAGGCCTCCATCTTGGAGTAAGTCCAAATATCCATATCTATGGGTCTCTAACAATGAATAATACCATGTTTCCTCTTTGGGATGCTAACCACGTGTAAGCCTCACTCAACTTTCTGTGTACCCACCTTTTGCGATGTGATCGTCAGGTATTTATTGCCTCTTATTTCTCACACTGAGCACGAATCATGTGGGATTAGAGTAAGAATTGACTATGACATCCTTCTTGGGATGCCTTAGAGTCTAATCCCCAAACCCTACCAAACTATTTGGACTTTGATCCTTGTCCACTAGACATGGTACATAGGAAGCCTCCCTAAGGTTTAATCCCAACACTTACTTGTCTCGACCCCATCACGTCAGTTCACCTTCATCCCGCATGCTGTTAAATTGTATCCCTCATCCTAAAATATGTTGAATTTTATCCTTTTCCCCTAGTAAAGTTATGTAACAATCCTTCATGAGGTTCAATCCCAACACATTTTTGTCCCGAACCCTTCACGTCGGTCCACCCTCGTCTTGCAAGACATTAAACTGTATGCCCCCCTTTCATCCCGCATGACGTTAAACTGTATGCTACCGAATTATGTGGGAATCGATCCATGTCCCCTAGAAAAGGTATGTAGTAAGACTCCTTGAGGTTTATACCCTACCAGTGGTATGCCATTGGAATTCCAACCAGCGGTAAGCCATTGGAACCAGAACCCGCAGTAGGCCGTTGGAACCCCAACCAGCGGTAGGCCGTTAGAACCCCAACCAGCGGTACACCTTTGGAACCCCAACCAGAGGTAGGCCATTGGAAACCCGACCAGTTGTAGGCTGTTGGAACCCCCACCAGAGGTAGGTTGTTGGAACCCAACCAGCGGTAGTCCGTTGGAACCCCAACTAGAACTACGCCGATGGAACCCCAACCAACGGTAAGCTGTTGGAAACCCAACTAGTGCTAGGCCTTTGGAACCCCAACCAGCGGTATTCCCTTGAAACCCCAACTAGTGGTAAGCTGTTGGAACCCCAACCAGTAGTAATCTGTTGGAACCTCAACCAAAGGTAATTCATTGTAGTCTTCAATCGACGATTAGTCCTTGTAGCCCCCTTTGTTGGGACCCAAATCTCTAGTCCACCCCCGGGTGTCAGACCAACCTGGGATGCTAACCACAAGTAATCCCTAGCATATCGTTGGGTCATTTTCCTATGTGTCCTCCCCAATTATATACCACCATACTGAACTATTTAAACTTTTATTCCCTACCACATCGATACATAGGAAGCCTCTCTAAGGTTCAATCCCATCACTCATTTACCATTGTGGTCTCTCCTTTGAGCCTATGTGTTTTGGTAAAGTTATTCCCCAACCTGAAGGTTCTATTTCCTCTGGATCCCATCCATGCATCCATTCTCATGGGCCGCCTCCTTAGGTATCCAATCGACCCACCGAACTATGTGGACTTTTATTCCCCACCACGAGGATACGTAGGATGTCTTTTCTAAGCTCAATCCCAACATCGTAGTCATCCTCATGTCAGTTCCATCTCATTATCCATCCACTCTAAACCATCCATATCCATCTTGGATCCTACCCGAGCCTCTACATCCTGGTGATATTATGTCACCCACATTCTCACTACTCTTAGCAGTAATCGGGTAACTAACCACATGTTATCCCCAACATTACTGTTCCCTCCTGGGGTTCCACCCATCTTATGCACTCTTATTAGTGTTTCGATCAGTTCTATCTGTCTCCTCTTGACATTAAACTTGCGACATAACCTGTGATTAACATAGAAAGATGAGGAAAACCTCAATGACATGCCTATGTCATATAATTCTATGCAATCGATGTGGGATTCCTGGGGTTTCATCAACCTCGAGAAGCCCTATCATAAGAGGAAGAAACCCAGACGGATCAATGTTCCAGCTTCCAGACATTCCAATGATGTCCAACGTGACTACTCCCTCGATTGAAGGTTGCTTCCCTGACTTGACCCCTTGGAATGTCTTGATAGAAGTAGTGTAATTAATTAGCATCCATAAATACATGAAACTAAGAAGAGTTTCACGAACAACGTCTTAAGTCTATGAGGGAGACCCGAACTAGGTAACTAGTTCTGAGGAGGAATCCATAGAAGGGAGAACCAACAACCCATAATCCAATTTCAATCAAGGAGAAAACATCCCTGAATAAGTGAAAGATGTCACCCGCCTTTGGAAAGTAGGAATGCATGGCCACAAACCAGCACATTCTTCCACGAGCGGATGCGCACCCCGGTGAAACCGTCGGAAACAATAGTGTTAAACCCAAGTCTATGGTTTTTATTTTCTTTAAGAGAATCTATGTATGATTTGTTTTGGGTGTAATCCTTACCAAATTTATCTTAGTAATATATTCTTCTTCTATAATCAATATCCATTGATTAAGGAGGTGGATATGTGATGTAATCAATTATTGTCGAGTACACTACACATTCACAAACAAAGTTATAGAAGACGTTCACATATATGATGAAGTGAATTCATTAAGTAAATAAAAGAATAGGACGATGAATTTTCTCTATGGATGAATCTCATGGGAGAATTTTCCTTCTGATATAACTTGTATTCATTCTATTTTCCAAAGAAAATTCATGTTTGGTTTAAGTTTTCATTGTATTCTCATTCCCTTTATCTTTTTTTGTTTCTTTCATAAAATATAAAAACACTAAAAATAGAATAAGTTAATGAGGATTGTGTGTGATTGAATACAAAGATACTTAAGAAAGAAAACCTTCGCAAAACACTATGTTGCAGAAGGAAAACTATTTTATCATTTTAAACACCCTATGAAAACCATGTCAAAACATTGCACCATTTTTGTGGATACAAGCAGTTGATCATTCACTATTTATTTCACATTTATTTTTATTTTTTTCAAAAAAATATCTAAAAATATATATTTTACCCTAATGTGTTCAAAGAAAAATTATTCGGCATGTCTATATTACTCATAGGTTCAAGGAAAAGAGGTTTAAAATATGTAGGGGTCCCATTTTCAAATAATTGATAATCTTAATATTTTGGAAAAAAAATTGAATGGACAAAAGATAGTCCTCTCATTTCAATAACTAATCATCATGATTAATCGAGTAAAACTAATTATTAATCACCGAAAACTAAGGAGGAACCATAGGTGGAGTCATAAAAGACCCCCTTAGTACTTCCCAAATTTTTTGAATAAGTATTGAGGCCTTAATTAAAGTATATCCACATCCCAACCATATCAATAAATTTATTGCAGAATTCCATGAAGAGATAGTGAGTGACAAAGAAGACTCATGGGATTATGTACATATGAGAGATCAATAAGTTTCAAATGAATTGTGGAGTAAATGGGTGAATATAAAAATACAACATGACTTCCCCATCTTCAAAGTAGATGCATCAAAACCATTGTACCTATATCTATCATTATAAGAAGAATAAACCACCCATGTGGTATAATTTGAAGAGAATATGGAGGAGCCTAAATACATACCTCTATCAAGTGAAAATTTTCTTTAAGAATCACATTCCACTGAAGAAGAAATTATGTCTAAACCAACATAGGGAGATGAACTCTTCTTGAACTCATTCTATTCTAATTTTTTTGAAATAGAATTGAGTATCACCCCTCACTATTTTGAATTTTCATATTTAGATGACACATGGACTACATTGGTGGGAGATGATGAATAGAAATATGTACCTAATGAGGAACACCTGGAGATCCATGAACATGTTGGACATTCATTAGAGGAAGTATATGAAGAGATTCAAGTGTTTTTTCTTGAGGAAAGCAATATAGATTCTACTTATATAAATGTGGAATAGTTTAATATTGAATATTCATGATTTTTTTCAAATATAATTACACTTGGAATTTCCATTTATTTATTATGTTGATGCAATATACCTTAATTAAGCACTAGATAATAAATAATAGGTTGTGCATGTTAATACCAAGAAGAATTAGACCCCACACTTTATCTTACCCCCACCATACAACCTGTATCTTATTTATAAAGGGATGGATTTGGTGTAATCTTTACATGGTTTACTCAACAAAAATAAATAAGGATTGTAAGATAGAATAAATTATTGTTGGTGGATCAAATCAAAGAAACTCCATCCATAATTAGATTTCATATAACAACAACTGTTGTCTTTCTAGATGTAGTCAAAACCCTTAGCCCACTTGTGGGATCATGAAAAAACTTACCTTTCTTTTATTTCTATTTTATTTCAAGTACTTTTGGTTTTATTTATTGGGAATTAGTTTTATAAATATATTAGGATGTAGCCCAACCCCCTCATTCTTTTTGAGATTTAATGTCATGGTCCTTATACTTTTATGATTGATTTTATTTTATAGGCCCATAAGGGTGATGGAATAAAGTATCCCATCAAGAAAAAAAGGAGGAGGAATAGAGATTCATTAATAATGGGAGTTCATTATTAAATTCATTATCTTTTAACTCCCCATCTTGTTTAAAATCTATTTTTAACTTTAAAATAGAACATTATTTCTTGCACTTAGACTTTTTACTTAAATTGACTGATCTAAGAGACATTAGTTTATTATAATTACTATGATTACATTTAAGATAATGATATTGAATGAGTGAGATGGAGAATTGAATTATTATAGTGAATCATAGATTTTAATTTTATGAATCATGATTTAGAGGAATTGGTTGATTCATGTAAATGATTTTTCCTTAAAATTTTTTATACTTTAAAGTTTTAAGATTCATGTGTATCGATTTGTTATTGTCATTTCCTGATAGGATTGATTTTTCAATTTCATATGTTTCATCCCAGAGAGAACCTATAGACCTTATACATTCCATTCAATCTTGAGAATATATCTTGAGAGATATTGGGACATGTCACCTGCTAGAACTGTCATTGGAACTTTTCAAAACTATGACTGTAAAGAGTGAAATTTAATATGATTGATGCATTTTTATTTATTTATCACTTATCTGTGAGACCACATTTTAAATTAATATTTTTTTAACCTATAAAATCCATGAATGAACTTATTCGTAATGATAAAATTGACCCGATCATCGTTAAACTATGCCTAAGCTTAAAAATTTATATTTTCCTACAAACTATTGTGTTGTGATAAGTAAGGTAGAACCCAAGGGAAGGCTAAAATTGATTCAAAGTGACCAAATTTCAAAATAGATCCCACTGTTGTTAACAGTGGTTGGGTTTTATTTTACACTCTGTATATTTTTTTCATTTTTATGAAAGAAGATAGATGGACAATTATTTTTCATAGAAACTAAGTTTAAAACTGGAGTTGTGATGGTGTAGAAATAATAGTTGTGCAATAAACTAGAAACGAGATTTAAAAGTAAAAGACCAAAATAAATTCCCGGGGAGTAATAATACAATTGGTTGAATGGTTAACCTATTCATAAAAATATATATTGAGTTTTCATCCACGAAAAAGATTGGATTTTTCTCTCTCTCCAAGAGAAAAATCACACACAAGGTTGATTATTAAAGCTCACCACTTCATAAAATCAACAAAAAGATAAGAAATTTGAATGAAATGTGGACTAAATAAATCTCAATGAATGATTTAGAAATTTTAAATTAAAAGAGAGAGGTGAAAAAAATTCTTTTGGAAACATAAAATCGATCTTGCCGATCGATTTATGATATAGTAAAATAGATCATAAAGAAACCTGAAATTTCAACTAGAAAAATTCTACCCTTAAGAACCAAAAATTTAGGCAACACTCATATTCAAAAATTGAAATTGAAAACAAAAAAAAAATCTAAGAAATTGAGAATTGGAGAAAGAAAACTCCCTCCCAAATCCTGTAATATTACTCTACTTCAGGTCTCCAATGTCTCCAATGTCTCTATCTCTTGTTTCTCTTCTAGTGTCTATGTAAACTCTCTTGGATGTGTCAAATGAATTAGAAGTTAATGAATGAATGATTGAAGTCCCTTCATTTTGTCTGCCTTTGAATTTTAAAAGTCCTCTATCAACATTCAATTTTTCACCCACCCCCACACCAACTTCATTTGATATCCTCAAAAATCACCGAACATGTGTCTTGATTTTCTAACCTTCTTGTAAAGTTATCAGAACCATTTTAACTAAATTCAATCAGGTGTTTTAAATGAAAACAAACGTAGTTCTGACTTTGTTTAAATCTGCAAACTTAAAACATAGTAAAAATAATAATTAGATGCTATGATGTTTATAAAAATTAATTTATAAATATTTAATCCTTTATTTATTTATTATTACAGTTATTATGTTAAAGTAAAAATGTTAAATAATTAATTTATAAAAATTTACTGTTAAAATTAATTGATTAATTATCAATTTTTTTTAATTAATTATTATTTTTAATCATTTATTATCTATATTTTTTAATTTAATTGAATTATTTTATTTGTTTTATTTTGTTAAATTATTATTATTATTAATATATTTATTTGATTATATTATTTTAATTTAATAATTAATTTTATTAATTATTAACTATTATATAATTAGTTTTATTATTTATTTAATAATATTATTTTGTTTTGATTTTATTTTGTTTTTTTAATTTTTTTAATTTTTTACTTCCCTTCCTCCCCTGTTAAAGTAGTGCCACAAGAAGGGTGTTCTTAGATTCCTAGAGAATCCTCAAACTCATCTCCTCGCTTCTCATAGTGGCTACTACCAAAGGCATTGTGATTTTCATCAATAGGGCTTCATGATGACAGATGCGGGCAACGACTTTAGCAGATCCTCATCTTCACAGGGCAACGATGGATCCTTCCATGGAACCAGATTGGATACCTCACTCCATCACGATGGCTCGTATGATGATACTAGCTTCGAGACCGCAAAATTACTTCAAGCGATGGTGGCAGCTACAATGAGATCCTCATTCACAGTGGCGACATCGACATCTACTTCAAACGTGGTAATGATATCCTGGTTCTTTAGTTCTAGACAAGGGGTGTGGAGGAAGCTCAAAAGACAGTGGGTTGAAATTTGTAGTAGATGCAGTTGTGCGATGACTAACGATGGTTTGACAATGGTGGACTTGTGATAGTGTTTTGATTTTATGACTGTGGGTTTCGAAGGATCTGGTCTGGCAGTGACGATGACTGAGATATGCTTCCGTTGTCGGTACAACGGTGCGTCAATGAGTAATTTGGTGGTATGTAAAGTGATACAATTGTCTGATTATATATCATGAAGAAGTGCTACAATGGTGAGTCACAAGGAAAGGATATTTGATGGTGTGTCCTATGCAAATCTTTGGTGGTGTCTCGCTTGTTGGGAAGTGGTAGTGTTTCATTGATGTGTGATGAGACAACAGTTTCTCATGGATCTTTAGCGGTGTAATGATAACAAAGGAGGAGGCAATGAAACTGTGTCGAGACACTAATAAATGATGTGTAAAATTATTTAAATATAACATCACATCAAATTCCACCACATTTAATTGTTGATTTTCCTCAAACAATTATCATTGTTTAGTAATTTTGAAAAACAAAAACATTTTTTTCATAAAGTATCAAAATAAATGATGTCTATCACTTTAAAAGTAGAGGACTAGAAACTATGAAATAGGATTTTTAAAAGGGATGTTCAAAATAATCATTTCGTAAAATCAAATACTTACTAGGTGATCAAGGAAGCAAAGAATTATTTAGTTTAGAGGATGTCATGCCTCATATATGAAGGTTCCTAAATATCTACTTCAATTCATATCTAGGTTCTAAATCTAAGAGTGATAATAGGTTATATTTAAGTTGAATTAAGAACATTAAAAAAGTACCTTATGCTTTGACTTTCACCTAGGTTTAAAAACAGAAGTTAAATTATTTTTTTGAATCACTTTATCGATAAAACTTAAATTATTTCATTTTAATCAATTGTCCCCTTCTTCACATGGGGTTCAGAATTTCCCTCACCTTAATGAACTCATTTTTGAAAACTAGACACTATATTTATTTTTTTAAAATTTTCCCATCCATGTAATATGTAATATGTTCTATGCATATGCACTTATTAGAATTGTACACAGGGCTTACTCACACACACTATGTGTAGTGTCTCAGAGGTTCACCGTGGGTTCCTATTTTCCTATTTAACTCTATTTTCAAAAGATTTACATGAATACCATTTAAATTGTCTCACTAAAGTAATTATTATTTTTTAAATTAAAAAGTGAGTCTCCTAGGATGAAATAAAAAATTACAATTTCCTAAGTTTATGATCATAACTCTACAAATAAGTATCCTATATCACTCTCAAATATAGCTCCTAAAAATAAAATTCATAAAATCACTAAGAAAATTATCTCAGTAATTATTCATTATCAAAAATTTCAAATTCAACGAACCTTTTATCTACCAGTATGATATTATTCTTAGGCAAGAAATATTTTAAATATGATGTGAATCCTAAAGAAACTAAAATCATGTAAGAATTTTTGAATTTTTTTTCAAAATTTCTAATAATTTTTTTTAAACAAAAAGTTCGGAAGAAAAGGTTTTTTATGTTATTTCCTCACAAATTATCACAACATAAGTTGACCTTATCCCCCAAACATAAAAGCCATATTTTTCCCCCAAAGTTCAATTCCATGGTGGATAAAGACAATTTTACTTTTATATCTCATAACAAATTATCCTTAAAGAAGATTAATGACACGTTTCAGGGTCACATTGTAGTTCAAACAATATGAGTTTTCCACAATAAATATATTAAAATATTCACAAGGATTTTTATTAAGCTAGTGAAAAGAATGTTTCAATTTAGTTCAAGAAAGTAACATGTAAATAATGAGTATACAGTGAATATGTTATAAGAAATTTCAAAATTTTGATTCAAACAAATGCTAAATAGAGAAGGAAAAAGTATACTAAACAACCTACTTAAAGAAAAACCAACCAAGGTTAATTCCCCCCACACATAATTTCTAATAGTGAAGAGATTTTAAAATCAATGAAAATAAATTTCCAAAAAACCAGAATATGAAGAAATTATTTTTCCAGAAACAAAAAATCATCATGACACACTGCCACTTCCACACTAGTGAGTCACCATTATGGTAACTCATCGCCAATAGTGGAATAATGACTCAAGTGTAATGGTGAGTTAGGGACTTAACAATGACTTGTTTTTAAGAAATTACTAGATTTTCAAGAAATGCATCAAATTTCCAATACCATTTCAACATGAAAAATAGTTTACAACAACAATAAAGAAGTGAATTAGTAATAAAGGATATAACAAAAGAAATTTAGATATTTAAACTCCCTGATTTAATCAAGATTTCACATGCAACTTGTTGTGATTTTAGAACATGAGGGAGTTATGCTCCTCCAGTGACACTAGAAGAAAAATTATTCCTTAAAACAAATGAAAACTAGGATGACCAAAAACTCATATCCAGTAGATATAAAACAAAAAACCTAATAGGTAATCAATTTATTCAAAAAAAATTAAAAACTCAAACAAGGACAACCATGAGTTGACTTCTATGAAGCATTGAATTTTAAGTCATCAGTTGAAATTTATTGAAAATTAGTTTTCAAGAATAGTGAAGGAAACCAAGACCTTAGGCTATCCTTCAAAATCGAGTTTTATTAATTTACCGTTAACAAGAATAGGCTTGTTTTCCTCTCAAACAATCTCAAAAGCACCATTTTTCAACACTCTAACAACTGCAAAAGGTACAGACCACTTAGATTTTAGTTTACCTACAAAGAGAATAAGTCTTAAATTAAATAGAAGAACCTTATTTCTAGGTTTGAGTTTTCTATTTTGGATTATAGAATGATGAATAATTTTGGACCTATTTATGTGTATCCTAGAGTTGTAATAAGACTCTACTAATTTCATCAAGCTCCCTCAAGTCAAGAAGTCTCCTCTCTACAACACTCTTAAAATCAAAATTTAAAGACTTAACTTCCCCATATGATATATACTGTAACTCCAAAGGAAAATGAAAACATTTCTCAAATAAAAATTTTTGTGGATACATACCAATTAGGGTCTTAAAATTTGTTCTATAGGACCATAAAGATTAATCTAACTTCAGAGACCAATCTTTCCTAGAATTTAAGACAAATTTCTATAGATTTTTTTAGCTCCCTAATAGAGATTTCTACCTGTCTACTAGATTTTAGATGGTACCATGTACTAGTCTTATCTATAAATCCATAATCTTCTATTGAAGGCTTAAATTTTTAATTTTTAAGGTGGTTACCATTATCATCAATGAAGGCTTTTGACACTCGAAATCTTGTTTTTTGACAAACTGTATTACATTGTTAGATTGATTTTTGGGATTTTCTACGGCCTCAACCCACTTAGACACATAATATATAACAACTAATATGTAATCATTCCCATTAGATGATAGAAATTGTCCCATAAAGTCTAAACCCTAAGAATAAAAAATCTAAACTTCTAAAATACGTTTCTGAGGTAACTTCTATTTCCTCCCAACATTGCCTGAACTTTGAAATCTATCAAAAACAAAAACATAACTCCTAGAATCCTTGAATATTGTAGGCCAATATGATCTAACATAAAGACCTTTTTAATTCTGTCCTTTCTCTACAATGATTCCCTCCCTAAGGTGAGGAGTGACAACTCTCTGGTATAGACAGTATCTCTTCCAATGGTACACATATTCTATGAATTCCATCAGCACATCTCTTAAACTATAAGTAATCATCCCAAAAATAGTACTTATGTTTTTAAATGAATTCATTTATTTGGTAATTTGATAGGTCCTTAGGAATGCAACTTTCTTCCAATTTTTTTTCAGAATTTTCAAACTAAGAATACTTCCTAATTGTGATAGTGATAAGTTTCTCATCAGGAAGTAAATAATTTATCTCCCTGTGATCTTCACAGTGGGTATTGGAAATCCTAGAAAGGTGTTTTACAAATAAATTCTCAGCTCCCTACTTATCTCTATTTTCTATGTCAAACTCTTGCAACAACATAATTCACCTAATAAGCTTGGGTTTGGATTCCTTTTTACATAGAAAGTATTTTAAGGCAGAATGGTCAGTTAATATGATGAATTTTGAACCTAGAATATACCACCTAAATTTCTATAGAGAAAAACAATGGCTAACAACTCATTTTCCGCAGTGGTATAGTTCCTTTGAGCCTCATATAGTGGCCTTCTATCATAATAAACCACATGTAACTTATTATCCCTCCTCTGTTTTATGAAATCTCCAACAACCATATCGCCTTCATTATAAATTAGCTCAAAAAGATGTTTCCAATAAGTTGTAGTGATAATATGTGATGTAGTGAGTTTTTCTTTTAACCAATTAAATGATTCAAGATAGTTTTCATCAAAATTTAAGGGTGAATCCTTAACTATTAAAGAATAAAAAGGATTTTTTATTTTTGAGAATTATTTGATAAACCTTTGGTAATAACCAGCATGCCCTATAAAACTCATAACACCCTTAAAATTTTTAGGAGGTGATGATTTTTGAATTACTTTAATTTTGGAAGTATCAAACTCCAAACCTCTCTTATACACCTTATGTCCTAGCACTATCCCTTCGGGGACCCTGAACTGGAATTTTTCCCAGTTAAGAACTATGTTGGTCTCTAAGAATCTCTCTAACACCAATTCTATATTTTTTAGACAAGTATCAAATGTTTTACCAACTATAGAGAAATCATCCATGAAAACATCTATGATTCAATCAATCATGTTAGAAAATATATCCATCATACACCTTTTAATGGTTGATGGATCGTCGCATAAACCGAAGGTATCTGCCGGTAGGAAAATTCCCCAAATGGGCATGTAAAGGTAGTTTTATCCAGATCCTCTAGAGTTACTGAAATCTGGTTGTAACTAGAATATCCATCATGAAAATAGAATACTTTAGCCCCAATAATCCTATAAATCATTTTATCAAGGAAGGGAATTGAAAAATGGTCCTTTATAGTTGATATATTAAGCTTTCTATAATCTATATAGACTCCCCATTTTGTGGCCTTCCTCACTTGAATTTCTTCAATTTTCTCAATAGTTATAGTAGTGAAACCACCTTTCTTTAGGAAAACATGGACCAGATTGACCCATGTACTATTATCGATAGTATATATAATTACAGTGTCCAGTATTTTGATAACTGCATCTCTTACAAATTATTTCATATTGGGATTTAGTATTCTTTGACCCTAAACTCTAGGTTTTTGGTCTGGTTCCATAAGTATTTCATGCATGAATATCGAAGAAATAATACACTTGATATTTTCTATGGACCAACCTTTTACAGAATTTGATTTCTTAAGAAGACCCACCAATTTTTTCCTTTATATTTTCTTTTATCTCAGTAGAAATAATAACATGAAGTGTAGAATTCTCACCTAGAAAATAATATTTAAGATGTGCAGAGAGTGGTTCCAAGGAGGATTTTTTTTCACTTGAGGGAATACTTTTTGGCCTGAGAGGTCCAAGGTCTTCAATATTTCTTTTTTATGGAGTTTTAATTTTGTAAATATTTTCAATTTCATAAACATATTGAAAATTTACTTCAATACTGTCCAAAGTGGACAAATCACTCTCATAACTCCCTAGATCAGAATTCAAAATATTTTATCAATGAAAATTCCTCAAGTTGTTTTTTCAGCTCAATTTCCACTTCATAAATTTTTTTAGAAGCATAATCAAACTCTAGTGCCAAAAAAAATTCATAATGTGATGATACATATTTAGTAGAAGCAGAAGATGGATTTCTGTCCAGTTATGGAATATTTTCCAGAATCCCAATTTGAACAGATTCTATAGTTTGGGAAACATCATTTTTTCTTCTAGATTTATTTTTTCATAAAATTTTTAATTTTTATATTCTTCAAAATTTTCAAGTTGATTATCAGCTTCAAAGGACTCTACCATTGAACAATTTTCATAGAATACTGGTCCTTATCATTTTAAAAGTCATTTAATTCTTCTTATTGTTCTCTAATTTAAAGAAATGTTGACCCCTAGAGACATTTATGTCTTCTACACCAGTTTCCAAGAAGGGCCTACCCAAAATTATGGTAACCTCTTAGTCACTCTCCATATCTAGCACTTTGAAATTAGAGTAAACAAACAATTTACCTACACCAACTAGCATGTCATGTACCCTCCCTACAGGATATGTGAATGAATGATAATCTAACTGTAGGATGAAAATGGTGGGTTGATGATCACCTAATCTCAACTATTAGAATAGTGATTATGATATAAAGTTGATACTATCACCTAAGTCACATAGGCATTTGAGTAGACTAGAATTCCTTATGGTTCAAGGTATGAAAAACTACCTGGGTCTCTAAGATATGGAGGAATTTTCTTTTGGATTAAATCACTACACTCTTCAGTGAGGCTATATGTGGAAAATTCTTCAAGATTATTTTTTTTGAAACAAAATTTTAAGATATTTTAGGTAAGATTAAATTTGGATTAAGTCTTGGATGAAAGTGATGTTCAATTGGAGCTTGATTAAAAGTCCAAGGAACTGGAGAAGCTCAGCCTTTTTGTTACTTTTATGTTTCATATTTTTAGCAAATTGGATGGGTGGGAGAAAATTTCTTTGAATATTAGGTATGCACCTCAATTATTCTACAATTTACTCATTATTCTTATTCATTTTATTTTTTTAAAAAAATCTGAATGATTTTCAGGTGAAAAATTGAGATTTTCATCATTTTTAGCACTTTTATCCACATTTTCAAAATATGTGTGCAACAAATATTTATTTCTAAATTCATGAAGTTTTTCATATTGGGTATTTCTGAAGTATTTTTCTGTTCAGTTTGATTGTTAATCCCACTTATTAATACAACATCCATGACATTATCCCAAGAGTTTAGTTCAATTATATAGGTAATCCTTCCTTTATCCCTATATGTTATGTCTCTAGCTAGTTGTCCTAGTTGATTTTCTATATTTTGCATTCTAACACTAGTTTTAATTTTATCAGAATCATATTGGGCTTGTTGATTATTTAGTTTATTCTTAAACAATTCATCTTGAGAGCCCATTCTATTTAAAAAAATTTATAGTCTTGAAAACATTTGACACTCAAAATTTCCTTGTGAATTAGAAGGCTCACCCATTGGTTGATTTTGAAATTGTTATCTTGGTTGGTTTTGGTAATCTGGGGTAGAGGTTTTCTTAATAATTCCTTTTCATTTCCAAGAAAAGTTATGATGGTTCCTATATCCTTGGTTATAGTTATTTGAAAATGGGTCATATTTGGCAGGAATCCTAGGACCATAGTTAATAAAGATTTAATTTTCTTATTGATGGGATGGCATATATAAGTTTGGGAAAAAAAATTCAGTGTGACTGAACATATCAAATTGAGAACATTGTTCCCTAAATATTGGTTAGAGTTCTGAAAGCCCACTTGATTAATAGTTTTTTTTGGAATTTTGGTTTATTAATGTTTGAAGTTGGTTTTTGATTTCAGACATTCGAGAATTCATTTCTGTTCTAGAACAAGTATTTTCATCATATTTTTTCACTCTCTTCCACCTTTAATTCTTATATTGAGAGTTAAAATAAAGGTAGTTAAATTTTTTTCTTAACTCTTCTTCAATATTTTCATTATAATCTCTCCTAGCTGATTGATCAACAAGGTTTTGGACAGAAGAGGACAATTATTCATAGAAATTGTCCATGAGAACATAGTATTGGAGTTGATGATGGGGACACTACATAAAAGGTCCCTAAATCTGTCCCAATGATCATGGAAGTATTCTCCATTCTCTTGGTAAAAAATTGTTATTTTAGTTCTTAATTAAACTTCAAGTATTTGGGAATAAAATTTAATTATTAATGAGTTATACACTTGATCTTAGTTTTCAAAAATGTTATCATCTAAACTCAAAAAATAGTTTAGAGAATTACCTTTAAGGAAAAATGAAAATACTCACATTATTAGCTCATTTTTAGTGAGTCCTATAAGTGGTGATTATTTCACATTTTTATAGAAATCCCTAATTAAGGTTAGATAGTCCTCATTAGAGAGACTATTGAATGAAGGAAGAAGTGATAAGTGAGATTTCTGCAATTCATAATCTATAACATTAGGTGAAAGTATAATAGAAAAAGGGTTGTATGAAACACGAGGGTGTTGTAACTCCCTAATACAAGGCTTCTATATTTCCTCTAAGAGTTATGGTTGAAAATTTGGTCGATTATTTTCAACAACATGAACCCTCTCTACTAAACATTTTATTTCAATTGTATTTCCCCTTTTTTGAGAAGTTAAGTGTTTTTAAGTTTCAGTGTTTAAGGGATTTAATCTATTATAGGATTCTTTTATACTCATAAAGTAGGTAAAAATAGATGAAATTTATCACTAGGAAGTTAAAAGGTACAAAAAAAGTAATTGAAGAAAACACAAATGAACATGCAGTGAAAGTAAATTGAAAGAATAAAAAAATTGTTAGAACCAAGACTGTTCTTTAATGGAGTTTGAGTATGATTTGTGTTTTTGGTCAATCCACATTAGGTTGATCAAATAGTTTTCAAGAAAATGATTCTTATATTATAGTATGAAATAGGTGTTTAAGGTAGTTCAATTTCTTAGTTTTTACCAAATTTTTGGTCCCCAAAATTGAGAGTTTGTTTTTGGAAAAGGGATGTTTTTTCTTTACAGGAGTGAATAGTTCATAGACCTCTTAGCATAGTATGTAGAACATGATAGGTTGTATGTGGAGAAGCAATAAAAAATGGAATGACATGAGTTCCACATAACAACGCAATGTAGACCACAAAGCACGGTATGTGGTCCGTTTAGAGGAAAAAACTTATTGGATGCTCACAATTTGTGGAAGAAAAATAGGTCATGAGAGAGATTGTGTTTTTCAGAAATGAGTCAGAGTTTTGAGAAGCCACAAAGGGAATTTTTGGAGTAAATGAGATGATGTTTTTATCTGACACGAAGGAAGAGTGGCGGTATTCACACTGCATAGGGAATAATGGTTCATGGGAACACAGTACATGGTGAATATTTTAGAAATATTGGTTTAGCCAATTATGGGGATCTATTTTCTAATATAAGGAGAACTACTCCCTTCATTAAGGTAACACTCATCAATTAGAAATACAGAAAAATTTCGGTGAAGTCTAGAGTGGTTTGCGGGGAGGAAATTCCTCAAATGGGAAGAGGTTCTCGAGTAGGATTTCACGAAAGGAAAAGTTGTCTACCGAGACCTTACGCAGAAGGGATTTTGCGAAGCATTGTATCCCGCAAAAAAAGTTTGTGAAGTATGAATGGTTCACCGAAGATAGTTCTCGGAAGATAGTTCACAGAAAATAGTACACATAGGTGGTAAGTAGATGCGGTTTGCGGAGGTAGTACCCAAAGGTGGTTTATGACTACCCTGCTTTTTATTACACACTTAAACATAATTTATTACATAAAATTCACTTGATACAACATAGAAGATCAAGAGTAATAGTGTATTTGGGGCTCAGGATCATTTCATAAATACTTAAAACATGAAATATGACATCTTTATTGAAAATTTCCTTTACATGACCCCTACATTCCCTCGTACTTAGCATTGCATGGGATAACATGAGGACATGCATAAGAAAAGAGTGAGCTATACAGCCCAATAAGGGAATAATAATGGAATAACATGAGGACTACAATACATGTTAGAGAATAGGAATATCAATATATCACAATAGAAGCATAAGCATAAAGGAATGATAAATCATGATAATCATAACATGGAAATGTGGAAGCAACACTTAACATGGAATTAGCATGAGCCAAGGCTCATTGCACATGAAGCATGATTAAACACTCATTACAAATGAAGCACAAGTAAAAACTTGTTGTGCTTGAATTAGCATGAGTAAACACCCATTAAACATGAGATATCATGATACTATACTTTACCCAATTCATTGAAGCACTATAAAGGCACACCCTTCTTAAACATTTCATTTCATGCATAAGTGTGCCACATGGATCATATAACATGAATTCATAAAACATCATCATTTATTCCACGATAAAGGAATTTAAAATTCATACATGAAACATTAAAATCAATAAGTAAATGTGCATAAATGTGAATACCCTTGATAGAGAAATAGGCATGGTATTCACTACACAATGACATTGTCTTGGAAAATCGGTGCAATTTTGGCAGCGTAACGGCCTGACGTAAGAATTCATAAAAATGGATGATGAGAGAGAAAGGAGTGTCTCATAATATTTAAATGTAATGTACATTAATTGAGTCATATAGATACATGTACCAACAATTGTAATGGAATTTAGATTCATGATACAAAAGAATTGATTGAATGTAAATGAGGAGAGAGAAATTCCATTCGGAATTTCGGCATAGTAACGGGTGTACATGGGAGGAATTAAATGAGAGATAAAGGGGTATCCCATCATTAAAACATAAATAGGGATGTATGGGGGATTTTATAAATCATACCCCAACATTTATAATTGAAATTAAAAGGGCATAACAACATTAAGAAAATTGGAAAAAAATGAGAAAAAAAGAAAAAACCCTTACTTGGAAGTGTGCTTCCAAAGGCTCGAGAGAGGCTTGATAGAGGATTTATTGGGATATTGGGAAACCAAGGGAGGATTCTAGAGAGATTAGGGAAGAGTTTGGATGAACTCCAAAGGCTTTGAGTGAGGATTATGTGGGATCTTGGGTGGGTTTATATAGGAAAGTTGAGGGAATTCTTTATTATTTAGGTTTGGGACACCTCACATTAAACTAATCCAAAACACAAACCAGCCCATGGTTTTTGCCCATAATTTTGATAAGGTAAGTGGAAAACAATATTTTATAAGTCCAAAGTCTGAAATTCTTAAAATAAGGGGGTTTATTATGTGGAGGTGAGTCACACTCCCAAGGAAAACAATTTAAAAAGACAAAATATTTAATAAGGCTTGAAGGGTCCACTAAAGCTTTGTAAAATAAATCAAAAAAACCCAAAATCACATTATTTTAATGGTAAAACATATATTGTCCGAACATAAAGTTTATAGTATTTTATTACATCACTATTGGGTCATTATGATGTCATAAAAGACATTATATATTTAAACAATATTTAATTTTTACCCAAAAATTTGACTGTCTCAGAAAATTATGAAAAATTCACCATTGGATAATTTCGATGTCCTGATTCCAGAGATAATATTCTTTTTATTTAAATAATTTTTAAAATATGTTAATTTTTACTTTTAAAATAAAAATTGGCATTTATCGAAAATTCATGGGTTTTGACAAAAATGGATTTCAAACCTTAATAAAAATTACAATTTCATTAATAAAATTATACAATCATTTATATTTAATAAAAATTAATTTAATAATAATATTATTATTTAATTCAAAAATCCATTAATTCATCAAAATATATTTCTTAGTTGAATATTAACTAAAAATACTATTTGTGCTTTAAAAACTATTTACAAGGTAACAATAATAAAATGAAAGTATGTTCATTATTATATAAAAAAATAATGTACATAACTATAGTAATAGGGTCTTGTTAAATGACCCCTTATAACAGTAGCATAAGTCCTAAGAGTAAGGTGTGCAATGGTGACATACTCTTGGGGTGGCTTGGATAACATTCCTTGGGTGGAAATCTCTATCAACTTCCACTTCTCTCGTAGGAGGTCCCGCTAGAGCTTAACATATTAAATCTTGGCTAGGGATTGGTCAATAGAGAATCCCAAAGACACAACCTCCTTTCCAATCTCTGACAAATGGGCTTCGTATGGGGCACATCTACAGGATGAGGCCATCACTTCCTTTTTCTGAGTAAATTGGATTTTTTAAATGCCTATACTTATATTAATCATGTGATCACTGTTCAATTGCTATATTAGAAATAGTCACAATTATTGACAGTATTTTAAAATCCAAAAACATTAAACCAAAGAAGTTGACATTTTATATAGACATTTTACATAAAGATACATTTAATTAGATCAATAGGGATTTCCATTAATGAAAGTTTGGGTCGTTACAATCTTCCCCCTTAAGAAATTTCACCCTTGAAATTTCCTTTTCCCACACTAAAATAGATGTGGGTAACTCTGCTTCATCATTTCCTCTGATTCCCATGTCACTTCTTCAAACTTGTAGTTTCACCACAACACCTTAACAAGGGGCATTGTCTTATTTCGTATAACTTTTTCTCTACGATGTGAGATCATCACTAGTTGCTCCTCATAAGAAAGATCATCCTCTAACCATACCACCTCTGAAGAGAGTACATGTGAAGGGTCCGATATGTACTTTCTTAAGAGGGATACATGAAATAAATCATGTACTTTTGACATGGTAGGTGGAAGTGATAATCGATATTCCAAAACCCTGACATGATCAAGAATATCGAAGGGGCCGACGTACCTTGGACTTCACTTCCCTTTCTATCCAAACCTCATGACCTTCTTCCACAACAATATGTGTAGAAATACCATGTCTCCAACTTTAAACTGAAGGTCTCATCAACGGTTATCTACATAAATCTTCTGTCGACTCTGGGATTCCTTGATATGATGCTGAATGGTTTTCACCTTCTTCACTATTTCTTCGACCATTTCTGGTCCAATAAGCTTATGCTCACCTACCTCATCCCCACATTCCACCGTTTTACACCTTTTCCCATAAAGGGTTTCATATGGTTCCATTTGGATACTCAAGTGGAAACTGTTATTATAAGAGAACTAAACCAGAGGAAGATGTTGATCCAATCCTCTAAAGTCTATTGAGAACACTATCAACATGTTCTCAAGTGTTTGGATAGTCTGCTCGTATTGGACATCAGTTTGAGGATGATAGGTCATACTAAAGTTCATTTCAGTATTCAGAGCTTGTTGAATAATCTTCCAAAACTTAAAGGTGAATCATGGATCTCAATCGGACACAATAGATAATGGTATTCCATGAAGCCTTACCACTTCCCTAATATATATCCATGCCAGTTGATCCAATGAGAAATACTCTCAAATAACAGTGAAGTGTGAAACCTTTGTAAGATGACCCACAATAACCCAGATTGAATTTTTGCCTTTGGATGTCTTTGGAAGTATGGTGAAAAAGTCCATGGTGATGTTCTCCCATTTACATTATGGTATGGGAAATGGTTGCATCATACCCTTAGACTTCTGTCTCTCTTCCTTCACTTGCTGACACACTATACACTTTGATGTATATTCAGAGATCTCCTTCTTCATATTATCCCACCAATAATTCTCTCGGAGATCTTGATACATCTTTGTGTTTCCTGGGTGAATGGAGAAATTTGAACCTTGTGCATCATCCAAAAGTTCCTTCTTTAGCTCCAGACTTGATGGAACACATAGTCTTTTACCAAATCTCACAATTCCTTCTTCATTAACATTAAACTCTGAGGATTTCCATTTTCCAATAGCATCCACTTTTTCCTGAATTCCCACATCATCCTTTTGAGAATCCTTTAACCTTTCCAAAAGTTATGGTTGAGAAATCATTTGTGAAAGGATTGATGATGTTCCCTTCTTTATGATTCTCATTTCCATATTCATCAAATCCAAGAAGATTGGATCCTTTTCAATTCTCATCAATGATAGAATCGATGGGTCCTTTCTACATAGGGCATCCACCACCTTGTTCACTTTCCCAGGGGGGTAAGGGATTGAGCAGTCATAGTATTAGATCAACTCTAACCAACTTAATTGGCACATGTTCAAATCTTTCTATGTGAATATACACTTGAGGCTTTTGTGGTCAGTATATATTTCAAACTTCTCCCCAAAGAGATAATGCTACAAAATTTTCAAAGCGAAGATCACTACAGCAAACTCTAGGTCATGTGTTGGATAGTTCTTTTCATGAAATTTCAATTGACTTGAAGCATAGGCAATGACTATGTGATTTTGCATCAACACACATCCAAGACCCTTCTTCGAAGCATCACTGAATACCACAAATTTTTTTCCACTTGTGGGTAAAGTGAGCACGTGCGCAGTGATAAGCCTCTTTTTCAACTCCTTGTAGATTTCTTCGCATATATCACACCAAGAAAACTTTACTCCCTTCTTAGTTAGCTTGGTATGAGGGTTGGAAAATTGTGAGAAATTTCTCACAAATCGTCGATAATATCCAGCTAACCCTAAGAAGCTACAAATATCCGTTACTGATGTTGTCCTCATCCATCCCTCAATTGCATCTGTTTTGGAGGGATCCACAGATATCCCATTTCTTGTGATGATATGGCCCAATAATGATACCCCCTTCAACCATAAATTACAATTATTATACTTTTCATAGAGATTCTCCTTCCTCAAGGTCTCTAGTACAGTTCTTAGATTCTTCTCATGCAACTCCTATGTTTTGGAGTATATTAGAATATCATCTATAAAGACTACCCCAAATTTGTCAAGGTAATCTATAAAGACTCTATTCATCAAGTCTATGAAGATTTATGGAACATTAGTGAGTCCGAAAGGCATTAATATTAATTCATAGTGCCCGTATCTTGTATGCAAAGCAGTCTTGGGGATATCTTCCTTCTTTACCCTTACTTGATAATATCCTGACCGAAAATCCAACTTGGAGAAGTATTGTGCTAAACGTAGCTGATCTAACAAGTAATAAATTTGTAGGATATAATACTTGTTCTTTATCGTGATTTTGTTAAGATCACGATAATTGATGCAAAGGCGCATTGAACCATCCTTCTTCTTGACGAAGAGGACTAGTGCACCCCATGGTAAAGGAATTGGGCATATAAACCCTTTATCTAGACTCTCCTATAGTTGTTTCATTAGCTCCACAAGCTCCACAACATCCATTATATATGGATTCATGGATATTGGCAATGCCCCAGGTATAAGATCAATTGAGAATTCAACATATCTTCTAGGAGGAAGACCAGGATATTACGCAGGAAATACTTAAGAGAATTCCCTCACAATAGGCATGTCTTCTAGGATGGTTTCCTCCTTAGAATCATTCATCTGATCCAGATATGCATTCTCATGGGGCAGTAATATCCATTCTTGAGATTATAGAGCTAAATAAGGTTCATCTTACTCCTTTCACTTGTAAAGAATCGGGGGTCGATTCTTCACTTGGATAGTGATTTCCCTCTCCCAATAATTTATGTTGGCCCTATATTAGGAAAGCCAATACATTCCAAGAATTGCATCAAATTCCACAAGAGGGAGTATTTAAAGGTTCGCTGGAATGTTCAATCCATAGATTATGATAGGGGAGAATTTATATTCATGGGATGCAATGATTTCCCCATTTTCTGTACTCACCGTCATCTTCACTTCCATGATTTGTGGTGGTGCTGGGATTGTTCTACTAAACTTTTGAGATATAAAAGAATGCGTAGAACCTGAATCAGAAATTATGTTTTCTATTATTGAATGAATAACTAGAGTACCTATCACCACTTCATTGTCGAGGTTCACTTTGATAGCAGTGATGAAAAAATATCACCCTTGCTGCCTTGGTGGTTTTTGGTTGCCTCCGAAAACCCATGGCTTAGGGCACTGATTTTCAAGATGCCTGAGTTCTTTAAAATTGTAGAAATGAACCACGCGTTGAGGTTAGAACAGAGCATTACTCTCCTCTATCATAGTCGCGTGTCTTTCTTACCGATTGTTAATAGCCAGGTTCCCTTCTCTTTTACACCTAAAGCATTTCCTCATCCCCTTCAGGTAGTTTCCAGGGTGCTTCTTTCCACACCTTTGGCAAGTGGGGTGCTGGATCTTTTTAGCACCATTGGATTTATCCATTGGAACACTGCATTGAAGTCAACTTTAATCTTATTATCTCCATAACACAGCTGGTATTCTCTGATATATATTTCAACCTTGAGGGAACATCGGACAATTTCCACATAGCTGTCGAATTCATGGATCACCAGTACTTTCCGCAGGCTAGGTTTCAGCCCTCCAAAGAAGCGGTCAACCTTTCATTCAGCCGTAAAGACAAAGTCAGAGGTGTATCATGCAAGCCTTGTGAAGTTATCCTTATATGATCTGACAGATTTTTCATATTTTTTCTTGAGGTAAAGGAAGTACCTTTCCATATTAAGCTGGAGGGTGCGTGGAAAATATTTATCGAAAAACATCTTCTAGAAACCCTTCCATTCCAACACCTCGATATCCTCCTCGGGCTTCATATTTTTGATCAACGTCCACCATTGATCATCTTCACCCTCCATATGATAAGTAGCCAGGAGAACCTTCTCTTATTCAGAACATTGAATGATAGATAATATCTTCTCAATGGAGTCTATCCATTGTTCACCGATTGATGGATCAGATGATCCATTTAATGTAGGAGGCCTTTGTCCCATGAAGCTCTCGATAGAGACTTGTTATATTTCGGGGGGGGGGGGGTGAACATTCATCTTGACCCATGTTTATATTCAAATCTTGAGTTAGTTGAGATAGAAGACTGACAAAGTTTGCGATTACAACTCCCATTGGATTGGGCCTCTCATTAGTACAGTTATCACATTGATCTTCACATCAGTTGTTAGCCTGAGTCCTCCTATTACCAGCCATTGGCTGGAATAAAAGTAAATTTAGGTGTAACACATAAAGGGTAATCCAAGGACAATACTGATGACTTATAAATAACTTTTATTTCCTTAACATATGAATCTATTGGCTTCAGTCTATGTTATCCATGATCAACTTTGTAACATATATTCTTAGGAAATTTTTTTGTCCCTTAATAATCGTTCATACTAAGCTTGTGAATTTACCAAAGTATATCCCCTGGGAGTGTCATAACCAAGAGTGAAGCAACTCCCATTTTCGTGTATCATTTCCCATTCGAGTCTATCTCAAAGCGGTGTTTTCAGGTTTTACCCCTAGGATAAATCTATGCCACAACAGCCTCTACCTGCTCAAATCCAGATAGGGATGTATTTGATTGATAAACTACTTACTCAATAATCACTGAAACTTAGGGATGTTTTTATTATACTTAGTCTTGTCTATAATTATTTACTAGGGTTTTATAATCCTAATCCCAAAAATAACTAAACCTATTATCCGGTACCAACTATGACAACCCTGCTTTTTATTACACAACTAAACATAATTTATTACATAAACTTCAATTGATACAACATAGAAGATTGAGAGTTCTAGTGTCTTTGGGGATTAGGATCATTACATAACAACTTAAAACAGTAAATACAACATATTTATTGAAAATTCCCTTTACATGACCACTGCATTCCATCGTACTTAACATTGCATGGGATAACCTGAGGACATGAATAAGAAAAGAGTGAGCTATAAAGCCCAGTAAGGGAATAATCAGGGAATAAAATGAGGAGTACAATACGTGTTAGAAAATGGGAATATCAATAGAGAATAAGAGAAGCATAAACATAAAGGCATGATAAATCATGATAATCATAACATGGAAATGTGGCAGCAACACTTAACATGGAATTAGCATGAGCCAAGACTCATTGCACATGGAGCATGAGTGAACCCTCATTGCCCATGAAGCACGAGTAAGCCCTAGTTTCACTTGAATTAGCATGAGTAAACACCAATTTAACATGACGTATCATGATACTATATTTTACCCAATGCATTGGAGCACTATAAGGGCACACCCTTCTTAAACATTTCATTTCATGCATAAGTGTGCCACGTGGATCATATAACATGGATTCATAAAACATCATCATTTATTCCACGATAAAGGAATGTGGAATTCATAATGAAACTTTATAATAAATATGTAAATGTGTGTAAATGTGAATACCCTTTATAGAGAAATGGGCATGGTATTCACTACACAATGACATTGGCTTGGAAAATTGGTGCAATTTCGGCAGCGTAACGGCGTGACGTAAGAATTAATAAAAATGGTTGATGAGAGATAAATTGGTGTCTCATCATATTTAAATGAATTGGACATTAAGGGGGTCATATAGACACATTTCCCAACAATTTTAATGGAATTCAGATTCATGATACAAAAGAATTGCTTGAATGTAAATGAGGAGAGAGAAATTCCTTTAGGAATTTCGGCATAGTAACGGGTGTACATGGAAGGAATTTAATGAGATAGAAAGGGTTATAACATAATTAAAACATAAAGAGGTCAGTATGGGGGAGGTTCAAAACCATACCCCAAAATTTATAATTGAAATTAAAAGGTCATAACAACATTAAGAAAATTAGACAAAAATGAGAAAGGAAGAAAAAAACCTTACTTGGAAGTGTGCTTCCAAAGGCTTGAGAGAGGATTGAGAGAGGCTTATCTGGAGCTTGGGGCACCTTGGGGGGATTCTAGATAGAGGAGGTAGAGGTTGGACGAACTCCAAAGGCTTTGAGTGAGGAGGAAGTGGGAGCTTGGGTGGGTTTATATAGGAAACGTGATGGAATTCTTTATTATTTAGGTTTGGGACACCCCGCATTAAACTAATCCAAACCACAAAACAACCCATGGTTTTTGCCCATAGTTTTTGGTAAAGGGAAGTGGAAAACAATATTTTATACATTGAAAGTCTTAACTTCTTAAAATAATGGGGTTTCTTATGTGGAGGTGAGTCACACTCCCAAGGAAAACAATTTAAAAAGACAAAATGTTTAATAAGTCTTGAAGGGTCCACTAAAGCTTTGTAAAATAAATCAAAAAACCCAAAATAACATGATTTTAATGGTAAAACATAAATTTTCTGAAAATAAAGTTTGTAGTATTTTATTACATAACTATTGAGTCATTATGATGTCATAAAACACATTATATATTTAAACGGTATTTAATTTTTACCCAAAAATTTGACTGTCTCAGAAAATTATGAAAAATTCATAGTTGGATAATTTTGAAATCCTGATTCTAGAAATAATATTCATTTTATATAAATAGTTTTCTAAATATGTTAATTTTCACTTTAAAAATTAAAACCGACATTTATCGAAAATTCATGGGTTTTGACAAAAATAGCTTTTAAACATTAACAGAAATTACAATTTCATTCATAAAATTATATGATTATTTATATTTAATAAAAATTAATTTTATAATAATATTATTATTTAATTCAGAAATCTATTAATTAATCAAAATATATTTCTTAGTTGAATATTAACTAAAAATACTATTTGTGCTTTAAAATCTATTTATGAGGTAACAATAATAAAATGAAAGTATATTCATTATTATATAAAAAAATAATGTACATAACCATAGTACTATGGTCTTGTTACATGACCCCTTATAACACACAAATAATACTTAAGAGTAAGGTGTGCGATGGTGACAGACTCTTGGGGTGGCTCAGATAACATTGCTCAGGTGGTAATCTCTATCAATTTCCACTTCTCTCATAGGCGGTCCTGCTCGAGCTTAACATATTCAAACTCGGCTTCAGCTTGGTCAAGAGCGAATCCCAAAGTCGCAACCTCCTTTTTGAGCTCTGAAAAATGGGCTTCATATGGGGAACGTCTACTAGATGAGTTCGTCACTTCCTTTGTCTGAGTAAATTGGATTTGTTATAGCACTATATTTATTCTAATCATGTGATCACTGTTCAATGACTATATTAGTAACGGTCACAATTAATAATAGTATTTTAAAATCCAAAAACATAAAACCAAAAAAGTTTACATTTTATATAAACATTTTACATAAAGAGACATTTAATTAGATCAATATGTATTTACATTAATGAATGTTTGGGTCGTTACATGGTTCACAGAGTACTCACAGTGCACGGGGCATTGTTGTACATGGAGGAAGAAGACAAATACGAAGAGGAAAAGTTTTTGAACAAAAATTATGTCAAAAATTAGATTACATCTATAGGGTAAAACATGACTTAAATAGGGAATATTTCAATAGTTGATGATGCATGATTTAATTCAAACACAGTGAAGTGACCTTCACGTTGATAAACTGAGTTTAGATTTTTTGACGTAGTGAGAAGGGGGTCAACAGATGTGATCCGAGGGATTTAGTGTGTTATCCATAAAATTTTTTAAAGGTAGTGTGATTGGAATAGAGTGACTATTCTAAATTTTTGTAATCTAAAACTAGTGAAGATTAGTGGAATTTGGTACGATCGAGAACCTGTCGATGTATGCTCCATGGAATAGCCCATAGTGATTAGCCATGTAAAATTAATTTGTATTCCTTCTATGTGTGAATCTTTAAATTACTTCATGTAACACCCCAAGATTCCACGATACTTTTCCCTTTGAATAATGCAATAGCTTGCGTTGTACGCAACTTTGAGATTCTAACACACCACGACCAATCAAACTAGCAGTTATGAATAGTAATACCCAATTTTTGAAATTTTATAAATTTTATTTTTCAAAATGGACTTCATTTTTGGATTTGTAATATCAAAATTAGCTTAGGGTGAATTTTTGTTACTTTTCTGAAAATTTTCAATTTTTTGATGAATAGTGAAAAAACTTAATTTTAATTAAAAACAATTTTTTTAATCAAAATAATTTATAGTGTTAAATTATATATTATATTAGTTTTAAAGTATCATTAGATTATATTTTTATCATTTAATATAATTTAGGTCATTGGATGTAATTTCCCATTTAAACTGGGCATAAACAAGTGTCAATCTTTTGATAGTTTTTATTTCTTAAAAAGGCGCTTTCTGTTTTGACAAAAAGAATTAATATTAAATTAATTACTACTACCTCTGTGTTTTGAATTTTTAAAAATGGATTCCATATTTGGAATGAGGATGTCCATATTGTGTAAATAGGTAACTTTTTTTAGACATTATGAATATTTACTTCAGTAAATATTTTATTTACCATGGTTAAAGAGTAAATCTAGTAAATAAGGGTAACATATTTTATTATAATAATATTAAATTACCCTAACATTTGTCCTATTACTATTGGTTGATACATGTCTGACCATGGGCATCCTTGGGTCGATTTTGGGACCCCATAGAGCCACTTGAGAGTGATAATGACACTTTATATTAATTAATTTAAAGTAAAGAAAAAAATGACATAAACATATATCTTTTAGTAAAATAATTTTTACAATGGGTTATATAAGTTATATTTTTGACTATAAATATAAATTTGAAATATAAAAATATTTCCTACATCATGGTATTGTTTATAAATTTTATACATCAAATAAATAAAATTATTTATGACACAATAATGATGAAGTGTTTACCTCATTAAAGAATGATTTAAATAAATGAGATTATAAAAATTTAAACAATATCCATAACATTTAAAATTATTATTAGATGATTTTATTTTGAACATGGGTCATCTTATATTCGTCTTTAATGATTTTTGGACCTTTAGAAACCGAAAATCATTATATAACAAAATAATATTTTCAAACATTTCTAAAGAGCCCCTCCTCCCCCTTATAAAAAGCCCTCACCTGTAACCCATTTCTCACACCTCTCACGCCCCTTGGCTCATCCAACCTCTACCCAATTAAGATACCTAAATCCTTCTATTCCTTCTATAATCCTTTCATTAGTCATAAGGAACTTCAAAGAATACTTTTGAATCAAACCAAATGAAGTTACCCGATTTAAAGGTAACATATCCTCTTAAGTTATTTTCTTTTATTTTAATTCTCCAACCCCTAAAACCTATTTATTAATTTATTTAATAACCACACCATTATCCCCAGTATACTAGTTTGTTTTTATGAGAATTATTTGAACTACACTTACACACACCTCCATCTAATGGGTATAGAACATAATGTTTCTGTGGAAGGTGAACTACAACCTTACGAAACAATGATTATTAAATCTTCTACTACCACCTCTTATGGTGGAAATTATGATGAAAATGTAATTCTATTTGATATTTATGATATTTATTTTATTTATAATCTTATTTAATTATGTTTTATAGCATAAATTTATTCTTTTTTTATTGTATATATATATGATAATTTCATTTGAGGAAGTGCGGACTACCACCCCCTCAAAGTGATATGACTCGTTCATACCATACAAGGAACATATAACGGATGGTGTTAATGAACTTACGTAACAAATATAAAATAATATATTATACTATAATAATAATATTCTTATGTATCATTTGGTCTTCTTTCCATTTAAAAATTAAATGAAAGTAGTGTTCGTGCATACGTACATATTACCGTCTCCACGAATGAAATGAGATTCATTCCCCATCGTACCCATTGGAGAATAATTTACATTTGATTATTAAAAATAATTTTTAATAACATTATATAATTTTGGATATGAATCAAATACATCCTATACATAACAAACCTGACTTACGTAACAAAACATATAACGGAAAATGAATCAGTAAACACTTGAAACAATGATACTACTAAAATATTATTAATAAATAAATATTAAAAGATAATATATGATATCATATTTATGTATGTGGTTCTTTTATAATTTAATAAAAATTATTTAACTATTATACATGAGGTTAATTTACCCTCAGCAAAGGAAAATTACAAGGTAATGGTTAATTTCACAATATCTTTATTATCCGAGGTTGTTTTTACATAAGTGTATACTGGGACCTCTTTTTCATCCACATCCTTGTTTCTTAAAAATGTATTGTAAAACATTTTTACTATTTACTAGACTATGGTTTAAATTCATTTATACCATTGTTTTAATTTTTATAAAATGGTTTGAAAGGAATCTTTCCGTCGTTTTCCAAACAAGGTACTTTATGACCTTTTCGACAAATTAAGGTAAGAATGTTTTTTTAACTTATACAGTGGGTGAATTTATTCTCCATCGTTATAACAAATTTGAAGATTCCCTTACAAGAATATAATAATATTTTCAAAATAAATGTTTTCTTTTATAATTAAATGACTTTTGAATGATTTCAAAACATAAAGAGATATTTCTCTCAAACAGTTTTGATTTCATCTATGTCAACATCCTTTAATGGATTGTATACTTGTTTGAAGTTGATTTATTATGATACAAATCTTCCATATTGTATTGAAGGTTGTGTGATATGTTTGACTATGAATGTGTTATTTTTATAACATTCATGGTTTATATTTAATGTATTAACATTTTGTATGGAAGTTTTAATATGAATGTTTCTGTTATGTTTCAACCCTTTCATATGAGGAATGCATTGGACCTAGTAAGTGACAGGTGGATCCCACAATAGCTCTTTGATGAATTAGTAGGTATCATGAGACAAACTAGTATCTTGGGACAAATCCTTGACAAAATCTTATTTTAAGTCTTGGCACGAGGCCTTAACTATGTGGTTATAATGTCCGATATTATGCATTCCCTCATTTTGAAATTAGTTATTGATATTACATGTGATTATTGAACTTGCTGAATATCCATGTGAATAAGTAAATGTAGTAATTTGATTTATCTTTTCTATATTATGCTGAAGTTTATGTTTAAAAGGATTTTTTTTTAGTTTTATACATTTACTTAAAGGTTTATGTTTATTTATAAAAGTTTCCACTATACTGTTATTCTTATTGAGAATCTGAGCTCACACTATTCTTTGTTTTATTTTTTCCATGGTCTGAAGAAGTATTTTATGGTTGACCTACAGGGATAGGATAAGGGATATAAATTTGGTCAATATAGAATTTTTTTTTGTTTTTTTTATTTCATGATGTAATGTAAAACTTATGCATATATCTAGTACTTCTAAGGCTACTAGACTGACCGGTATTTCAGGATTTGATCCCTTGTGATCATACTAACGTTATGTAATAATGCATCGACTCTGGGTAATTAGGGTCTGGGCGTTACAGTTGGTATTAGAAGAAGTTTAGTACAAACCATGAAATTTAGATTTAGAAAAACTCTGATTAGAGAACAATACCCTAAGATAGTCTTTGAGGATTAGTATAGAAGATCTTCCTAGAATTTTGGTAATGTATAAATTTTGTGAGTTTCCAAGAAATACATCCCTGTCTGGATATGAGCATGTAGAGGCATCTCTAGCACAGATGTACCTAGGAGTGAAAGCTCTAACAAGGAGTTTCGGGCTTGAGCCAGGTTGTCCTGGTACATGACAATGTGCCTTGTTTCACTCTTGGTTACGAAACTCCCAAGGGATATGCTTATGACAATTCACATTTTCGTTACAAACCATTATGAAGGATTTATGAGTATATAAATCCTCAAGGAAATCATTTTTATTATTATGGATTATATCCATAAACTTTTCAATTTATGTTATGTGTTTTACAAGTTTGGAATTATGTATTATGATTCATAAACTAATCTAGTGTATGCCATTATTTTGAAATGGATCATAGTGGAAAGAATGAGAACCGTATCAATGCACATAATCCATGTAGGGATTTTCCTCCTATTTAAGATAATTATAGTCGAGTTGTTGATGTAGATGGTGCTGATCATCTTGTCACCATACTGGGACAACTCACTGAGGTTATGAATAATAACCTTACCCGTATGGAGCACCCTGATCCACAACATGAAAGATCAATGTTAGACTGATTCATGAGTCAGCAACCACCAACATTCAATGGGACGTCAAATCTATTTGTAGCTAATAAATGGATAAGTTCTTTAGAGAAAATATTTCATGCTTTGGGGAGCAGCGAAAGTGAAAAAGTTGTCATGGTAGTTTATCGCCTCACGGGAGATGTAGATCAATGGTTGTCATTAATTAAAAACATAAAGGAAGATGAAGAAGTATCAAATATGGAATTTACAGAGTTTAAATAGATTTTCTTAGATAAATACTTTCCTTGTGACCATTGAGCTGATATGGAAAGACAATTTCTAAGTCTGAGGAAAAAGGAAGATGAGAATGTCACAAAGTATGAGGCTAACTTTATAAGGTTAGCAAGGCATGCAACATATTATATATGTAACCCAAGGAGTGATATTGATCGATTATTTGATGGGATAAAACTATTTAACCATCAAGAATTAGTCTTACAATCCTTCTCATCATACGAAGATATTGTCTCATGTGCTATCAACACAAAAAAGGAATTCTCTAAGTATTACGACTTTAAAGAAAATCAAGAGAAGAAGAGATCTACTGAACACTCTGGAAATGGAAAGAAGGGGAAGAAGGGAAAAGTTGAATATCCATTCTATGGTAAATATATGAATAAAAAACCTGGTACTTTCCTATAGGGAATGCGAGTCTATTATAAGTGTGGTAAAAATGCCACCAAGATCGTGATTGCAAGGGAAATAAAGTGGATTTCAATGTTGAATGCTATAATTTTAAAGAAATGGGAAATCATGAAAATGAATTTCCTAAGAACCAAGGAAAAAAACCTTAGAAAATGAGAAGGGAGAAAGGCCAAGATTATGAAATCACTAATGCATAGGTTGAATCTACAAAAGATGTGGTGGAAGGTAATTTAATGGTTTCTTCAATTTTAGACATTACTTTGTTTGATTATGGATCATCGCATTGATTCACATCTTCCAAATTTTCTAAGAAAATTATATATTTCCAATTTGATTTAACAAGGGAGTTATCAGTCAAAACTCTTAAGGGAAGTATCATTGTAACAATGTTTTGTGAATCTGTCCCCATCAGGGCATAAAAATGTTCTTTATCCGCTGATCTCATCGTCATACCCATGATTGAATTTGATATAATCCTCAGTATGAATTGGATTTCATACCATGATGCAAAAATTTAGGGTAAGAATAAGGAGGTTATAATTTTTGATGACGATAAGGATTCCCTTATCTTTAGAGCAGAAATTTCACCATCTAATTCTTATTAAGATCCACCCCTATAGCTCTACTAAATTAAATTATTGGGGAGGAAGTGAGTGGAATAACTCTAGGTGAGTAAAGGAATGTTCAAATAGAGGATGTACCTATTTTACAAGAATATGTTGATGTATTTCTATAGGATTTACCTGGACATCCTCCAGAACGAGAAATTGAGTTTTCCATTGATTTAATTCCTGGATCAAGGACCATATCAAAGACCCCTAATAGAATGGCCATTGTAGAATTAGTGGAGCTTAAGAGACAACTAGAGGATTTGAGTAATAAAAGAATTTATTCTCCCTAGTGTTTCTCCATGGGGAGCCCCTGTTTTTTTTATAAGAAGAAAGATGGATCTAAGAGGTTGTGCATTGACTACAGGGAGATCAATGCTATAATAACAAAGAACAAGTATCCCCTACCACATAGTGATGATTTATTTGATCAAATTCATGGAGCTCAATATTTTTAAATGATTGAACTTCGATTTGGATATCATCAGTTGTGTGTAAAGAAGGAATACATTCCAAAGAAAATATTTCAGGCCTAGTACGGGTATTACAAGTTTACTGTAATGCCTTTTGGACTGACTAATGCACCGTTTGTCTTCGTGGATCTAATGAACAGAGTTTTCAAGGAATATCTTGATGAATTTTTAGTGGTATTTATGGATCAAATCTTGGTATACTCCAAAAGATACAAAGATCATGAAAATCACTTGTGCACTATTCTAAATACTCTTAGAAGAAATGAATTGTATGTGAAGTTCAGTAAGTGTGAATTATGGATTTAGGAGATTTAATTTCTTGGCCATATTGTCTCTACGGATGAAATATTTGTTGATCATTCAAAGACCAAGGCAATCCAAGAATGGCCAGCACTAACAAGTATAACTGAGGTACGCAGTTTTATTGGTTTAGCAGGTTATTATCGGTGTTTTGTCCAAACATTTTCCCAATTGGGTAACCCATTAACAAAGCTCACATGTAAAGGGGTTAAATTTTTTTATAAAGAAGAGTGTGAAGAATGTTTTGAAGAACAGAAGAGAATATTAGTCAATGATCCAATATTGAATCTACCTTTAGGGAATGATGGGTTTGTTATTTATAGTGATGCTTCAAAGAAAGGACTTGGTTGTGTCCTTATGCAGAATGATAGGGTTATTGTCTATGCATCATGATAGCTAAAAATTCATGAATATAACTATCCCACTCCTGATCTTGAGTTATCAGCTATAATATTTGCTCTGAAGATATGGAGACACTATCTCTATAGTGAAAACATGATATTTATACTGATCACAATAGCTTGAAGTGTATTTTCTCTCAAAATGGACTCAACATGAGGGAAATGAGATGGCTCGAACTACTCATGGACTATGATTTCACCATACACTACCACCCGGGGAAGGAAAATAAGGCGGAAAATGATTTGAGTAGAAAGGATTATGGAATTTTGAACAAGATGAGAGTTAAAAGGGATCCCATGTTCATGTATCTAGTAAAGAGGGATATGGGAATAATCATGGAAGGTGAAATGTCAATACTTTTTCAAATGGTTTCTAAACCATCTTTAATAGAAAGGATAAAATGTTCTCAGACTAATGATGATGAGTTTCAAAAGAAAATTATAGCTATGAATGATGGGAGATTAATAGACTTCGAAAATGAAGATGGTATTTTGAAATTTTGGAAGATAATTTGTGCTCCTGATATTCCTGATCTAAAAAGAGAATTTTTGGATGTTTCTCATAACTCCAATTTCTCTATACACCCTGGTAGCACTATGATGTATAGATATTTGAAGAGACATTTTTGGTGGGACAACATGAAGAGAGATATTGCTGATTATGTGTCAAGTTGTATGGTTTTTCATTAAGTTAAAGATAGAAGACAACATCCTAGAGGATTCATGCAACCTATTCCTATACATGAGTAGAAATGGGAAGATATTACTATGGACTTTGTCACGGGGATACTGAATACTCCTAGAAGGAATGATTAAATATGGGTCATTGTTGATCATCTTACCATGTCATCTCATTTTCATGCTATTAGAGAAGATTTACCACTTGAACGTCTAGAAATAATATATATTAATGAAGTTGTAAGACTTCATGGAGTACCCCTATCGATTGTTTCTGATCATGATCCCCATTTTACATCAAGATTCTGGAAAAAATTTCAGAAGTCATTGGATATTGAACTTTTTTTGAGCACTACCTACCACCCTCAAACTGATGGAAAATTAGAATGAACTATTCAGACATTAGAAGACATGCTGAGATCTTGCTCACTTGACTTTCAAGGTATGTGATATCAATATTTACCTTGGGGAGAATTTTCCTATAATAATAGTTTCCATTCAAGTATTCAGATGGTACCATATAAATCATTATATGGAAAGAGATGTCACAGACAAACTTGTTGGCACGATGTTGGTGAAAGAAAACTCGTAGGCCCAGAACGCGTTGAGGAAACAATGGAAAAGGTGACGGTTATCCCAACCCACATCAAAGCAGCTCAAAGTAATCAAAATAGATCTGCCTATAATCAAAGGAATGATTTGAACTTTAAAGTAGAAGATCATGTTTTCTTGAAGGTATCTCCATGGAAGGGTGTTATACAATTCTATAAGATAGGAAAATTAAGTCATAGGTACATCAGACCTTTCTAAATTCTAGAACGAATTGGAGTTGTAGCTTATCGTTTGGAAATACCGCTAAGTCTCTTCAAAGTTCATGATGTGTTCCACGTATCCCTGTTGAGAAAATACATGCTTGAACCAATGCATGTACTCACCTATGAAGAAATAGAACTGGAACCTGATATTTATTATTGCGAAGATCCTATCAGAATTCTTGATACCAGAGAATAGGTGTTGAGAAACTAGATGACTTGTTTGGTGAATGTTCTATGGAGAAATCAAAAGATGGACAATGCAACGTGGGGACCTAAGGAACTTATGATGAAGAACCACCAGAATCTTTTAATATAGTAGTACTATAGAGATTTTGAGGATGAAATTACTTGAATGAGGTAAGAATGTAACACCCCAAGCTTCCGTGGTATGTTTACCTTTGAATAATGCAATAGCTTGCACTATACGCAACTTCAAGATTCTAACACACCACGACTAATAAAACTAGCAGTTATGAATAGTAATACCCAATTTTTGGAATTTTATAAATTTTATTTGTCAAAATGGACTTCATTTTATTATTTTTAATATCAAAATTAGATTAGGGTAAATTTTTGGTACATTTCTAAAAAATTTCATTTTTTGATGAATAGTGGAAAGAACGAAATTTTAATTAAAAACAACTTTTTTAATCGAAATAATTTATAGTGTTAAATTATAAATTTGAGTGGTTTTATATTATCATTAGATTATATTTTTAACATTTAATATAATTTAGGTCATTTTATGTAATTTCAGATTTAAACTGGATATAAACAACTTTCAATCTTTTGATAGTTATTATATCTTAAAAACACGCCTTTTGTTTTGACAATGGTTATTAATTTTAAATTAATTTCTACCACCTATGTATTTGGAATTTGAAAAAATTAATTCCATATTTGGAATCATTAGGTCCAAATTGTATAAATAGATAACTTTTATTTTTAGACATTATGAATATTTATATCAGTAAATATTTTATTTACCATGGTTAAAGGATAAATCTGGTAAATAAGCGTAAACAAATATTATTATAATAATATTAAATTATCCAAACATGTGTCATATTCCTATTTTTTGATACATGTACGACCATGGGCATCCTTGGGTCGATTTTGGGACCCCATGTAGCCACTTGAGAGTGATAATGACACTTTATATTAATTAATTTAAAGTAATGACAAAAATGACATAAACATATATCTTTTAGTAAAATAATTTTTTCAAGGGGTTATATAAGTTCAATTTTCAACTATAAATATTAATTTGAAATCTAGAAATATTTCCTACATCATAGTATTTTTTTTATAATTTTTAGACATCAAATAAATAAAATTATTTATGACACAATAATGATGGAGTGTTTACCTCAATAAAGAATGATTTAATTAAATGAGATTATAAAAATTAAAAAAAAATCTGAAACCTGTACAATTCTTATTGGATTATTTTATTTCGAACATTATTCATATGATCATTGAATTTAATGAGTTTGGAACTTTAGATACCAAAAATCATTACGTAATAAAATAATATTTTCAAACATTTCTAAAGAGACCCTCCTCCCCTTTATAAAAAGCCCTCACATTTAAACCATTTATCACACCTATAAAGCCCCATGGATCATCCAACCTCTACCCAATTAAGCTCCCTACATCCTTTTTTCATCCTATAAGCCTTACCTTAGGCAGAAGTCACATCAAGGAAGCCTTTTGATTCAAACCAAATGGAGTTTCCTGATTTAAAAGTAACAACTCCTCTTAAGTTCTTTTATTTTATTTTACTTCTTCAACCCCCTAAACTCTATTTATTACTTTATTTAATAACAAACCCATTATCCTAAATATACTATGTTGTTGTTATGAGAATTATTTGATCTACACATACACAAACCTCCATCTAATGGGTATAGAACATAATGTTTCTGTGGACAGTGAACTACTACCTCCGAAACGATGATTGTTCAATCTTCTATTACCACCTCTTATGGTGGAAATTATGATGGAACTATAATTATATATTATATTTATAATATTTATTTTATCTATAATATTCTTTAATTCTCGTTTATATCGTACCTTTAAAAAATGAAATGTAAGTAGCATTTGTGCGCACGTACGGATTACCGTCTCCACAAACGCAATGAGATTCCATCCCCATCGTAACCATTAAAGAATAATTTTCATTTGATTATTAAAATTAATATTTAATAACATTATTTCATTCTGTATATGAATCAAATACATCCTATCTATAACAAACATGACTTACGTAACCAAACATATAAAGGAAAACGATCCAGTTAACACTCGAGATAATGATACTACTAAAATACTATTAAAAAATAAATATTAGAAGATCATATATGATATCTTATTTATTTATGTGGTTATTGTATAATTTAAAAACAATTATTTAACTATTATATGGTAGGTTAGCATGACCTTGACCAAAGAAAATTACATGGTAAGGGTTAATTTCACAATCTCTTTTTTATCTGAGGTTGTTTTTACGTAAGTGTCTACTGGGACCTCTTTATCATCCACATCCTTGTTTCTTAAAAATGTATTTCAAAGCATTTTTACTATTCAATAGACTATGTGTTAAAGTCATTTATACCCTTGTTTGAATTTTTATAAAATGGTTTGAAAGGAATATTTCTGTCGTTTTCCAAACAAGGTACTTTATGACCTTTTCGACAAATTAAGGTAAGAATTTTTTAAACTTATACGAAGGGTGAGGTTATTATCCACCATTATAACACCTTTGAGCTTCCCTTACAAGATTATAAGAATATTTTAAAAATAAATGTTTTCTTTTATAATTACATTACTTTTAAATTATTTCAAAATAGAAAGAGATATTCCTCTCAAATAGTTTTGATTTCATCTATGTCAACATCCTTTAATGGATTTTATACTTGATTGAAGTTTATTTGTTATGATACAAATCTTGAATATTGTATTGAAGCTTTTTTGATACGTTTGACTGTGGATGTGTTATTTTTACACCATTCATGGTTTATAGTTAATGAATTAACATTTCGTATTATAGTTTTAATATGAATGTTTATGTTATGTTTCAACCTTTTCATATGAGGAATGCACTAGACTTAGTAAGTGACGGGTGGAGCCTTCTATAGATCCTCGATGCATTGGTAGGTCTAATTAGACAAACTAGTTTCTTGGAACAGGGCCTTGAAAATTTTTTATTTTTATTCTTGGCACGTGGCCTTGACTATGTGGTTATGATGTCCGATATTTTTCATTCCATCATTTTGAAATTAGCTATTGATATTACATGTGATTATTCGACTAGTAGAATATCCTTGTCAATAATTAAATATAATTATTTGATTTATCTTTTCCATATTATCCTGAATTTTATGTTTAAAAGGATTTTATTTTAGTTTTATACACTGCCTTAAATTTTTCTGTTTATTTATGAAAGTTTCCACTATACTGTTATCCTTACTGAGTATCTGAGCTCACCCCTTTCTATGTTTTATTTTTCCTAGTATGTGAAGAAGTATTTTATGGTTAACCTACAGGGATAGGCTAAGGGGTATTAATTTGGTTCATAGAGAAAAAAATGTTGTTGTTGTTTTTATTTCATGATGTAATTTAAAAATTATGTATGTATCTAGTACTTCCAAGGCTACTAAACTGATCGGTATTTCGGGATTTGATCCCTTGTGATCATGAAAAAATTATGTAGTAATGCACTGACTCTGGGTAACTATGGTTGGGATGTTATAGTTTTTATCAGAGGAAGTTTAGTACAAACCATGGATGCTAGATTTAGAAAAATTCTGATTATAGAACATTTCTCTAAGATAGACATTTAGGATTAGTGTAGAAGATCTTCCTAGAATTTTGGTAATCTATAAATTTTGGGAGTTTTCCAAGCAATACATCCCTATATGGAAATGATCAGGTAGAGGCGGCTCTAGAAAAGATGTACCTAGGAGTGAAAACTCCGACTAGGAGTTTTGGGCTTGACCGGGGTATCCTGGTACACGACTATGGGCCTTGCTGCACTCTTGGTTACGATACTCCCAGGGGATATGCTTAAGATAATTCACATTTTCTTTATAAACCATTATGAAGGATTTATGATTATATACCTCTTCAAGGAATACATTTTTATGATTACAGATTATATCCATAAACTCTTCAATTTATGTTAAGTGTTTTACAAGTTTGGAATTATGTATTGTGATTCATAAACTAATATAGAGTATGCCTTTGTATAGAAATGCTACCTAGTGGAAAGAATGGGAACTATATAGGCACACATAATCCATATAGGTATTTCCATCCCAATCAAGATATTTATAGTGGATATGGTGATGCAACTAGTGCTTATTATCTTATCACCATACTGGGAAAACTCACTCAAGATATGAATAATAACTTTACCCGTATGGAGCACCCCGATCCACAATGTGGAGGATCAATGTTAGACCAATTCATGAGGCTAAACCAATAGCATTCAATGGGACTAAAAATAAATTTGTAGCTAATAAATGGATAAGTTCCTTAGAGAAAATATTTCATGCTTTGGGGAGCAGTGAAAGGGAAAAAGTTGTCATGGCAGTTTATCACCTCACGATAGATATAGATCAATGGTGGTCATTAATTCAAAACATAAATAAAGATGAAGAAGTATCAAATATGTAATGGAGGGAGTTTAAAGATATTTTCTTAGAAAAATACTTTCCTCATGACCATCTAGGGGATATGAAAATACAATTTCTGAGTCTGAGGAAAAAAAGAGGATGATAATGTCGCAAAGTATGAGGCTAAATTTACAAGGTTAGAAAGGCATGTAATAGATTATATACATAACCCAAGGAGTAATATTGATCAATTCTTTGATGGGTTAAAATCATTTCTCTATCGAGCATTAGTATCATAATCCTTCTCACCATACGAAGATATTGTCTCATGTTCTATCAAGATAGAAAAGGAATTCTCTAAGTGTTATGAATTTAAATCAATGGAAGAGAAGAAGAAATATTCTGAACACTCTGGAAATGGAAATAAGGGGAAGAAGGGAAAAGATGAATATTCATCCTGTGGTAAATGTGGGAAGAAACACCCTAGTATCTACCTGAAGGGAATGAGAGTCTGCTACAAGTGTGGTGAAAAATGCCACCAAGCTTGTGATTCCAAGGGAAGGAAAGAGGCTGTCAATGTTGAATGATACAATTTTAAAGAAATGGGGCATTATGAAAATTAATGTCCTAAGTGCCAAGGAAACTTATCTCAAAAAAGGTCAAGGGAGAAAGGGAAAGCTTATGCAATCACTGCTCCTGAGCTTGAATCTCTGAAAGACGTGGTGGCAGGTAATTTAATGGTTTCCTCAAGTTTATCCAATGAATTATTTGATTCTGGATCATCATATTGTTTTATATATTTTTATTTTTCTAAGAAAATTAAATATTTCCAATTTGATTTAACAAGGGAGTTATCAGTCAAAACTCTTAAGGGAATTATCATTATGATAAAGTTTTGTGAATCAGCCCCCATTAGGGAACATAAATGTTCTTTATATTCTGATCTCATCATCATACCCATGATTGAATTTGATATAATCCTCATTATGGATTGTATTTCAGACCATGATGTGAAAATTTATTGTAAGAATAACGAGGTTATAATTTTTGATGATGATAAGAAATACCTTATCTTTAGAGAAGAAATGTCACAATATGATTCTTATCTATATCCACCCCATGCAGCTCTACTAAATTATATTATTGGGGAGTAAGAGAGAGAAATAACTATTGGTGAGTAAATGAATGTTCAAATAGAGGATGTAACTATTGTACACGAATATGTTGATGTATTTCTAGAGGATTTACCTGGACATCCTCCAGAATGAAAAATTGAGTTTTCCATTGATTTAATTACTCGTTCAAGGCCCATATTGAAGACCACTTATAGAATGGCCACTATGGAATTATTTGAGCATAAGAAAGAACTAGAGGAGTTGAGTGATAAAATATTTATTCTCCCTAGTTTCTCTCTATGGGGAACCTATGTGCTCTTTTTTAAGAAGAAATATGGATCTATGAGGTTGTGCATTAACTACAGGGAGATCAATGCTATAATAATAAAGAACAAGTATCCCCTACCACACATTGATGATTTATTTGATCAACTTTATGGAGCTCAATATTGTTCAAATATTGAACTTTGATCTGGATATCATCAGTTGTGTGTGAAGAAGGAAGAAATTCCAATGAAAACATTTCAATCCAGGTACGAGAATTACTAGTTTACCATAATGCCTTTTGGACTGACTAATGCATCCTCTGTCTTCATGGATCTAATTAATAGAGTTTTAAAAGAATATCTAGATCACTTTGTATTGTTATTTATTGATGATATCTTGGTATACTCCAAAATCTACGAAGATAATGAAAATCACTTACGTACTGTTCTAAAGACTCTTAGAAGAAATAAATTATATGGGAAGTTCAGCAAGTGTGAAGTTTGACTTCAGGTGATTTCATTTCTTGGCCATAATGTCTCTAAGGAGGGAATGACTATTGATCCTTCAAATACCAAGGAAATCCATGAATGGACAACACTGAAAACTATAACTGAGGTATGCTGTTTTATTAGTTTAGTAGGTTATTATTAACATTTCATCAAAAAAATTTCCCGATTGGCTAACCCATTAACCAAGCTCACACGTAAAGGGGTTAAATTTGTTTGGAAAAAAGAGTGTGAATAATGTTTTGAAGAACTAAAGAGAATATTAGTGAATGATTTTATATTGAGTCTACCATTGGGGAATTATGGGTTTGTTATTTATAGTGATTCATCAAATAAAGGACTTGGTTGTGTCCTTATACAGAATGATTTGGTTATTTCCTATGCATCACGACAGCTAAAAATTCATGAACAAAACAATCCCACTCATGATCTTGAGTTATGAGTTGTAATCTTTTCTTGGAAGATATGGAGACACTATCTCTATGGTGAAAAATGTGATATTTATACTGATCACAAGAGTTTGAAGTAAATTTTTTCTCACAAAAATAACTCAATATGAGGTAAAGGAGATGGATCGAACTACTCAAGGATTATGATTGCACCATACACTACCACCCGGGGAAGTAAAATAAGGTGGCAGATTCATTGAGTAGAAAGGATCATGGAATTTTGAACAAGATGATATTTGAAAGGGATACCATGTTCATGGATCTAGTAAATATGGATATGGGAATAATCATGGAAGGATAAACATCAATACTTTTTCAAATGGTTGATAAACCATCTATAATAGAAAGGTTAAAATGTTCTCAGACTGATGATGAGGATTTTCAAAAGAAAATTAAAGCTGTGAACGAAGGGAGATTAATTGACTACGTATATGAAGATTGGATTTTGAAATTTGGGAAGAGACTTTGTGTTCCTGACATAACTGATCTAAAAAGATAATTTTTGGATGATTCTCATAGATCCAATTTCTCTATAAACCCTGGTAGAACTAAGATGTATAAATATTTGAAAGAAAAGTTTTGGTGGGACAACAAGAAGAGAGAGATTTCTGATTATGTTTCAATATGTATGGTTTGTCAACTAGTGAAAGCTGGAAGACAACATCCAAGAAGAGTTATGCAACCTCTTCCCATACATGAGTGGAAATGGGATGATATTATGATGGACTTTGTCATGGGGATACCAAACAATCCTAGAAGGAATGATGCAATATGGGTCATTGTTGATCGCCTTACCAAGTTAGCTCATTTTATTGCTATAAGAGAAGATTTACCAATTGAACGTCTGGAAAGAATATATATTAATGAAGTTGTAAGACTACATGGAGTACCCCTATCGATTGTTTCTGATCGTGATCCCCATTTTACATCAAGATTATAGAAAAAAATTTATAAGGCCTTGGATACTGAACATCACTTGAACACTGTCTACCACCCTCAAACTGATGGAAAATCAGAATGGACTATTCAAAAATTAGAAAAAATGTTGAGATCTTGCTCACTTGACTTTCAAGGTATGTGGGATTAATATTTACCTCTGGTAGAATTTTCTTATAAAAATATTTTCCATTCAAGTATTTATATGGAACCATATAAAGCGTTATATGGAAAGAGATGTCGCAAACCAACTTGTAGGGATGATGTTAGTGAAAGAAAACTCATAGGTCCATAACTTGTTGAGGAAACAATAGAAATGCTTAGGGTTATCCAAACCCACATCAAATAAGCTCAAAGTAGGAAAAATAGCTATGCTATTAACCAAATGAAAGATGTGAAATTTCAAGTAGTAGATCATGTTTTCTTGAAGGTATTTCTATGGAAGAGTGTCATACGATTTGGTAAGAAAGGAAAATTAATCCACATGTACATCAGACCTTTCGAAATTATAGAACGAATTAGAGTTTTATCTTATCGTTTGGAAATGCCGCTAAGTCTATCCAAAGATCATGATGTGTTCCACGTATCACTATTGAGAAAATACATGCCTGACCCAACACATGTACTCAGCTATGAAGAAATAGAACTAGAAACCAATCTATCTTATTGAGAAGACCCTATCAGAATTATTGATACTAGAGAACAAGTTTTGAGAAACCAGGCGACTTGTCTGATGAATGTTCTATGGAGAAATAATAAGATGGAAGAGGCAATGTGGGAACCCAAGGAACATATGATGAAGAACCACCTGAATCTTTTTATGTAGTAGTATTCTAGAAATTTCAAGGATGAAATTATTCGAATGAGGGAAGAATGTACCAGTTGGGAAAAAATCCCTCAAGGCATCATTGAAGCATTTTTGTGGTGATTATGTTTGTTGAAAAAGTGTACATCTGTGTTGTGATTGTTGACAAAGAAAAGCATGACATACAAATTTGTTGACAAAGGGGATTTCATGGTGGCATGTCGAGTTCAAGGGCTGTGGTTAATGATCCAGTTTTGATTCAATAACGTTGATAAAGGAATGGATGAATTGGAGGCGGTACAAAAATAACAGATATAAGGTGACACAGTTTTCCAGTGTTTTCCAAATTATTGGGCTTGAAAATCAACTAATGAAGAAAAGTGGTTTTTGGAAAAGGTACTTCTGCGCCGTGTACTTGAAGGCTTGGAAACTTGTGCGCCATATGTTTTTCAAGATCAGAACACCAAAATATGGAAAAGGGATATGGGTCGCGCAAGTTTTGGGTTATGTCGCGCAAGTGACTAGCGCGACAGAGACAAGGGGAAAAGGCTTGCACTCTAAGACTTTGGTGTCGAGGGGAGACTTGCGAGCCGTCACACATGGTGTCTAAATGCCTATAAATATAGGTTGACCCCTCCTCATTCAGCGCAGAGTTCAACACTTAGAAAAATCTGGGCTCTCGTCGCGCAGGTGTGGTGGTCGCGCAAGTGGTGTGTGGTCGCACAAGTATAAGTTGCGCGCCAAATGTAAGTTTCATGTCGGTTGTTAGTTTCATGCCAAAATCAGTTTGGGTGTAAATGGAGGTGCTTCGCGCAAGTTTGGAGTTGAAGAAGGTTGTGTCGTGCAAGTGGTTGAGATGGACTTGCGCGCCAGTTTTTACTTGCACGCCAAAGACTTGTGCGCCGTCTTGGGACTTGCGCACTGGGCTTGGAGAAGAGTTCCAGGTGTTGTTGAAGCACGCCTGTCTTTCCGGGGATGCGCAAAAGCTGGAAGATTGACTGATACCTTCGGTGCAAAGTGAGATTCATCTATGGGTGAAAGTTGGAATTCAACAGAGCATCTACATACAACGGAGGATGCATTCATTAGTGATGATGAAGAGACCTACAGATCTCTAAACTGTGAGTGGATCCTTTCCAGAGCAGTGAGAAAAGGAAGAGGAATAAGGTGATCCTCTCCACCGGTAGTGAGCCAGAGATAGAGAAACAGGGAGTGGACCCTGGGAAAGCAGTGAGCTAACCCTAAACTTTGTAAAGTCAGTGAGCTTGGGAATAGAAGTGATCTATCCCGAACTTTGTAAACAATATTGTTCTTTTAGTGGATTTGGTACATCTTTACATTTCCGTTTTATGCTCCTTGGACATAGCCCAATGAGGGTGAACCAAGTAAAAATTGCTCTGTCCTGTGCATGCTTTACTTTTTGTTTATATTGTGCAACGAGAAAGAGAGAGAAGAGTGTTTTACTTAACAGTGAAACAAGATTATAATGAGATTTAATTTTAAATTAGTCATACCCTGATTCACCCCCCCCCCACTCTCAGGGTACTCAGCCTTGTGGACCTAAAAATTGGTATCAGAGGGAAAGGTTGATATTAGTTCTTCTCTCAATGGAGGTCACTAATAATAAAGGGATTCCGATCTTTGACGGGAACAATTTTCAGCTATGGAAGAATCGGATGCAACACTACTTCCGATCTTTGGGAATGGATGTATTCACAACAGTAATGCATGGCATAATAGCTGATATTAATAGTGGTGCACAATCAAAAGCTGAGTGTAGAGAGTTGGATGCTGATGCCAAAGCAATCAATGCCATAGTGGGAGCCATATCTAATCCTATATATACAAATGTGATGTCTTGCAAAATGTCAAATTCCATGTGGGAAAAGTTATTGAATATATATGAAGGGGATACAAAGGTCAGAGAGACAAAGTTTCAAGTGTTGTGGAACAAGTATGAATATCTGAGAATGAACCCGAATGAATCTGTTGATGCATTTTTTGATAGGGTAAATATTTTAGTAGAGGACATGAGAGGTCTTGGAGAATTTATTGAAGAGATAAAAATTGTGAAGAACATCCTGAGAAAACTTCCACCTCAGTTCAATCCGAAAGTTTCTATTTTGGAAGATAGAGACTAGAAAGAGCTGACGTTGGATAACCTGCACAGTTCACATATTGCATAAGAAATGAGAAATGATGACAATGGTGCTATGGAAAAGGGGAAATCCAAGGAAGTGTCATTTAAGGACATGAAGAAGCTCACCATTGAAGACTCTCAAGAAGAAGAATAGACATATGATGTGATTTAATTCCTCTCCTCAAACCTTCAAAGAGGAAAATTAATGTTTAAAGGGAAGATTCCACTTGCTTGTTTTAGAGGTGGAAAGGTTGGACATCTTGTGGCAAGGTGCCCCAAAAAGATTCAAGAAGAAAATGATGAAGATGAAGTTGAAATTTCGAAGAAGAGATATTCAGCCTATGTGAAAGGGATGAAGCGGTTCCAGAGAAATTTCTTCAAAAAGAAGAATATTCTTTTACAAGAAATAGACAGTTCAGATTAGTCTATGGTTGAAGAGGTAGGGGAGATTGAAAATTTCAAAGATCATGGAGAAAATGCTATGGTGGCAGTCATTGGTAGTTCTCAAGAGAAGAACGAAACCGAAGGTGATGATGAAGAGGAAGACGTTGAGGGAAGAGTTGACATGCAAGCTGAGTTAGAGGCTACTATTGAAGAGATAGATGTTTGGAGAGCCAAAACAAATAAAGCTAACAAAGTTGTTCATGATTCCAAACTCTATATGTAGTAGCAGAAAGAAGAGAAGTCTGAGTTGATGGAAGAAATTGAGAAACTCAAGTTATCAACACCAGAGAACTCAGAATCAGTTTGTGAGTATAAGCTCAAAATTGAAGAACATAAATGGGAAATCAATGGAATGAATAGAAAAGTGAAAGATCAAGTCAAATGTATCGAAGAACTTGAAGAATAAGTGGTCAGTCTACGATGAAAAATGAAGGATCAAGAAACAATCTTGACCCCCAATGTGATATCTGAAAAGCAGGCCATTCAGAACATTGAAAAGATAAAAGAGGAGGTTAGTAGTTCAACAGGAATAAATTAGATATTGAGCTCAGATTCCAAGGATGAATTGGGGATTGATCGAAAACAAAATGTTGTAAATATGGATGTCAGACTACAAGAATCCACTATGACATTGAAGGTTGATTTGGGAAGAAACATGAATCAGAATATTCAATGATCCCAAAGGGAAACTCATAGTGTTGAAGTAACATGAAGGAATGCACCTTCTATCAGGTGTTATTTCTACAGAAATATGGGACATTCACAGTATGTGTGTTCCATATCCAAGAGATATCAAAGCGAACAAGATTAGTGGCAGCCAAATAGAGAATGGTTTTCCAGAACATATTTCCAAGGAAACTGTTTTTGGTGGGGAGGATTTGGCCACATGGCTAGGTACTGCACTTCGACCATACATAGGAATGTGCCAGAGCCGAATAAAATCATTCAAAAGTATCATATCAATAAACCAACAGGTGAGTTAAAAATGAAGAATAGATGTGCGACTTTGCAAGTTGAAGATGGTCCATCGTACTATGAGAAAGAACAGATGTCTCAATCCATTCTGAGTGTGAAGAAAAATATATAGACCAAGAAGAAGAAGAATGAGAAGGATGTGGTGGCAAAAATTGCCTTTAAGGCATCTGATTTCTCTGGTGTGTGGATCCTTGATAGTGGTTGCACATCTCATATGAAAGGCAATAAGGACTTTGTTACAGGCATAAAATATGACAAAGAAGGAGTTTTCAAACTTTAAAACAATGAAGGCCTGAAGATTGTTGGCTCAGGAAGGTCCAAGTTTTGGGGAAAAGAAATGAGACGTGCTGATGTCTTGGTAATAGAGGGTCTTAGTCATAACTTTCTTAGTGTCAGTCAACTATGTGACTCTAGGCACTCTATCTGATTTACCAAGAAGATATGTGTTGTGAAAGGAAAAGATGGAGTAGTTATTCTACAGGTAAAAAGTACAAAGGGAAATCTTTACCTTTTAAGTGGGGAAGAAGATACATGCCTTTTATCTAGAGAAGAAGAAAACCAGCTGTGGCATAAGTGACTTGGTCATCTATGCCAACCATCCATGGAAGATCTAGTAAAGTGTGATGCTGTTAGAGACCTTACCAAACTATCACATGATCATACTCTTACATGTGATGCTTTCCAAAAAGGGAATATGATCAGAAAGACATACATGCCAAAGGAACAGAAATCAACCAGAGTGCCCGAATTGGTGCATAATGATGTATGTGGACCTATCTCACCACGAGCTATAAATGGGTAAAGGTACTATGTGCTTTTCATTTATGATTACAATAGAAGGGCTTGGGTATTTATCATTACCCACAAGGTAGAGGTGTTCAATTGCATAAAGTAGTATATAAGGGAATCATAAAGGATGCATGGGTAGAAAATTCTGAAGTTTCGTACTGATAACGGTACAGAATTCACAAACAGTCAATTTGAAGACTATCTCGAGAAACATGGGATTAGGAATCAGGTTTCATCAGTGAGAACTCCGCAACAGAATGGAGTGGTTGAAAGGAGAAATCGGATCATCAACAACATGGTCAGAACGATGCATATTGAAAAAGACATACCTGATAAATTTTGGAAGGAAGCATTTTTGACATCGGTCTATATTTCGAACAGGTCTCTGTTGTGTCTGAAGGAAGGGAAGACTCCATATGAAATTTGGTATGGAAAAAATCCAACGTTCAAATACTTTAGAATCTTTGGAAGTGCTTCATTCTCAATAAAGAAAATCACAGGAAATTTGAGTCATGAGGAGATGAGGGGATATTTCATGGGTACTCAGGGAAAAGAAAAGAATATAAATGATTCAACAAAAGGATGGGAAAAATTGTTGAGAGAAATGATTTCACTATAGTTGAAAATGAACAGAATACTCAACGACCCAGTGAACAGTTTCTGGATGAAAGTGATGAGGAGGTAAGAGACACAGGGGGAGTAGAAGTGGCATAGGTTTACTTATAAGAAGATAATGATGATGAGAAAGAGGAGAAAAATCTGAATCTTCTAAGAGGCCAAAGAGTCGAGCTGAAATTGATAGGCAAAATATCATTGGTGATCAGACAGCTCCAATTCAGACTCGAAGAATGAAATTATCACAGAAAACATTGTTTTTATCTCCGGTGGAGCCAAAATGATTTTCTGATTTAGCTAATGATGAGTTTTGGGTTCAGGATATGAATAAAGAATTAGACCAGATTGAGAAGAATCATATGTGGGATATTGTTTTGAGGCCAGCAAATAAGAACGTCATTGGGAATAAATTGGTTTTTCGCAACACGATTAGCAAAGATGGAACAATGATTCGAAACAAAGCACGACTGGTGTGTAAAGGATACTCCCAAATCGAGGGTATTGATATTGATGAGACATTTTCACTAGTTGCAAGGCTGGAGATAATCAGATTTTTTTAGCCATAGTAGTGCAAATAAATTTCAAAGTGTTCGAGATGAATGTAAAATATGCATTTCTAAATGGGGTTCTGAAAGAAGAGGTGTACATTGAAGAGCCAGAAGGTTTTCTCATTCATGAGGATGAGAACAATGTTTATAGGCTGAAGAAGGTATTGTATGGGCTGAAACAAGCACCAAGAGCATGATACTCAAGGCTTGATAAATACATGAAGAAGCTTGGTTTCCAGTGTGGGGGAGATGATTAAAATCTTTATTCCAACAACAATAGTAATCAAAGGATGATGGTACTGGTTTATGTTGACGACATAATATTTGGTGGATCAAATGATGCTCAGTATAGAAGGTTTTCCGAATTCATGAAAAATGAGTTTGAAATGTCAATTATTGTAGAGAAAACGTTTTTCCTTGGTCTTCAGGTGACACAAGGAAGGAATGAAACATTTATTTCTCAATCCAAATATACCAAAGAGTTTTTAAGAAGGTTTGGAATAAAGAATTCCCAGGATATGAAGACTCTTGTTTCTACCCGGATGAAATTATTAAAAGATGAGGATGACAAGGCAGTTAATATCACAAAATACAATAAAATTATTGGAAGTTTTCTATACATGACCGCAACAAGGACTGACATTGTTTTTTCCACATTCCAAGCGGTGAGGTATCATAGTAATCCCAAGGAAAGGTACATAATTTTTGTGAAAAGAATAATTCATTATATCAAGGGCACGATGGACTTCAGCTTGACATATAATGACAAATCCCAGACAGAGTTATTGGGATATACTGATGCCGATTGGTCCGGATCAGCAGATAACAGAAAGTCAACATTTGGAGGTGCATTCTATCTTGGTGTATTGTGTATTTCTTGGATAAGCAAGAATCAAGATTTCATTTCATTGAGCACCACAAAATCTGAGTATATTGCGGCCACTCAAGCATGCACATAGTTATTTTCGTTGAAGCAACAGCTTGAAGATATGGTAGTTGAAGTGAAGTCTCCGATCAGAATCATGTGTGATAACTCAAGTGCTATCAATCTGAGAAAAAATCCAGTTCATCACTCCAGGACTAAGCACATTGATATCAAATACCATTTCATCAAGGAGAAGGTAAAGCAAGGTCTTGTGAAGTTGGAGTATGTGCCTTCAAAGCTACAGGTTGCAGATATTCTAACGAAGGCCTTACCCAAGGAAGCATTTGAAAGGCATCAACTGGCTCTGGGAGTTCAGTTAACTCCCCACACTTGAAAGTGTGTGGATTTGGAAACCCCCTCCCTCTCCCTGAGGTATGATGTGTTTTTCACTAATGTGCTGATATACGTTCTCTATTGTGTTACAGACTGAAAAAGAGTGACCTTTGTGTTCGTTGACAAAGGGGGAGAAAATAGTGATTGTTCAAGGGGGAGACAGTTTGGCTATTTGAAAAATCAGGAATGATATGGGGAGAAGCTAGCAGGTGGAGCAGCGAGATAGAAGGAGAGCAATGAGAAAGGGGGAGCGTATTAAATCTGACGATGCTAGAAATGATCGATCAAAGAATAGATATCATGATAGCTGAGGATCATGATAAAAGCAGAAGAGTGGATTTGGAATGTGGTAAGAATATTTCCAAAAATTGGTATCAGTTTGGTGTCAATAGTGGGTGTCATAGTTGAAGTGATTCCTTGATGAACTTTTCATTTACTCTTGTTTCACATACCGAGCATTGCTCATGTGGGATTAGAGTATGTGTTGAGTAAATCCTTGATCTCTATCAGAATCGAAATAGGCGAATGGTGGCTAAATAATTAACGATGTACCTCTATATGGAATAGTTTTCAACAAACCCAAATGGGGAGATTGTGGGGCAAAAATCTCTCAAGGCATCATTGAAGCATTTTTGAGGTGATTGTGTTTGTTGACAAAGTGGACATCTGTGTTGTGATTGTTGACAAAGAAAACCATGAAATAAAAAATTTTTGACACAGGGAATTTCATGGTGGCATGTCGAGTTCAAGGGTTGTGGTTAACGATCCATGTTTGATTCAAGAACGTCGATAAAGGAATGGATGATCTATAGGCGGTACAAAAACAACAGATATAATGTGACACCGTTTTCCAGTGTTTTCCAAAATTTTGGGCCTGAAAATCAACAAATGAAGAAAAGTGGTTTTTGGAAAAGGGACTTGTGCACCGTGTACTTGAAGGCTTGGAAACTTGTGCGTCATATGTTTTTCAAGATCATAACACCAAAATATGGCAATGGGATAAGGGTCGTGCAAGTTTTGGGTTAGGTCGTGCAAGTGACTAGCGCAGCAGAGACAAGGGGTAGAGGATTTAGCGACGAGTCTTGCACGCTGAGGGGAGACTTGCATGCCATCACATAGGGTATCCAAATGCCTTTAAATATAGGTTTACCTGTCCTCATTCATAACAGAGTTCAACACTTAGAAAAATCAGATCTCTTGTCGTGTAGGTGTGGTGGTCGCCCAAGTGGTGTGTGATCTTGCAAGTATAAGTTGTGCGCCAGATGTAAGTTGCACGCTGGTTGTTAGTTTCATGCCAAAATAAGTTTTGGAGTAAAAGGAGGTGCGTCACACAAGTTTGGAGTTGAAGAAGGTTGTGTCATGAAAGTGGTTGAGGTAGACTTGTGTGCCGAAGACTTGTGTGAAATCTTGGGACTTGCACGATGGGCTTGGAGAAGAGTGTCGGGTGTTGTTGGAGCATGCCTGTCTTTTTGGGGCAGCGCAAAAGGTGGAAGATTTCCTGATACCTTCTATGCAAAGTGAGATTCATCTACGGGTGAAAGTTGGAATTCAATAGAGCATCTACATACAACAGAATATGCATTCATTAGTGATAATGAATTGAACTACGAGTCTATAAACTGTGAGTGGATCCTTTCCAGAGCAGTGAGTAAAGGAAGAGGAAGAAAGTGATCCTATCCATCAGCAGTGAGCTAGAGAGAGAGAGAAATAGGGAGTGACCCTTGGGAAAGAAGTGATAATACCCTAAACTTTGAAATGGCAGTGAGCCTGGGAATAGAAGTGATCACTCTTGAACTTTGTAAACAACAGTGTGCTTTTAGTGGATTTGGTACATCAGCACATTGTCGGTGTATGCTCATTAGACGTAGCCTAGTGCGGGTGAACCATGTAAAAATTGATGTGTCCTGTGCATGCTTTACTTTCTGTTTATATTGTGCAATGGGAAAGAGAGAGAAGAGTGTTTTTCTTAACTGCGAAACAAGATCAGAACGAGCTTTAATTTAAATTAGTCATAACCTGATTCACCCCCCTCTCAGGTTACTTATCCTTGTGGACCTAACAATACCACCCCAAGCTTCCACAGTATGTTTCCCTTTAAATAATGCAATAACTTCCATTTTACGCAACCTTGATATTCTAACACACCACCACCAATCAAACTCGCCATTATGAATAGTAATACCCACTTTTTGAAAATTTATAAATTTTATTTTTCAAAATGGACTTCATTTCTAATTTGGAATATCAAAATTATCTTAGGGTGAATTGTTGGTAGAAAACTTTCAATTTTTGATGAATAATGAAAAATACTAAATTTTAATTAAAAACAATTTTTTTTAATCGAAATAATTTATAGTGTTAAATTATAAATTTGAGTTGTTTTAAAGTATAATTTGATTATGTTTTTAGCATTTAATATAATTTAGGTCATTGGATGTAATTTTACATTTAAACTGGATATAAACAAGTGTCAATCTTTTGATAGTTATTATTTCTTAAAAACACTCTTTTTGTTTTGAAAACGGGAATTAATATTAAATTAATTTCTGCCAGTTATGTGTTTTGAATTTGGAAAAATGGGTTCCATATTTGGAATCATGAGGTCCAAATTTTGTAAATAGTTAAGTATTATTTTTGGAAATTATGAATATTTACTTTAGTCAATATTTTATTTACCATGGTTAAAGGTTAAATCTTGTAAATAAGGGTAAACAATTATTATTATAATAATATTAAATTACCCTAACATTATATAATAAAATAATATTTTCACACATTCCTAAAAAGCCGCTCCCCGCTTATATAAATCCCTCAACTCTAACCCAATTCTGACACCTCTCAAGCCCCTTGGATCATCCAAAATCTACCCAATTAATCTCCCTGTATCCCTCTCTTCCTCCTAGATTCCTTAACTTAGGCAGAAGGCACTTCAAGGAAGCCTTTTTATTCAATCCAAAGAGAGTTACATGATTTAAAGGTAACATCTCCTCTTATGTTCTTTTCTTTTATTTTACTTCCCAAACCCCCTAAACTCTCTTTATTCCTTTATTTTATAACAACACCAGTATCCTCAATATACTAGGTTGTTTTTATGAGAATTATTTTAACTACACTTACACACTCCTCCATCTAATGGGTATATAACATAATGTTTCTTTGGATGGAGAACTACTGCCTCACGAAATGATGATTGTTCAATCTTATAATACCACCTATTATAGTGGCCATTATGATGGGACTATAATTAAATGTTATATTTACGATATTTATGTTATATATAATATTATATAATTCTATTTTATTGAATAACTTTATTCTTTTCATGTTGTATATTTATGATAATTTCATTTGAGGAAGTACGAAATACCGCCCCCTCAAAGTGATATGACTCGTTCATACCATACATGGAACGTATAATGGATGGTGTTAATGAACTTACGTAACATATATAAAATATTATATTATACTTTAATAAAAATATACCTTTGTATCATTTGGTCTTATTTCCTTTTAAAATAAAAAAATGCAATGGAAGTAGCGTTCATGTGTACGTATGGATTACCGTCTCCATGAATGTGATGATATTCATTCCCCAACGTAACAATTAAAGAATAATATTCATTTGATTATTAAAAATAATATTTAATAATAATATATAATTATGGATATTAATCAAAAACATTCTATTCATAACTAACATTACTTACGTAACAAAACATATAAAGGAAAATGAATCAGTTAACACCCGAAACAATGATACTACTAAAATATTATTAACAAAGCAATATGAGAAGATCATATATGATATCATATTTATGTATTTGGTTCTTTTATAATTTAATAATAATGATTTAACTATTATATATGAGTTTAACGTACCCTCGTCCAAGGAAAAGTACAAGTTAAGGGTTAATTTCACAATCTCTTTATTATCCAATGTTGTTTTTACGTAAGTGTCTATACAGAACTTTTTATCATAAACATATATGTTTCATAAAAATGTATTTAAAAACATATTTACAATTTACTAGAATATGGGTTAAAGTCATTTATACCTTTTTTTGACTTTTTATAAAATGGTTTGAAAGGAATATTTCGGTTGTTTTCCAAACAAGGTACTTTATGACCTTTTCAACAAATTAAGGTAAGAATGTTTTTTTAACATATACGGCGGGTGCGGTTATTCACAGCCATTATAACACCTTTGAAGCTTCCCTTAAAATCTTATAATAATATTTTCAAAATAAATTTTTTCTTTTATAATTACATTACTTTTAAATGTTTTCAAAATAGAAACAGATATTTCTCTTAAATAGTTTTGATTTTATCTATGTCAACATCCTTTAATGGATTTTATACTTGTTTGAAGTTGATTTCTTTTGATAAAAATCTTCCATATTGTATTGAAGGTTTTGTGATATGTTTGATTGTGGATGTGTTATTTTTATACCATTCATGGTTTATGGTTTATGTATTAACATTTCGTATCATAGTTTTAATACGAGTTTTATGTTATGTTTCAACCTTTTCATATGAGGAATGCATTGGACTTAGTAAGTGACGGGTGGAGCCCGCTATAGCTCTTCAATGCATCCGTGGGTATCATGAGACAAACTAGTTTCTTGGAATAAGTCCTTGACAAAATCTTATTTGTATTATTGGCACGAGTCCTTGACTATGTGGTTATGATGTCCGACATTATGCATTCCATCATTATGAAATTAGCTATTGATATTATATGTGATTATTTGAAAAGTAGAATATCCATGTGAATAAATAAATGGAATTATTTGATTTATCATTTCTATATTATGTTGAAGTTTAATTTTAAAATTCTTTTTTTTAGTTTTATACATTGCCTTATATGTTTATGTTTATTTATGAAAGTTTATGCTATACTGTTATCTTTACTGAGCATTTGGGCTCACCCCTTTCTTTGTTTTATTTTTCCCACGCTGTGAAGAATTATTTTATTGTTGACCTGCAGGGATAGGCTAATGGATATGAATGTGTTCAATAGAGACAAAATGTTGTTTTTGTTTTTATTTCATGATGTAATGTAAAACTTATGTATGTATCTACTACTTACAAGGATACTAAATTGATAGGTATTTTGAGATTTGATCCCTTGTGATCATGCCAATGTTATGTAATAATGCACTGACTCTAGGTAACTAGGGTCGGGGTGTTACACTTCACATTACCAACAGAGAGATTTAAGAAGTTCTTACCAACATGGGAATAAGATCTGTCACTTTAAAATAAAAATTTGACACCCCGATTCACCCCTCCCATCTCAAGGTGTTTTGGGGTCCTTAAAAAAGTAACTACATAGAAACAAGATTATTAATAGAACAAACTTGTTAGCAGTTTTCAATTTTCAATTTTTTTGATTTTTTATATGTGACTTTTTAAAAAGATTATTTAGAAATGAAAAGTGGTCGCTTTAATCCCTCCCCAAAAAGGATGCCAAAAACATGACTCAATCTTCATTAAACCATACCAATGTTTAAAAATTTATATTTGTTTACTTACTATTGTGTTTTTTAAGTAGGGTCTAACCCAACGAAAGGATATTGTTGGGTTAGAGTGACCAAATTTCAAAACAGATCCCACTATTGTTAATAGTGGGTTTGTTTTCTTTTTGACTTTTTGTATTTTTTTATTTTGATGAATACAGTAAATATGAACAATTATTTTTCTAATAAATTATGTTTAAAACTGGAGTTCTGATTGAGTAAAAATAACCATAATGCAAGAAACCAAAATAGATATTTAGAAGTAACTAATCAAAATAAATGTTTGGGGAGTAATAATACAACTAGTTTAATGTTTAAACTCTTCACAAAAATATAATTGAGTTCATATCCTTGAGAAATATATGATTTAACTCTCTCTCTAAGAGAAAAATCACACACAAGGTTGATTCTTAAAGTTCACCGCTTCTTAAAATCAATAAAAATCTAAGAAAATTTAAAAAAAAATAGACAAAATCAATATAACCAAATAATTTATAAATTTAGAATTAAAATTGAGAGGTGTGATATAATTATTTTGGAAACATAAAATTGATCTCACCGATCGATTTTATTTTGTCGTAAAAAATATCATGAAGAAACTATAAATTTTAAAAATAAAAATTCTACCCTTGAGAAAAACAAAATCAGCCAAAAATAATAGTAAAAAATTGAATTTGGAAATAAATAAAAAATAGTCCATGGAATTGAGAAGTATAAAAATAAAACTCCCTCTCAAATCCCATAATGTTGCTCTACTTCAGATCTCTAATGTCTCCAAGTCTCTATCTCTTGCTGGTATTTGGATGTTTGTGTCAACTCAATGGATGTGCTGAATGAATCAGAAGTTAATGAATGAATGATTGATGTCCCCTTTTACTCTATGCATTTGAATTTTTAAAGTCTACTATCGACTTGATGGAAGTTCGAATGACAGCGGGTTGAAATTTTTAGCAGATGTAGTTGTACGGTGACTCAGGGTGGTTTTTCAATAGTGGATCTATGAAAATGTGTTGATTTTATGATAGTGGGTTGCAAAGTATCTGTTATGGCAGTGACGGTGACTAAGATATGCTCCTTTTTTCGGTACGACAGTGTGTCAATGAGGAATTTTAGTGGTATGAAAAGTATGAAAATTTTCTGATGGTATGTCGCATAGAAGTTCTGTAGCAGTGAGTCATGAGGGAAAGATACTTGATGGAGTGTCCTCTGTGAAGATCTGGTGGTGTCTCATAGATAGGGTAGTGGTGGTGTCTCATTTCGGTGTGACGAGACAATGGTGTCTTCTGGATCTCAAGTGGTGTGAATATGTCGAAGGAGGAGGAAACAACGGTGCATCGATACACCATTGGGAATATCTTTCGTTGGCAGTGTATAGAGAAAGGGTAAGGAGTAGTGGTGTCTCAATGAGACATCATTACAAGCTAGTGGTATGAGGGGTATAGGCGATACTGATAGTGTCAAGAGACATCATTGATTCTGATGGTGTGTGGAGTACTAGTTGTTGGCAGTGACTTGACTAGCCGTTGGGTTCCCTCAACGGTGTCCCTTTTCTAGCAGCGACTTACCTAACTACATAAAAAATAGGTAGTTCATGAAAAATTAAATATTATCAATCACATATTAATTATATAAAAAAATATAAATATTTAAAGAAAACATATACAAACAATTATTAACATGATATAGTAATTAATAATTTAATTATTAAAGTCTTAAAACAATTGAATTAACTAAAAAGATAAAAATATGAAATAATTAAAATACTAAGCCAATATTATAAATCAAATGAAATTAACAAAAAACAAATAAATAAATTGAAACATGATTTATAAATTAAAATAGAATATTAGAGTTAAATTAATTATTGATATCGAATTAATCAAAAACATGTTAATCTATTAAAAGGAATCAAAATTAGCTAATTAAATATTAAATTAAATAAATAATGAAATATTTATTAATTAATAAATGTAGAATAAAATTAATATCTTTTTCCAAATAAGAACATATAAGAATAAAAAAAATGAAAAATCAGTAGAACACAAATAATGAATTTAAAATTTAAAAGTACAAGGTTAATAATAGAAAATTATAAAATTATAAATTTAAATCTAAAATTGTTAAAGTGTAATTATTTAACAAAAAACTAAAAATAATTAATTAAATCATTAAAATAATTAATAAATGATGTAAAAAATCATGTAAATTTAAGGCTACATCACACATTATAAGCCAAAATTTCCCATTCATACTTACTCTATGTATTGTTCATAATATTTTAAAGTTGATGTGTGGGGATGATGGAATTGATGGTGGAAGGGGGGAATTATATTGTAAGGAATAAGAGTTAGGGTTATATTTTTGGGTATTTATAAAGATTCATTTTTTATTTATTATATTTCAATTTCACCTCTCTTAAAAAAGGAAAATCAAAACAGGGAAAAAAGGGAAAAATAAAAGAATGGGTTGTGACTTTAGAGAATAAAAAATAACTATTATAGGATATATTATTATATTATATAGGATTATGTGGTAGATGTGATATAAATTACAAGCATAAATTTAAAAAAAACTCTAAAAAAATTTAGTTTAAAAAGAAAATAAAATAAATAAAAAGTATTGAAAATTGAAGAGGGTGTACATCATTCATTATGCTTTAATTGTATATAACCTTTACTTTGATCTTGGGAGAAGGGTGTTTACACTTTTTGAAGGAGATATTTTAATTCCAGTTTTCATTTTATATGATGCATTATAATATATAGTTAACCTCCACTTTGATCCTTAAAAGTTTAAATATCATTACCTGCCAACCTGAAGCCACAATGTCATTAAAACCTTAATAAAAAATTACTCATGATTTATTGTTATTTATTTATTTTCAAATAATAGAAGGTAGTTCCTTTGAAATAATATGGAAAATGAGAATGTACTCATGGTATGATCATAACTCTACTTGAATCTATATCATGAGTGATGAGGTAAAAGAATGAAGGAACCTGAGTCTATGTAGAAGTGTGAAAAATGGTATTTTAAAATGTTTAGGTCCATATTTCTGTCAAAAAATCAAATACAATATATACCATATGATATTAATCCATCGACCAAGTGAAATTTAATTAATAATTAATAATTTAAAATAAATTTTTTTAATCCAAATGGCACCTCATTTGATTTTAATTAGAAACACGTTTCACTCGTCATCAGAAATCATTGCTCGATGGAATCAAACCGAGAACCCTCTAAATTTTCACACATTATAGATTCTTAATCAGTCATCAGTGTATGAAATCTAGGTGCTATCATGGATTATTGGATGTGCTTAAACATCACCACATTAATAGGTTATTAAAATATATATCCTTGAACTTGGATATAGTGATCTATGATCTTCCCTTCATTTTTCTCTCTAGGATTTGAGAAGTGGGGGGAAGAATTTTAGAAAATAATTTATTACAGATTTTTTTAAAAATTCCTTTATAATTGGGTTATAACTTCCCTAAATTATATTTAGATATTTATTAATGTTATCCCCTAAAAATCACTAAAAAAACATAAAAAAAACATAAAACATGCCAAAAATGTTTCTGATATTTTATCAAATACTGGTAACTCCCAAATTGTATTACCTAAAAAAATATGAGTCATTAACTCCACTCACCACTCCCATGAATATTAAATGAACATTTAATATTAAATATTTAATATTCATTTGAAAAATTATATTGAATGAATAACTTGCCAATATAATAAGTAAATAAATTTAATGGTTGTTATTATAAACTTGAAAAACATTAAATTTATTTATCTCCTTTGGATTTTATAAACTTGGACATTACCCAACCAATACCGTGGGCCCCAAAATTTTCTAAACTCTAATTCAATATAATTTCTCAAACTTCTAAATACACTTTGTGTGTGAACCTCTAATCCCTTATCTCTATAATAGTGAGTAATACACATAGTCCAAGAGTAGAGTTTAATAACCCACAAAGGAACCTAAGAAGATAATTTTTAGTCATAACAATGAAAACCTCATAGAAATACACATCATGTAATAAATCCTCTTTATCTCACGATATATCATAAAACAAGACACTCACTTGATGTCATCGTCATTTCTTGTTTATTTAACTGTGACATTTATAGATAGATTTACCATTAATCACCATGGATATGGATTTTATAAATGTACTACCATCCTGTCCAATTGTTCTTGAGACATATCTTCTTTTTGGAAGTGAAAAATTCTATCTTGATCATTCAATCAATGTCATACCACCAAATTCGTTCCCAACAAAGTCTACATCTTAATGAAACACATTCCACGGTTTTCATCATGCATCAAAGGACATAATCAAATGATACACATTGATAATGATCTCAAGTTGAGATACCAATACATGTGTTTGTTTATAGGAACTACAAATGACCCCCAAAATATGTGGTGTTCCTATTAGCAGGTTAGTACTCATTATATCCTCTACTTGAGATCACAAAGTGAAAACTTTGTGAGAAGAAGTGTCAATGTTTATGATCCCCCAAAACCTGATAGCCATACACCATCTATGTCTAGTCAGTATGATGAATCGATACCATAATACATATATATAAGATTAATTTCTTAATTTCTAATGGCTCTCATTATAGCTGGGAACCAATATAAGTTGTTTATATGATACATAATCTAAGGAAATTTCCATATAAATAGTAGGCACATAAGTTTCAACACTATTATGGTAAGTTTAAATCATTCATAACTCTCGGTATACATGATTTGGTAATTGAAAAGTAATTTTCATGTTGGGTCTAGGGAACCTTATTTTACAACACCCTCACTTTCACTAGAGATGGCTTCCTAATAATCGACTAGTTATCTATCACCTAATAAAATCATGATTCAGTTGGGTTATGGATTTAATCATTGGGCTTTCCATGTTCTCCTACATGGCTACATTATTATTTGTATCTTCAAATCCTTGAGTAAATATTCCCAAGAGATAATATCACCGAGTATAACCTTTTTGTCTTATATATTAATCTTTTATTCTTAGTTAGTACCTTTGGTTCATTTCTAATAATTAGAACAAATTGTTGAATATTTTCATGCTTTTTTAGTATCATTAGAATCCATAACATACTTGATATTTATAGATATGGCTACCCTGGATTTAATGTGATTCTCTTACTCATTACATTATCCTAACTATGATATTAGATTATATTTATCCATAGGAAGACTAGTTTGTGTCTCCTTATAACTAGTGTCCCTTTCTCTCCATTTACTAGGTACATATCCCTTGTACTTTCTCAAGTACAATTGGATAGTTCTAAATGCTTCTCATATAATTCTCCGGGATTTAACTAATATTTTTCTACCATAAAATATATGTTAGTAATATCTAGTACAAAATATATCATATATAATATATCCATCATAGATTCATTGGTAATTCTACTCACTATTTTGATCTCCTCTAATGCCTCATACATGTCTTATTAGAGAGATTTGTTCCATGGACATTGGAAATAATTCTCTCTTGATTTTTTAAAATAAATTTTTAGTATATATACTTTGAATGGTTCTAATTAACCCATATTTCTATAATAGTATATATTATTCCCTATAACTTGGGGTTTTTACTTTAATTTTATATTTTTATAGTTTCTTTCAACCTAGTCATAACTAACTTTAAGACTAATAACAATTTTCCATATGTTAACAACATATTTTAAATCGAATCCATAGTGCTCCCAGTAACTTCTTATTGACATGTGAAATAATTTTGTTCCAAATTAATATACTATGATCACAATTATTACATTAATCCATAAGTGAAACTCTATAAATTTCATTTATTATTTTTATTTCATGGCATCATCAACCCTTTCTATTTGCATCGTATAGATACCTTCCATGAATGGTGGTCATAAAATCTAATGAAAAATATAATAATCATTGAAAGTTTCTATAATAAGTCAAATTAAAATGAATTTAATCATCATAATTTTGTAAAAACAATCCATCCTTATTATTACCACACTTTTACCATCAATGTATAGTTTCTCTTGAATTCCCACTAATGAATTTACATCAATTAGAGAAACTACCATAATTTAGACTTGCTTTTAGCACATGAAATCCATTTTCCCAAATTCCTATGAACTTTTCAATCGTATATAATTATTTATTTATTTATTTATTATAGGATCTATTATTTTTATTGAATAATATATCACATGTCGAATTGAATATAAAACCATCTCTATTAGTTTTACTTTTCCTGCATAGTATGTGTCTTTGGAACATTCATTTTCCATGAAATCTTTATGAAACATGTTCTAATACCAATTATCAATGCATCCAAAGACTTGACTTCATGAAAGTTAATTTATTTCCCACTATATCAAATAGTTATGTTCTTTATTTTATAGAAATATAGTCTATAACTTGATTATAACTTTCATATCTCATGTATTTTTTTATTATTATTAAAAAAATGTTGGTTAATTACCTTAGATGAACATTTTTTTTCTTTATGCATGTTTATTTATTGAATTAGACTTAACAAACACTATACATCTAAACATGTGGAGTACAATACAATGTATTTAGTTCTTACTATAACTCATATGAGATCCATTTGTCATAATAATTTGCATATGGTTATGGGTTATCATTGCTATTTGCGAAGCATGTCTTGAAAAAATTAAGGCATACTTTGCAATATATAGAAGACATGTCACTGGACCTCATTTTACTAACAACAAGACTCTAGTGTGTGTAATGAAATATGTGTTTAGGAATTTCTCCATTATATATTTTTAATGATCAATGATTTTATGTAAGAATGAACCTCGATACTCCTTTTACTAGATTCTTAACATTGATGCGTATAAGGAAATGTGAGTTTTGGAAAAAATCCAATCTATATTTATAATGATCAATGAATGCATGGTTAGGATATTCTTGGTCTCACTGGCGTGATACAACTCATGTATCTTAACCATTAGCATTACTTTTCCAAATTTATATTCCTTAAAACTCTTAATGTAATCTCTTGAAGTATATAAATTTTTGTCAGGCTTCATCTTGGGATAGTTCACTCTCTATAGAAGAACTAATTTTGTAATATTTATAAATTATCTTTATTTATAAAGGTTTATTTGTCCAAAAATAGATTAGTAAATGTGTTAATAATACCTTTATTTTTACCTCAAAAGAGTCTAAATACCATACTGGGTATATCCTTGAAAAGTAATTTTAGTTATTCTAGACAAATATTATGTTTCCACAACCGGGTATGTTTAATTCTTACATTTTATATTCATAAGATATTTTAAAGGAATCTAGCATTATAGAACTATTATTTTATTATGAGACACCATAAAAAACATTCATTTAAAAAATGGAATAATTTTTCATTTTGTCTAATAAACACATTAGATCTCAATAAAAGTTTAACTGGAATCCTTAAACAAGGAAAATAAAAGGTGTATATTTCTCACCACAGACTTTGGAATCAAACTTTCTCATACTCTTAGATAATTCACCTTATATCTTTTAATTTTTCTATAATTACTTGTTTAATATATTTGGATATAGATGTATTTTATGCATTCAGTATCTAACAAAAAAAAGTAAAATATAAACATCACATACAATGATTAATATATTCTAAGTAGAATCACCTTTTTTTATACTTAAAATCATTTAATTTTAAATTTCACAATATTATCTCGTGACAGGTGAAGTAAATACCCTATTTTATGATTATTATCCTATTTTCTTTGAAGGAAGTTGTGAAGGTTCTTTTGGAATCACACTTTTCATTGGCCTTTTCTCCTTTATTTTAATGTGTAAACCATAATAACTAAAGAGTAATATTTCTTTAAGTTCTTGTCTTTTAGGAGAACCTTAAAAAAAGGTAATGAAGAATTTTTTCAATATTTGTCATTTTATAGTCCAAAAAGAGACAAGCGTAATTGGGTGATAAAGATTTTATAAAGTGGTGATTGGAAATATTTTGATACATATTTCAATTTATATATGTTCAGTGAAAACGTCACCTGATTTATTTCTTACTTCACTTTCTCCTCAAACATTTCTTGGATATGAGACAAAATGTGAACCTATCAATTTCCTATTTTTTTTTCTCCCAAAAAATTGGGCATTCATGATAGAATTATAATGTAAACATCAAATGAATTATCGATTTGTCTTCTATAAGATTCCTTTTCTTCCTTAATTCCAGAGGAGTCTCAATAGGTAGTGGGGATTCCAACATATATAACATCCTTTAAAAATATAGTAATTTTCACAAGTACCTATAATATACTTGGAATTTCATGTTTTTTAGGACATTATATTTTTCTAATACGTAGAGAACTTTTGGAAATACCAACCATTCATCTACAAAATAAAACATAAATAGATTAATACTTTTATCATTATTACCAGTAATTATAATTTATAGATTTTACTATCTTAAAATTTTTCCATCATTTTATTAAATTTTAGTATCCCTCAACTAGAAGATTCAAAATACTTAGTGGATTATTTATTATAGTGGAAATGATATTTAAAACCTCACCTTATAATCTAATAAATGGATATACCACTACTCAAACAGTCTATAGGTAGGCTTTCAGTTGGTCAGCTACATAAATCCATGACTCATTGATCTTTTGAGTGGATTCCCATATCCTATAATGGATAACCTTTCATTTCTCGATACTTTCATCTAAATTTTACAAAATCTAGTTATGATTACTTATTTTATACCAAATTCAGTTAAGTTGACCAACTTCCCCCATAAGAACTCCCTAATACAAGGTGACACCCTCAAATAGGTATGCTGAGAACCTCATACAATCAGTTTTGTTCAAAATTAAGTTATGGAAGTCATTATAACTTAATATTTATATTAGGTTTTTGTTATGATCAGTGAATGTAATCCATTTATATTTACACTTTCTTGTTCTATGTGACCACACTCACATCTTTACAATTTTATAAATAGAAAAAACATTCACCACACTATTTTATTTTATCTACACATGTTCACCTATTATTTTATGTGATTGTGGATAAAATAATAATTTAAAATAATAATAACCATATATAAATAAACTTAAATGACATGATCATGAGTTGATACTAATGTTTGATCTATTGAGAGAATAATAGACCAACCTAGATCCTAGGGAAAAATCCTTGAGTCACTACACATGAGACATGAATTGTAAGACTCACCCCTCTAATGTTTTAGAGTATTTTCTGGTTTGTTAACAAATCTTGGTGTGATCTATGTCACTTTTCAACCTCATTATTATACCACAATACTATAACATAGGTGAGGGGATCTTGGATAAACATGATGCACATAAAAAAATTATCTAGGAATGAATGCACTTATATACATAAAGGTGAAAAATATGATACAAAAATAATTAAATAATAATGAAAAACCATGAATTAAAATAATTAATTAAATAAATAAACAAATACGAGACATATATTGGTCAGTATAAGACACATGATTAGTTGGAATGTATTAAAATTTTGTAAAAAATTAAATTTGCGATGAGTTTATCTTGTGGGTATATTTAATTAATTAAAATAAATTTAATTCAATTTTAATTAATAAACACTTGTCTGAAAACCCCCTAAATTATTAAATTAAATTTCATTTTTATAAATTTATCTGAATTTTTATATATTTATTTAGGATCTCATGAATTTATAAACCCCCTAGAGGGGTTTTAGATCTTGGGGAGATACCTAAAAGGGTTAAAAAGGTAAGGCAGAACCTATACCAATATGACCGGAGTTAGGCTAACCCAATATGGTTTCTAGGTTGGTGGAACATACACACCCACACAACTTGCATGTGGGAAGGGGGTAGGCACCCCTCATGGGGAACTGCCTTTTTATTTTTTTAGAAGAGACGCCTAAGGTGCCTTAAATACCCCCTAAAGGTGACATTCTTTCTTCCAGAGAGCCTCCAACACTTTTTTATTATAATATTTTTTTTATAATTTTTTAATTTGGTTAAGATCCTACTATTAAGGCTTGGAATTTTTTAGTTGGTGGAAACCTTTTAAATAGCATGGAAAACATCTCCTCCCTTTATAATTATATATATATGACCCATTTCCAAGTATAAATCATATATATATTTATATATAATTAATATATGTTATATATTATTATATGTATACATATGTATATATATATATACTAAAATTCATTTTTTTAATAAGTATAAATTCCCTATGACTTTCCGATCACTATAGATAGACTAGACAGATCTTGCATGAGTAGGGTTCTGAACATCACTTGTAATGTGAACTCACTAATAATCCGGGATATAATCCCGCACTACTGAAATATATATGTGTTATTGGTTTTAACCCCAAATAATTATTATATTGATCTTTGGATAACCATAACTCAGTCAGATAATCTCTGATCGATGCTCTATTTGAGGAAGTAGGGCAGTGAAGATTCCCTATTCTTGAATATATTAAAATTTAATTTTAATTCTACTTAATTAAATTAATGCATCACTTTGATACAAACTAAAGGAACCTGAGGATATTCAAAAGCATGAAAAATGAAATTTTAAAATTTTTAGATCTGAATTTGTGTTGAAACAAAAAATATAAAATATCCCATACTAGATTCATCCATGAATCATGTTGAACTTAATTAAGAATTATTATTTTAAAAATTAAAAATTAAATCAAAATCAAACCTCATTCAATTTAGATCATATACACATTTCACTAGTTGGTGATGATTGTCACTCAAAAGTACAGAACCTTGAAGACACTATTTTTGAAACACATTCCATATACTTGATTGAACATTAAATTTTGTATCAACGTGCTAATGTAAATAATTGGAGGCTCTTTGACATCGTCATGGTTACAAGATATAAAACTAATGATCCATGACTTGGATTGAGTAATCTATGATCTTCCTTTATCTTTCTCTCTCCAGGTTTTGAGAGATATGGGAGATGAGAGATAATTCGAGGAAATCCATATATTCAAAATCTTGGTTCATAAATATGCGTTTATACTCAGGTTATAACTTCCATAAATTGTATTTTGGTCCTTATGGAAGTTAACCATTTAAACATACCCAAAAACTACACAAATAACACTTAAAACTTGCCTCAAATATTATAAATATTTTATCACATACATGGTAATACCTAAACTGTATTACATCAAAAAATAAGAGTCATTAAATTGAATCACCTCTCCCATAAATATTAAATTAACCTTAAATATTAAATATTAAATATTCATTCAAAAAAAAAATTTCATTATATTAACTGAATAACTTGTGAATATAATAATTAAATAAATTCAATGGTTGTTATTATAAACATGAATAATATCAAATCTATTTTATTTCTATTGTGATTGTGTAAACTTGGTCATTACTCGGTCATTTTTGTGGGTCCACCATGTCCAAAACCCCAATTCCCTATAATTGTCCAAGTTTATGAATACGCTCTGTGTGGGGCAATTTAGGCCCTTACCTCGATAGTAGTGATTAATACTCACAACTATTTGAGGAGTTTAGAAACCCATCAAGGTGCATTATAAGATAAGTTTATTAACAACAACGATAACCTCATATGAAAATATAATGGGTAATATAATATCTTTGTCTTAATATCTCCTAAAATCGGATACATACTTCATGTCATCATCCTTTATTTATTTGTGACATTACAAGATAAAATTACCTTTAATTACCATTTCTATAGTTTTAATAAAGGTACTACCATCCTAGATAACTATTCTTGAGACATATCTTCCTTTTAGAGGTGAATTTTTTTATCTCAATCATTCAATAAATGTCATACCACCAATAACATCCGAAATACAAGCTACCTAACCATGAAATAAATTCCATCGTTCTCATCATGAATAGAAGTATATAATCAAATGATACATATTGATATTGATATCAAGTAGAGAGACCAATATATGTGTTCAGAGATAGAAACTATCAATGAAACCCAAAACATGTGGTGTTCACATTGATAAGTCAGTCCTCATGATCTCCTCTACTTGAGATCACCACATGGGAACTTCATTGGAAGAATTCTCAATGATTATGAGCCCTCGTTATCTGATAGTTAGGAATCATCTGTATCTATAAAGTATGATGTATCTAGACCAAAAGGCATATATTTAAGATTAATGTCATAGTAACTAAAGGTTATCATTATAGTTAGGAACAACTATAAGCTGTTGAAATGAAAAATAATATATGGAAATTACCATGAAAATAGTGGTGGTATAAGTTTCAATACTATTATAGTATGTATACATTATATATAACTCCTTATATACAAGATTTTTCAATCAAAAAGTTCTTTTCATGTTTGTTATAGGGAACACAAGTTTAAAAAAAACAATTCATTGTGAGTTAAATCCCATATTTGAATGTGTAATAATAATAAATTGAAATTCTTGAATGGATAAAAAGAGAAGACCCATCATTTTCTAAAGGAGAAAAGGAAAATAATTTGGTTGATTAGTCTCTTTGATGACTATTAAATTGAATTGATATTTATGAGGAACTAGAAAATTTGTTCTCCTTATTTATAATAATTTTGTTTCATTACTTTGAAATTCGAATATAGGTAAGCATGTTGTCCCTCTTTAATTAATTATAGAGATTCAATTCTTGATGATGAGAAATGGTTGAAGTGTGGGGTATTTTATACTCATAAAGTTTACATGAAAAAATTGAATTTTTGACAAATAATTTCATTTTGTAATCATTTACCAAAGGAATTAATTGTTTTATTAAAATATGGGAGAATTATATCTAAAGAATAACTTTACATTAAAAAAATGGAAATATTGAATTCAAAAGTTTGATAGAAAATTTTCTAAGTAATCTAAATATTTTTTATGTAAAACAATGTAAAAACGTTTATTTCCATAAACCCAAGGGGTGAAAGACATATATCCAACCCAATAGGGTTATCCAATAAATCATTCTTAAGAGGAAAGCCTTCACGGGTTGCAAGAGGAGGCATATGTCATTCATAGAACATGTAAGAAAGCGTACACATGGTCACACAATAGAACACCAACACATGAGGTTATTATATGTGGTAGTGGGTGGATATATTGTCTTATGTGGGAAAGAATGATAGATATTGTGATTCCACCATCTCTAGTATGACTTTATAAGTGGTTTCAACCCTATGATTGTTTACATTCAAGTGCTCTACTGACCAAACATCTGATATGGGACACCTTGTATGAAGGAACTGTTTATACTCACAAAAATGACTCTGTCTCACCTCAACATCCGAAGTCCTTCACTAAGACATTCCCCTTTTCCACCATCACCACTTTAAATCATAGAAACACTATGCTTTGTTACTAGAAATGTCTATAATAGTCACTGGGAAGCTCAATCTTGAGCCATAATTCCACCATGAGGCCAAGCAGTCACCATGGATTTCTACTTGAGTTTAATGGAAACCTTTTGTGGATAAAGAAATGATATTAAAAGGAAGAAAATTTTGATCCATACACTTTAAAGTATAGATAATAAAGGTGAAGATCCACATACTTGGATATGCTGTTTCCATTACTATTACACCATAGTGTGCCATGGCCGGCTAGAATGAAGAGTTCAGTGCCATTACAAAATTAAAACCTCTCATGATTCTATATTCACTATTATGTCATAGAAACTATTGAATTAGAATCAAGAGATGTGGTTTTCCAATGTGATTTGATGCCACACCATTCCCCCCCTTTTAACTGAGTTAAAGAAAGAGAAATATGATATAGAAGTTTTCATGATGCGATGGAGGTTCCAAATTTGGTAGTAGTAAGAATTTAATTAAAAGATGGAGGGTTATTTGTGGTTTCTATAAGGAATTGTAGCCATGATATAAAAATACACAAATAAAGAAGGTTATGCTATGGATCCTGGATATGCTATAGAGGAACCAAAAATGGTAGTGGTGAGTCTATGAGGAAGAAGAAGCTATGGTGTGGGGCAGTTGGCGATGCCATATCCACGAAGAAGTAAAAATAAGTAATAGAGGTGTTGAGTTTTGACAATAATATCACCTAATAATGGTTGGTGTATGATGAATAATACCGTAATAGGGGTGGGTTACTGGATTTTATTACAAGCTGTCGGAGGAGACTTGGTGTAGCAGTTGGTGGTTTCCCATGTTGACAATCCCACAGGAGCTGGTTGTCACCCAGAAAAAACATTTAGAAACCATATCTTTTTTCTTCTCCACATATCAAGAAATAAATATAGGATGGATTTTAAAATACGTGATATGATAGATAGGGGGGATTTTTAATATTTTATTCCTGTTTGAATGATAGGAATCTGCTGCCTTCTCTATAGATGTAGGCCATCCAACTGAACCATGTAATTTTGTGTGTCCCTTTTTCTGATTCTTCTTTGTTTCTCCTATTTTAGTGTGCGATTATGAGATTTTTAGGATTCTTCCCCAAAAAATTGGTATCATAGGGCATGTTTGATTACCTAGGAATGATCTTCATACATCACTCCCTATCCACACACCTGAACCCGTTGTTGTTCATGCTTCATGATGGAAGTTTTTGTCTGCACTCAAGTGAATCTGTTGATGTCTGCTTGTGTGAATCTATGTCTATCCATAACGCATCATCTGTTGTCCATACATCCTATAAGGACCCGAACTTAAAAAATTAAATAATCCTGAATTAAATGAATAATTCACATTGAGGAACATTTCAGGTTTAGATTTTCATATAGTTAGGCCATAACTATTACATTTCATCTAAAAAATTACAAACTATACACTTCTACACAGTTTCAATGTTTTTCATAAAATAAAAACTTTTTGAAAAAAAGATTCATGTTTAGGTATATGTTTGAGACAAAATGACTTTTCCTTGGTACATCCTTCACCCTAATCCACTTTAAGTCTTGTGGAAAACTTTTCAAAAACATGGAATGAGCCCGAAAGGATCGGTAAGGGTCACACAAAAAAGTAAAGCTGTTAGTTTTTCAAAACAACAAGTAAACCATGAACACCTTATCATAAGTAATACTATTCACATTTATTAAGTAGTAAATTATCTTCACTAAATAAAAGATTATTTCTTACCATTTTGTAACCAAAATATTACCATAAAACCCATATAAAGAACATATATAGGTAACTTGGGGCATAAACATAATTAGATGGAATAACCATATGATTCACTTACACACATATCACTAAATGGAATAGCTATATGACCAACTTCCATACCCAATGCATTGGAGGTTATAATGTAACCACCCATCCTGGTTTATCATGGAACCACCCATTATTTGGATTATCATGTAACCACCCGTCAAATGTCCAAGTACCATTATAAAATCACTTCACATAAAACAAATATAAATTAAAGATAATATTTCCACATTTCAATCACAATATATCATTTAAATATTTTGACATAAAAAATCCATTATCAAAACCATTTTCAATACCAAAATACATAAAATATTATATGGTATTTATTTTCCTTTTGAAAACATTACGACTTATTAAGGAAGCCAAAGATCAAATAATACTCGCAGCGGTGGAAAAGGTCATTGTCACCGCTTACGTTAAAACATAATTTTTTTGTCGTTTAGTAAAACAACTTGTAGAAAAATATTCTCTTTGAATGAAATGAAAAGTCAAATATGTTTATATACTATATAAAATAAAGTTGTGTATAAAACAAAATATTCCTCAATGAAAGGAGATTGAGATGAAGTCCCTTACCTCATGTCCGACTTGACCCCTTTGTTCTTTAATTTCATGAATAAAAAAATTAAGTTAATTTCTACTTGATTGCGAAACTTTTTGACATTTATTATTACTTTTATATCACTTATTACATTTGTATAACAATTAGTTAATTATTTGAGTTCATATCGAACATTTTTTTGATTTCGAAACTTGAGTTAAAAATGAATTTTTTATAATTATAAATTGTTCATGTGGTAGAAATTCCATTATATACAGAATGATATTAATGATTTAGATATCATATTTATCATATATATCCAGTATACATATGTATTTTATAATAGTACATAACATTTGGAGATAAGAAATTAAATGCACTGTTCATGGAGACAGTAAGCTGTATGTACACATAAATGCTACTTTCATTTCTATATCGTATTTTAATGGAATGAAAACATGATTATACAGAGGTATATTATAATTCTAGTATAATATCATATATAATTTTATTAACCCAATCATTTATACATCCCACATAAGGCATGAACGAGTCATATCACTTTGAGGGGGCGGTAGTCCGCACTTCCTCAAATGAAATTATCACGTTTACCCATAATGGAAACCATAAAGGTATTATATAAATAAAAAATACAGAATAATAGAGGCATATAAATATAATATATATCACATATAAATAAAATTCTATCACAATGTCCACTATGAGAGGTAGTAGGAGATAATTGAACAACCATCGTTTCGTGACGCAGTAGTTCGCCATCCACAGAAACAATATGTTCATATCCATTAGATGGATGTGTGTGTAACTGTATTTAAAATAATTCTCATAAATTTTTTTATTATATTGGTTATACTTGTGTTGTTATAATATAAACGAATAAAAAAAGTTTAGTGGGTTGGAGAATTAAAATAAAAGAAAAGAACTTAAAAGAAGATGTTGCCTTTAAATAGGGTATCTCCATTTGGTTTAAACCAAAAGGTTTACTTGAAGTGCCTTATGCCTAAGGTAAGGCTTCTAGGAGTAGGAGAGGGATGTTGGGAGTTTATTTAGGCAGATTTTTGATGATCCAAGGGGCTTGATAGGTGTGAGGAATGAGTTATAAGTGGTGTACTTTTATAAGGGGAGGAGGGGCTCTTTAAGAATGTTTGAAACAATTATTTTATTATAAAATTTTATTTGGTTTCAAAAAGTCCAAAAATCATTAAAGTCGAAGATAAGATGACTCATGTTTGAAATAAAATAATCAAATAATAATTGGAATGTTTTGGGATATTGTGTTAGTATTTATAATCTTATTTATTAAATCATTCATTAATGAGGTAAACAATGCATCATTATTGTGTCATAAATAATTTTATTTATTTAATGTCTACAAATTATAAAAGAAATACCATGGTGTAGAAAATATTTTTAGATTTCAAATTTATATTTAGAGTATAAGAGATAACTTATATAACCCCATGTAAATATTTATTAACTAAAAGATATTTTTTCTGTCATTTTTTCCTTTACTTAATGTTAATTAAAATTAAGTGTGATTATCACTCCCAAGTGGTTCCATGGGGTCCCACAATTGACCCAAAGATTCGCATGGTCGGAAATGTATCAACAAATTGAATTAGGACACATGTTAGGGTAATTTTATATTATTATAATAATATTTTTCTACCTTTATATACCATATTTACCCTTTAACCGTGATAAATAAAATTTTTACTGATGTAAATATTCATAATGCCTAAAAATAAAAGTTATCAATTTACACAATTTGGACCTCTGGATTCCAAATATATAATAAATTTTTCCAAATTCAAAATAGAAAAGTGGCATAAATTAATTCCCACTATCAAAACAAAAGGTGTGTTTTTTACGAAATAATAACTATCCAAATATTGACACTTATTTATGTCCAATTTCACAGTGAAATTACTTACAATGACAAAAAATTGGATTAAATAGTAAAAACATAGTATAATTAAACTTTTAAACCAATTAAAAGATAATATAACCTTATAAATAAATTATATTAAAAGGCAGTTTTGAATTAAAATACAGTAATTTTCACTATTCATTAAAAATGAATTCTATAATAAAAATACTAAAATTTTATCCAAACTAAATTTTGATGTCTAGATTCTAAAGAATAATTTAATTTTTTCAAATAGAACATATAAAAGTGACCAGAACTATATTTGAAGTGGGTTCTCCATTAAAAGGTGGTAAATCAACCTTTTAAAAAATATTAGAGTATTTTTGCTTAAAATTTGATTTATTCACATTTTAAGCCTCTAAATTTTATTGGATAAATGTAAAAACATTTAATAACCCTGTATAATCATATTATAGTTAGTCCTATTCATTCTTGCCGATACAATGGTTGGACATTAACTATCATTTAAAATAATATTATTATATTATTAGTGTGCAATGTAAGATTTCAAAGAAACCTCTTGTTGCATATCAGGTAAGCCATCGAACATAGCATCCTATTTAAAGTAAAAATAATATTTAATTCACAAATATTAATAAATATGAAAAATTATTATTCTTTATTCACCCACGATGTTATATCCTTCCCCCCTTTTGGAAATTGCATCATCACAATTTTTATTCACTTATCAATTAAGTGGGGGTATCTATTCCTCATAGAATTTTTAGATTACCATATTGCCTCTCCAACCGTATGGTTTTTACATAAAACATTTACGTGATGAATTACCTTATTCTGCAACACATGCTCTCTTTGGTCAAGAATATGAATTGTTTGTTCCTCATAAGATAGATTCTCTTCCAACTGAACTACCTCTGGGCTCAAAACATGAGATGGATCTGGCATATAATTTCTTCACATTAAAACATGAAAAATAGTGTTTACTTGTGATAAACTTGGAGGTAAAGCCACTCTGTAGGAAACTGATCCAACCTTCTCTTGGATTTCGTAGGGTTCAATGAATGTTAGACTCAACTTTCCCTTCTTTCCAAAATGCATCACACTTTTCCATGTAGAAACTATGAGAAAAACATGATCACCTACCTCAAAAGAAAGATCCTTTCTCCAGTTATCCGCCTAACTTTTCTGCCTGCTCTGAGCTGTTCTCATGTTCTTCTGAATCAACTGTACTTTTTCTACCATCTCTTCAACCAATTCTGGTTCTATTAACTTCCGTTCACCTACTTCATCCCAAAAAGTTGGAGTTCTAAATCACTTCCCATATAATTCCTCAAATGGATCTATCTTTATAATAGAATGAAATATTTTATTATAAGAAAATTCAACCAAAGAAAGATGTTGGTCCCAACTTCCCTAGTAATCTATCGAGAGAGAATGTAACATATCCTCCTAGGTCTGAATTGGTCATTCTGACTTCCCATATGATTGTGGATGAAAATATGTACTAAAATTTAATTCATTAACCAATGACTTCTGAAGGCCTTTCCAAAAGTTAGAAGTGAACCTAGGATCATGATCAGATACAATGGAGAGGGGAACTCCATGAAACATGACTATCTCTTTAACATACAACCAAGAAATTTGATCTAGAGATAAAGTATCTCGAATAGGAAGGAAATGAGTAGATTTAGTCAATCGATCAACAATAACCCAGATTACATTGTTACCTGGAGATGTCTTTGTTAATCCCACAATGAAGTCCATGGATATTTTTTCCCATTTCCACTCTGGCACCGATAAATATTGAATCATTCCTTTCGGTAACTACCACTATGCTTTAACCTGTTGACAAGTCAAACACTTCATAGTAAAGTCATAAATATCTATTTTAATTCCATCCCACCAGTAGTACTCTCAAATATCTCTGTACATCATAGTACTAACAAGATGAAATGAAAATGGGGAACTATGAGCTTCACATAACAACTCATTATTCAACTTTGAATCACAATTCACACATATTATTTTCCCAAACCTCAAAACACAATCATTATCAATGTTAAATTCAGGAAACTTACCCTTCTAAGACAACTCTACCTTTTTTTGTAACTCACTATCTTCTTTCTATGCTTGCTTTATTCTGTTAGATAGAGATGATTTCACTGACACCTGAAACAGAAAAGGTAAATTTCCTGAACCAACAACTTCTATTCCAAAGTTCATCAAATCAAAAACCAAAGTATATCGTTCAAAATGTAGCTTGGTTAATGTTCTATTACTTTTTTGACTAAAATCACCAGGCACATTATTTGCCTTTCCTGGATGGTAAAGGATCATGCAATCATAATCCTTGATTAATTCTATCCATCTCCTCTATCACATGTTTAATTATTTATGAGTGAATATATAGTTAAAACATTTTTTGTTAGTATATATGTCAGATTTTAATCCATACAGATAATGCCTCCAAGATTTTAAAACAAAAAAAAATAGTAGCTAAATCCAAATCTTGTGTAGGGTAATTTAACTCACGAGGTTTCAACTGAAGTGAAGCATAAATAATTACTTGATCAATCTGCATAAAGACACAACCAAGTCCTTTCAATGAACCATCACTCTCGATAACAAACTCACCATTTTTGGAAGTTAATTCCAAAACAAGATCATTCACCAATCTTCTTTTCAATTCTTGAAAACAATCCTCACATTCTTTTTTCCAAATAAACTTAACACCATTTCTAGTTAACTTAGTCATTGAAATAGATAACCATGAAAAATTATCAAAAAACCTCTTATAATAACCTGCTAAACCTTGAAAACTATGGATCTAGGTTATATTTTTGGATCTTGGAAATTCTTCAACAACTATTGTTTTAGCACGATCAACATTTATGCCATTTTTTGAAACAATGTGACCAAAGAATGAAATTTATTGTAACCAAAACTCACACTTTCTGAATTTCCCAAACAGTTTATTTTCTTTTAAGGTGTGAAAGAAAACCCTTAAATGAATTTCATGTTCCTATTTACTTTTAGAATAAACCAAAATATCATCAATAATCACAACCATAAACTTATCCAAAAACTCATGGAAAGTTCTATTCATATGATCCATGAATACATCCAGTGCATTGGTTAACCCAAAAGGCATAACTACAAATTTATAACGTCTATATGTTGTATGAAACATGGTCTTATGAATGTATTCTTCCTTTACTTTCAACTAATGGTATGCCGACCTCAATTCAATATTCGAAAAACACTGATCTCACTGGACCTGATCAAAAAAATATTTGATATGAGGCGAAGGATACTTGTTCTTAACAGTGATGTTATTCAATACCCTATAATCAATTCAAAGTCTCATTGAACCATATTTCTTTTTAACAAACAAGACAAGAGCACCCCATGGAGATGTGATAGGTTAAATGAAACCTTTATCTAATAACTCCTGAAATTTCTTATTTAACACTAAAAGTTCAATTTGAGCCATTTGATAAGGGGGTTTTGAAATTGGATTTGCATCAAGAACTAAGTCAACAGTAAATTCAACATCCTGATCAAGTATAATACTTGGAAACTCATCAAGAAAAACATAAAGATACTCATTTACAACTATAACATCATGAATCTAGAAAATTGAATTGTTTTCAAAAAAATGTGCAAGGTAACATTAATTTCCATCTTTTACTAGTTTCTCAGCTTCCTGATATGTTATCAAATGTAAAGGTTCATTATTGTACACAAAATGAAATTCTTTCTGAAAATAAACCTATTTAGATCTATAGTCATTCTTATCATGATAAAAATAAATCCAATCCATACCTAAAATAACATCAAACTCTACTAGAGGCAAAACAATAAGGTTTGCAGGTAGATTCTTTCTGCACACAAGGGCAGGAAGGTTCTTATAATTTCTTTTTGTCTCAACATTTCCTCAAGGTATTTTTACCATAAGTTCTATATTTATATCATGAGATGGAATTCCCAATTTACTAGAAATCTTCTAAAAAATGAAAGAATTTGTAGACCCTGAATCAAATAACATGTTGGAATAATATGAACAAACAAACAGTGTACCTGATACTACTTCATTAGATGGAACAACATTTGGTGAAGTAGTTGAAAAATATTTCACCATCCCTTTATACTTATATTCAGACTTCTTTCCCTCAGTTGAGTTCTTTTTTGGACACTCATTTTCATGATGACCCATTTCATTGCACTTAAACCATCTTAACGTTTGTTTTTCATTGCCTGCTTGATCATCTTCTTTACAGTTACGAGAAATATGACTAGACTTACCACACCAGAAACACTTTCCAGACTTTGAAAAACATTCTCCTGGATGCTTTTTTACACACTTCTCACAAGATAGAAATTTAATTTTCTTACCTCTAGGCTTCTTTGATGAATTCGTTCCCCTTACTTTCCAACAGGACCTGTTCTTTTGTTTTCCCTTTTGGAGCACCTGATCATCAGAAAACTCCATTTTCTACCTTCTTGGAACATCTCACAAGTTTTTCATAGGTTTTGAATTCATGAGATTCTAATGCTCTTCGATATCATGGCTTCAGTCATGAGTAAAATTTATTTATCTTACAATCAAGATCTCTGATGAAATTTGGAGCATACCTTTCCAATCGAGTGAATATTTCTTCATAAGCTTCAAATGAGTTATCCTCCTGCCTCAATTAAAATAATTGTTTTTTCCATCCTAATACGAACCACCTTAGGAAAATATTTCTCAAGAAACATACCTTTGAATTCATCCCAATCAAGAGTATCAATATGCTCACTATCCCTGATATTTTTCACCACTGATCACCGCTGATTAGCTTCACATTCAAAATGGTAAACAACAAGACTGGACTTTTGATGTTCTAAACACCCCATGACATCAAAAATCTTCTCCAGTTCTTTAATCAACCCTTTAGCTAGTACAGGGTCAGATGATCCTCTAAATGATGGGAGATGATGCCTCATGAAATGATCCACTACTAACATGTTCCTCTATGGTTGTTCTGAATGATCTCGTGCATGGATACCACTACAATTTATATCCTGATTCAATTGTGCCATAACTACAACAAATTGTTCAGTTCTGATTCTGTCCATCTCAGGTTACTGATTTGGAAGGTTGTCTTCCTTCTGATTTCTTAACATCACAGCTGCTCTGGTTCTTTTGCGGAAAACCATTCTAAACACAGAAATATCTTAGGTTAAGAAACATGGTAATCTATAAATTCTATATCATTTTTATCTTAAAATAAATTAATTTAATAATATTCTAACACCTATTGTTATCAAAACTGACCTATAATACCACCTATAAGGACCTGACCTTAAAACATTACATAAACATGAATTAAATGAATAATTCACATTGAGTTTATTTTTAGGTTTATATTTTTAGAGAGTTATGCCATAACTATTACATTTCATCTCAAAAATTACAAAGTATACACTTCTACTCAGTTTCCATTTTTTTCATAAAATAAATTTTTTTTGAAAAAAAGAGTCATGTCTAGTTCCATGTTTGAGACAACATAACTTTTATTTGGTCTATCCTTGACTCTAATCAACATTAACTCTTGTGAAAAACATTTTAAAAACTTGGAATGAGCCCAAAAATCTCAGTAAGGGATACACAAAGAAGAAAAACTTTTAGTTTTTTAAAACAAAAATTAAACCATGAATACCTTATCCTAAGTAATACTTTTCACCTTTATAAAGTAGTAAATACTCTACAATGAATAAAATATCATTTCTTACCATTTTGTAAACAAAATAATACCACTAAACCCATATAAAGAACATATAAAGGTAACGTGGGACATAAACATACTTAGATGGAATTACCATATGGTTGACTTCCACACATATCACTAAATGGAATAGCCATATGACAAACTTCCATACCTAATGCATCATAGGTTATAACGTAACCGCCCATCCTAGTTTATCAGGAAACCACCCGTTATTTGGTTTATCAGGTAACCACCCGTCAAATGTCCAAGTACCATTATAAAATCATAACACATAAAACAAATATAAAGAAAAGATAATGTTTCCACATTTCTATCACAATATATCATTTAAATATATTGACATAAAAAAATCCATTATCAAAACCATTTTCAATACCAAAATACGTAAAAGAGTATATGGTATTTATTTTCCTTTTAAAAATATTATGACTTATTAAGGAAGACAAATATCAAATAATACTCACAGTGGTGGAAAAGGTCATTATCACCACTTACGTTAAAACAATCTTTTTTTTTGTATTTTAGTAAAACTCCTCATAGAATAAGATTCCATTTGAATGAAATGAAAAGTCAAAGGTGTTTATATACCATATAAAAGAAAGTTGTGTATAAAAAAATATGCCTTAATGGAAGAAGATTGAGATGAAGCCCCTTACCTCGTGTCCGACTTGACCCATTTGTTCTTTAATTTACTGAATAACAAACTTAAGTTAATTTATACTTTCTTGAAAACCTTTTCAAATTTTTTATTCCTTTTATATCACTTATTACCTTTCTATAACAATTAGTTAATTATTTGAGTTCATATTGTAAATTTTGTCCATTTCAGAACATGAGTTAACAATGAATTTGTTATAATTATAAATTATTCATGTGGTCGAAATTACATTATCTCCATAATAATATTCATGATTTAGATATCATAAATATCATATATATCTAGTAAATATATGTATTTTATAATAGTACATAACATTTGGAGATAAGAAATGAAATGCACCGTTCATGGAGATGGTAAGTCGTACGTACGTATGAACGCTACTTTCATTTCTATTTCATATTTTAATGGAATGAAAACATAATTATACATTGGTATATTATAATTAAAGTATAATATCATATATAATTTTATTAACTCCATACTTTATATGTCCCACATAAGGCATGAACGAGTCATATCACATTGAGGGGGAGGTAGTTCACACTTACTCAAATGAAATTATTGCGTTTACCCATAATGGAAACCATAAAGGTATGATATAAATAAAAAATACATAAGAATAAAGACAATATAAATATAATATATATCACATATAAATAAAATTCCATCATAATGGCCACCATGAGAGGCATTTTGAGATAATTGAACAATCATTGTTTCGTGAGGCAGTAGTTATCCGTCCATAGAAACAGTATGTTTGTATCCATTAGATGGAGGTGTGTGTAAGTTTAGTTCAAATAATTATCATAAAAACAACCTAGTATATTTATAATATAGTTGTGGTTATAATAGAAATTAATAAAAAGTGTTTATGGAGTTGGATAAGTAAAATAAAAGAAAAGAACTTAAAAGAAGACGTTACCTTTAAATCAGGTATCTCTCTTTGGTTTGAACCAAAAGGTTTATTTGAAGTGACTTATTCCTATGTTAAGGATTATAGGAGGAGTAAAAGGATGTTCAGAGCTTATTTTTGTATAGGATGGACGATCCAAGAGGCTTGATAGGTGTGAGTAATGAGTTAGAAGTGGTGTCCTTTTATAAGGGGTGGAAGGGCTCTTTAGGAAAGTTTGAAACAATTATTTTATTATAAACTTATCTTTAGTTTAAAAAGCCAAAAAATAATTAAATTAAAATATATGATGAATCATGTTGGAAATAACATCATAAAATAATAATTGGATGGGTTTTGGATATTTTTTTAGTATTTAAAATCTTTTTTATTTAAATCCTTCATTAATGAGGTAAACACTACATCATTATTGTGTCATAATTAATTTTATTTATTTGATTTCTAAAAATTATAAAATAAATACCATGATTTAATAAATCTGTTTATCTTTCAAATGAATATTTATAGTTTAATATATAACTTATATACAACCCCATGTAAAAATTTATTTACTAAAAGATATTTTTTATGTCATTTTTGCCTTTAAGTTAATTAAAATAAAGTGTCATTATCACTCCCAAGTGGCTCCATGGGGTCCCAAAATCGAACCAAGGATGCCTATGGTCATATATTTATCAACTAATAGGATTAGGATACATGTTAGGGCAATTTTATATTATTATAATAATATTTTTTACCCTTATTTACCAGATTTACCCTTTAACCTTGGAAAATAAATTTTTTACTGAAGTAAATATTCATAATTCCTAAAAATAAAAGTTACATATTTACACAATTTATATCTCCTTATTCCAAATATTTAATCCATTTTTCCAAATTCCAAACACATAAGTGGCCGAAATTAATATAAAATTAATTCCCGCTGTCAAAACAAAAGGCGTGTGTTTAAGAAATAATAACTATCAGAAGATTGACACTTATTTATGTCAAATTTCAAATTGAAATTACTTAGAATGACCAAAATTGGATTAAATAGTAAAAAAATAATATAATTAAACTTTAAAAAAAATTAAAAAGATAATTTATCTTCATAAATAAATTAGATTGAAAGGTAGTTTTGAATTAAAATACAGTATTTTTAACTATTTTTTAACAATGAATTTTATCTGAAAAATACCAAAATTTCATCCAAAGTAAATTTTGATGTCCCTATTATAAAGAATAATATTATTTTGTCAAATAGAACATATAAAAGTGAAAAAAACTATATTTAAAGAGGGTTTTCCATTAAAAGGTGGTAATTTGACCTTTTAAATAATATTAGAGTATTTGTGCTTAAAATTGGATTCATTCACATTTAAAGCCTCTAAATTTTATTGGATAAATGTAAGAACATTTAACAAACATGTATAATCATATTTTAGTTAGTTCTATTCATTACTACCAATATAAAAATGAGGCGTTAACTACCATTTAAAATAATATTATTATATTATTAGTGTGCAATGTAAGATTTTAATGAAACCTTTTGTTGTGTATCAGGTAAGCCATCGAACATAGCATCCTATTTGAAGTAAAATTAATATTTAATTCACAAATATTAATAAATATGAAACTGTATTATTCTTTATTTACCTAGGGTTTTACACTTCCTACTCGAAGCTTGTCTAAAAATTTGTATATGTACATCCTATCCACACTCTGGTAAATCCATTGTTGTCCGCACTCCTATAACCCTCCACATATCCTATAGTTCATTTGGTTTGATTTCTATTAGGCCCCTTTGTTTTTATTTTCTTTTCATCTATGATGATAATAGAATGGGGATATGTGTGTTTTTAGTGTATGCACATATTAATGAAATTACAAAAAGGAGAAGTGTGTACTGTGTGCATGGAAGAAAACTAAAAAAGGGATGTTATTTGTTTTGTCCAAGAACATGTGATGAAATGAAAAATAATTTTTCATTTTTGATATAAAAGTCAAAAGGTGGGGTTGTGTACATGTGAAAAAAAGTGGGGAGTTCATATTTTTAATTGAGATATTTTTTGGTTATTTTTTTATTTTGGAATATTTTGATTTATTGAAGAAGGAAAAAAATATTTGGGAAGAAAATTAGTCATTCGTTTGGGATCCATTTTGAACAATTAAATAGTCGATTTCAGCATTTTTAACTATTCTGGATTCATTGACACTATCTATTTTTTGAAATTATTATATGTTTTTATGATGAAGAATCCTAAAACCGAAAGTAGTTTGGAACATCCCCAGGAGTCTGTTTGAGATATACATGCTGGTACTACAAATACTTCAGGATATAGAAGTATGGTGTCCAATACCATATTTGATGCGGAGAAGTTTGGTGGGATGAACAAATTCAGAATGTGGCAATGTGGAGTTTTGGATATTATAACTCAATAGGTGTTAGATATCACCTTGGAAGAAAATTCTGCCAACATCTTTGATGGTGATTGGAATAGACTCAACCGTCAAGCATGCAGTATGATCCGACTTTGTTTGGATAAAGAAAAAATACAGTGTGGTGCGAGAAACTCCAACAAAAATTTTGTGAAGTATTTTTAAGAGTAAGTATATGGAAAAAAGCATTGAAAATCTGTTTAACTTAAAAATAAAATTTTTTAGATTTCAGTACAAGAAAAGTAAGTCTATGATTGAGCACATTGATTAATTTAATAATATTCTGATAGATTTGTAATATTTGGAGGTAAAAATTGGAGATGAATATATGGCTCTATTATTATTGAAATATCTACCGAAGAGTTGTGATCACCTTACTACGACATTGTGGTATGGTATAGATGAGGTAAAATTTGTTAATGTATCAAATTCCTTAGTTAATAATGAGTACAGGTAGAAGAACAAGTACGTCCATTGGGATTCCACATCAGAGGCATTGATGACATTTAGAGGAAGGTCATCTGAAAAGAAATCTACTATACTCAGAAGATACGAATCATTATCGATGTCAAAAGGTGATTCTATATTTAGATGTCTAGTGAAAGACAAGTGTTCCTACTATCATGAAAAAGGGCACTAAAATAAGGATTGTCCAAAAAAATTTAAATCAAAGGAAAATGTTGTACAGAGAACCAACGATATTGAAGATACTATCATTGATTTCTTGACGGTTAACAATTCAGAAGGTTGGATTGTTGATTCAGGTTGTTTATTCCATATGTAATAGAATCAATATTGGTTTTTACACCTCAAGGAGTTAGATGAAAAATGTTGTGTTCATGAGAAATAACCACCCTTTCCATATGAGAGGTATTTTAAGGATATAGTTGAATATGCATGATGGTACAACTCAATGACTTGAATATGTAAGATATGTGCCAGAATTGGATAAGAACCTTATATCACTTAGAGTTTTGGATAAAATTGTTTACTAGATAATCATTGAAGATGGATTCATGAAAGTTATCCATGGTGAAATTTTTGCGATGAAAGGTATTTGAAAAGGTTATTTGTGTTATTTGAATGTTGATACTGTTACAGGTAGAGAATTGATATCAGATAAGAGTATCACCACTAGAAGAACAAGAAAGACTATACAAAGACCTTCCTGGTATGAAAAATCGGTTAGCTATGCTCTTTCTATAGTGTAAGATGGTGTTCCAATATCTTTTGGACTTTATCAATATGTATCATATTTGAGATGCCTACGGGGCATTAGGAAGGTAGCAGCAAGAAAGAAGATTTGTTTAAGAAGTAGCATGATTTTTTATTTTTAGTTACATGATGATTTTTTTGAGCAGTAATATGGTGATATTTTTAATCAAGGTACAGATTGTTGAGTTTTAAAAATATTATCACTAACATGTGGTTGGTGGATTCCAAAAAAGACCACAACTGGGGTGGGTGACCACCTTTGATGACTAGCTGTCGGAGGAGAATTTATGTAGTAGTTGGGGGTCGTCTATGTTGATAATCCCATAGGAGATGGTTTCCACCTGGAGAAAACTTGTTGTACCCATATCTATTTTATCTTTTGCATCTATAGAAATAAATATGGGGTGGATGTTCCCATATGTGATATGATAGATAAGAGAAACTTGTAATATGTTTTTCAAATTTTAATGATAACAATCCACTACCTTCTCCGTGGATGTAGGTCATCCGACCGAACCACATAATTTTGTGTGTTCCTCTTTCTGCTTCCACTTTGTTTCTCCTATTTTGGTGTGAAATTATGAGAGTGTGAGGCTTCTTCCCCAATAATATTCTACAATTAGTACTCATTTATACATCGTAGAGGGTTTTTTCAGATAAAATTTCAGATACTTGATGTCATCAAGATATCTATAGGATTCACCCCAAGACATAGGGGAGAAATTAAGGAAACACATGCATAGAGACCCTATGTGTACATAAGGTGGTCAAAACACTTGTTAAATCAAGGATGAATCACTAAACAATTTAAATTATGATAAAAGTATATATAGGATGTGGAGAAAAAATAATTAGATTTAAAATTAAAGAAACATAGATATTCATTGGCTGGAACTTGGTGCATTTGATGCCTACAAACATATAGGCTAAGATACGATGGTGGAGGAAATTTACTGGGAGAAGAAGATGATATTATTTTAGTTTATTTCTATTATATAAGTTATTTTTATTTCTCTTTTCTCACGTAAACCAATCTGTATGTGTTTAATTGAATTGTTTTATTATTATTTTTATCATTTTATATATATATCTATATCTCCCATTATCCATTACAGACTCTTATACTCTTGATTATGAGTAACTGACCTATGGAATATACTAGGGGAGTAATCCAGTATTGAACCCAATTATATGTTTTTTATTTGTTTTAAGTTAATCTTTGGATTATTTTCAGTGGGTATAACCCTCACCGCTGTTATCTAAGGATTATCGTTCTATTATACAACCATTATAACGTGATTAAGAGCTGGATTTGTGTTGTGATCGATGATTTTCTAGTACACTTCATATTCACAAATAAATTAGAAGAATATTCTCATAGATATTATGGAATGTGTTCATTAAGTAAATACCAAACAAGATGATTAAGGTTCTCTATGGATGAATCTATTAGGATAATTTACATTTTTCTATAACTTGCATTCATTTAGTTTTTCTATGAATATGCTTGTTCAGTTTAGATTTTGATTAAATTATCATCCCCTATATTTTTATTTCATTCATAAAATATGAAAACACCAAAAAATAAAATAATTGAATGAGTGTAGTGTCAGATTGACTATGAAGCTCCTCATGTGAGACTACCGTGGTCAACTACATTACTGCATAAGGAAAAATATAGTAGATTTTTTACCTCCCTATGAATAAAATTTCACTTATCTTTAAAAAATCTTAATTATATAATAAATATCACATATATTCATTTTATCTATAATTTTAACTCTCCATATGATTTACTGATGAAAACTGAAACATATCACTTCATGGAAATAATAGTCCACATGTATGCAAAAATGTTGTTTTTATTTCCCCTATAATGGAAAAGGTGATGAAAAAGGGTTATCTCATTAGCATAATAAAATTTAAGTATATGTAATACTATGATGTTATTATATCATCATAGTTATATAATATTTAAAGGATGTGGAAAAAGAAATAAACATGAAAACACTTAGTAAAGAGTTATTCCTCTTATTTGAGAAACCTCCATTGTCATATATCGTAATACTTCAAGGTTGGTATTTTAGTGATACTCGAACCTCTAAGATAGGTG